>JAQPPZ010011065.1:637500-1837500 GCA_028583015.1 Wollemia nobilis | reverse complement strand
TAAATTCGAAGAAGAGATGCCTTCTATAGCTCCCGTGTGGGTTAGAATCTTTTGCCTCCCTATTGAATTTTGGAATCCTACTATTTTTTCTTCAATTGGAAACTCTTTAGGAACTTTTATGATGACTGTTGATTGTACTCAAAATTTTGAACATATTATTTATGCTCGGATTTGTGTTTTAATGGATTTTGCCAAACCCCTACATAAAAAGATCACATTACAATTTGGGGAAGACACTTGGGAGCAAGTACTGGACTATGAGAACATTCCTTTTCAATGTATAATTTGGCATGAATATGGTCATTTGGCCAATGCTTACCCAAATAAAATTCATGATCAAAAGAAAGAAGATATAAACTTAGCAGGTTTCCAAATACCTAAGAATAAGAACACTAAAAAAAACCAGTTATGAAGGATCAATCAAAGTTATCTGCTAATATGTTTGAAATCCTTTCCATAAATGATGTCCCAAGTGAGGAAGAGGAAATAATGGAAACTAAAATATTAGAAACATAATTTAAATATGAAGGGCAGAACTCAGAGACAAACCAATAAATCAAAGGTTTTCAACAAAAAAAAAGGAGAAAATTTACACAAGAAAATCAATATTTCAAATGTCAAAACTTCAAATAATGCAGGTCCCAATATAGACTCTGTTGAACCATCTAGTAAAATTCTAGCTATGTACGAGCATTCTTCAAGGTTAGAAGCCATCTCCAATTCAATTGAAATAAGTCAAGAAATATGGAAAAAAAATTGAAGATGGATTCTAATAAAAAATTAGGTCGCAAGACCAATCAATATCATATGGTAAAAGAAGGTGAAAAGCTTGTAGAGGAAGGTAATATTAATGCCCTTCCCAACTTTTTTAGCCATGGTATTAATGAAGATCATCACTTGGAATATTAGAGGACTCAAAGGGAGTCTTTCAAAACAAAATGAAATTAGAAGAATGATTCAGATAAATCATCCACATCTTGTTTTCCTTCAAGAAACAAATATGTCAATGGAGGATATGGACTGAATTGCCAGTAAAATTTGGCCAGTTGGAAAAGTGGTTTCCTTTAGTTCCCAAGGGACTTCTGGTGGCATTGCTTGTCTTTGGGACCCAAAAGAGGTAGCTATTCACCATATGGTTGGCAGTTGGGGTTTGTTGGCTATAGCTATTCAAAGTAAACATTCCAACAAGATTATGCACTACATTACTGTTTATGCTCCGACTTCTTTGGAGGAAAAAAAAAGACAGTTGAAGGATATTACTCATATTATCTCTCATTTTTCTAAATCTTGGATCTTGATTGGAGGAGATTTCAATACCATCCTATCTTTGGATGAGAAAATGGGGGGGAAATAGAAATTTGGACAAAAGCACTAACCTCATGAGCGAATATATTGCAAACCTCCATCTTGTGGATATCCAACCAGATAATGGCCTTATGACATGGTCTAACAGAAGGCAAGGCTTAGCTTGTATAATGGAGAGATTGGATAGGTTTTTTCTCTCTAGAAATATCTTAATCCATGGTCACATTCCTAAATTAAATACTCTTAATAATTCTAGTTCGGATCATTGGTCAGTTATGATGGAAATGTGGAAAACCAATGTGAGTTTCTCTCCTTTTAGTTTTCAATTAATGTGGCTTAGAGAAATTTCCTTCAGACCTCATGTGCAACAATGGTGGAAGGAAGGTAAACCTAGGCATGGGACTAAGATGTTCTGTTTTGCCAAAAGATTGCAATACATTAAATCCAAAATCAAGACTTGGAACTGGAAAGAGTTTGGGGATGTTCATAAAAAAAACATGAAGTTATTGCTCATATTGAAAATTTAAATAATAAAATCCATTTAGATGGCCTCACAGAGAAGAGAAGTGCAGATGAAATTAAACTCACAACTCAGTTAGAGGAAAGGGAAAAAAGAGGAAATCTTATGGAAGCAAAAATATAGAATTCAATGGCTCAAAGAAGGAGATCGAAACACAAATTTCTTTCACAAATATCTTCTAGCTCGAATATCTCACAACTTTATTTCTTCCTTAAAATCAAATTCTAGAGATGTTGTTTATACTTTGGATGGCATGAACTCTATTGTTGTTGATTACTTTTCCAATCTTTTTGCTACTACTCCTCTTGACTCAGCTTCACAACAAAATGTTCTTCAAGCAATCCCTTCTATTATCACTTATGAGGAGAACTCTATTTTGATTTCTCCTATTACTATCAATGAGCTTCAACAAGTAGTTTTTAAAATGCAAAAAGGAAAAACCCCAGGTCCTGATGGTTTTCCCATTGAGTTCTACCAAGAGTTCTAGGATATCCTTCATGTTGATTTATTAGAGGTGGTGGAAGAAGCCAAGAAAGCCAAAGAAATTTTGAAGGTTATCAATAAAACTTATATTACTCTTATTCCAAAATCTCAAGAGGTTGATCATATCTCAGCTTTTAGACCTATTGCTTTATGTAATGTTCTTCTCAAAATCATTACTAAAATAATGGTAGAAAGGTTGAAGCCTCTTTTGCATAAGATTATTTCCACAGAGCAAGGGGGTTATGTGGAATGACGTCAAATAGTATATGAGATAGTTCTTGCTCGGGAAGCCATCCATTCCATGGATATGCAAAATTATCCTTCCATGTTTTGGACTATAGTTTTGGACCACATAGAATTTAGGTTGTTTCTATTTAACAAATCATGTCATATATAAACAATTATTTGTCTCTCTTTATATAAATATTTACATGTTGAATTAGAGATAAATAGAGCCTTATATTCATTGATAAATAGTTTGATATAAACATACTAGCTAAATAAAGTTTTAAATTTTTAGCTCTAGGGTTTTGTTACTTGTGTAAGTTAAGTAATTAAGACTTTACTACCATAAATACTAGCACTTGCAAGTTTATATTTTTGTAATTGATCGATAGAATATTTATCTATATGTCAATATGTTAAATTATACAATGGAATAACTTTATTTAAAATAGACATATAGATCTATTCATGTCATTTTTCATATAATTTTTCTTATATTGATGTTACAAATAAACATATAATAGAAAATATACACATAATATATATAGTGACTTCATTAAAAGTTGAATCTCTTTTAAAATTATATAAAATCATCATCTATAAATATTAAATTAAACAAATATTTTCCAAGATTTTTATCCCTCTCGGGTTCAATATATTTATCCTCATCAATTTATCATAAGGTATAATTTCTCCCAAAAAAAATCTCATTGATATTTATTTGTATTTAAATACTTTTGAATGAATAATTAGTCCCCACAAAGTCAACGATTTCATTCTTGAATAGTTATTTTTTTTAAAATTGCCTTACCTTTGTTACTTTACCTTTGTTATCTTAGTTCCGTTTATAATATATTTCCTTAAAGAATGAATATTTAGAAATATTTGTTGCAGTAAACATTATATACTTCATCCCCTAATATGGTATTAGCCTAAGATAATAAAAATTCATGTTAAGCCAAATTTGTAAGCAATAAAGTATGTAATAGTTAAGCTAATTTTCCCAAAAAAAAATGCTTACTACTATTTTTCATAAATAACCTCAAGAGATAATTTGATTAGGGGATCATAATAGTTCCGTAGTGTAAAACGAGAACTAAAATGAGCAAAGGAAAAAAAGTGTAAAATTTTGAAGTGTCCAATTTTTTTTAAAAACTTTCAAATTTCTAACTTGGCTAGTATCCAATTTAGTTCAAAGAACTAGAAAATTCAGTGTCTATCAAAAAATATAGCTTTTTGAAATTTTTATACTATTACGGAGAATTGGTGTTGTTGAACCGTATTTTTGAGGAGATTGAAATTTATCGTTCCCTATTTTCCTGCCCACTTTTTTTCCTCTTCAATGGTTTTGCACACGTTCTATTAACCTTGTCCAAGTTTCTACACTTTTGCATTGATTTTGGGTTCTTCTCCTTTAGCATCAACGAAAATGTATTTAATAGAGTTTGAGTGTTGCCAACTTTATATTTGTAATATATGGCATCAAAAGGCTTTGCCATTTCTTTTAAATTCTTTTTCTAAAATCCCTATTTATGCCTTAAGTTCTCATAGTTGAAAGCAAATAAAACCCATATATCTCCAAAAAATGGAACCTTCAGCAAAAAAAATCATAAATATCTAGAAAATAAAACCCTTAGTAGATAAATCCACAAATATCTAGAAAATGAAACCCTTAGCATACAAATCCATAAATATGTAGAAATTAATCCTTAGTAGATAAATCTTAAGAACACAAGCTTATACTGAGAGGGAGGTGAATAGTATAAGACCACTTTTTACTTTTCTTTCCCAATAAATATTATGTAATGTATAGATAGCAATATCAATAGTAGTAATCAAAGAAATGCACAAATCACCACACACAATAGAGACATCAATTTAACGTGGCTCACCCAATGTGGGCTACTCCATGGAGAAAATATTTCACTAAATTTTTCACAATCAATCTCTTGGGAATCCTTTCCCTATTACAATATTTATGGACCTCTTTCCAAAGGAGACACCAATACCCTAATCAAGTTCATGGATCTCTATCCATAGGAGAACTCCTTTCTCCTTAGCTATGGCTGGTGATCTTCTAGAAGAATTATTGCCTCCACTGCACTGGCTAATGGATCTCTATCCACTGAAGACTCCTATCCTCACTACCCTGGCTAATGGATCTCTATCCATCAGAGACTTCCATACCCTATACTTTGTCACCTCTAAAGCTTATTCTTTGATCTGTCTCAAATTTGCACTATTCACAGTCCTTCGGTCTAGCATAAATCTGCTCAATATTTTTCTCTCATCTAACACAAACATGTCCCTAAATATACACCAATCACTGTCATAAAATCTACACTAAACATAGTCCTTCGGTATAGCACAAATTTATCCTCAATCTATGTCCTCTGATCTACACTAAACACAGTCCTTATGTCTAGTACAAATATATCCTCAATCTTTGTCCTCTGATCTACACTAAACATAGTCCTTCGATCTAGCACACATCTATCCTCAATATATATGCTCAAGCCTTAACACAAGGCTTGATCCAGTCACAAATCAATACTGTTATATTTGCCCCAAACCTTAACTCAAGGTTTAAACAAATAAATTAATCAACTCTGCTCACAATTCTTCTCAAATACTTGTCTCAAATATGCCTTGTAAGATTCCACAAAAGCTCACACTGATATGTCCACAAGTCCTCTCTAGAACTTGTCCAATATACTCAACAAGTCCTCACTAGAACTTGTTCAATCTGCTCAATAATTTATGTTCTCAAACTTTATAATGTAAGCTTCCATAAAAGCTCACACAAATTTGTTCACAAGTCTTCTCAAAGACTTACCTCAAATATGCTCAACAAGTCCTCACTAGAACTTATCCAATCTCATAGAAACATATAGAGAATTTTTAGAGACTCAATATGCTTCACATTCACCACAATGCTCAATTACTTTCAATTTATATTTTTATCATAGAAACATATAGAGAATTGTTAGAGACTCAATATGCTTCACACTCACAAACTCTCAATCACTTTCAATCTCTCTTTTATCACAAAAACATATAGAGAATTTTTAGAGACTCAATATGTTTCACATTCATCAACACTCAACCTATTTCTCAAATTCATTCAGAATATAGAACAATTTGTTTCACAGAACTTGAACTATCACATCAACACATCCACTTGACTAGGCTCAACCAACTCTACTCGACCAATCACTTAATGAGATAATCCTTACTCACAAACCCTAGTCCAAACTTATTAACATTCACTCAAATGTTTCCAACAACGCTTATCAACCAATCTCACATGACAATGATACTCATGATATTTGCAAACCTTAGTTCAAGTTCTTCACTCAACTAATTGCTTCAACAACAATGCTAATCTCACATAACAATGATACTCATGATATTTGACAACTTCACATAACAATGATACTCATAATATTTGACAACTTCACATAACAATGATACTCATGATATTTGCACAAACTCTAGTTTAAGTTCCTCACTCAAATAGTCACTTCAAAAACAATGCTTATCAAACAAGCTTTTATCAACAACTCTTTATTCTAGGAAAACCCTTTTCACTCCAACTTAGCATTCACAACATTCAAAAATCACTCACTAGGAAGATGTGCCCATACCTTTTTGTTTGATGTAGAAACGTCCTTAGAAAACCTATCTCAATAACAATTTCCTTCTTTCCAATTTTCAATGGTTAGATGACCAAAACATCACTCTAACACTTTCTCAAAATATTCCTTAGTCAAAAAAATAATCAAAGCTCAAATATACCTTATTTCTCCTCCTTGAAATTAGCATCCATCAAATCATACATAAAAAATAATTATTTAGATACACCTTATAATTTCCAACTTAAAATAATATCCAACACCACAAAAACTCAAACAAATTTCCTTAAAAACTTTATTTCCCCTTTTTAACACCAAAGAAAATATCACCAAAAACAATTTTGCATAAACCTTATAGCTCCCCTTAAAACTTTACAAACCAAATAAATTATGCAAAAATTAAATTTAATGGCTCAACTTTAGTCCTTCCAAAAATTCCGGTGCTCAAAAAATTGCATACCTTTGTTCTTTACCCCAAAAAGGTTTTGTCGAGATTCAAAATTCCATCTCCCCAAGCACCAAGCACCTTAGCGCTTTTGTGCCCATTGCATGGGCTATAGGCATCCATGAGAAGGAAGGGAGGCTTCCTTCTTTTTAATCCTTCATTCGCTATCGACTTCATTAAAACAAAAACACTCTACAGTGGATTCAAACCTCTGCCACTCGCTACCAAAGTACCTTACCTTCGTCGAGGTTGCCAACTATGCTACTTGCGCTTGGTGACCCAGGACCCTTCTTCGGTGGGTGATAAACCTCTTCTTGTCACTTGGAACTTTTAAAAGCAATGCAACCCTCTTCTTTGCACAACACAATTCACATGTTTTCGCATCACTTGGAGATTAATTCAAAAGCACATGGTATTTTGGCTAAGGTGGAGAAGTCCCCTTTATATACATGTTTTGATTAATTTACTCCCACATCGGTGCTCGATGGTCAAATTCAAATTTTGAATTTTGACTTAATAACCCACCTTAGGGTTATTTAAAATTAACATAAATTAATATATAATTAATATTAAAATTAATTAATAATCAATTTAAATAACATATAAGTTAAGTAAATTAATTTATAATAAAATTATGTTAATTAATTTATAATTAATTTAAAATTCCTTGTATAATATTATAAAGGAATATTATAATATTATTCACTTGGGCTTCTTCTTTGCATTTTGGACCTCATCTGACTACCTGGAACTGGGTTTTGACCAACTGGAAGTAGATTCTTCTTTCTACATTGAATGCGAGACTGCTTCTCATTGCACTGCTCACTGAAATAGACTTTCAACATTAATTATCATTCATCCTTGACATCAATAACAACTTCATCTACTCAAAATGTCCAACAATCTCCCCCTTTATCATTGATGGCAACCCAGTTATCTTTTCAAATTTTCTTAACCTGTTTATGTCCTGCTCCCCCTAGGAAACCACTCCCCCTGATTCAATGATCTCTTCTTAAATCAAATATATCCCCTTACTTAAATCTCTCTTCCTTACTTAAATCTCTTCCCCTTTGACATAAATGGCAAAGGGTCACCTTTGGGGCTTGGTTCTAAGAATGAGTCTCTTAGCTTAGCCCCTACCCCACCTCCTCTTGATATGGTTAATTCTGGTTAGGAGTATTACTTCCAGCAAGCACTGATATTTACCTTTGTGCACTTTCTTTATCATCTGATTCTTTTTATTTCTCTGACTATTCCTGTTCATGTCCATGTTCTTGTTCCTATTCCTGTTCATGCTTAGTTCTGGAATATCTACTTTACACCACTTTGTTGTATATCCATAATTATTGCACTTGTAACACTTCGTATTGTTATTCCTTGTAGGTACAAATACCTTGGGGTTTATTCTGGTGAAACCATATATATTCCTATAATGTACCTTGTAATTCATTACCTTGTGATCAAACTGATTGTATGAGTAGCAATACCCATAAAAAGGCTTTCTACTTCTGAAGTTCCCATTTTTTTGTCTTTCATGTATCCTACATTGTGAAGCCTTGTGCTCAAATATGTGACATGAGAAACATCATCCATTAAAGTTTTCTTGCCTTGACCTCATTGGTCTCTTAGTCTCTTTTACCCTATGTTGGTTCCTTTTCCATTTGTTCCTTATTTGTGCATTGTTCCTTTCCTTGTTGAAATTTCTATTGTCCAACTCATCCTCAGAAGTCTCACTTTCTCTTACAATATCTTCTTCTGAAGTTTCTTCTTCTTCATAACTTGAGGTTGACTCTTCATCTTGTTTATTTTGAGTCTGTTCAAAACCAAGACTTGTTTTGCTTGATGTAGGCTTTTGTGACTTGATAATCTTATCCAAATTCTTCAAACTTCTTCCAAAATTTTGTAGCCTATCCTTAGACTTCTCTACTTATTCCCTTAGTAGGGATACTTCTTGTTCTAACTTTTCACATTCTAAGACATTTTTTTCTATCTTATCCTTGAACTTCTTTATCTTAGTTATTGAATTGTTTAGATCCTCTATAAGCTTTCCTCTCTCTTAATCAAATTATTGAAACTGAAGCTCAAGTTGGGAGTTTTTCTTTCTTAACTTTTTTAAAGTTTTAAGAGCATAAATAAGTTCTCCCTCAAGATCAACTTCTCCTTTATGATTCTTCCTCTATTTTTTTTACCTTTGAGAACATCTTCATTCTTTTTTGACTTGTCTTCTATAGGATCATTTCCTTCTTCTTCTAGTGCCATTAGAATATTCTCTTATTGTCTTTCAAGTGTATCCTCATATTCATCATCAATGAAATTGAAACTATTCTTTGTACAACTATCTTCAAGATATCCAAAATTACCACATCTAAAACACTTGAGAATTATTGGTGACCTTTTCTTAATTTCTTCTTTTTCTTCTATCATAAATAGAACATTTTTATCATTTTCTGAGGAACTATTATCACTATCACTTGAGTACTTACTTGCATTGTCTGCATAGTAGCTCATATTTTGTCATTAAAATAACTTCTTCCCTTTTATGCCTTGTCCATCCTTCCCTTTCTTTTGGTACCTGTATTTTTCTGATTCCCTATTCTTATGATCCTATTTTTCTTCATCATTGCTATTTCTATCTTTTTAACAATCAGTTGCATAGTGACCATGCAAGGAGAAAAGTACGGGGTCTCTCTGGTTAACCAACAAAAATTAATTTATTTCAAAAATAATGCTAGAACAATTCACAGTGACTCTCAATAGTTCAAAGAATGAAATGAAATAATGAATCAAATCTTAGTAAGAATATAGTGCCACTAGGAAGGCAGATCTCGCCGTGAAGGCAAATGCGAATTGCAGTAAAAATAAAAACATCATGATTTAATTTAATTAATCTATCTAATATATATATGAAATGTTTACTCTTGGAATACCTAGCCGACGGCTAGGTTTGGTGTGTAACATGACTCCCCTCCTCGAAAAGCTTTGTCCTCAAAGTTGGAAATGTCTGGAAAATACTTTCAAGTTCCCATGTGGCATCCTCCTCTGGTAAATCTTGCCATTTGATGAGAAATTCTTGAATCTGACGTGATCTCAGTCTTCGTATTCTGTGTTGTAGTATATCTTTAGGTTGGAGATGTATGCGTCCTTCCTCATCGAGCACTGGTAATTCTGATTGACCTTGCACTTTCTGACCAATTAATTTTTTGAGACATGAAACATGAAATACCGGGTGTTTTCATGATGATTTAGGTAGCTCTAACTGATAGGCTTCTTCTCCAATGCGGTGCACAATTTTTTAAGGACCATAGAATCGTGGAGCCAACTTTTGGCTGGACTTTATCCTTAATGATGATTGTTTGTAAGGTTGCAACCTTAGGAAAACCCAATCACCTATATTAAAAGTTCTCTCTGATCGATGCAAGTCTTGTTGTTGTTTCATACGATTTTGTGCTTGGACTAAATTCTCTTTGAGGATGGTGAGTGTAGACTGCCTTTTTTGGAACCAATCATCCACTTTGGCTACTTTGGATGATCCTTGTACGTAATCTGTGACGGTTGGAGGCTTGGTGCCATACAATGCTTCAAATGGAGACATCTTAATTGAGTAATGGTAAGAAGTGTTGTACCACCATTTTGCCAATGCTAACCACTGGCTCCATTGGTATTGTTTATCTTGAGTGAAACATCTTAAGTACGTACCCAAACATTTGTTAACTACTTCTGTTTGACCATATTTTTGTGGATGGTAGGCTGAGGACATGTTCAATTTGGTACCACTAAGTCGAAATAATTCTCGCCAAAAGTTACTAGTGAAGATGGGGTCTCTATGACTTACAATATTTTTTGGCATACCATGTAATTTGAAAATTGAATCCATAAATACCTTTGCCACCTTGCTTGCGGAAAATGGATGTTGTAAAGCCTGAAAGTGAGCGTATTTGGATAACCGATCTACGACTATGAAGATTATTGTCCTGCCTTCTGACTTTGGAAGACCTTCAATAAAATCCATGGATATATGTTCCCACTGTCATTCAGGGATGGGTAGTGGTTGTAACAACCCTGGTGATTTGACTGTTTCTCCTTTATTGCACTGGGAAACTTCGCATTCTGCTACCCATTGTTTGACTTCTACTTTTAATCCTTTCCAAAAAAATGATTGTTTGACCCTTAAATATGTTTCCAAAAATCCTGAATGTCCTACTGATGGAGAAGCGTGCGATTCATCGAGGATCTTTGATTTGAGTTCTGAATTGTGTGGAATGTAAATGCGGTTCTTCTTTCGGAGGATTTTATCTTCATAAGAGAACAAAGGGTGTTTAGAGGACCCTATGGATAATTCTTGAAGTATCTGAGCAGTTTCGCTATCAGACAACCATTCCTCTTGTAATTGATGCACCCATTGGGAGCAAGGATCTGAAATAGCATTAATGGCTACTTCATCTTCATATTTCCTGGACAGTGCATCGACGGCTACATTTTCCTTCCCTTTCTTGTATTCGATAACAAAATCATAGCCCAATAGTTTGGTTAACCACTTATTTTGTTCCGAATATGAAAACCTTTGCTCAAGAAAATGTTTGAGACTACTATGATCTATTTTTATAATGAAGCGGCTACTGATTAGGTAGTGTCTCCATTTTTCTACTGCGTGAAGAATAGCCAACATTTCTTTTTCGTATGTTGATCTTCCCAAATTTTTCTCGGAGAGCTATTTACTTTCAAATGCCAACGGATGACCTTCTTGCATTAATATAGCCCCAATTCCTATTCCTGATGCATCACATTCGATAATAAATGGTTTGTGAAAATTGGGAGTTGCTAAAACTAGAGTTGTACACATGGCCTCCTTAAGAGCTTCGAAGGCTTGTGTAGCCTCTTCTAACCAACGAAAAGCATCCTTCTTTGTGAGTGTTGTGAGAGGTGCTGCAATCTTACCATAATTTTGTACAAACTTGCGATAGTAGCCCATGAGACCCAAAAAACCATGAAGTTTCTTGATGGTTTTAGGTAAAGGCCATTCTTGAATTGCCTTAATCTTATTGAGGTCGAATTTGACGCCCTCATGTGAAACTATATGACCAAGATACTCGAATTCTTGGACACAAAATGAACATTTGGAACGTCTGACAAATAACTTTTCTCTGTGTAAAATGTGAAGGGATTTATCCACATGATGTAAATGGTCATTCCATGCTTTTCTATAGATGAGAATGTCATCAAAAAAAACTAACACAAACTTACGGAGGAGTGGACGAAACACTTGGTTCATGAGACTTTGGAATGTGGATGGTGCATTGGTGAGACCAAAAGGCATGACCAAAAATTCGTAATGACCTTCATGAGTACGAAAAGCAGTTTTGGGAATATCTGCTTCTCTGACACGGATTTGGTGAAATCCTAAGCGAAGGTCTAATTTTGTAAAAAATTTTGCACCATGCAACTCATCTAGTAGGTCATCTATGACAGGGATAGGAAATCTGTCCTTAATAGTAAGTTTATTGAGAGAACGAAAGTCAGGACACATATGCCAAGAGTTATATTTTCGTCGAGCTAGAACTACAGGTGAGGAATAAGGGCTAGTGCTGTGACGAATGACTCCATGATCTAGCAAATCTTGAACGATCTATTCGATTTCTGTCTTTTGTGGTTGAGGATAGTGGTAAGGACGATTGTTAGGTGGGACACTCCCTAGAATCAAATGGATGGCATGGTCATGAGATCATTTAGGTGGTAATCCTTTAGGTTCTTGGAAAACCTCTTCGTAATTTGTTATGATGTCTCGTAAATCTGGAGCAGTAATATCCGAAGTTGCTCGAGATTATTTTTCCAAACAATTAATTTGAGCTATAAATCCATATCCACCCTTTTTTAACATCTTCTCCATACTATGAGAGCTCACCATTTGTGATGGAGGAGTAGTAATGCCTTGTAAGCGAATGACTCGTTCGTTTTCCTTCCATTCCATAAATAATTTTTTGAAATTGAAGCTAACCGTGTCTAATGTTTCCAACAATTCAACTCCCAAAATGACATCAGAGTTCCCTAAATTCATGACGAAAAGGGATCCAAACCAGGTATAAGTTCCCATTTTTATGGAAACTTGAGATGTTCGACCAACACATTGCGCGTTCACCCCGTTGGCCACTAGAACCTAAAATTTGTCTTTGTTGGAAGAGTTAATGAATAAATTCAAAGCTTTTGCTGTTTTGATGTTGATAAAATTGTGGGTACTGCCGGAATCAATTAGCACATTCACCTTTTTCTGGCGGAGAAATCCTGGTACCTTGATGGTATGGTGGGCGGTTAACCCCATAAGGGCATGCACGGAGATCACCATTGTATCCTCTTCCTTCTCTTCTAGAGTACTTGGTAGTTCTTCTTGCATAGGTTCATCTTGGTGGTAAGTTTCTTCCTCTTCTCCTTCATATTGATCGCATTCAATATGAAAGTTTTGTTTTTGGGCACAAGCTTGTTCCCTGGGATGATGAGTGTGAAATTTATAGCAAAAGTATCTTGATGGTTGATCATTTCTACGAAAGGAATTGTTGTGATATGAAGGACAACTATAATTTTCATGTCGTGCATACAACTGAATTCTCTTCTCAGCCAGCTTGGCTATTCTTATACAATCGTTCAACGCGGTTGGATTTTGAATGTCCACCTCCACCCTAATATTTTTTTTTAATCCATTGTGAAAAGCTCCTACCACTGTGTCAGGACTGAGGTCTAATGTATATGGTAGTAAACTGGTGAATTCCAAAATGAACTCACTAACCAATCCTTCTTGTTTAAGAGATAACAGTCTTACTGTGTATGACGATGTAGCTCCTTCATCAAATCTTTCTAAAAAATAGGTAGTGAATTTTTTCTAGTTAATAGTAGCTCCTTTCTCTCACTTAATCCAGACGAACCATTGGTAGGCCTCAATGCCTAATTTTGATGCAGCGAAAGGGACTTTATCAAAATCCTTAATTTGGTATAAGTCGAGAATGCCTTCTATTTTGGCTATCCAACCACGAGGATCATGACCCTCAAAAGTGGGCATATCAATGCATGGAAAATTATTAGGGCCTCTCGGTTGGTCATAACCCATATCCCTTTCCTGACCTTGGTTATACCGTTGTCTATGATAGTTATCCCTGGAATTATTCGGATTACCTCTTCGCTGCTCCCAATCGTCATCCTGGACGTCATTTTCTTCATTCCTTTGTGCATGGGAGTGATTTTGGGGAGTAGAATTGGGATTAAGTTAGTTTTGTGCGCTTGCTAGGTTTTTTTAGGTTGACACTAATTTCGTGCATACCATCTAGTAAGAGTCGCAAAGTTTCATCCGTGGAAATGGCCGAGTTACTTGAGTCTCCTTGTGTGATGTTTTTGTGAGTAGGGGGAGGGTTAGTAGCCATTGGGTCTACCAATGGATGATGTGGATTATAACTGCCAATTTTAAAATGAGAAGGAGAATTTTTTGTACCTAGGCTTCGATGACGTCTTCGTGCGTTGTTATTGGTCGTCTCTGAGCTTGATAGTCGACCGTCAGATCCTTTGGTCCACCTTTTGCTCATGCATTTGTTAGCATAACCTGCTTAGAAGCTTTTGAGATTGGACTGCTACAAAATTTGGTTGACTTTAGCAAAAATTTGGATTTCGCTTCAACTGTCACTCCAACTGCGATGCGGATTTGAATGTTGGTTTTTCGTGCACTTTTGGTAGCAACTTTTTTGTTAACAACTGTTGGTAGGATTTGACGACTTTTGGTAACAATTTTTTTGGTTAACAACTTTTTTGACAAGTTTTGGTTAACAATTCCTTAACACTTTTGGTGGAACCCGAACGAAGGGACTTAACACAGGACACGACAACCCGAATGGCTAGGACAAGAATCAACGAACGAAGGAATTTAACACAGGACACGACAACCCAAATGGCTAGGACAAGATTCAGCGAACGAAGGGACTGAACATAGGATAGGACACGACAAGAATCAGTGAACGAAGGGATTGAACACAGGACAGGACACGACAACCCGAATAGCTAGGACAATAAATAGTGAACGAAAGGACTTAACACAGGACACAACAACTTGAGGGGACAACTGGAAGACACAACACGTGACCCAACAAGGTTATGCGTGTGAGAAACCAACCGCTATGTGACCGAAGTCACAACTATGATATAGAACTTCCCATGTTATAAACACCTTCGTAGCTTTTACCCGCTCAATGTGGGATATTGTCCAGAGAAAAACAAAAAATAAAAAATATGTACCTTAGTTTTGAATGCATAATAATATTTAATCACGCATTTTGATTGGTCTACACTTCGCATCTGTACAGGGCTGCGATGGAAAATTTCTTCGATGTGTCGTGCGAGGAATCCGTCCAGATTCAATTGCTTGAAAATGTCAGAAGCCCGTTTTATCCTTTTCGGTCATCGAATTTGAAAAAAAGACACAATGAAAATCAAGACGTGTAGCTGGGTGGACTGGTTGCGTAACAATCCTACGTTATCCTAACAGCTTGGCTGCGACTGGTGCTAACGGAGTGTTGAAATGACGCTGCCGCTTGGCTTTAGAATTACCACAAATTCATATCTAGTGAAGCCCCAATGTTTTGACCATTTTCCAGCAGTGTTATTTACTCTGTGATGTGGACAGTAGCATATGCTGTCGGATGCCCAGTGAGTTCAAAAACTGAAATCTGATACCACTTGCAGGGAGACAAGTACGGGGTCTCTCTGGTTAACCAACAAAAATTAATTTATTTCAAAAATAATGCCCGAACAATTCACAGTGACTCTCAATAGTTCAAAGAATGAAATGAAATAGCGAATCAAATCTTAGTAAGAATATAGTGCCACTAGGAGGGCAGATCCCGCCGTGAAGGCAAATGCGAATTGCAATAAAAATAAAAACACGATGATTTAATTTAATTAATCTATCTAATATATATATGAAATGTTTACTCTTGGAATACCTAGCCGATGACTAGGTTTGGTGTGTAACAGACCATACTTTCCACAATTGAAAAATCTAATAGATTTTGCATCTTTTAATCTTCTTGAATCCTTATTCCTTATACCATAATTAGCTTCTTCATCACTGGATGACTCATTGCTTCAATATGAATTCTTACCCTTTGTTTTCTTAGTAGCTTTGAATGCTTCTTATTTTTGGAGATTAATTTCTTCTTTTATTCTTAACTCAAAAGTTGTAAGAATACCAAGTAAATCATCTCTTGTCAAAATATCACCATCTTTTGATTCCTCTATAGTAGAAATCTTTTCACTAAACCTTTTTGGAAGAGATCTTAAGATCTTATCACAAATATCATATTCTTCAATCTCAAGTCCAATTCCTTGCATGGCATTAAAAACCTCATCTACCCGAAGTATATAAGTACTAATGTTTTCCTCATACTTATTTTTTAAATCTTCAAATTATCCCTTGAGATTTTGTATCTTTGCCTTTTTGACACTTTTATCTCCTTCATATATGCTTTGTAACTTATCCCAAATTACTGATGATTTGCAATGCATAACATTTATGAATTTTATTCTATGTAAACCTCTCAAAATTGCATTCATTGATTTTGAATTGTAATGATGTAGAAGCTTACCATATTTATCTGTAGCTGGCGTAGTTGGTGGTGTGTATCCATTTTCAACTGCTTCCCATATTTCATTGCCAAGTGCCATCAGGTGAATCTTCATTATAATACTCCAAAATATATAATCGCTTTCATCAAATACTAGTGTTAAAGTATCTAAGAATACATTCTTAGAATCCATTGTGTTATTTGAAAGATTTTCCTTCAATTTTTTAAACTCTTCCGAAGGAACTCACTCTGATACCAATTGAAGAACATAATATTATACTAAGAGGGGGTGAATAGTATAAGACCACTTTTTACTTTTCTTTCCCAATAAATATTATGCAATGTATAGATAGCAATACCAATAGTAGTAATCAAAGTAATGCACAAATCACCACACACAATAGAGACATGAATTTAACTTGGTTCACCCAATATGGGCTACTCCACGGAGTAAATATTTCACTAAATTTTTCTTAATAAATCTCTTGGGAATCTTTTTCTATAACAATGTTTATGGACCTCTGTCCAAAGGAGACACCAATCCCCTAATCAAGTTTAAGGATCTCTATCCACATGAGAACTTCTTTCTCCTTAGCTCTGGATGGTTATCTTCTAGAAGAACTACTACCTCCACTACACTGGCTAATGGATCTCTATCCATTGAAGACTCATGTCCTCACTGCCCTGGCTAATGGATCTCTATCCACTAGAGACTATCACCCTCTATACTCTATCAACTACAAAGCATACTCTTTACTCTGTATCAAATCTATACAACAGTATTAGGTCTAGCACAAATATGCTCAATCTTTGTCTCTGGTCTGGCATAAACTTGTCCTTAAATCTGCACCAAACTCTGTCCTCAAATGTCCACTACACACAGTCCTTCGGTCTAGCATAATTTTTTTCACAATCTTTGTCCTCTGATCTACACTAAATAAAGTCCTTCGGTCTAGCATAAATCTGTCCTCAATATCTATCCTTTGATATGCACTAAAAATAGTCTTTCGGTCTAGCACAAATTTATCCTCAATCTCTTTCATCAAGCCTTAACACAAGTCTTGATACAATCATAAATTAATACTGCTAGATCTTCCCCAAACCTTAACTCAAGATTTGAACAAATAAATTAATCAACTCTACTCACAAGTCTTCTCAAAGACTTATCTTAAATTCGCCTTGTAAGCTTCCACAAAATCTCACACTGATATGTCCATAAGTCCTCTCTAGAACTTATCCAATCTGCTCAACAAGTCCTCACTAGAACTTGTCCAATCTACTTAACAAATTTTGTCCTTAAACTTTGTATTGTAAGCTTCCACAAAAGCTCACACAAATCTATTCACAAGTCTTATCAAAGACTTACCTCAAATATGCTCAACAAGTCCTCACTAGAATTGTTAGAGACTCAATAGAAACATAAAGAGAATTGTTAGAGACTCAATATGCTTCACATTCACCACAATACGCAATTACTTTCAATTTCTCTTTTTATCATAGAAACATATAGAGAATTGTTAGAGACTCAACATTATTCATACTCACAAACTCTCAATCACTTTCAATCTCTATTTTATCATAGAAATATATAGATAATTGTTAGAGACTCAATATTTTTCACATTCATCAACACTCAACCTATTTCTCAAATTAATTCAGAATATAGAACAATTTATTTCACAAAACTTGAACTATCACATCAACACACCCACTTGAATAGGCTCAAATAACTCTACTCAACCAATCACTCAATTATATAATCCTTACTCACATACCCTAGTCCAAACTTATGAACATTCACTCAAATATTTCCAACAATGCTTTTCAACCAATCTCACATGACAATGATACTCATGATATTTGCAAACCCTAGTTCAAGTTCTTCACTCAAATTATTGCTTAAACAAAAATGCTAATCTCACATAACAATGATATGCATGATATTTGACAACTTCACATAACAATTATAATCATGATCTTTCACAATTTCATATAACAATGATACTCATGATATTTGCACAAACTCTAGTTAAAGTTCCTCACTCAACTAGTCGCTTCAACAACAATGCTTATCAAACAAGATTTTATCAACAACTCTTTATTCTAGAAAAACCCTTTTCACTCCAACTTAGCATTCACAACATTCAACAATCACTCACTAGGAATATGTGCCCATACCTTTTTTTTGATGTAGAAGCGTCTTTAGAAAACCTATCTCAATCACAATTTCTTTCTTTCCAATTTTCAAAGGTTAGATGACCAAAACATCACTCTAACACTTTCTCAAAATATTCCGTAGTCACAAAAGTAATCATAGCTCAAATATACCTTATTGCTCCTCCTTGAAATTAGCATCCATCAAATCATACATAAAAAATAATTATTTAGATACACCTTATAATCTCCAACTTAAAATAATATCCAACACCACAAAAACTTCAACAACTTTCCTTAAAAACTGTATTGCCCATTTTTAACACCAAAGCAAATATCACCAAAAATAATTTTGCATAAACCTTATAGCTCCCCTTAAAACTTTACAAACCAAATAAATTATGCAAAAATTAAATTTAATGGCTCAACTTTAGTCCTTCCAAAAATTTCAATGCTCAACAAATTGCATACCTTTGTTCTTTACCCCAAAAGGGTTTCGACGATATTCGAACCATCGTATCCCCAAGAGCCAAGTACCTTAGCACTTTGGTGCCCACCGTGTGGGCTATAGGCACCCACGAGAATGAAGGTAGGCTTACTTCCTTTTAAGCCTTCGTTCATCATCGACTTCAACAAAACAAAAACACTACCATAGATTTGAACCTCTGCCACTCATTGCTACAGTGCCTTGCCTTCGTCGAGGTTGCCAACTGCGCTTCCTGCACTTGATGACCAAGGACTATTCTTTGGTGGGTATAAACCTCTATCTACCACTTGGCACTTTTAAAAATAATTAAACCCTCTTCTTTTTAGAGCTCAATTCACACCCTTTTGCATCACTTGGAGATTAATTCGAAAGCACATCGTATTTTGGATAAGGTTGAGAAGTCCCCTTTATATACATGTTTTGATTAATTTACTCCCATGTCGATGCTCGATGTTCAAATTTGAATTTCGAATTTTGACTTAATAATCCACCTTAGGGTTATTTAAAATTAACATAAATTAATATATAATTTTTTTTTTCTTAACATGGTGGAATTGGTAGCCGCCACAAATCCGGATAGGTTGTCCAACTTTTTATGGTTGCCATAGTATTCTACGCTATCCACCTTGAAAGCTACCACATAGATATTCATGTAGTCTGCCCTCTATAACTTCCATTCCACAATCATTTTAAACCTTTTATGCCGCTAAAAGCACCAAGAAAGGGACAAGCGTTTAGTCCGACGAGGCCCAATATTTGAACCTTGGACCTTCGCCCCCCTTATGGGTTTTGGATGAACCAATTTTTCTACACCTCGGACCTAAATTAATATATAATTAATATTAAAATTAATTAATAATTAATTTAAATAACATATAAGTTAAGTAAATTAATTAATAAATTAATTTATAATAAAATTATATTAATTAATTTATAATTAATTTAAAATTCCTTGTATAATATTATAAAGGAATATTATAATAGTATTCACTTGGTCTTCTTCTTTGCACTTTGGACCTCATCTGACTACCTGGAACCGGGTTTTGACCAACTAGAAGTGGATTCTTGTTTTTGCACTGATTGTAGAACTGCTTCTCCTTGCACTGATCATTGAAATTGAATTTCGACATTAATGATCATTCACTTTGACATCAATGACAACTTCATCTACTCAAAATGTCCAACAAAATCCATAGACCACCAAAAAATGGAACCCATAACAGAAAAATCTCATAAAATTCAAACAAATAAAATTTTCAAATTGAGCCTCACAATGCTGCTAGACCTAAAGCAACTAAAGAGAACATGGTCCTTCAATAAATAAATCTATAAATCTCTAAATAATGGAACCTTTAGTAGATAAAACCTCTAATTTCAAAAAAATAACACTTAGTAGACAAAACCATACATCTCTAGGAAATGGAACCCTCAATAGATAACCCCATAGATCTCCAAAAAATAGAACCCTCATTAGACATATCCCACCAAAAACCAAACTAATAGATTTCTCACCTAGAACCACATAATGCTTCTAGACCTAAAGTGACCTAGCAAGACACAAATGCTCAACAAATAAATTTAAGATCTCCTCTTCTCTGTAGAACATGTGGAATAACTCTAGATGGTAAAAAACCCTAAAATCTCACAGATCTCTAAAAATGAGAACCCTTAGCACACAAGTAAAAAAATATCAAAAATGGAACTCTCACTAGATAAATCCACAAATTCCTCAACAAATAGGTCCATAGAACTCCAGAAGATTAAAGTCCTGGTAGAAAAATCTATATATCTTTATAACATGGAACGATTAGAAAAAAATCCATAGATCTTCAAAAAATTAAATGTAAAGTAGACAAATCCATAATCTCTTCTCCTCCGTAGATCATGTGGAATTGCTCTAGACGAGAATAAACCCTCAAATACCACAAATATCTAAAAAATAGAATCCTAAAAAAAAAAATTGTAGATCTCTAGAAAATGTAACCCTAAGCATAAAAATCCACATATCTAAAAAAAACCTAAGCAAACAAGTCCACAAAGCTCTAGAAAATAGGACCCACAAATTTGTAAATATCTAGAACATGGAATGTTTAACTAACAAATCCATAGATATTCAAAAAATGGAACTCTTAGCAAAACAAATTCATATATTTCGAAAAAATGAAACCCTAAGAAGATAAAAAATCCCAAAAAAACATAAACTCACATATTTCCTAACTTATTATGTCTAAAAGCAAGATAAATCCCACATATCTCCAAAAAAACGGATTCTTCACCAAAAAAGTTTATAGATCTCAAAAACAAATCTTAGAAAACAAATTCATATTCAAAAAATAGAACATTGATCAAACAAATCCCTAGATCAACAACTATTTTACTAATAAGTCAAAGTTATTTTTATAAGACATACTAACATTGTTATAAAGATCATGTAAGCTCTATAGTTCTATTATGTAATGTGTAAGAGTTATTCATGTTGTGCTATTTACACTTACATGTCATTCATTTCATACTCTTTTCAAATTTTGGACCTCTTATGTTGTACACCCAATACTTTTTCAATGGGGTCCATTCATGCTATACCTCCTAATAAGATGATCTAGTTGTACGGGATCCACCATTTCAATAAGATGACCTAGCTATAGGGAATCCACCATTTCTTCTATAACACTATATGGAAGAAATAAAGCTAATATAAAAGAATTATTTTGGTGTGGGTAGTTTAGCATATGGTCACAATAATATTGTTTACATAGAATACAAGGACATTATGATCTTGTAGTTCATTTTGGCATTCAATTTAGCATTTGGATAAAAATCCCTAGAAGTGGAAAGACAATGAATTTGAAATTTATACACCATAGACCAAAAGATAAAATCTAATCAAATATAGATGTATCTTCCTTTTAATAAATTCCAATCTGTAGTGAGTCATCAAGAAAATATCAAGTGGTCCATTTAGCTTGGCAATGGAGAATGAATGTCATGTGTGAACAATGTTGTCCTTTCACTTATAGCCATATTGCAATACAAAATTTTTATTTATTCCATTGAGATTATCTTTCAATCAGATATTGCAATACAATCATAAAAAAGAAATTTTTATTACACAATAACACTCAATACAAGTTGGAACACTCTAAGCTAGATGAGAATTATATTTTAGTATGAAGTTTGGATGCTTGAAAGGGATTTCAATACCTCCTTTTATCCTTCTAATAAAAGTGGTAGCACTCGCATAACTCCTATATTCTTCAAGGATTTCACCAATTTCATTGACAATAAAGAAATGATGGACATTCACTTGAAAGGAACCATGTTAACTTGGAGCAATAGAAGAATTGGAAGTTAGCTCATACAACAGAGGCTAGATAGATTTATCCTATACAAAGAAGATATCCACTTATTTGGAGATGCTCCCTACATTCCCTTTCCAGTATTGG
Source organism: Wollemia nobilis (assembly GCA_028583015.1). NCBI lineage: Eukaryota > Viridiplantae > Streptophyta > Pinopsida > Araucariales > Araucariaceae > Wollemia > Wollemia nobilis. The sequence goes on along the minus strand of JAQPPZ010011065.1, from coordinate 1,815,210 downwards.
CTCTAACCACAATATCTTGGTGTTTGAGGGACTAAGACTACTTTCTTCATTTAAGACTCCATTCTGATTTTAGTCAATGTGGCTAAAGCATCCAAACATCAAAGATAAAATTGCAAAATGGTGGAACAAAAGTTTTTTTGGCCCATGCATTTCCCAAGGATATAAAAAATTGTGCTTCATTAATGACAACCTCAAAATCTAGAACAAGGATATTTTTGGTAATATCTTCGAGAGCAAACAACGATTCATGATTCAAATTAGAGCTATCCAAAAATATAACCAATCTAGAATTTTAAACTCTAAAACCATAATTAGAGAGAAAGGCTTTTGTCAGAATTTCATATTATCCTTGCCAAAGAGGAAGTATTTTGGAGGTAAAAATCCAGAGTTTTATGGCTCAAAGAGGGTGACTTCAACACATAATTTTTCCATACCCCAAAAATCAGACATAGAAGTTTCAACAAGATAAGAGAGATGCTCAAGAATGATGGAAGTATCACCAATGATGTTTTAGAAATTAGAGCTGAGGCAATTGCTCATTTTGAATGCATATTGGTTCTTTGTTATCCTTGCTCTTCCCAGGCTTCAAATGCTCTTCTTAAAAATATTTCATGCCTCATTTCTCTAGACTTCAATGCCAAACTCCTTAAAACTTTTTTCCAAGATGAAATTAAAGAGGCTTTTTTCTCTATGGACGTCGATAAAGCCCTTAGTCCTAATGGGTTCCCTCCTAGATTATTTAAATCCTTTTGGGACATTATTTTTCACGACCTTTCCAAAGACGTCAAAATTATTTAAATCCTTATAGGAAATTTTTCACAAAGTTTAGAGGAACAAATATTTTTCTAAAGATGTCAATTCTACTTTCATCGCTCTCATACCTATGTCCCACATCTATCATTCCCTCTCAAAATTTATACCCATTAGTCTTTGCAATATCATCTACAAGATCATTTCCAAAGTGATTGCCAATGACTGAAAGAATTCCTACCCTTAGTCTAACCCTTGCCAAGGTAGATCAGTAAAAGGTAGGATTATCATTGATAGGGTCATCACTATTCACGAGCTCATCCATTCAATTTATAAAAGTAAAAAATTAGGCCTCCTCGTCAATATTGATATAAATAAAGCCTTTGATAGAGTTTTGCAAGACTTCCTCTTCGCTATTATCTCCCGATTTTGCTTCCATTATGATTGGATAGGTCTCATAATAGAATTCCTTACTTCTGCATGGTCCTCTATCCTCATTAATGGTTCCACTATAGGTTACACTAAGAGATTCAAAGGCTTAAGGCAAAGGGACCCTTTTTCTCCATTTATTTTCATCATCCTTAATGAATTTTTGGGTAAAAATCTAAAATAATCTTTTTTTATGGGAGTTATCATTGGCATCGAGGAATCTTCTAACCTCTTTCCAACTATCCACTAGTAGTTTATTCACAATATTATCCTGGCCACTCTCTCTTTAGTTCCTTAGGTGAAGATCATCAAGAGGATTCTAAATCACTATGAAGAAGCAACAGGACAAAAACTAAACTTTCCAAAAAGCAAGGTCTCCTTTATCACCTCCCCTATTAATAGACAACTCAAATTATCTAGGATTTTGTGCTGCATGATATTTGAGTTTATATCTACAAACATGGGTCTTCCTCTATTTTAGGATTGCCAATATGACAACATGTGGAATAATGTAATTAAAATAATCAAGAAAAAAATTGCAATATGGAAAGGATCATTTCTTGTCTAGATCACCAAAGCCACCCTTGTTCAATATTACCTCCAAATTATCTTTGTTTATTTCATGTCTATCTTCAAAGTGTTGGTATTTGCTTGGCAAAAAATAGAGCAAATTCAAAAATGATTTCTTTTTTCAAGGACGGAGAACTAAAATAGAATTCACTTAGTCATCTGGAATAAAGTTTGTTCTAAGAAAATTCAAGGTGTTTTAGTCTTTAGACAAGTGGGAAAGATGAATATGGCTCTCATCACCAAGTAAGAGTGGATAATCCTCACCAACGCCAAGTCTTTGTGGGTAGAGATCACTAAAAGCAAACATATTCAGAGGAACTTGTTCTTGGATGAGAGGCCCCTGCAATATGGATCCTATTTCTGTAACTCCATTACCAAATCCATATCCATTCTCAAAAAAGGTCTTATATGGAGGCTTTAAAATGGTAGGTCCATTTGGTTTTGAGAAGACCCATGGCTGAAAGACCAACCTTTAACCAATGTTTCCAATACTACTACCATTATGCCTATCACTGGTTGTCTATTTGGGATGTTTATCTCCATTTTAATATCTTAAGATCCATATTAAAACAATATTTATAAGTTCATCCCTCTTAGTGACCTCAATTTTGATCAAACCAACAGTACCAAGCTTCACTCTAGTATTCAAAAGACCATCATCTCGAGTTACCCCTCTAGAATGCAAGCAATAATGACATATTATTATTTAGTTCTGCATACCACATTAAATATGATCCTATTCCTATCGGGTTCCTAGCTGGATTCATATAGCTTAAGCACCTCATCCCCAAGATTTCCTACTTTTCTTGGCTGGTCTTCCAAAATAAGATCATGACTATGGATAACCTTCTTTCCAAAGGTCTGATCATCCCTAATCATTGTGTGATCTATTATTTTAAGTGGGAGTCAATTAACCATTTATTTCTTGGTTGTTGATTCTTATATTTAGTGTTATACTCCCTCTTATTGTCCTTCTATTGGCTTGCGCTCAACCCAATTTTATTTATAACTTGTTTTCCCAATGGTCTAATTCCTTCTTTCACTAGTATCTTAGTTTTGTATGGTCCTTATGCCATCCTAAATTCCTTTGAAAAATATGATTAGAAAGAAACAATAGAGTTTTTAATGGTGTGTCTTGTAACCCACTTCTATTCACATCCAGGTTCTAAATATTGCTATCAAAAACATCCTCCTAGTTTCTATGTTCAAGGCTATTTGAAGAGGGTTGGATTCCAAGCTCATTGTTTCATTCAACATATCTAGTGATCTTCCTCATCCAACTATTCCTTATATGGACTACTCTATTGTAAGGTGGGCATCTCCCCTATATGGATGGATCAAACTCAATTATGATGATGCAGCAAAAGGAAATCTGAGAGCTAGTTGTGGAGGCATTTCCAGAGATGGCCTCGCAAAGCTCATCTTGATGTTTGTAAAAAATATTAGCTTATAAACCAACCATGTTGTTGAAGCCAGAGCTTTATATCATGGTCTCTCCATTCTCAACAAGCTACCCTTCAACAACATTATCATTGATGATGATTCTCTGAATATCATTAATAGCCTTAAAAGGACCAAGTCTTCTAAAGGGAGCATTTATAACATGATAGACGAATCAAGGAGGTTCCTATGTAAATACAATAATATTATTATTTAGAACATACTTAGGGAGGGCAACAAGGCTAGAGACATGATGGCTAACCTTGCTATTTTTGAGGATAATATTCATGTCTAGTTTGATCACTTTTTGCATGGCATTTTTCAATAACACAAGCAATAATGATTTTACATTGCTTTAATGATGTTGTCCACTCTATGAGAGTCTTTAGCTAACTTGGAAAGTATGTCCAATACCATATTAATTTTGCCTTAAATATCAAGAATTATTTTTTTATCCATATCAAGTGGTAGCATGTGATTCCTATCCAATGTTATCTGCAACAATTTTTGCCTAGTCCTCATAATCATTTCATCAGCTACACCCATTGTGGCCACCTTAATTTCATGTGGTACCCAAATCCATATAACATGTGCTTTGTGGCTTGGAATCGATGGGATAGAGGCCCCTATATGTGCACTCACATCCCAAATCATTCCCAAGGAAGGGATATATTTCTTCCCATTTATTTTTCCATGAGTGTAAATGGTAGAGTGAGACGTCTTTTTGAATGGATGTGAAGAAACACATGCTTATACTGAGAGGGGGTGTGAACAGTATAAGATACAAATTTTCTTTCCAAATAATAACTACAATAATATGAATATAATAATGAATAAATGCATAAAATACCACACACACAAGAGACAAGGATTTTACGTGGAAACACCCTTTCAGGAAAAAACCATGGAAAAATATTATTTTTATTACTTCAACAATATTTAGAGGAGACACCAATCTCATTGTACAAATACGTAGACACCAACCTATGGGAGACAACAATCTCCTTATTACAATAACATAGGCACCAACCTATAGGAGACACCAATCTCCTTGTTACAATAACGTAGGTACCAACCTATGGGAGACACCAATATCCTTGAGGAACCAACCTCGGATCTGATAAAAACTTTTGCATGTCTGTTGATCAAAATATTACTCAAGTATGCTTCAAGGTGTCAAATTATGCTCACAATATCTTGTTGTAATTGCACTCTAATCCCTACTCATCAAGGTATTATAATACTTGTTGTACCTTGCTTTTTATCTTTAAATTCTTCCTTTTTCATGAGTTTGCTTTATTCAACTTACTAATTCACTTGGACATCAAACTTACAATATAGTAACGAATTTTTCTCACCTTGTAAACGCTGATTTTGAATAGCAAGTTGTATGGAGTACATGCTATTTTTAAGGGATGTTTTCTTGCTCTTCTTTCACTATCTTGTGTACCTTTTATTCTTCTTGTAGATGGCTGATTTGTCCTTATTTCTTCAATTGGATGCTTGGGTGAATATGTGCATAATCCTCTCTCTCTATCCTTAGATGCTATGTGCACTATGTGATGCCTTGACTTGCTTCAATTTTATCGTTCCTTTTGTATGTGGCCACCACTCTTTTTCTGGTTCCTATGTGTACTTCAAAACAACAAACTCTTCCCTTTTTTTAATGCAAATTTTGCTCTCTCTTTGATTTGTGTAAAATTTATGTTGGACGTCCATAGATTGAGCGATTTCATTGAAGTTATATTCACACCTGCAAATGTGGTGAAAGTTTTCATGGATATGGTAGGTGGTTGAGGCGAAGACCAAGTGGTTGTTCTTCTCAAATGACTGACAGTTAGTTTCTTCCACAAGTGACCACTCCGTTGGATTTGAATGCAAGCTTTGATGTTTCTATGTCAATATGCAAACTCCAAATATGAATTTAGTTCTTCTAATAGGAAATCATGTTTGAAATCTTTCCAACATGGGAAACATTTAAAATTATGTGTCACTGACGTCCACTATCTCCTCCAACAGCTCACTTCCTACGATAGAAATGTTTGAAGAGATAACACTTCATAACCCACACTACTTGGCTACCTAGTTGGCATTCAGTAAGGGCTACTTATTATGGGTGTGTAATATATTGATGTGGCCACCAATATATCAATGTCTAGATACATCCACTCCAAATTGGTCCTGTTTGTTGCATAATTTTACAGCTAGTTACTAGCCAACATCTATGTATTCTAAAGTAATTCTTATCCTTCAACATAAAACATCTTCACTCCAGACATAATGATTCACCTGATGAGGTAGCACTACACACACCACATGTTGAAATTATCTTTTCTACTGTGAACACTTTTCACTAGGTTTTTGTCAGGGCTGTCGCCAATCTTCGTAAAAATTTGGAATTCGTCTACTAGCCTTCTATCACAAATCTCTCAACATAGTTATAGGTTTTTAAATGGTCTTCTATGATATGAGTGCAAACATATCATCACATGGTGGCCATAATATCAATGAAACCTTAGTATTTTTAAAAATTAGAAAAAATATGTCTTCCTCCTATGGTGTCCATTATATCCTTTGAATGTGCTGCTCCATTCGGATGATACCAGTGTTCACTATAAATGAAATATACACTGCACTCATCTCTTATACTTATTTTCAACATTGCTCAAATGAATCCCTTCCAACAATTTCTCATCCTCAACTGATTTATCCTACGCTGCGAATAAAAACCACTACACTTGTCCTCCTATATTTATGTGCTCATCTACCTATGCCACCGCTTCTTTATTCACTCTCACCCATTTATATCGAAGGCATACAATCAAAAATCATAGTGTTAGAAATGAATTCCAGGTTGTGTATTTATATGCAACCTTTACCTTCCTACTTTGGCACCGAAGAAGTTGACCCATAGATATTTCATTAATATTCAAACTTTGATTTACATATATCAAACTTTTATATTATATTTTTATTTTGAAACATCACTTTAATATTTAAATTTTTAATTTAAATATTAAAGCATACACCTATAATTAAATCACCCTTGAAGATATATCTGCCTTGAATAATTTACACTAGAAACCAAGTCGGTATTTGACATCAATGAGAACTCAATAGAGAATAATTCTAACGATCTCCCCCTTTTTCATTTATGGTAACCTTGCAAAGAAACTATCATTTACTACAACAAGATCACAAGTTTCTCACTTTGACAAGCTACCCACTCTTACTAAAATTACATTTTGCTCCCCCTTACTAAAATTCTCCCCTTTGACATCAATGACAAAGGCTTCTTGGGGCTGAAGGATAAGGCACTTGACAATGCCCCCTTACTAACGAATCTTAACTAAGACATTCAATGATGATATGAGACTAAAACTACTCCCAAATCAAATGTCTCCTTTTCTTGTTGTATTTTCTTTTTCCAAACTTTGGAGGACATATCCTTTTGAACAGTCTCCTTCTTACTTGACTTTGAAATTTCAGGGAACACTATTCTACACTATTTAGTTGTATGCCTAAAATTATTACATTTGTAACAAATGATTTTGTAGTTCATGAGAGATGCAAATGAATTTAATTTCCTTTTGGTGAAGCCAAAATTATTTTAGCACAAACCTTGCAATTTATAGTTTTATGACCAAATCGGTGACACGAAAAGCAATAACCCTAGAAGAAATATTGAAACCTATCTGATTGCCTTGGAGGATATGGTCGTATGGTTCTCTTATTGATGTTTCTATGATGGACCCTAGTCCATGATGATGCTTTATTTTATTCCTTATTGATGCTTCCACTTCTCAACACATTAGCATAGGTCTTAGGCTCTTCTTTAATTATTTTCTTTGATGCCTCTGTTCCTTTTGAGATTGACTCCTCCTATTGTTTCTTTTAACTTTCTTCAAAACCAAGTACAATATTTATAAATGAAGATATCTATTCTTTGATAATATCATCCAATATTTCTATGATTTTCTCAAACCTAATATTTTGTTGTATCTTATCATTAGATTTTTTGACTTCTTTCCTCAGACAGACAATATCATGTTTCAGTTTTTCACATTCCAAAACTTTTGCCTTTAACTGCTCAATCATAACTTCTTCAATTAGCTTTGGCTATTAAATTTTAGCTTTTAAGTTGAGTTCTTGAAAAAACTTTACCTTTGTCTTCTCATCCTCTTGTACTTGAGCCTTTAATCTTGAGTTCTTATTTCTAAGCCTCTTCACCTCTTCAAGAGCAAAAACAAGTTCTTATTCTATGTCAACTATGGCTTCCTCTTCATTTTTTGGATCTTTCTCCTTTTCTTGGTTTTCAATAATAGAAGCATCTTCTTTCACCTCCATAGCCACAAATAGGATTTCTTCTCTTTCACTATCAGAGAGAATTTCATCACTATTGTTGGAAGAATTGTTTGCATCTTCAATATACAGACTCTTCTTGTACCTTTGATAGATCTTCTCATGCTTGCTTTGATTGTGCCTCTTTTTCTTTTCATGATAATATTTTATTTCCTTATTTTTCTTGTATTATTATTCTTCTTCACTGCTAAAACTTTCTTCTTGTGGACACTTAGCTACATAGTGACCAATGTTACCACAATTAAAACACTTCAAAGTATACTTACCTCTGTGTTTACTTGATCCCTTCTTATTCCTTTGTACAAAGATAACTTCTTCTCCACTGTTCAATCCTTCACTTGAATCTAGTTCCTTATTCTTTGTATTAATTGAAACTTTAAATGTTGCCTCCCATTTGGATGTTTGATCTTATTCAATCCTCATCTCATAGGCTATAATAATTTTGTGTAGCTCATCCATGCTTAAATTTTTAATATCCTTCATTTCTTCAATCGTCGATACCTTCACATCAAACCTCATGGGAAGTGACCTTAAGACTTTATGAACAATAATAGAGTCTTCAATATTTTCTCCAATTCCATGAATGATATTGAAAATTTCATCAACACGGAGCAAATATTTGACAATATTTTCCTCATCTTTCATATTTATGTCTTTCAAATCCCTCATGTGGGTTTGAAATTTTGCCATTTTAACTTTGTTGTATCCTTCATATGTTCTTTGTAACTTGTCCCATATTTCTTTTGCATAAGTGCAGTGCATGAATTTAATAAAATCTAATTTAAATAACCCACTTAATATTGCATTCATTGCCTTGGCATTATTTTCAAATGGTTTCTTGCCATTTTGATCTGTGGGAGGGGTTGTAGGTGGTGTGAACCCATCCACAAAAAATTGCCATATATTATATTCATGTGTCATAAAAGAGGTTTACATCCTCACGCTCCAAAAGGTATAGTTAGTCCCATAAATAATGGAGCCCTACTTGATGAAAATCTTCTTGGTAAGCCATATGTGTTCTTGTAAGATCTTCCTTCAAGCAGTTAGGATTTCATGAAGGAACCCGCTCTGATACCAATTGAAGAAACACACACTTATATTGAGAGGGGGGTGAACAATATAAGATAAAAAAATTATTTCCAAACAATAAATACAATAATATGAATGCAATAATTAATCAATGCATAAAATACCACACACACAAGAGACAAGGATTTTACGTGGAAACACCCTTTCAGGAGAAAACCACGACAAAATATTGTTTTTATTACTTCAAAAATTTATAGGCACCAACTGACAGGAGATACCAATCCCCTTGTACAAATACATAGGCACCAACGTATGGGATACACCAATCTCCTTATTACCATAACGTAGGCACCAACCTACAAGAGACACCAATCTCCTTGTTACAGTAATTTTGGTACCAACCTACGAGAGACACCAATCATATTGAGGAACCAACCTTAGATTTGATCAAAACTTGTACAGGTCTACTGATCAAAACCTTTCTCAAGTATGCTCTAAGCTATCAACTTCTACTCAGAATGTCTTCTTGGATATACACTCTAATCCCTACTATACCTTGCTTTTTCTCTTTTAATTCTTACTTTTTTTTTAGTTTGCTTTCTTCAAATTACTAATGCACTTGGACATCAAACTTGCAATATAGTAATGAATTTTTATCACCTTGTAAATTCTGATTTTGAAAAGCAATTTGTATGAAGTGCATGTTATTTGTGAGGTTTATTTTCTTGCTCTAGTTTCGCTATCTTGTGCATCTTTTCTTCTTCTTGTAGATGGTTGATTTGACCTTTTTTCTTCAATTGTATGCTTGGGTGAATATGTGCACTAATAATCTCACTCTATCCTTGGATGCTATGTGCACTATGTGACACATTAACTTGCTTCAAATTTATCCTTCCTTTTGTATGTGGCCACCACTCTTTTTGTGGTTCCTACGTGTACTTCAAAACAACAAACTCTTTGCCCTTTTTTTTAATGCAACTTTGGGTCTCTCTTTGATCTACGTAAAATTTATATTGGACATCCATAGATTGAGTGGTTTCTTCAGAGTTATCTTCACTCTTGTAATTGTGGCTAAATTTTCCACAACTAGTGTAGGTGGTTGAGGCGAAGACCAAGCGACTGTTCTTCTCAAATGACTGGTGATCATTTTATTCCATAAGTGATCACACCACTAGATTTGAATGCAACCCTTGATTCTACTATGTCAATCTATGAACTCCAACTATGAATTCAATGTTGCTAATAGGTAACTACATTTCAAATATTTCCAATGTGGGCAACATTTAAAATTATGTGGCACTAACGTCCACTATCTCCTCCAAAAAATCACTTCCTATGACAAAATTTTTTGGAGAGAACACTTCGTAACACATGCTTCTCGGCTACCTAGTTGGTATTTAGTATGGGCTACCTGTAACGACTACATAATATTTTGATATGGCCACCAAGATATCAATATCTAGATACATCCACTCCAATTTGGGTTTGTTTGTTGCACAGTTTCATGGCTAGTTTTATGGCCAATGATTATGGATTCTAAAGTAATGCTTATACTTCAAAATCAAACATCTTCACTCCAAATGTAACAATTGTCCTGATGGGGTAGCACTACACCCATCGCATGTCAAAATTCCTTTTTCTACTATGAAGACTTTTCACTGGGATTTTGTTAGGGCTGCTCACCAATCTTCATAAAAATTTGGAATTCGTCTTCTAGCATTCTATCACAAATCTCTCAACACATATATAGGTTCTTAAATGGTGGCCTACGATATGAGTGTAAACATCTCATCACGAATATCAACGAAAACTTAGGATTTTCAAAAATTTGAAAAATTATGTCTTCCTCCCACGACGTATGTTATATCCTCTGACTGCACTACTCCACTCGAATGATACTAGTTTCCACTGTCAATGAAACATACATTGCACTAATCTCTTCGTCCTCTTTTCACCATCACTCAAACAAAGACCATCCAACAACTTCTCGTCCTCAATCAATTTTGCCTACACTGTGGAAAAAAACCATTGCACTTCTCCTCCTATGTTTGTGTTCTCGTATTCCTGTGTTGCCACTTATTTATTCACTCTCACCAATTTATATCGAAGGCATAAGATGAAAAATCATAATGTTAGAAATGAATTCCAGTCTGTGCATATATATGCAACCTTTACCTTCTTGCTTTGGAACCCAAGAAGTTGACCCATACACATTTCATTAATATTCAAACTTTGATTTAAATATATCAAAATTTTATATTATATTTTTATTTTGAAACATCATTTTAATATTAATTTTTAATTTAAATATTAAAGCATACACCTATAATTATCACCCTTGAATATATATCTACTTTGAATAATTTTCCCTAGCAACCAAGTCGGCCTTTGACATCAATGAAAACTCAATAGTGAATATTTCTAATAGGATTCCCAAATATATTGGGTATGGTAGCTCCAATGTTGATTGAGCACTCAATTCTAAGTTCTCCTAGTGTGAGTTGCTCGATCAATGACTATCCTCTCTTGGTAGCATGCATGTTATGGAAGCCTTCATCATTTTGTTTTCTTGGATGGATTTTATTTGTAGCATGGATGACACTATTATTCACATGATCGAGGCTACATTCTTGAGGTGGAGTTCATGGAGTTTTCCAAAGAATACTATTCAGTGGTAAACTGGAGAAAGGAGGGCTATGTTTGTGAGGTGGAGCCTATGGAATTTTTTAAAAAAGATACATCAATGGTGGAATAGGGCAAGGAGGGTTATTCATCGCTTCTTTTCCTTTATTTGCAATTTAAATGAAAATGACCCTACCTTGTCCAAGGAATTGACATCTACCTAGGATAAAGGGTGTGTGACGTTAAGAGGGCTTAAATTTAAAATCAGCACTCATCTATTTGTATAAGTGATTGAATTACACAACAACAATGATATTGTGCATAGGGATAAGCACTCCTTAGTGGGGGAACTCATCCACTTCAAGGAAAAAGGTAAGCATTTGGCTAGGGACAAAGGCGAAATCATTAGAAAGGGTCTCCAAAAGTGATGGAATACGATTATGGTGTCCATTATGGAGTATTTCACCATTGATACTATTAACTCATCGCTTAGAAGCTTTCATATGGTATTTCTAAACCATATGAATTTCTATCAAGGTGATTAACATTCCTAAGTACCTATTCAGGTCATTGGAGCTCTCGGTTACAAATTTCATGGATGGTTCCTCAACCCACCCTAAGCACTAGGACCTCCACCTTATCCTATACCATCACACTATTTAAAAGAAGGTAAAAAAGGAAACCTTGGTCATTGTTGGAAACCAAGTTCATATTCCTTCTACTTTAGTCCTCAATGAGTATGACTTGGAGATAGACTCATTAGGTACAACCAAAAGTATATTTGAATCCCCTATTTGCACCATGTATCCCTCCAAATCTGATTCGTGCCACTGTTCGTTCAAGAGTGGGGCCTCTGGAGGGAAATACAAAATCATTGTCATAAATCAATCGAAACCGCTCCTGAGAAGACCCCTGTGAAGCTTATGAACATCAAGACTGAGGGTGGTTCAAATCGGCTCTATCTTTTGGATGTTGGAAAATCCTAGTAGAAACCTGATTCATGGGTTAGTATGGGGGAACTTTTAAGTTTTGCTTTGATGATGCTTCTCTAGGCTAGTAAGATTCTCAGCACTATTAAATATGATAGCACTCAAGTCATAGAATATGATCCTAGTGTTGATTCAACCAAGCAATATAACCTCGAAGAGTAACCTAGGCCTTAGTGACTGTGGTGTTTTTGGGTTTTTTGTTTCTTTCATTGTTGCTCTTTGTCCTTTTAGTATGATCTAGTGGAGGTGGGTTGGTTTATTTTTGTGTTTTCTTTGGTTTGCTGGTCCATCCCATATCTATTGAGATGACCTCTTTTTGGTCTTCTATGGTCATCTCTGAGATGACCTCCTTATGTTATCTTATAAAATAATATTATCTATTCTTTTGTAAATGATTTAAAGTACCTTTCAAAACCCTTTTATCTATAAAAATACTTATTACAACTTGCAAATAGGATCACTCGAACATGCGTTTGTTGAAAACCAACGGTTTTTATTTAAACCTTTATCATATCTTTTTAATAATGTGGACATCCTATCATGGTTTCAGACCTGGCAAGGCTTTACAACATGCATTTTTTGAAAACCAATGGTTTTTATTGAAACCTTTGTCACGTATTGTTAATAATGTGGGCATGCTCTTGTGGTTTCAAATTTGGCATGCATTTGTTGAAAACTAGGAGTTTATTTTTTTATACATAGAGGAGTCGATAACTACCTTTATTTTTTAACAACTGGTCATAGGTCAAGTTGCATCACCTCCCATTGTAGCATCAAATGATGGTGCTACCACTATAATGTCTATATTTCTTTGGTAAACATGATCTAGAGTGAGGAAGATCTCCTATGGCTTGGGGTTGGTACCACCATCATCAAGCTAATGCACACTCAATGACTCAGGTTAGAATACTATGGCTTTGGATTGGTACTGTCGTCATCAAGCTGATGCACACTCAATGGACTTAGATCAAACTACTATATTTAGCACAATTGGATATGTCCACAAGGTTTGAACCTAGGTCTCCTTTTGATAAGTGCACAATGTCTTTCCAATCCACCTAGCCCTTAGGGATAAAAGGTCCTATGGTAGCTACTATGATAATGGACTTGCGATATGGATCACATACCTCATTTGGCTGATCACACCAACTCGACTACTCACTCATATTTGAAGGGCTTATGATAGCCAATGTGATTTGAACCAGAGTTGAATGAAATGTATTCCCTTATTATTAGTATGATATTATTTGTAAGGAAGTAATTATATATATTCACTATCACTCTTATCAAAGAAATATTTATTTATTATATTTATCGACCCGTAGTATGAATCACAAACTTTAGCTGGTCGTCTCACATCAACTCGAATACTCACTCAAATTTAAAAGGACTCTAATAACTATTGTGATTTGAACCAGAGTTGAATGAAACAAAATCCCTTATTATTAATATCATATTATTTATAAGGAAGTAATTATATATATTCTCTATCATTCTTATCAAAAACAATATCTATTAATTAATAGATTCATCTTCCAATTTTAAGAATATTAAATCAATTATATTAAGTTATATTTTATATGTTTCAACCACAATAAATATTTATATAATCCTATAATTTATATATTTTTATAAACTATATATGGTTTTGTCATACATTAAATGTAAAATATGCTAACTATCTCTTCTTCTCCTTTAGAACGAGTACACATTTTTTCTGTGTGATTGGAAAATAATATGATTAAAGCTCTTTTAAAGTTAAATTTTTATATATGTATGGTCTTTGGATGTCCATATTATAATCTATGCATTGCTTTCAGATAATTTTAGTTTTTATTATTTATAGTCTCACATGTTATGGGACTATCTCATACTTATGTAGGATTTTTCATCACCAACATTTGCACAGATAAAAAAATATTATTATGACCATTCTATAGCCATCCTTATTAGTTGATAATAAAACCATATATGGGTCAAAGCACCTTAGAAAATTTGAATTTAAATTATTTGAGGAAGTGATTCTTTGATATTATTTTAACTAATGTTATATTTCCTGATATTATATTTTTGGGTGGTATAAGAAATATATATTATGACATTCTACATCAAGTAGGGTTATGCATAAGGGGTCAGCCCCAAAATGCATTTATAAAAATTTGGTGAATCAATTTTAAAATCAAAGTGAAGTGTCCAAACACATGTAGAAGGTTCACTATTATTATGGGTAATGTTGGAAATTTAAACTTAAAATGGTCAAACTATTATAAAATTGGGGCGAATCGACCCCAAAAAATATTTACACCTAGAAATTTTTGGCTAATGGGCCTTGGTCAAGGGTCCCAAATATTAGCTAATTCCAAATTTTAAAAATCCTAATTTTAGCCAATTTGGCGAATATTAGCCGCTATGCATAACCCTGGCATCAAGTAGATAACATTACTGTGTATGCCTCTGCAATGAATACAATTTTTTTTTGGGATTCTTATGACATAGATTTGAATGAGATTAAAAAATAATGAAAGGTTGATCTTTATTTACTTTTGTTGAATGGAGTTATTATGAAGTCTATATGTCGTTTATGTCTAGAATACTTCTTGTCCTATTCAAGATGAATTTACTTTGTCACTTGGATTATGTATCTAAAGGTTTTAATCTAGGTCAAATTTATTGGCTATCCATGTCATTTTAGATTTCAATTAATCAATCACTAAAATTTTTAGACAGTCTAACTATTATAGGTACATTATTTTTTAATTTAAGGTTTTAATTTATCTACCTTAAAATAGGTTTATGTAAAAATAAATTTAATATAGTATAAGAATAAATTTATATAACATTAGAATACCATCATTAGATATAGATTTTTTTGATACATTTTGAATACCTACTTTTATTTTAAATTAAATGATTATGAAATCAAAAAATATTACTTACTAGTGAATGTTGAGTTTGTGTTGGTTGTCAAACCAATGTTACATCATGAAAGGTAAGGATTGGATCATAATGGGATTAAAAAAATCCTTGTAGAGTTATGATAGAGTTGTAACTCCCAAGGAGTTTATATCTACATACTTGGGTCTTCCTCTATTTTAGGGTTGCCAATATGACAACATGTGGAATAATGTAATTAAAATAATCATGAAAAAAATTTCAGGATGGAAAGGATCCTTTCTCATCTAGACCACCAAAACCACCATTGTTCAATATTACCTCCAAATTATCATTGTTTATTTCATGTCTATCTTCAAAGCATTAGTATTTTTTTGGCAAAAAATAGAGCAAATTCAAAAATGGTTTCTTTTTTCAAGGGCCAAGAACCAGAATATAATTCACTTAGTCATCTGGAATAAAGTTTGTTCTAAGAAATGTCAAGGTGGTTTAGGCTTTAAACAAGTGGGAAAGATGAATATGGCTCTCATCACCAAGTAACAGTGGATAATCCTCATCAACGCCAAGTCTTTGTGGGTAGAGATCACTAAAATCAAACATATATTCAGAGGAACATGTTCTTGGATGAAAAGACCCTACCATATGGATCCTATTTTTGTAATTCCATTACCAAATCCATATCCATTATCAAAAAATGTCTTATATGGAGGCTTGAAAATGGTAGGTCCATTTGGTTTTGAGAAGACCCATGGTTGAAAGACCAACCTTTAACCAATGTTCCCAATATTATTTCCATTATGCCTATCACTGGTTGTCTATTTGGGATGTTTATCTCCAATTTAATATCTTAAGATCCATATTAAAACAATATTTAGAAGTCCATCCCTCTTAGTGACCTCAGTTTTGATCAAACCAATAGTACCAAGCTTCACTCTAGTATTCGAAAGACCTTCATCATCTCGAGTTACCCCTCTAGAATGCAAGCAATAATGACATCTTCTTTGTTAGGTCTTGTTGAGTGGTATTTTCACCCAGTTGTGAAAGTACAACTCTCCTTTAGGATTTGGGTTCCAAATCCTCTCTTGCAAAGAAGTTAAACAAACAACTTCTCCAAGGTCTCCGTTGTATTAGCATTTGCATATATGTATTAATGATCTCATATAAAGATATTCAATTTAAATGCTTGGAACACCTTAGTGATTGCAAGTAACTGTAAACAAGGGGCAATGTTGGTTTATTTCATCATGAAGCTTTAATGATTGTTCATTGTTTTCTTTTTTTTGGATTTTGTAATTTTTAAATGTTTATTTTAAATAAGTTAAACTTTCTGGAAAAAATAAAATGTAGACAATGAAAATGAAATGCAAAAAAAATTGAAAATGAAATGCACTCAGTATGATGCTATCCTGTTCCGACAAAACCGAAGATGTGAGGTTTCCATGCATGCAACCTAACCTATTGGACCTACAAAACATGCACAATCCCCATAGACTAAGTGTTGGTTCCTAGGATACGAAATAAAATTCAGATTTCAAATATTTGCCTAATGTAACCCACAAAAGTGGCATTTAACATTATCTATAAATCTGAAATCTAAAAAATGAAAGAATAAACATTAAATCCATAGCATGCACAGAAGATCTCCTTCTTTCTTGCCCACAAGATGCAAATTTCTGAACACTTCTGCATTAAAAATATGTCATTTTACAATGGCAGAACTTTTGGTTTTTCCAAACCAGTCTGTGGAAGAGAAACAACCCCAAACAGGCCCAAAATGGCTTCCTCTCCTTTGGCTCTGCAACTCTACTTGCAGTGGTTTTCGACCCTCGTACCAATATGTGCTTCTACTTTTATACTTTCTGGCAATGCTCTCTGTTTTGCCCTGTGACGCTTCGCTTCATCTCCCAGATCGCTTCGTTTCACCTTCCCCGCCTCTTCATTGTTTTTGACTTTATGCTCGATGTTGAAACGCTTGATCTTCTCTGTGAACTATAATGCTTCCCATGATTCTTACACCTTTATGCCATGTGTCTAGTGCTGCCCCTATATGTTCTGTAATGGCCCATCATGAATCACGACAAAAATAGCATGTCGCGATATCGCGACATTTTCTATCTATAGCTTTGTTCTTCCACCTGTATCGTGAAAACAAGACATGTCACGATATCGCGACATTTTTATACCTACAGCTTTATTCATCTTCAAGCACCACAAAAATGAGACATGTCACGATATCGCGACGTGTTTCTCCTTCGGGCCACGTGGATGCAACCTGTCATGAAATCACGATGTTTTTCTCCTTCACTGTGTTTTGTTGCACTTAGCCATGAAAACGCGACATGTCACGAAATCGTGACACTTTTTCATTCCGTACCATCTCGTTGCTTTCTGTCATGAAATCACGATGCTTTTCTCTTTCGGGTTGTCTCACTGCTTTCTATCGTGAAATTGTGACACTTTTTCATTTTGTACCATCTCGCTGCTTTCTATCGTGAAATCACGATGCTTTTCTCTTTCGGGTTGTCTCGCTGCTTTCTGTCATGAAATCATGACACTTTTTCTCTATGTTCACTTTGGCTGCTCTAGGTCGTAAAAACGTGAAAATGAGACATGTCGCGATTTCGTGACATCTTTCTACCTTTACCTGCTTTACCGCTGATAGATCATGAAAACGCAACCTGTCATGATTTTGTGACACTTTCTTTCATCTGTTCCTTCCTCACTTTCCTGTCGTAAAAACTTGACATGTCGCGATATCGCGATGTTTTTTATCTTTGCCCTTCATCTCGTCTTCAGGTCACGAAATGGCGACATGTCGCGATATCGCGACAACTTCTGCATTGACTCTTCTCTTGCTGCCTTCGATCGTGATTTCATGACAAGTCACGATATCGTGACATTTTTCCATTTTGGTTCATCTTGCTGATCTGGGCCGCAAAACGTGACATGTCGCGATATCATGACATTTTTCACTTTGTCTTTCTCTCTCCTCTATGAACCACGATTTCATGACATGTCGCGATATCGTGACATTTTGAGTCTTCAACTTGGTTCTTTGTCTTGCACCGTGATTTCACAACACGTCACGATATCGTGACATTTTCTCTTCATGATGCATTCTGCTGCTCTTAGATGCGAAAACACGATATGTCATGAAATCACGACAATTTTCCATTTTGCTGCATTTTGTTACTCTTGGCCATGAAAACGCGACATGTCGTGAAATCGTGACACTTTTTTGTTCCACTACACTTCGCTTGTTTGAGCCGTGAAAATGTGACCTGTCGCGATATCGCGACACTTTCTTTTTCTTAGCAGCAACACGTCGCGATATCGTGACACTTTCTTTTTCTTAGCAGCAACATGTCACGATATCGCGACACTTTCTTTTTCTTAGCCGCGATAGAGCAACATGTCACGATATCGTGACACCTTTTCATTCTGACGTACTTTGCTATTCTGAGCCGTGAAAACATGACACATCACGATATCACGACAACTTTTCATTTCTAGCCGCGACGGAGCAACATGTCGCGATATCGCGACACTTCTTCTTTTTGTGATATTTTTGCTTTTTTTTCTTGATCTTTGGCCTATGGGCCACTGTAGTCTTCTTTGAAAGCATGCAAAAAATGTGGGTCCCCTATTTTGGGGTGTGTTGTGGATCAGCCACAACAAATGGCGACTTTGCTGTCAAATGCTCCTGAGCATTTTGGTGAGAACCTAACCTGGAAGTACACAAACTCAGAAACAGGCATTAGCACATAAGAAATATAAACAAGTGTCAATAGATCAGAAATACATGAATCATCAGAATCATTAAGTATCAGCTCGGTGTGTGCAATGTGTTTCATTCCCTATTGTTTGAAATTGATCATCATTCCATTGTCAGTTTCACTTATGATTTGTATGCAAGGCTATGAATGATTTGTGCAGGATTTGATGCATGATGAAGATGCTAAAGATATAACAACCTGCTTTGCAAAGGCTCAAACCTTCTAATATCATGAACAAACATATCAAAACTGTCAAACCCTCTTAAGGCCAAATAAATATATGTATAATGAATTAATTTATTAGATCCCAAAGTTGGTTATGTGTCACTACCATCTTGAACCCATGTGCAAGTGTAAGTGAAATCAGAACTTTGGGGAATAGGATTCCCAACCTAAGCGAGATGGGAATTTAACCCTATCCTTACTATTCTAATTTGGAGTTCATTACCTCATATTGAACAAAATGATTTAACCTGTTATGGATGAAATGGTCAGGCTAGCCTATCCGTTTGAGCAATCAGTGGTCTTGTTTTAGACAAGACATGCTGCCACGCATGGGCATACTTAACCCCATAATCCATGATTTGGCTTCATTCATTCTCTTTTTTTTTTTATTTCTTGGACCTTTGGGATGACTACCCATCCTTGCTAGGGACATGTAGTATGATCCCTCCAATCCAATATTAAGATGAAATGGAAAATATTAATTTTATTTTTATTTCTTGGACCTTGGGGATGACTACCCATCCTTTGCAGAGGACATGTAGTACGATCCTTCCAATCCAAGATGATAAAATGAAAGATGGAAAATATTAATTTTATTTTTGTTTCTTGGACTTTTGGGATGACTACCCATCCTTTGCAGAGGACATGTAGTACGATCCTTCCCATCCAAGTTTTATGATAAAATGAAATATGGAAGCTTTGGGGAATCGGATTCTCAACCTAGGTGAGATGAGAATTATGCCCTATCCTTACTACTCCATGAAGGTCAAATCAGAGCTTTGGGGAGTTGGATCCTCAACCTAAGTTCGATGAGGATTTAACCCTATCCTTACTACTCTGATTTTAGGCTTTAAGCTCTGTGGAAGTGGTAAAAACCACTATTTTAAGGATAATGTTGCATGATAGGACAGACATGAAATATTCTTTTCGCCTCACCTTTTCTTCCAAGCATGGTTTTGATCATTTTTCCCAAGATCTTCTTTAATGTGCATAGAATGTGCTTGGTTCAAGATAGTTCGGACATCAGTTCCCAACCTTAGGATTTTTTTTTATATGTTTCATGTTATAGAATAACCCTAAGAGGATTTGACATTTTTCAATGATTGTATTGGAAATGGATATGCAACTAAGATGGAATATATATGCAAAATGGAATGTAATATGAATGCATTGCTTTTATGAATTGTGGATGGAGTATACCACCTATGTTGCCATAATTTGTAAAACTAACAACTTCATGCATCACAAGTTTCAAACGATATTATTTAATGTGTTTGCGTTACTTGTGGAGCTTTCTACAATACAATTCCAATGTTTCATATTCTCCTGATTTTAGGCATAAGTTGACATCTCAAATTTTTTTTTTTTTTTTGACAAACCAAACATGTCCATAGGACCAACACATAACTTTAAATCAAAACTTATTCAATCCAAAACCAAAATGCAATCCAAAAATGAAAATTTGAAAACACAAACCAAAACCAAAAATCAAAACCTATATACAAATGTACAATATAATACAAGATGATGCAAAGCTTGGACTATCACCTTCCTGGATCCCAAACATGATTAGAACACTTCAACAAAAATATAATGTGATATGCATGCCAAGTGTTGTAGGAATCCAACAAAAACAATATTAGACCACACCATGCAACAACTTTTAACTTCCCTTGCTCACCCCACCAATTAGATTTAATTCCATTAGTACTCTCATAGGTGAGCGTTAAAATACTAAAATGATTAGACAATAAATGATATTCAATTTTATCTTGTCTATCCTTGAAAGTATCCATTTCATAATTCGATTCCTGATTTAGAACTAGGCTCTCTTTATCCAAAATGAGACTTTGTAAGCAAGAGCCTATTTCTAAAAATTTTAAAGCCAAATCATTTTCCAAATTTGTAGGCCAATCAAATTTGTGTAATAAGTTTGCAAGCATCTAGGATATTTACTAAATTAGGATCATTAATAGTTTTTACCCTAGATTCAATTAGTAATTGTTGATGAATTTGATTTAACAATTCAAGTGCATCAACTTCTTTTTCATTCATTAAAACAATGTTATTAAAGGTGTGATTAAAAATTATACCTTGTTTTTCATTCACCTTTAATGACATTTCATCATAAGCATAATTCAAATTCAAAATATGGTCATGCACCCAGTTGAAAACATGGCCCTCCTTTTCAACCCTCAAATGTTTTTGGTCAAAGTGTATGTCAAGTAATCTGTTTTGATGATCACTTATTCGAGTTGCTTCCAATTGATCAATCTCTTTGTCATTTGGTTCTAATTCTTTGTTCACTATCCATGGTATCTCTTCATGTGAGGTAGAAGTTTCAATATCTTGTATATCCAGTGCAATATGGGTTTCATCTACAGGGGTGTGAGAAAAGAATGCATCATCATATCTCCCCCAACCATTGTAAAAATTGTCATCCAAATTCATGGAATGAAATTCCATGATGTTTGTGGCATGATATTTTGATTCAGTCATCAATTCACTTTCTTCTTTGTCCTTGGTAGTAGGATTATTATAATCTTCCAAAATTTGATGAGATTTGAAACTCTCTTCCAAAACATCCTCAAATTGTATAGGAGTTGTAATATCTTCCTTTGAGTAGGCGATTATGTTGTCCTGTATATCAATTGGCACACAAGTTTCATTAGCAGTTTTGGATTGAGTGTAGTCCTCCCACTTCTTCCAAGCATCATAATAATCATCTTCCAAAATCAAGTGGTGACGTTCAACTACTTCTTCAACATCTTCCAATTCATCAATGTGTTTCTCATCAAATTCATCTTCACCTTCCTTAGATGGTTCAATTATTTCCAAAAGTGGGTTATTTCTTGAATTCAAATTTATAAGGCTATCATCGTCCAAATTAGTAACCCATGATTCAATTTTATCATAATTTGGAGGGTGAAGAATTTCTTGATCATTAATTTTACGCATCTCATCGAGAGTTTCTTCCAAGAACAAGTGGTGAAATTCTATCATATCTTCAAATTCATTCCCTTGATCTTTCACCTTAGGTATCATTGGAGTGGAGGGTGCTATTTTTAATGGTTGGTGTAGGTTGGCATCAATATCTTTAGAAGGACAATCTCTTATGTGAACATGTTGTGCCTTTTCTTCTTCAAGACCTTGTCGTTCTATCTCTTCTAAGATTTCATGGATTTTCTCTAGAGACAAGCCACCCATTTTTTCCTCAATGAGTGAAGCAAGTGTGGGGTGTATGGCTCCCAGGTATACTTCCATGGCTTCCTCTTCTAATGTGTTAAAATTTTCCCACATTTGGGAGTGCAACTCATGAAATATTCCATTGAATTGACTCAAGGATTCATTAGGCTCCTTACATATGGAGGTAAACTGATTTTTCAAGATTTCTAAGTCAACCTGATTACCAAAATGATAAAGATAGGCTGCTTCTAGTTGTATCCAAGAAGTCCTAACCTCCATGGGTAGTTGGATGTACCAAAAGAATGGTTTATCATCCAAAATGTATGCAAATAACTTACAAGCTACCTCCTCATAGAAAACCTGGAATTGACATAATGTATTCTTGTAGACATGTAGTTTTTGCAAGTATCCTAGTGGCACCTCTTGATTAAAACATCGTAAAAACTCCAATAACATTTTAGGAATTTGATAGGGTATCACATGTGTAGACAAACCCTTATAATGATCCTCCATCATAGATACCATTCTTTCTCTTAGAGATGCTATTTTAGCTCTTAGGGATACCATTTGCTCCTCAAATGTTGCCATTAGTGAAACTCAAAATGTAACTTTAGAACCAAAATCTGTTAGTCAAAAAGGAAGGAATCTCGACACATCTACGTGAAATGACTAGCAAATATCCAACCTGCAACGTATGAAAAAATCAAGTTAGCATCAACCAAGAGATGTATTCATTAAAATCAAATGAAAGTAATTGTATGGAAACAACACTTCGTTAGTCAAAACCAAAATTTTCAAAATTAAATCAAATCACATTGTTTCTGTATGAACAATCAAAAAGCGTTAGAATGATATACAACATACCTGAATTGTTTAACGTAAATAGAAAAAAGTAAACCAATTCAGGCCCTCCTTTTAATAGTCTGTCGAGTGTTAGAGGAGTAAAGATAACAATTAACAGGGCATGAAATATTCAAAATTTAAATCCCTGTAGCACTTAAATCACAGTGAAATAAACCAGTTCAGGCCCTCCTTCTAGCGCCAATCTGTTGAGTGGTATTTTCACCCAGTTGTGAAAGTACAACTCTCCTTTAGGATTTGGGTTCCAAATCCTCTCTTGCAAAGAAGTTAAACAAACAACTTCTCCAAGGTCTCCATTGTATTAGCATTTGCATATATGTATTAATGATCTCATATAAAGATATTCAATTTAAATGCTTGGAACACCTTAGTGATTGCAAGTAACTATAAACAAGGGGCAATGCTGGTTTATTTCATCATGAAGCTTTAATGATTGTTCATTGTTTTTTTTTTTGATTTTGTAATTTTTAAATGTTTATTTTAAATAAGTTAAACTTTTTGGAAAAAATAAAATGCAGACAATGAAAATGAAATGCAAAAAAACTGAAAATGAAATGCACTCAGTATGATGCTATCATGTTCCGACAAAACCGAAGATGTGAGGTTTCCATGCATGCAACCTAACCTATTGGACCTACAAAATATGCACAATCCCCATAGACTAAGTGCTGGTTCCTAGGATACGAAATAAAATTCAGATTTCAAATATTCGCCTAATGTAACCCACAAAAGTGGCATTTAACATTATCTATAAATCCGAAATCTAAAAAATGAAAGAATAAACATTAAATCCATAGCATGCATAGAAGATCTCCTTCTTTCTTGCCCACAAGATGCAAATTTATGAACACTTTTGCATTAAAAATATGTCATTTTACAATGGCAGAACTTCTGGTTTTTCCAAACCAGTCTGTGGAAGAGAAACAACCCCAAATAGGCCCAGAATGGCTTCCTCGCCTTTGGCTCTGCAACTCTGCTTGCAATGGTTTTTGACCCTCATACCAATCTGTGCTTCTACTTTTATACTTTCTGGCAATGCTCTCTGTTTCACCCTATGACGCTTCGCTTCATCTCCCAGATCGCTTCGTTTCACCTTCCCCGCCTCTTCGTCGTTTTTGACTTTATGCTCGATGTCAAAATGCTTGATCTTCTCTATGAATTGTAATGCTTCCCATGATTCTTACACCTTTATGCCATGTGTCCAGTGCTGACCCTGTATGTTCTGTAACGGCCCGTCGTGAATCACGACAAAAATAGCATGTCACGATATCGTGACATTTTCTATCTGTAGCTTTGTTCTTCCACTTGTATCGCGAAAACAAGACATGTCACGATATCGCGATGTTTTTATACCCGCAGCTTTATTCGTCTTCAAGCACCATGAAAATGAGACATGTCGCGATATCGCGACGTGTTTCTCCTTCGATGGATGCAACCTGTCATGAAATCACGATGTTTTTCTCCTTCGTTGTGTTTTGTTGCACTTAGCCGCGAAAATGTGACATGTCGTGAAATCGTGACACTTTTTCATTCTGTACCATCTCTTTGCTTTCTATCGTGAAATCGTGACGCTTTTCTCTTTCGGGTTGTCTCACTACTTTCTGTCGTGAAATCGTGACACTTTTTCATTCCGTACCATCTCTTTGCTTTCTGTCGTGAAATCACGATGCTTTTCTCTTTCGGGCTATCTCGCTACTTTCTATCATGAAATCATGACACTTTTTCTCTATGTTCACTTTGGTTGCTCCAGGTTGCGAAAATGTGAAAATGAGACATGTCACGATTTCGCGACATCTTTCTACTTTTACCTCCTTTACCATTGATAGATCACGAAAACACAACCTGTCATGATTTTGTGACACTTTCTTTCATTTGTTCCTTCCTCACTTTCCTGTCGTGAAAACCTGACATGTCGCGATATCGCGACATTTTTTATCTTTGCCCTTCATCTCATCTTTAGGTCGTGAAATGGCGACATGTCGCGATATCGCGACAACTTCTGCATTGACTCTTCTCTTGCTGCCTTCGATCGTGATTTCACGACATGTCGCGATATCGTGACATTTTGAGTCTTCAACTTGGTTCTTTGCCTTGCACCGTGATTTCACAACACATTGTGATATCGTGACATTTTCTCTTCATGATGCATTCTACTGCTCTTAGCCGTGAAAACGTGACATGTCGCGAAATCGTGACAATTTTCCATTTTGCTGCATTTTGTTACTCTTGGCCGTGAAAACGTGACATGTCACGAAATCGTGACACTTTTTCGTTCCACTGCACTTCGCTTGTTTGAGCCGCAAAAATGCGACCTGTCGCGATATCGCGACACTTTCTTTTTCTTAGCAGCAACACGTCGCGATATCGCGACACTTTCTTTTTCTTAGCAGCAACATGTCACGATATCGCGACATTTTCTTTTTCTTAGCCGCAATAGAGCAACATGTCGCGATATCATGACACCTTTTCATTTCGACGTACTTTGTTGTTTTGAGCCGCAAAAACATGACACGTCGCGATATCGTGACAAATTTTCATTTCTAGCCGTGATGGAGCAACATGTCGCGATATCGCGACACTTCTTTTTGTGATATTTTGCTTTTTTTCTTGATCTTTGGCCTATGGGCCACTGCAGTTTTCTTGGAAAGCATGTAAAAATGGTGGGTCCCCAATTTTGGGGTGTGTTGTGGAGCAGCCACAACAGGTATGCATACCACATTCAAGACGATCCTATTCCTATCGGGTTCCTAGCTGGATTCATATAGCTTAAGCACCTCATCCCCAAGATTGCCTACTTTTCTTAGCCGTTCTTCCAAAATAAGGTCATGACTATGGATAACCTTATATCCAAAGGTCTGATCATCCCTAATCATTGTGTGATCTATTATTTTAAGTGGTAGTCAGTTAACTATTTATTTCTTGGTTGTTCATTATTATATTTAGTGGTATACTCCCTCTTATTGTCCTTCTATTAGCTTGGGCTCAACCCAATTTTATTTATAACTTATTTTTCCAATGGCCTAATTCCTTCTTTCACTAGTATCTTAGTTTTATATGGTCCTTATGCCATCCTAAATTCCTTTGAAAAATATGATTGGAAATAAATAGTAGAGTTTTTAATGGTGTGTCTTGTAACCCACTTCTATTCACATCCAGGTTCTAAATATTGCTATCAAAAACACCCTCCTAGTTCCTATGTTAAAAGCTCTTTGAAGAGGGTTGGATTCCAAGCTCATTGTTTCCTTCAACATATCTAGTGATATTACTCATCCAACAATTTCTTATATGGATCACTCTGGAGTAAGGTGGTCATCTCCCATAGATGGATGGATTAAATTCAATTATGATGATGAAGCAAAAGGAAATATGAGAGCTGGTTGTGGAGGCATTTCCAGAGATGACCTCGCAAAGCTCATCTTGATGTTTGTAAAAAATTTTAGCTTCTAAACCAACCATGTGGTTGAATCCAGAGCTTTATACCATGGTCTCTCCATTATCAACAAGCTACCCTTCAACACCATTATCATTGACGATGATTCTTTGAATATCATTAATAGCCTTAAAAGGACCAAGTCTTCTAAAGGGAGCATCTATAACATGATAGACAAATCAAGGAGGTTCCTTTGTAAATACAATAATATTATTATTTAGCACATATTTAGGGAGGGCAACAAGGCTAGAGACATGATGGCTAACCTTGCTCTTTTTGAGGATAACTTTCATGTCTAGTTTGATCATTTTTTGCATGGCATTTTTCAATAACACAAGCAATAATGATTTTACATTACTTTAATGACATTGTCCACTCTATGGGAGTCTTTAGCTAACTTGGCAAGTATGTCCAGTACCATCTTCCGTTTGCCTTAAATATCAAGACTAATTTTTTTATCCATATCAAGTGGTAGCATGTGATTCCTATCTGATGTTATCTACACCCTTTTTGCCTAGTCCTCATAATCATTTCATCAGCTACACCCATTCTGACCTCCTTAATTTCATGTGGTACCAAAATCCATATAACATGTGCTTTGTGGCTTGGATACATGGGATAGAGACCCCTCTATGTGCACTCACATCCCAAATCATTCCCAAGGAAGGGATATATTTCTTCCCATTTAATTTTTTATGAGTGTAAATGGTAGAGTGAGACCTCTTTTCGAATGGATGTGAAGAAACACATGCTTATACTAAGAGGGGGGTGAACATTATAAGATACAACTTTTCTTTCCAAATTATAACTACAATAATATGAATATAATAATGAATCACTGCATAAAATACCACACACACAATAGACAAGGATTTTATGTGGAAACACCCTTTCAAGAAAAAACCATGGCAAAATATTGTTTTTATTACTTCAATAAATTTTGGGAAAAAACCCATAGGAGACACCAATCCCCTTGTACAAATACATAGACACCAACCTATGGGAGACAAAAATATCCTTATTACAATAACATAGGCACCAACCTACGGGAGACACCAATCTCCTTGTTACAATAACGTAGGTACCAACCTATGGGAGACACCAATATCCTTGAGGCACCAACCTTAGCTATGATAAAAACTTTTACATGTCTGCTGATCAAAACATTGCTCATGTATGCTTCAAGGTATCAAATTATGCTCACAATATCTTGTTGGATTTGCACTCTAATCCCTGCTCATCAAGGTATTATAATACTTGTTGTACCTTGCTTTTACTCTTTAAATTCTTCCTTTTTCTTGAGTTTGCTTTCTTCAACTTACTAATGCACTTGGATATCAAACTTACAATATAGTAATGAATGTTTCTCACCTTGTAAACACTGATTTTGCATAGCAAGTTGTATGGAGTACATGCTATTTGTAAGGGATGTTTTCTTGCTCTTCTTTCACTATCTTGTGCACCTTTTCTTCTTCTTGTAGATGGCTGATTTGTCCTTCTTTCTTCAATTGGATGCTTGGGTGAATATGTGCACTAATCCTCTCACTCTATCCTTGGATGCTATGTGCACTATGTGATGCCTTGAATTACTTAAATTGTATCCTTCCTTTTGTATGTGGTCACCACTCTTTTACTGGTTCCTATGTGTACTTTAAAACAACAAAATCTTCCCTTTTTTTTAATGCAAATTTTGCTCTCTCTTTGATTTGCGTAAAATTTATGTTGGACGTCCATAGATTAAGTGATTTATTCGAAGTTATATTCACACCTGAAAATTTAGTTGAATTTTCCATGGCTATGGTAGGTGGTTGAGGCGAAGACCAAGTGGTTGTTCTTCTCAAACGACTGACAGTTAGTTTCTTCCACAAGTGACCACTCCGTTGTATTTGAATGCAACCTTTGATGTTGCTATGTCAATATCCAAACTCCAAATATGAATTTAGTTCTTATAATAGGCAATCATGTTTGAAATATTTCCAACATGGGAAACATTGAAAATTATGTGTCACTAACGTCCACTATATCCTCCAACAACTCACTTCCTACGATAAAAACATTTGAAGAGATAACACTTCATAACCCACACTACTTGGCTACCTAGTTGGAATTCAGGAAGGGCTACCTATAATGGGTGAATAATATCTTGACGTGGCCACCAAGATATCAATGTCTAGATACATCCACTCCAATTTAGTCCTATTTGTTGCATAATTTTACAACTAGTTACTAGCCAACGTCTATGTATTCTAAAGTAATTTTTATCCTTCAACATCAAACATATTCACTCCAAACAGAATGATTCACCTGATGAGGTAGCACTACACACACCACATGTTGAAATTCTCTTTTCTACTATGAACACTTTTCACTAGGTTTTTGTCAAGGCTGTCACCAATCTTCGTAAAAATTTGGAATTCATCTCCTAGCCTTCTATCACAAATCTCTCAACATAGTTATAGGTTTTTAAATGGTCTTCTATGATATGAGTGCAAACATATCATCACATGGTGGCCATAATATCAACGAAACCTTAGTATTTTCAAAAATTAGAAAAATTATGTCTTCCTCCTATGCTGTCCATTATATCCTTTGAATATGCTGCTCCATTCGGATGATACCAGTGTCCAGTTCAACAAAATATACACTGCGCTCATCTCTTAGACTTCTTTTTAACATCGCTCAAATGAAGCCCTTCCAACAACTTCTCATCCTCAACCAATTTATCCTACGCTACGAATAAAAACCACTACACTTCTCCTCCTATGTTTACGTGCTCATATACCTGTGCCACCGCTTCTTTATTCACTCTCACCCATTTATATCAAAGGTATTAAAATCAAAAATCATAGTGTTAGAAATGAATTCCAGGCTGTGTATTTATATGCAACCTTTACCTTCTTGCTTTGGTACCCAAGAAGTTGGCCAATACATATTTCATTAATATTCAAACTTTGATTTACATATATCAAATTTTTATATTATATTTTTATTTTGAAATATCACTTTAATATTTCAATTTTTAATTTAAATATTAAAGCATACACCTATAATTAAATCACACTTGAAGATAAATCTGCTTTGAATAATTTGCACTAGAAACCAAGTCGATCTTTGACATCAATGAGAACTCAATAGTGATTAATTCTTAAAAAATCCCCCTTTGTCATTTATGGTAACCTTTAAAAGAAACTATCATTTACTACAACAAGATCACAAGTTGCTCACTTTGACAAGCTACCCCCTCTTACTGAAATTACATGCTGCTCCCCCTTACTAAAATTCTCCCCTTTGACATCAATGGCAAAGGCTTCTTGGGGCTGAAGGATAAGGCACTTGAAAATTCCCCCTTACTAACAACTCTTAACTAAGACATTCAATTATGATCTAATACTAAAACTACTCCCAACTCAAATGTCTCCTTTTCTTGTTCTATTTTCTTTTTCCAAACTTTGGAGGACATATCCTTTTGAACAGTCTCCTTACTTGATTTTGAAAGTTTAGGGAACACTATTCTACACCATTTAGTTGTATGCCTAAAATTATTACATTTGTAAAAAATGATGTTGTAGTTCATGAGAGGTGCAAATGAAGTGAATTTCCTCTTGGTGAAGCCAGATTTTTTTTTAGCACAAACCCTGCAATTTACAACTTTATGACCAAATCAGTGACATGATAAGCAATAACCTTGGAAGAAATATTGAAATCTATCTGATTGCCTTGGAGGATATGGCCGCATGGTTATCTTATTGATGTTTCTATGACGGACCCAAGTCCATGATGATGATTTTTTTTCTTCCTTATTGATGGTTCCACTTCTCATCACATTAGCATAGGTCTTAGGATCTTCTTTAATTATTTTCTTTGATGCCTCTGTTCCTTTTGAGATTGACTCCTCCTATTGTTTCTTTTAAATTTCTTCAAAACCAAGTCCAATATTTATAAATGAATATCTCTATTATTTGATAATATCATCCAATATTTCTATGATTTTATCAAACCTAATATTTTGTTGTATCTTATCATTAGATTTTCCACTTCTTTCCTCAAACAAACAATCTCATGTTTCAGTTTTTCACATTCCAAAAATTTTGCCTTTAACTGCTCAATCATAACTTCTTCAATTAGCTTTGGCTATTAAATTTTAGCTTTTAATTTGAGTTCTTGCAAAAAATTTACCTTTGTCTTCTCATCCTCTTGTACTTGAGTCTTCAATATTGAGTTCTTATTTCTAAGCCTCTTCACCTCTTCAAGAGCAAAAACAAGTTCCTATTCTATGTCAACTATGGCTTCCTCTTCATTTTTTGGATCTTTCTCCTTTTCTTGGTTTTTATATAATAGGAGCATCTTATTTCACCTCCATAGCCATAAATAGGATTTCTTGTCTTTCACTATCATAGAGGCTTTCATCACTATTTTTGGAAGAATTGTTTGCTTCTTCAATATACAGACTCTTTTTGTGCCTTTGATAGATTTTCTCATGCTTGCTTTGGCTATGCCTATTTTTATTTTCATGATAATATTTTCTTTCCTTATTTTCCTTGTATTCTTCTTCTTCTTCACTACTACAACTTTCTTCTTGTGGACACTTAGCTACATAGTGACCAATGTTACCACAATTAAAACATTTCAAAGTAAAATTACCTGTGTTTACTTTATCCCTTATTATTCCTTTGTACAAAGTTAACTTCTTCTCCACTGATCAATCCTTCACTTGAATCTAGTTCCTTATTCTTTGTCTTCTTTGAAAATTTAAATGTGGCATTCCATTTGGATGTTTGATCTTATTCAACCTTCATCTCATAGGCTATAAGAATTTTGTGTAGCTCATCCATGCTTAAAATTTTAATATCCTTCATTTCTTCAATCGTCGATACCTTCACATAAAACCTCATGGGAAGTGATCTTAAGACTTTATGAACAATAATAGAGTCTTAAATATTTTCTCCAAGTCCACGAATGATATTAAAAATTTCATCAACATGGAGCAAATATTTAACAAAATTTTCCTCATATTTCCTCTCTATGTCTATGAAATCCCTCATGTGGGTTTGAGATTTTACCATTTTAACCTTGTTGTATCCTTCATATGTTCTTTGTAACTTATCCTATATTTCTTTTGCATAGGTGCAGTGCATGAATTTAATAAAATCTAATTTACATAACCCACTTAATATTGCATTCATTGCCTTGGCATTATTTTCAAATGGTTTCTTGACATTTTTATTTGTGGGAGGGGTTGTAGGTGGTTTGAACCCATCCACAACAAATTGCCATATATCATAGTCGTGTTCCATAAAATAGGTTTGCATCCTCACACTGCAGAAGGTATAGTTAGTTCCATAAATAATGGAGCCCTACTTGATGAAAATCTTCTTGGTAAGCCATGTGTTTTCTTGTAAGATCTTCCTTCAAGCGGTTAGGCTTTCATGAAGTAACCCGCTCTGATACCAATTGAAGAAACACACACTTATATTGAGAGGGGGGTGAACAATATAAGATAAAAAAATTATTTCCAAACAATAACTACAATAATATGAATGCAATAATGAATCAATGCATAAAATACCACACGTACAAGAGACAAGGATTTTATGTGGAAACACCCCTTCAAGAGAAAACCATGACAAAATATTGTTTTTATTACTTCAAAAATTGGTAGGCACCAACCCATAGGAGATGCCAATCCCCTTGTACAAATACATAGGAACCAACCTATGGGATACACCAATCTCCTTATTACCATAACGTAGGCACAAACCTATGAGAGACCCCAATCTCCTTGTTACAATAATTTTGGTACCAACCTACGGGAGACACCAATCATATTTAGGCACCAACCTTAGATTTGATAAAAACTTGTACAGGTCTACTGATCAAAACCCTGCTCAGGTATGCTCTAATATATCAACTTCTACTCATAATGTCTTCTTGGATATACACTCTAATCCCTACTATACCTTGTTTTTTCTCTTTTAATTCTTACTTTTTCTTGATTTTGCTTTCTTCAACTTACTAATGCACTTGGACATCAAACTTGCAATATAGTAATAAATTTTTATCACCTTGTAAATTCTGATTTTGAATAGCAAGTTGTATGGAGTGCATGATATTTTTGAGGGTTGTTTTCTTGCTCTAGTTTCACTATCTTGTGCATCTTTTCTTCTTCTTGTAGATGGTTGATTTGTCCTTCTTTCTTCAATTGGATGCTTGGGTGAATATGTGCACTAATCCTCTCACTCTATCCTTGGATGCTATGTGCACTATGTGACACCTTAAATTTCTTTAAATTTATCCTTCCTTTTGTATGTGGCCACCACTCTTTTGGCAGTTCCTACGTGTACTTCAAAAAAATAAACTCTTTACCCATTTTTTTAATTCAACTTTGGCTCTCTCTTTGATCTACGTAAACTTTATATTGGACATCCATAGTATGAGTGGCTTATTCAGAGTTATAATAACTCTTGTAATTGTGGCTAAAGTTTACACAACTAGTGCAAGTGGTTGAGGTGAAGACCAAGTGACTGTTCTTCTCAAATGACTAGTGATTAGTTTATTCCACAAGTGATCACTCCGCTGGATTTGAATGCAACCCTTTATTCTGCTATGTCAATCTATGAACTCCAACTATGAATTCAATGCTGCTAATAGGCAACTGCATTTGAAATATTTCCAATATGGGCAACATTTAAAATTATGTGGCACTGATGTCCACTATCTCCTCCAACAACTTACTTCCTATTGCATAAATGTTTTGGGATAACACTTCGTAACACATTCTCCTTGGCTACCTAGTTGGCATTTAGTATGGGATACCTGTAATGGCTACATAATATCTTGATATGGCCACCAAGATATTAATGTCTAGATACATCCACTCCAATTTGGGTTTGTTTGTTGTGTAGTTTCATGGCTAGTTGATGGCCAACGATTATGTCTTCTAAAGTAATGCTTATCCGTCAACATCAAATATCTTCACTCCAAATGTAACAATTGACCTGATGGGGTAGCACTACACCCATCACATGTCAAAATTCCTTTTTCTACTATGAAGACTTTTCACTGGGTTTTTGTTAGGGCTGCTCACCAATCTTCATAAAAATTTGGAATTTTTCTTCTAGCCTTCTGTCACAAATCTCTCAACACATTTATAGGTGCTTAAATGGTCGCCTACGATATGAGTGTAAACATATCATCACGAATATCATTGAAAACTTAGGATTTTTAAAAATTAGAAAAATTATGTCTTCCTCCCATGACGTATGTTATATCTTGTGACTGCACTACTCCACTCGAATGATACCAGTTTCCACTGCCAATGAAATATACATTACGCTAATCTCTTCGTCTTCTTTTCACCATCACTCAAACAAAGACCTTCCAACAACTTCTCGTCCTCAATCAATTTTGCCCACACTGTGGACAAAAACCATTGCACTTCTCCTCCTATGTTCGTGTGCTCGTATTCCTATGTTGCAACTTATTTATTCACTCTCACCCATTTATATTGAAGGCATAAGATCAAAAATCACAGTGTTAGAAATGAATTCTAGGCCGTGTATATATATGCAACATTTACTTTATTGCTTTGGCACCCAAGAAGTTGACCCATACACATTTCATTAATATTCAAACTTTGATTTAAATATATCAAACTTTTATATTATATTTTTATTTTGAAACATCACTTTAATATTTAAATTTTTAATTTAAATATTAAAGCATACACCTATAATTATCACCCTTGAATATATATATGCTTTGAATAATTTTCCCTAGAAACCAAGTCGGCCTTTGACATCAATGACAACTCAATAGCGAATAATTATAATAATATGCCCAATTATATTGGGTATGGTATCTCCAATGTTGATTGAGCACTCAATTCTAAGTTCTCCTAGTGTGATTTGCTCGATCAATGACTATCCTCTCTTTGCAGCATGCGTGTTATGGAATCTTTCATCATTTTGCCTTCTTGGATGGATTTTATTTATAGCATGGATGACACTATTATTCACATGATCAAAGCTAAATTCATGAGGTGGAGTTCATGGAATTTTCCAAAGAAGACTATTCAGTGGCAAACCGAGGAAAGGAGGGCTATGTTTGTGAGGTGGAGCCTATGAATTTTTTTTAAAAAGGTACATCAATGGTGGAATAGGGCAAGGAGGGTTATTCATCACTTCTTTTCCTTTATTTGCAAGTTCAATGACAATGACCCTACCTTGTCCAAGGAATTGACATCTACCTAGAATAAAGGGTGTATGATGTTAAGAGGGCTTAAATTTAAAATCAGCACTCATCTGTTTGTATAAGTGATTGAATTAACCAACAACAATGATATTGTGCATAGGGATAAGCACTCCTTAGTTGGGGGACTCATCCACTTCAAGTAAAAAGGTAATAATTTGGCTAGGGACAAAGGTGACATCATTATAAAGGGTCTCTAAAAGTGATGGAATACGGTGATGGTCTCCATTATGGAGTATTTCACCATTAATACTATTAACTCATCGCTTAGAAGTTTTCATATGATATTTCTAAACCATATGCATTTCTATCAAGGCGATTAACATTCCTAAGTACCTATTCAGGTCATTGGAGCTCTTGGTTACAAATGTCGCGGATGGTTCCTCAACCCACCCTAAGAACTAGGACCTCGACCTTATACTATACCATCACACTATTTAAAAGAAGGTAAAAAAGTAAACCTTAGTCATTGTTGGAAACCAAGTTGATATTCCTTCTACTTTAGTCCTCAATGATTATGACTTGGAGATAGACTCAGTAGGTACAACCAAAGGTATATTCATATCCCCTATTTGCACTATGTCTCCCTCAAAATCTGATTTGTGCCATCGTTCGTTCAAGAGCAGGGCCTTTGGAGGGAAATACAAAATCATTGTCATCAATAAATTGAAAATAGCTCCAAGAAGATCCCTTTGAAGATTTTGAACATCAATACTGAGCGTGGTTCCAATCGGCTCTATCCTTTGGATGATGGAAAATCCTAGTAGAAACCTGATTCATGGGTTAGTATGGGGGAACTTTTAAGTTTTGCTTTGATGATGCTTCTCTAGGCTAGTAATATTTTCAGAACTATTAAAAATGATAGCACTCAAGCCATAGAAGATGATCTTAGTGTTGATTCATCCAAGCAATATAACCTCAAAGAGTAACCTGGGCCTTAGTGACTATGATGTTTTTAGGTTTTTTGTTTCTTTCATTGTTGCTCTTTGTCCTTCTAGTCTTGATCTAGTGGAGGTGGGTTGGTTTGTTTTTATGTTTTCCTTGGTTTACTGGTCCATCCTATCTCTATTGAGAGGACCTCCTTTTGGTCTTCTATGGTAATCTATGAGATGACCTCCTTATGTTCTCTTATAAAATAATATTATCTATTCTTTTGTAAATGATTTAAAGTACCTTTCAAAACCATTTTATCTATAAAAATACTTATTACAACTTGTAAATAGGATCACTCGAACATGCGTTTGTTGAAAACCAATGGTTTATATTTAAACCTTTATCATATCTTTTTAATAACGTGGACATCCTATCGTGGTTTCAGACTTGGCAAGGCTTTACAACATGCATTTTTTTAAAACCAATGGTTTTTATTGAAACCTTTGTCATGTATTGTTAATAATGTGGACATGCTCTCATGGTTTCAAATTTGGCATGTGTTTGTTGAAAACCAGTGGGTTTTGTTGAAACCTTTATTGAAAACCAGTAGTTTTTTTTTTATACATAGAGGAGTCGATAACTACCTTCATTTTTTAAAAACTAGTCATAGGTCAAGTTGCATCACCTCCCATTGTAGCATCAAATCATGGTGCTACCACTATAACATCTATATTTCTTTGGTAAACACGATCTAGAGTGAGGAAGACCTCCTATGGCTTAGGGTTGGTACCACTATAATCAAGATGATGCACACTCAATGACTCAGGTTAGAATACTATGGCTTTGGATTGGTACTGCCATCATCAATCTAATGCACACTTAATAGACTTATATCATACTACTGTCTTTACCACAATTGGATATGTCCGCAAGGTTTGAACCTAGGTCTCCTCTTGATAAGTGCGCAATGTCTTTCTAATCCACCTAGCCCTTCGGGATAAAAGGTCCTATGGCAGCTACTGTGATAATGGACTTGCGATATGGATCATAGACCTCATTTGGCTACTCACACCAACTCGACTAATCACTCATCTTTGAAGGGCTTATGATAGCCAATGTGATTTGAACCGAAGTTGAATGAAATATATTCCCTTCTTATTAGTATGGTATTATTTGTAAGGAAGTAATTATATATATTCACTATCACTCTTATCAAAGAAATATTTATTTATTATATTTATCGACCCATAGTATGGATCACAAACTTTAGCTGGCCGCCTCACATCAACTCAAATACTCACTCACATTTAAAGGAATTCTAATAACTATTGTGATTTGAACCAGAATTGAATGAAACAAACTCCCTTATTATTAATATCATATTATTTATAAGGAAG
Source organism: Wollemia nobilis (assembly GCA_028583015.1). Lineage (NCBI taxonomy): Eukaryota > Viridiplantae > Streptophyta > Pinopsida > Araucariales > Araucariaceae > Wollemia > Wollemia nobilis. The sequence goes on along the minus strand of JAQPPZ010011065.1, from coordinate 1,778,132 downwards.
TAATTATATATATTCTCTATCATTCTTATAAAAACAATATCTATTAATTAATAGATTCATCTTCCAATTTTAATAATATTAAATCAATTATATTATGTTATATTTTATTTTATATGTTTCAAGCACAATAAATATTTATATAATCCTATAATTTATATAGCTTTATAAACTATATATGGTTTTGTCATACATTAAATTTAAAATATGCTAATTATCTATTCTTCTCCTTTAGAACGAGTACACATTTTTCTGTGTGATTGTAAAATAACATGATTAAAGCTCTTTTAAAGTTAAATTTTTATATATGTATGGTCTTCGGATGTCCATATTATAATCTATGAATTGCTTTCATGATAATTTTAGTTTTTATTATTTATAATCTCACATGTTATGGGAGTATCTCATACTTATGTAGGATTCTTCATCACCATCATTTGCACAGATAAAAAAAATATTATTATGACCTTTCTATAGCCACACTTATTAGTTGATAATAAAACCAAAGATGGGCCAAAGCACCTTAGAAAATTTGAATTTAAATTATTTGAGGAAGTGATTCTTTGATATTATTTTAACTAATGTTATCTTTCCTGATATTATATTTTTGGGTGGTATGTGAAATATATATTATGACATGTTACATCAAGTATATAGCTTTATTGTGTATGCCTCTGCAATGAATACATTTTTTTTGGGATTCTTATGACATAGAGTTGAATGGGATGAAAAAAATAATGAAAGGTTGATATTTATTTACTTTTTTTGAATGGAGTTATTATGAAGTCTGTAGGTCGTTTATGTCTAGAATACTTCTTGTCCTATTCAAGATGAATTTACTTTGTCACTTGGATTATGTATCCAAAGGTTTTAATCTAGGTCAAATTTATTGGCTATCCATGTCATTTTAGATTTCAATTAATCAATCACTGAAATTTTTAGACAGTTTAATTACATTATTTTAATTTAAGGTTTTAATTTATCTACCTTAAAACAGGTTTATGTAAAAATAAATTTAATATAGTATAAGAATAAATTTATAGAACATTAGAAGACCATCATTAGATATAGATTTTTTTTATACATTTTGAATACCTACTTTTATTTTAAATTAAATGATTATGAAATCAAAAAACATTACTTACTAGTGAATGTTGAGTCTGTGTTGGTTGTCAAACCAATGTTACATCGTGAAAGGTAAGGATTGGATCATAATGGGATTAAAAAAATATTTGTAGAGTGATGATAGAGCTGTAAGTCCTAAGGAAGGAAAATAATGTCAATAAGGCTATTTACAATCCTATGGTACCTCCTACTAAAGATGCCTCGGGGGAACTCTCTTTCTAAAACATGGATCTTCCCACATTTATATTGGTATATAAGGATACAATCATACTTAATATAAGAACTCTTGACATATTAAATCATTAAGAGTATTAAAAATTAGTGATGTACAAATGCTCACATAATCCATGTTCCTCAAGATTTGGAGATAGTGATCCCTTCAATAAAATTATGCATTTCATCTAAAGGACTTTATGAAAAAGTTAACATGACTTTTTAAGAAATCGATATGCCATATTAGAGAAACATGGTGATATCGTTGAATGAAAATATTCTCTTGTAATGTCTATGTACGAACAAAATCCTTTAAAAAATATATCATTACATCCACCATTCAATAATTTAGTTTTTTTGTTATAGTGTTTCCTCAATCATCTTTTGAAAACTATCCTGAACTACATTTGGTAAGATACAATTATGTTTTTTCTAAATATGTAATAAGTTCCATGGAGGTGTTGTTAGTCTATTAACCCCATATTTAGGATAGACTATGTTTGCATGGGTGTAATATCTATTTCATAGATCTCTTTGGTTCATGTTCATACTAAAAGTAATAATGTGTGGGTTTCTTAGTATCTAAATTTTAAATAAAATATCTAAAAGGACTAAATTCTAGAATTTATCTCATGATTTTTATTCCTAAATATTTTTATATTTTATATTATGACATCAACATGATTGAGGTACCTTAATATTAATGTGTATTTCTCCTCATGTCATGTTTTATGAGAGAGGATGAGGTCTTATTGCACATTTTGATTGAGTGGGGCTCTCAAATACACTTCTCTACTAGAGATAGAATGCTACTCTATTTGTTATGTCTAATATAAACTTCACTAAGGGGAGAATAAAATTATAAAGTAGTTGATCCCTGAGAAGATAGTTGACTACACATTTTCTCTTTAGAACCTACGTAGGAGTTCTTAATCCTAGTTACTATAGAGTACACTTTATCATATCACTTTAGCATCCAACTTGATATTACTAAATAATATTACACATTAAAATCCTCCTAAAGCTTATTATAAAAAAATATTTTTTTTGTACAAAGGGACTCTAAGTATGATAGCTCATATATCAAATTTGAATCCTCAATCAAGTGAAGGGTATGATCATATTAAATGTTTAAAAAAGCTATTTTTTGATAAACTAAACTACCTTGTTATTAAAATCCTAGTGTTTCCTCTATATTCTATAAGATAATTTAAACCTTAATGCCTTTGTAAATTCTTAAGGTTCTTATTACTAAGAGCTAACCATAGTTGTGTAGTAACTTAATCATACTTGTTATCAAGAACTAGTTATTTTCTATCATCCCAAACTAGTTTTGAACAACTAGAGTCCCTACAAATATGCCATGTAAATTACCTAGGTCCCTAATGATATCCCTATTATTTTGGAAGATTTTCTCTTTTGGAATTATTCTAAGAATTTCTCTTTGATAATTTGTTCTAACTAAAAACCTTATCCGTTTGATGAGTGTCGTTATTATCATCATTTAATTTTATGTTTATCAAATCTAGGGCATTGTCCAAGGCTATATACAATAGAAGGTTCAAGCAAATTATAGATCATTTCATTCAGATAACATGCTTTATTGGTGAAACCAATATTTTTGGGAGTTTTGTTGAGATCACTTGATCCTAATGTCCATGAATTGAAACTAATTTAATTGTAGGAATGGAAAACTGCTTCTAAGACTTGAAATTGAAAGCTAATTACAGTTATAGAAAATAAAATTGCAAAATGGAAATCTTGCTAAATTGAAACCTATATTACATTTGTAGAATTAAAATAACTGGATAAAAAATATTCTTGAAATGGAAACATTCTAGTTTAATTTATGCTGAAAGGAAGTTGCACATAAATGTCAATCGATTGTTGCAGAAGGTTGTTAGATTTTTGTTGCAGTAACTGACAAGAAATAAAGTTTCTAAAATTTAACAATTTACATAAATAAAGGAATTCAAATATACAACTAATGTTAGTTGACCAAAAACACTGCATAAAATCTCATTTGAAAGCATAAAAACATCACATGAACTAAAAAAAAGGTTAGTCTAATCAATAACAACAATAAATAAGAATTTTGGTAAAAATATTGTAGCAAAAATATCAAAAAACCTATTATAAATAGTCGCTCCTCCAGGTCTGAAAGTGGCCATTGCTTTTAGATATAGAAGAAGGTAATACAATATTTCTTAACTACTTAAAAAACTCACTCAACTCATAGGAAAGGTATGAGAAAATATTATAAATTATTTGATTGTTAAGTCATACTAAACGGTTATAGGAAACACTTTTCAATGTCCTCTATACTATTGGTTAATTTTCACTAAGTCAACTTTTATTAGCTCAACCAATGAAGGAGATTACTTATTTATACTAGTTATTATAATATGCCTCATTTACATCTTCAACTGTCTTGTTGTTTGCTAGTGATTTATTTTCTAAACTGCAATAGACTTAGTCTAATTTTAGACATGATTTGTTGTAGTAGCCATCCATTGGCTCTTTGGTGCCTTCATAATGGTGGAAATTAGTTGGTATTGACTGGAAAATATCTATTACACATATATTTATCTCCAAAAACCTTCCTCTGGATGAATTGGATGCAATGTTTCTTGTTTGGTCTAAAACAAACTATCTCCCCTATTATTCCGAAAAAAATTGCAATATCAGATAGCAGAAATATGATTTGTGCATAGATGCAACCAAAAAACCTAAAAATATTATTCCAAGTGGTTAGGACACATTACCTATTCCTCATCAACCATTTCCAATCATTTCTTATTGTTTGTGTTTACAAATTCTAAGCCATGCTTTATAATGATAAGTGTCTGGAATTTGTATGGACTATGCCTACACTGTTCCAGTTTTCTAGCGGAATTGGTAAATTTATGAAACCATTTGTAAGGCAGAAAAAATATTCAAAAAACATGATATATTTCCAAAAAATAGCACTCTACATTAGTTATAATTTTTATGATGCATCTTCATTACTTATTTATGCAAAACAATTATAAGAATACAAAACAACGGTCAGAAATAGGGGACAATTCTCTATACATTTAAACATGCAAACATTAGTAAACAATACACTTAAACTAGATAATTAACATAGAATAACATCATATTAGGTTATATGAAAATGTTCTTGATATCCAAAATATATCGAAAATGAGGTAATTTCTTGCCTCATCACATTTCAAAGTCAAATTAAGACTTTTGAAACATTTAAGATCAAGAGGTATATTTTAAAACTTATATCCATTGGTTAAAGTCAAGAAATTATCTTCTATGAAATTCATTAAAATTTTATTATCCATATGCACATCTACATCATCCAAGTAGGATTATGCATAATGGTTCAAACCTAAAATCTATTTAGAAAATAAGATAAATCAATTTTAAAATCGAAGTGAATCATGTCCAAAATCATGTAGAAGACATGGTGAATTACCTTTAGTATTTTCCAAAAATTATAAAATAGGATGAATCAATTGTAAAATATTTCTACCACTCATTTTTCATATATTCATGTGATAATACAATAATATTTACCAAATCCATCATTTTAGTTTGCCTAGATCTAGCATCTTTTAAGGGTTTCTACACATTATCCTTACTATATCTCTATTTAGTTTTTCTTCAATATTGCACTTTAGCAACATCAAAGATCATTTTGTATTTCTTCTGAGGATTTTTTGAGGAATTTATCAAAACAAATCTTGGTGGTTTCAAAAATATATATAAAAACATAGTTGTAGATCAAAAGTAACACATAGAAGGTTATTTTCTTATCAACTACTTCTCTACAAGTAATTGACTCTTTTTTTGATTAGTTGTACCTTTGCAATCAATTGATAAAAGTGTTGATAAGTTGCACCCCTACGATCGAAATACACTCAGTTACAGAATTGCATCTGAGTGTGGGTCAATTGCACTTTTGCAACTAATCTACACTTAAATTCAGAGTTACAGTTGAGTGCAGGTTTGTTACAAAAATGCAATTGACCTACAATCAGATGCAACTCTATTGTTGAGTGTGGGTCAATTCCAAAATTACAACCAATCCACACTCAGATGCAACTCTATAGTCGAATGGGGGTTAGTTGCAATATAAGTGTTGATAGGTTTTACCCTTACAACTAATCCACATTTGGCTATAGAGGTGCAGTTGATTATGGATTGGTTTCACCGTTGCAACCGACCCACACTTGGTTATACCTATATAGCCAAGTGTGAATCACTTCTAGGGGGTAACCTATCGATACTTCTATTGATCAATTTTAGAGGAGTTGTAGAGGAGTAGTCTATAATTGATTGACTCTTTTGATGATTATTTGCTCCTATGTAATCGATCAACTCTTCTATCGATCCATTGCTCCTCTACAATTGATTATTATTTTCCTCAACCGATCATCTATTATTCTCTCTAAAATCGATCATATCATGTTTTTACATATCATTTTTCATCATTGTAGGTCATTTTAAATGAGAATGAATGTTTTAGTTATACGGGTATGGTTGTCATGCTAGGTATATATATGGATTATGTAAGAGATAAGTTTGGTAGGATAAATAAATAAATTTATAATTTAAAGGCAAAAAAGGTCCATGATTTAGGAAAGAGTGTTGGTGATTTAAAAAAGGAAGAAATTATTATCAACATGGGGTGAAGCAACCCAAAAATAAATTTCAAAATAAAAATTTCCCATATTCAACCAATTTCTATTTTAAAAAATACTAAAATTCATGAATTAACGATGATTCACCGCTATGCATAACCTTGCATCCAAGTGGTTGATAGTAGGATGTTTGATATAAAATGCTCTTTCCTTCATCAATAATTATAAAATGCTCTTTCCATCATAGTGAAGGGATAAATAGAGAGAGAGACAATGCTCTCTATTAAAAATTATATGTTATTTTCACCAATATAATTTCCCTTTAAAATATATATTATGATCTTTTAGTCAATATAGATGAACATCATCATGAAATTCTATAGATATAGACAATTCCAAATCCTCTACATTAGATGGGTTAGAAGTTGAATTTTACAAAGCATGTTAGATATTTAATAGGGAAGGACCTCCTTCATGTCAATTAGAAATCTCTATGAAAGACCTAATTAATAAAGGATATATCAAGCTTATTCCCAACAAAAAAGACCTAGAGATTGTTATTATTTTTTCTAATTACGCTACTAGATGTCCCCTATGACATTTTAGCTAAGACTATTATCCTTTTTATTTACTCATTTGTATTATATTACTTAGGGTATACACCTTCATTTCCTTCTTTGTCTTCTATTTATTTACTTTTATTACTCCCTCTTCACCTATCTTATAAGGTATATGAATTGTATTGATTATTTGAAAATATATTTAATAATATTATTATTACAAAATTTGTCAAATTCAATACCAAATCCCTTTATAAAAATTAACTATGATTAATCAAACCTAGTAAAAATTTAGAGGGAATGCACCACATCAATTGTGATACATTTGATTGTATAATTAATATTATTTAAATTTTATGGATATTCTATGCACATATGCACATGTTTTTACAAAAAATCTAAATAAATTAAAAAAAAAAAAAAACTACAAATTCTAAGGATGTTATTGTTTCAACCTTTGAGGTAATGCATCTTTTAAAACACAGACATCCCTCTTCATAAAGTATAATATTCCAAGTTGCATGGATTGTTTGCAAGGGGACATGTTCTTGTGTAGATAGGATATTTTGACTAAACTTTAATATTAAAAATAACAGTTATTTTGAGAAAAACATCTTTGAATCAAATATTTTAATGCAACTATGAAAAATATATTTAGTTCAAATAATAACAAGCTTAAAAACTATAAATAGGATCACAAAAGAATGCATTAGTTAAAATTTAGCAATTCTTATTAAAATGGTTGAGACATCTCACTAATAGTATGGGCAAGTGACTATTGTTTTGGACCACATAGAATTTAGAAAGTTTCTATTTAACAAATCATGTCAAACATAAATTACTTTTTAGAGTATTATATTCATTGGTAAATAGTGTGATATAAACATACTAGGTAAATAGACGTTTATTTTTTTTGATGAAAAAGCTATTTAAATTAAATTAAAATAAATATCTTTACACTAAAAAAAAAGTGGGTGGATTAACACACGCCATGAGAAAATAAACTAACCCTCATTGACAAAAAGGGTTAGGAAACAAGGCTTCCAACAAAAAAACAAGGCTACCAACCATGATCATTGAATATCATTACATAAAAAAAAGCATATCATTCATTTTCGTCAGGAATATGTGGAGTAATGTGCTCAAGCGAAGTGTGCTCGCTATCCTGCATAAAATACCAGTACTTAAAACCCCTCCACATCACATTTCTCATTAAGACCTTACTCACCACAATCGACAACTAGATCAAGTGAAACTGGTTGAACATGATCCCACCCCCAAACATGGTTGGATGAACAAACAATGTCAACATTAGGCTACTACCAAGGGCTAGGACTAGTGCCTGCCTGTGGGAGCTCTTCTTACATATGATGGAGGCTGGTGGTGAGAATAGGATCACTCTTCAGAAGAGTGCTCTGGATGACTCGTCTGACTGTACACAGAGCATTTGCCCAATGCACTAGAAGAATTTGTAGGTGATCCAACTCCATAGAAACTTTTTTGGATTGAGTACATATATGTATCTACATGTCATTAAAAACTTCTATTTTTTTAGCATGAGTAAATATGACATAAGGCATATATTGTTTAAAAAATAATTCTACTACAGGATTTCCAAATATGGAAGAGCAAGCTAATCCTAAAAACCTATCACACCTTAAGAAGTGGGAGATAAAATAAAAGTCCCCAAGAAGAGCTTGGGGCCAAGAAGATATTGTAGTTGTAAATGGGGGAAAAATAAAAGAACCCATTTCCAAGCTTGCCTAGATCTTCTGCAAACCCAAAATATGTGAGTAAAAAACTTGAGTTCACCATAAAAAGGACATTTAGGATCAGGAACCCCAATACACTTCAAACATTCCCCCAATAAAAGGTCTTGACATAGCAAGCTCCATGCAAAAAAGGATTGCTTAGGCTCAACATAAGTAGCTCAAATAGTCTAAAATCTAGACATCCATCTAGTCCTTGTAGAAAGTAAGTCCCATCGCTCATTGAGCTTAGGAACCATAGGAATATGAGGATATAACCATGTATACTCTAAATGAGCCTTATAATTAAGCAAAGGAATGTCAACATGCCATCTCCAGTCTATCCACCAAGGACACTGCAAGCGCACACTAATCTTGTGCAATATAAAAAAAGGGTGAGAGCAATAACAACATCATAAGTATATTTGTCCACAAAATTCAGCATGAAGATGCATTTGAACTCATTCTAAAGTATCCAATCCCTGGTCTAGTGAGAAAAGAAATAAGCTATAGTAACAATACCCCTTTTGAAAAACCATTGAGCATGAATCCATTACACCCAAGATAAGGGAAAATCTTGATGAAGAAACACATGGGAACACCAAATATTCATGGAATTTATGGATAAGCCTTTACGAAAACCATCTCCTTTCTAACGGATCCAATAAGTGAGCTTCTACCAAGATTTCTAGATTCTTTTGATAACAAAAGATCTAGAAATATTAACAAAAATTGGAGCAACAATGAGATAGATAAAATCCATCTCTTTGCAAGCTCTATGGTTTAAGGGAAGACTAGAGGAAATGAAATGGTGAACAAGAAATTTCCAAGCTTCAGCTCCCTTCAAGTTCGTAATCACCCATTTAGAACATAAATCAATATATTGTCATCTACAATCCAGTAGATCTATTCCACTAGATTATCTGGGAAGACAACTGTGAAGATAAGAACACAACACTTAAATAAAATAAGGAAATCAAATAACACAATGAAACACAAGATTGCACAAATGGATATATTCGATAAAATGGGGGGGAGCCAATAAACTCCTTTGATACAATATGCCCTCAATGAGAGTATTTGATACAATGATTTACAAAAAAAATGCTAGGGTTCTTTGAAACCCTAGCTATAACAATGAAGTGTCTTCAGATTGATGTGTCCTTCCTTCCAACAGGGTGAGTGGGCTTCAGGTATCCTATGGTGGGCCACTCCAGCTTCAAAAGTTGTTCAAAAATATGTGAAATTTGTAGATCTTCATACACAAATATAGAGAAAGGGGTTAATAACACCTGTGAGGGCTCCACAATGTGAGACCCCCAAACATCAGTAAAACCTAGCTAAAAATAGATAAAAAGGTATGTAAAATCAATATATTATGTAATAAAATAAAACCAAATAAATATATACCTTCCTTTTGATGTTTCTTCACTTCGTTGTTGTAGTTTGACAACAGATGACGTGATGCAATAGGCTCTGATTCAAGTTTTTGTGGTCGCAGTAGGCTCGGATGCGCACTTAGCAAGCTCTGATGTGAGATTCACAGGCTCTAGTGTGCACCTGTGGGATACAACAGGCTCTAGAGAGAACCTATGGAATACAATAGGCTCTGGTGAGCACTTCATAGGCTCTTCAGGGATCCTTGCAAGCTCTGGAGGGGACCTACGGGTTAGGGAAAAATCTATAGAAGTAGATTGATGGGGTGGCGACGAATGCGATGGATGGATGGGGGCTATGATGGTGATGGAGGATGAATGGGGGATGGCTAGAACAACAAAAGTCTTGTTGGATAGCTAGGGCTTTAGATCTTCAAACTCTATCTCTCCTTGCTTTTCTAGGGCTTCAAAAGTGACTCCTCCAAGGTGAAATTTCTAATCTCCAAGTTCCATGTAAAGATATACCTTGCTTTTGTCTCATTGTTGTAGTTGGCGTGGTGCAACAAGCTTAGATTTGTGTTTTTGTGATTGTAGTAATTTTGGCCATGCACTTGGTAGGCTCTCGCATGAGCTTCACATGCTCTATAATGAGCCTGTGATACAACAGGCTCTGGTGAGCGCCTAGCAAGCTCTGCAACGAGCTTCGTAGGCTCTGTAGCGAGCCTGGCAAGCTTGGGAGGGCACCTGTGGGTAAGGTTAAATTTGCAAAAGCAGATCTAGGGGGTGGCAATGGATGTAGTGGATGGATGGGGGTTGTGATGACAATGTAGGGTGAATGGAGGATGGCTAGAATAGTAGGAGTCTTGTTGACTAGCTAGGGATTTAGATCTTCAAAATCTATCTCTCTCTGCTTCTTTAGGGCTTCAACAGTGACTCCTCCAGGATGTAATTTCTAATCTCTAGGTTCTAGGGTTTGAGCACTTGCAAATGCCCTTATTTATAATCCAACCTAGGATTTTCTTAGGGTTTTAGCCTTACGCTTTTAATCATGTGGCTAAGATTAAATTAGACCCTAAGGTTGATACTACTTTTTAGATGAGGTATGGATTAACGAAGATGGGCGATGGAGATTATATTGGATCAGACAGTTGTGGTTAATTGGGTTTATAAATATATATTTTATAATAAATATATTATAATATAATATAAAATATTATATTAAATATAAAATAATATTAAAATAAGCCCAATTAGGTTAGGAAATGACGAGAAAGGGCTAAAGTGGACCTTTTGAAGGTGGGAAAGGTGTATGGTGGACAAGTGGATGGTGGGATGGTTAGGATGGACGATTAGCGGCTACAATTTGGTGACTCTATGGAAACCCTTTTTTTAAGAAGAACTTTTCTAGAGAAAAAATCGAAGGATTTTCTCAAGCTTCTTATAGCAAGCCTATGAAGAAATCCAAAAAGATGAATAGTACACATCAGTGGTAGCTAAAAATTTAGCGTAAATATAAAATTTACGTACTAAGGACAACTTCTTAGTAAGCTAGTATTCAAGTTTCTTTTCAATCTTTTGAAGTGAATATTTCCAAATCTTAGTAGAGGAGCCTTGAAAGGAAAAAGGAATACCAAGAAATTAAAAACCTCCCTAGGAAAAATCTAATTCCATTGATACCCTTGAAGCCAAGGCAACATATGTAGGGAGACTATCTGAAGTAGGAGGTCTTCCTCCATTGCATGTTAGAACCAAAGACTTTGGAAAAAGTGTCCAAATAATATAGAGCATTAGAAATAGATTGCACCTCTTCCCCTACAATAAGAAATGAGTCATTAGAAAAGTTATCATTAATAAGTTATTCCTGATAATACGGGATAGAAATTCCTTTAATAAGACCTACTTAAGCTTGAGAATCTAAAAGATAATTGAATGCCTTAGAAGCAAGCACATATAGAGAGGGAGAAATAGGACAACCTTACCAAATATACCTAAAAAGGCTTAGTACTTTAGATTATGAATTGTTTAGATTGAGAATAATTAAGGTATCCTTGAATAACATAGCAATTGTCTGAATGAAAATTGACCTGAATCCTAAGGCTTTGAGGATATCAAGAATGAATCTCCATTATATGTGGTCATAAGCTTTCTCAAAATAAATATTATTAAAAAACATGTAATGGTTTGACATCCGGGCCCAATATATGCCCTCTCGTACAACCAAAACATTGTCAAGGATGTACCTTCCTTGAATAAAGTCATATTTCTTTGATATGACTATCAAAGGAAGAAGAGGTCTAAGGTGAAGAGCCAAAGCTTTAGAAATGATCTTGTAACTAAAATTTAATAAAGTAATACGCCTCCAATTAGTGATCAACTCTAGATCCCCTTGCTTGGGTATGAATTTGATATTACCCCTATTAATTAATTACTCCCAAGAGCCTACTTGAAGAGCCTCTAGATAAAATTTATGCAAATCAAAACCAATTAAGTCTCAAAGGCCTGATAAGTCCCAAAAATGTACATTTTTTATACACTTTTAAGGGGCATCATTACTGGTTTAATTAGCATTTGAGATGTATTTTATATAACTTATGCATATAATTGATAGAAAATCTAGTATTATGCTTGATTGGTGTTTTTAGTGGGAAATGTGTATAAATGTAGGTTTTATTACTAATATGGTGTTTTCCAGTCTATATCCACTTGGACCTGGCATACTTCTACTTACAGAGACTAAGGCAAGATATTAAGTGCCTTCCTATTCAAGGAAGGTTCCCAACAGAAGTAGGTGCCTTCCTCTTCAAGTAAGGCACCCAACAAAAATAGGCACCTTCCTCTTCAAGAATGGCACCCAACAGAAATAGGTGTCTTCCTCTTCAAGGAAGGAACCCAACAGAAGTAGGTGCATTCCTTATAAGGAAGGAAGGAACCTAGCAGAAGTAGGTGCCTTCCATAATAGGCACCTTCCTCTTCAAGAATGACACCCAATAGAAATAGGCGTCTTCCTCTTCAAGGAAGGAACCCAGCAGAAGTAGGTGCCTTCCTTATAAGGAAGGCACCCAACAGGAGTAGGCACCTTCCTTATAAGGAAGACACCTCCATGCCTCCATACTATGCAAAGATTTGACCAAGCAAGAAAGTGGGACCATGTTGACCATTGACTCCACGTCATATGCACCAAGTTGGGATAGCTACCAAATCACATGAAGAAAAAGGGGGAGATATTTTGTGCATTATTATTAAACTAAATAAAGCACCTCTATTATTAAGTGATTGGTTGGTTAAACTTTTCAAGGTGAGGATTATCTAGCGATTCGATGTGCATGAACAAGACAATGCAATTATATAGCAAATCAATGTGCGTGAACAGACAATGTGACAAATCAGGAAAATAATCTATTTTGCATTGGAGACTAAGATGGACAAACACATGAATTGATTTATTACTGATATCAAAATAGAATACGCCTAATTTATCCTACGGATAAAATTAGTGTGTGACTGTTATTATTAGTGCATGATTGTTAGGATTGTCTGGATGGAATGTTTATAGTATATCTATTGTAACTGCAATTCTAAAATAGACTTACCCAAATTTGTAATAGAGGAAGTTTGTTCATTGTATAAATACACAGGTCTTCCCTGATGGAAGTATGATCAATTTTATAGAGGAGCTGATTTATTTTACTTCTTGTCAAATTTATTAATAGTGTAATTCTTCTTATTTGAGCAAGCTCTACACAACTAGTTGGGTGGACTATCTGATGGAGATTGGGCCCACTCCCTACAGAAGTCCTCACTTGTTTAATTTATGTATTTTCTTTATGTAGATTAGTTTACTGCTTTCTTTCCTGCTTTTTAGGTGTGTGTTTAATTTTATTTTAATATCTTTAGTTTATATTTTTCTTTTATGTTTTGCAGGACAACATGAAGTTGGAAGTAGACAAATAAGGAGGTTTCTCTAAAGATCTTGTGAATTGAGATTCATACGTAGAGTTCGTAATAGCACTATACGAATTGTCTCGTGTCCTGATTGTGTAGCATCCAATCTAATAGGTGAAAGCTAGTAGAGTTTTGCCTTAGAAACATTGGCACTTGAAGGCAGGGTAAGTAACCCTGATCAAGCTAAAGGCTTCCAGCCCAAGGTGCTCGTGGAATTTGGGGGAAAATATTTTTGGAAAGTGCATGACTGTTATAGCCTGGATGATAAACAAAGTCAGATATGTTACACCAAGTGCAAGAGTAGAGTGTCGAGACAATGTTTGAGTAACGGTCAACGAGCTCCATGATATTCTCACAATGACACTGAGAGGGGGGGGTGAATCAGTGTAGCTATTTAAATTCAAATCTACAACTCTTAAAGCTGAAGCAAAGAGAACTTAAAAGCAGATAAAGCAATTATCACAAGAGAGCACACCACAACACACAATGTAACGAGGTTCACCAATTTGGCTACTCCTCAAGAATGACTGCTTGGACTACGGTCCAAATCCAGCCTTTGCAAAACACCAATTTTACAATCCGTTTACCAAGCACCCACTGGAAGGAGCACCAACCCCTGATTTATCTGCACCAACAGAAAGGAGCACCAACCCCTATCCAAGCACCAACTTGGATTACAATTTTGAAAACTATATTAATGACATAAAAATGCCTTCGCTTTTACAAGACCCTGACTGGTCTACAATTTATCAAAACACAATAAACACTTACGGCTCTGCTTGTCGCTCTCTTACAACACTCTTCTAACCCTCTTTCGATAGCACTTTCACACATTCAGCGACACTTTTTCACTATGAGCGGCACCTTAAATCTCCATGCAGACCTCCTTTTATAACAATCTTTTCTCTCTATTTTTAACTTCCATATTTACTCATGCAGACTATCAATAGCCACTTCTGTGAGTAACTCCTTTTTAGCATAGTATTTCTACATGCAACCTATTAATAGTTCTGTCTCTTGTTTTGGACTGACAGTGTAACGGCTGCTCGATGGTTTCACTGCGTCACGTGCCCTGTAACTACCGTTCTTCCTTTAATGCTTTGTTCTTATTTTAGCTTGCATGATTTCTATCTGTAACTGCACCTGTAACTGTTGCACTAACTCTAGTTAACTCTTCTTATTTTGGCTGCATGATTTTCCTCTACAACAGCCCCTTTAACTGTCATTCTACTTCAGTTAACTGTCCATAATCATGTTGTTGCGACCTGTCACGAAATCATGACACTTCTGTCTCTTTGTACTCTTCTCACCTTTTACCCATGAAAACATGACATGTCACGATATCATGACACTTTTCGCCTCTTTGTCCTTTTCTCGGCTTGCACCCGTGAAAACATGACATGTCATGAAATCGTGACACTTTTCGCCTCTTTGTCCTTTTCTCGGCTTGCACCCGCGAAAACATGACATGTCATGAAATCGTGACACTTTCTGCCTCTTTGTCCTTTTCTTGGCTTGCACCTGTGAAAACATGACATGTCACGAAATCGTGACACTTTCGCTGCCTTGTGCTCTTCTCTGTCTTTCACCCGTGAAAACACATGTCATGAAATCGTGACACATTCGCTGCCTTGTGCCTTTTCTTGCCTTGACCTCACGAAAATAGAACATGTCACGAAATCATGACACTTTCGCTTCCGTACTCTCCTTCTTTCCTTTTGTCATGATATCATGACACTTTTTCTCCTTGGCACTTTTCTTCTCATCGGGTCGCGAAACCCGACATGTCATGATATCGCGACACTTTTTCTCTGCCAGCTCTTTCTCTCGAACCTGTCGTGAAATCGTGACACTTTTTCTCTACGAGCTCTTTCTCTCGAACTTGTCGTGAAATCGTGACACTTTTCTTTCTGTACAACCTTCCTTGCAACCTGTCATGAAATCGTGACACTTTTCTTTCTCTGCCTTCCTCTTTACTTCAGATCGTGAAAATGAAACATGTCATGAAATCGTGACATCTTTTTCTCTCTCCTATTTTCTTCGCTTTGGATCGTGAAAATGAAACATGTCACGAAATCATGACATCTTTTTCTCTCTCCTCTTTCTCTTCCAACATGTCATGAAATCGTGACAGTTTTCCTTGCTTGCGCCTTCTCTTCGAACATGTCACGAAATCGTGACAGTTTTCTTTGCTCTTTCTCTCTCTTCCAACATGTCATGAAATCATGATAGTTTTCCTTGCTTGCGCCTTCTCTCCGAACATGTCACGAAATCATGATAGTTTTCTTTGCTCTTTCTCTCTCTTCCAACATGTCGTGAAATCATGATAGTTTTCTTGCTTGTGCCTTCTCTTCGAACATGTCATGAAATCGTGATAGTTTTTTCTTTCTCTCTCTTCCAACATGTCGTGAAATCATGATAGTTTTCCTTGCGCTTTCTCTCTCTTCCAACATGTCATGAAATCGTGATAGTTTTCTTCCTTTCTAACATGTCGTGATATCGGTAGTTTTTTCTTTCTAAACATGTCATGATATCATGACAGTTTTTTCCTAGCCAAACATGTCGCGATATCGCGATAGTTTTCTTACTTGTCTTTTTCTTTGATCTTTTGAATGTTGGCCTCTTCTGTCTTCTTGGAAATTCACTGTACATGCTTTGACTGACCTCCGAACTCCCGTCCACTGCATCAACTGATCTATCTGTCTGTGTTGACAACAATGACAATACTATTTCTGCACCTTGCTCAACAATCTCCCCCTTTGGAATTGTTGGCAACACATGTGCAATTTCTTGTAATTCTTCTCCCCCTTTGACAATAATACCAAAGGGCTGCTGCAGACTCCCCCTGAGTCTATGCACAACATTCTCAGACAAACATTGTTATAGTTAGCAAAAATCATGAATATGAGCAAAACTATAAACATAGGCATAAATGCTCCCCCTGAGAATGTGGTCCCGATTGCTAGTCAATTCTTGGGAAACGTGACCACTCCCAACTTACTCCGTAGGTACTCAAAAACTTCTTTGGGCAACGGTTTTGTGAAGATATCCGCTACTTGCTCTGTAGTTGGAACAAAATCCAATTTAACCTCACCTTCCGCAACTTTATCCTTCAAAAAGTGATACCGGATTGCAATATGTTTGGTTCGAGAATGCATAACCGGATTCTTTGAGATGTTAATAGCACTAGTGTTATCACATTTAACTGAAATTGGCTCTTTGAAGTGAATACCAAGATCTTTCAGGGTTTGTCTCATCCATAATATCTGCGTACAACACGTTGTTGCCGCAATGTATTCTCGCCTCTCATTGTGGATAGAGAGACCGATTCTTGTTTCTTGTTGTGCCATGCTACCAACTTGTCTCCAAGATAAAATACTCCTCCACTGGTACTCTTTCTCGTCATCTATACATCCTGCCCAATCTGCATCTGAATATGCAATAAGAGTGAAGTCCTTACCTTTTGGATACCATAACCCATACTCCATAGTACCCTTGAGGTACCGAAGAATCCTCTTCACAGCTGTCACATGAGTCTCTTTGGGACTAGCTTGAAATCTTGCTACCATGCATACTGCCTGTAAGATATCTGGTCTTGTAGCTGTTAAATACAGCAGGCTCCCAATCATAGATCTGTACATGGTTTGATCAACATCTGGAGATTTGTCATCCTTGCTCAACTTGCAACCTGTTGTCATGGGAGTGCTAACAGGTTTACAATCCTCCATTGTGAATTTTTTCAGCATTTCCTTCACATATTTAACTTGAGAGATAAAAATGCCCTTTTCATTTTGATTAACTTGCAGTCCGAGGAAATACGAAAGTTCACCAATCATAGACATCTCAAATTCTTTCTTCATTTTATTTGCTATGTCTCTACAAGACTCATCCATGCTGCTGCCAAATATGATATCATCTACATAAACAACAAGTACAATAAGATGGCCATTCTCTGTTTTGACATACAAATTGTTGTCCACCATACCTTTCTTGAACCCCTGTTGAATAAGATAGTTATCCAGCCTTGCATACCATGCTCTGGGTGCTTGTTTCAGACCATACAAAGCTTTCTTTAACTTGCAAACAAAATTGGGATTGTCACCGAGTTGGAAACCATCTGGCTGCTCAATATAAACTTCTTCTTCAAGTTTGCCATTCAGAAATGCTGATTTCACGTCCATCTGATAAACTTTGAAATTCTTGTGTACAGCCTAAAGCCGAAAACATTCTCGATTGCCTCGAGTCTAGCCATCGGTGCAAAGGTTTCCTCAAAATCAATACCTTCAACTTGAGCATAGCCTTTACAGACCAATCTTGCCTTATTTCTGACAACCTGTCCGTCTTCGTTCAATTTGTTTCGAAAAATCCATTTAGTACCGATTATGTTTTTATTTGCAGTGCCTTGGTACTAACTCCCAGTGTTTTGTTTTTCTCAATCTGATCTAGTTCTTCGTTTATTACCTTCATCCAACTTTCATCTCGTGCTTGCTTCAACAACATTTTTGGGCTCAATGCTGGATAATAGAGAGTAGTTCCTTACTATCTGTTCTCCTTGTCTCGAATACCAATTGTGGGGTCCCCAATAATTTTTTCTCTGGATGATTTTTCTCGCTAGCTGCTTGTTTTGAATTTCTTGTTTTCTTCTACTTCTGAGTCAATCTCCTTATTCTCTTCTGTTTCCTTTTCTTCATCTCCTTCAATAACTTCTTCATAAATAGGGTAGTTTTCTTCATAGCTAATTTCTCGTTCCCTACCTTCATCAACCTTAACATCGGCACTCTCCACAATTTTCTTTAGCCTTTTGTTATAGCATGTGTAGGCTTTGCTTTTTGTCGAATAGCCAAGAAAAATTCCTTCATCAGCTCTATCTTCAAACTTACCAAGATTATCTTCAGTTCTTTTGATGTAGCACTTGCTGCCAAAGACTTTGAAGTATCTTGTTGTTGCCTTTTTGCCGAACCATAGCTCATAAGGAGTTTTGCTTTCATGTGTCCTCAACATGCACCTGTTTTGGATGTAAACCGTAGTATGAACTGCCTCTTTCCAGAATCTGTCTGCTATTTTGTTCTCTGTCAACATTGTCCGTGCCATTTCCTGCACTGTCCTGTTCTTTCTTTCAACAACACCATTCTGCTGAGGTGTCCTTGCTGCTGAAAACTATCTTCTGATCCCATATTTTTGATAGTACTCTGCAAACTCCTCTGAGATAAACTCTCCTCCTCTATCTGATCTTAAGCATTTAATTCTTTTTCCTGTTTGATTCTCAACCAATTTTTTGAAAGTCTTGAAAATTTCAAAGGCATCTGATTTAAGCTTTAAAAATAGTACCCATGTCATCCCGGAATAGTCATCTATGCACAACATAAAGTATTTGTCACCATTTATGCTTTGTGTTCTCATGGGTCCACATAAATCAATATGTATTAGCTCTAAAGGTTTGTCGGTGAAGTATTCCTTTGATTTAAATGTGGATCTAGTTTGCTTCCCTTTTTGGCATGAAGCACAGATGCTATTTAATGGTTTGCCAATGGTGGGTATATCTCTTACCGCCCTTTTTGAACTTATTTTTACCAGATTGTCAAAGCTAATATGACCGAGCCTCTTGTGCCACAGCCAATTTTCATCTACCTGTCCAATCAAACATGCTCCTTCTGAAGTCTCTGAGAGAGTATACAGGTTTCCATAAGTCCTCGATCCAAGTAGCTATCACCTTCCCACTGTGTGCTTTTCTCGACTTCACAGCCCTAGCTTCTTAAAAATGACTTCATGACCTCTGTCATAGATTTGGCTTACGCTCAGTAGGTTGTGCTTCAAACCAATCACAAACAGGACTTCTTTGGAATTGATTTTTCCATCACTTATCTTGACTGATCCTTTGCCAACTATCTTGGCTCCATCATTATTTCCAAATTTAACTGAGCCACCTTCATAGTTCTGTAACTTTTCAAACTTTTGTTTATCGCCTGTCATGTGATTGGAGCATCCACTATCCAAGTATCCATGGTGCAGTTTTGTTCTGTGCTTTGAATGTTGTCTGTACAATCAAGGATTCCTTTTCTTCCTTGGGTCGCTCCTTTTCTTTCCACTCTGGTTTGACTACAGTTTTGGTCACTTGTTTAGACTTTTCTTTGTCAATGGCCTGTGCATGTTTTTCTGGGAATTTTCTGTTTTGTCTTAAACCATTTGGTTGAGATTTTCTTCCCTGATATTTATTTGCTGCATATGTACTTCTACAATTTCTTGCAATGTGTCCAAAGTTATGACAGTTATAGCATTCTACTGCATAATCCATCAAGGGTGAAAAGACATTTCTACTGGTGAAATTTCTTTGTCCTATATTATAAATGCAGTCTGAAATCTTATGACCGTAAGCATTGCATTTAAAACAATAACCAGAAAAGGATTGATTGAACCTGGGAGTTGGTTTTTGCCATTTTGTAGTAGGAGCCACAAATCTTCTTCTCCTTTGATGTGAGACGTTTGTGAATCCATCATTGTCAGCGCTCTTTTCGTGCCTGGCATTATTGCTTTCTTTTGCATGATTTGGTTTTCCTTGATCAACCCTGATCTTATCTTCTTTCTTTATGGGTTCTATAGTTAAGGCCTTTGATCCATTTGACGATTCTCCTTCGATGAAGCCCAAGCCAAATTTGATGCCTGTACTCCTTTGGCTATTTATAATCTTTTCCAGCTTCACAGAGCTTCCTTCAAGTTTGTGATAACAACTCAATTTTTGATTCATCTCTTCTAGCTGAATCCTTAAACCAACAATTTCTTCTTCCAGTTTGCTGCATTCATCTATTTTCACGGTTAATTGTACTTCGAGTTCTTCAGACATTTTCTTAAATTCGTCTGTCTATACTTTCAAACTATTTATTATGTCATTGGCATCCTCTAGCTTTCTTGAAACCTTTTTATTCTTTTTCCTTTCTGTACTCAACTCTTTAAGTGCAGCAACCAACTCACCTTCCAGATATACTTCAGCCTCATCCTTAAGGTTTTTATCACCTTCCTATTTTTCTTCTATTTTTTCTTCTTCAAATGCCATGAACAGAGCTTCACCTGTTTCTTCTTCAGAATCCTCACCCGAGCTTTCTTCGAAGAGCTCGACATTCTTGGATATGAAACTTTTCTTCTTGAAGTTGCTTTTTCTAAAATTTGGTTTCTTCTTCCAAGTCACCTTTTTCTTGGTGTGACCCTTCATCATTTTTGGTTTTCTCATTCATTGGACATTTAGCTGCAAAGTGCCCGATGCCTCCACAGTTGAAGCACTTAAACGGTAACTTTCCTCTGTATTTTCCTTTTCCCTTTATAAGTTTCCGAACAAAGTTAGCTTCCATTTCATCCGATGTCTCTTCATCCTCAGATTCTTGTTTAGTTTTTATATTTTTGTGTGCTTTAAAAGTAGCTTCTCTGTCTGTGGGCTTAGCTTGTCCTATTCTCATTTCGTATGCAGTCAAAGAACCATGCATCTCATCCATGCTAAAAGTATTGAGATCTTTAGCTTCTTCTATAGCAAAAACTTTAGAATTAAATCTTTTGTGAAGAGTTCTTAGTACCTTTTTCACGACGACCGCATCTTCCATTTCCTCGTCGAGTCCTCTAATCGCAGTAATGATTCCATTGACTCTCAAGCATATAGGCCTCTATGTTCTCATCGTCATTCATTCTTAATGCTTCGAACTGAGCTCGATGCGTTTGTAGCTTGGCTTCCTTGATCTTGTCGTCTCCTTCATGAATGCTCTTCAGTTTGTCCCACATGTCTTTTGCAGTTTTATAGCTCATGATCCTTATTAGTTCACTGTCCACTAAACCGCACATTATAGCATTCTGTGCTTTAGAGTTATTCTCAAATGGTTTCTTACCGGCAACATCGGTTGGAGGTATGGCGGGTATTGTGTATCCACTTTCTACTGACTCCCAGATGTCGTATCCCAGAGCACAAAGATATGTCTGCATCCTAATTTTCCAAAATGAATAATTAGTTTCGTCGAACAATGGAGCTTTATTTGATGAGAATCCTTCACCACCTGCCATTGTGTTCCTTCCCAGATCACCTTAGCTGATTAAGCTTGTTCAGGAACCTTGCTCGATACCAATTGATATTCTCACAATGACACTCGAGAGGGGGGTGAATCAGTGTAGCTATTTAAATTCAAATCTACAACTCTTAAAGCTGAAGCAAAGAGAACTTAAAAGCAGATAAAGCAATTATCACAAGAGAGCACACCACAACACACAATGTAACGAGGTTCACCAATTTGGCTACTCCTCAAGAATGACCGCTTGGACTACGGTCCAAATCCAGCCTTTGCAAAACACCAATTTTACAATCTGTTTACCAGCACCCACTGGAAGGAGCACCAACCCCTGATTTATCTACACCAACAGAAAGGAGCACCAACCCCTATCCAAGCACCAACTTGGATTACAATTTTGAAAACTATATTAATGACATAAAAATGCCTTCGCTTTTACAAGACCCTGACTGGTCTACAATTTATCAAAACACAGTAAACACTTACGGCTCTCCTTGTCGCTCTCTTACAACACTCTTCTAACCCTCTTTCGGTAGCACTTTCACACATTCAGCCCCTTTTTTCACTATGAGCGGCACCTTAATTCTCCATGCAGACCTCCTTTTATAACAATATTTTCTCTCTATTTTTAACTTCCGTATTTACTCATGCAGTCTATCAATAGCCACTTCTATGAGTAACTCCTTTTTAGCATAGTATTTATTACATGCAACCTATTAATAGTTCTGTCTCTTGTTTTGGACTGACAGTGTAACAGTTGCTCGATGGTTTCACTGCATCACGTGCCCTGTAACTACCGTTCTTCCTTTAATGCTTTGTTCTTATTTTAGCTTGCATGATTTCTATCTGTAACTACACCTGTAACTATCGCACTAACTCCAGTTAACTCTTCTTATTTTGGCTGCATGATTTTCCTCTACAACTGCCCCTTTAACTGTCGTTCTACTTCAGTTAACTGTCCGTAATCGTGTTGTTGCGACCTATCATGAAATCGTGACACTTCTGTCTCTTTGTACTCTTCTCGCCTTTTACCCATGAAAACATGACATGTCATGATATCGTGACACTTTCTGCCTCTTTGTCCTTTTCTCGGCTTGCACCTGCGAAAACATGACATGTCACGAAATCATGACACTTTCTGCCTCTTTGTCCTTTTCTCGGCTTGCACCTGCAAAAACATGACATGTCACGAAATCGTGACACTTTTTGCCTCTTTGTCCTTTTCTCGGCTTGCACCTGCGAAAACATGACATGTCACGAAATCGTGACACTTTCGCTGCCTTGTGCTCTTCTCTGTCTTTCGCCTATGAAAACACATGTCACGAAATCGCGACACATTCGCTGCCTTGTGCCTTTTCTTGCCTTGACCTCATGAAAATAGAACATGTCACGAAATCGTGACACTTTCACTTCCGTACTCTCCTTCTTTCCTTTTGTCATGATATCGTGACACTTTTTCTCCTTGGCGCTTTTCTTCTCATTGGGTTGCGAAAACCCGACATGTCGCGATATCGTGACACTTTTTCTCTGCGAGCTCTTTCTCTCGAACCTGTCGTGAAATCGTGACACTTTTTCTCTGCGAGCTCTTTCTCTCGAACCTGTCATGAAATCGTGACACTTTTTCTTCCGTACAACCTTCCTTGCAATTTGTCATGAAATCGTGACACTTTTTCTTTCTCTACCTTCCTCTTCGCTTCGGACCGTGAAAATGAAACATGTCATGAAATCGTGACACCTTTTTCTCTCTTCTCATTTCTTCGCTTTGGATCACGAAAATGAAACATGTCATGAAATCGTGACATCTTTTTCTCTCTCCTCTTTCTCTTCCAACATGTCACGAAATCATGACAGTTTTCCTTGCTTGCGCCTTCTCTCCAAACATGTCATGAAATCGTGATAGTTTTCTTTGCTCTTTCTCTCTCTTCCAACATGTCACGAAATCATGACAGTTTTCCTTGCTTGCGCCTTCTCTCCGAACATGTCACGAAATCGTGACAGTTTTCTTTGCTCTTTCTCTCTCTTCCAACATGTCACGAAATCACGATAGTTTTCCTTGCTTGCGCCTTCTCTCCGAACATGTCACGAAATCATGACAGTTTTCTTTGCTCTTTCTCTCTCTTCCAACATGTCACGAAATCACGACAGTTTTCCTTGCACTTTCTCTCTCTTCCAACATGTCACGAAATCATGACATTTTTCCTTGCGCTTTCTCAACATGTCACGATATCGTGACAGTTTTCTTTCTCAACATGTCACGATATCACGATAGTTTTCCTTGCGCTTTCTAAACATGTCACGATATCGCGATAGTTTTCCTTGCGCTGGCCAAACATGTCGCGATATCGTGACAGTTTTCTTACTTGTCTTTTTCTTTGATCTTTTGAATGTTGGCCTCTTCTATCTTCTTGGAAATTCACTGTACATGCTTTGACTGACCTCTGAACTCCTGTCCACTGCATCAACTGATCTATCTGTCTGTGTTGACAACAATGACAATACTGTTTCTGCACCTTGCTCAACACTCCATTAGAAATCACCTCACATTTGTGAGATTGGATCAAACATCAGCATGGGAGAGACCCCATACCATACCAATAGCTTGGATGAATGTTTAATCATTCGTTAAAAAAAAAAAGGAAAAAAAAAAGAGAAAAAAAGAGAGAAAAAAGGAGGGTACGTGAAAAACAAAAAAATAAGTGAAAGACGCCTTGATCATCAAGAAGGTGCCTTCCGCATGAAAAAGGTACCATACAATGGAGGCGCCTTCTACATTAGGAAGGTGCCATACAATGAAGACACCTTATGCATCAGGAAGGCGCCATACATTGGAGGTGCCTTCCACATCAGGAAGGTGCCATACATTGGAGATGCCTTCCGTATCAAGAAGGCACCATACATTGAATGTGCATTCCTCAGAAAGCAGGCACCTTCCACAACAAGTAGGCGCCTTGACATCTAGGGTGCCTTGATCCATTTCCCGCACTTGGGTGGTTCGATGGCACAAGGAGGAAAAAAAAAAGAGGAATAAGTGACGAGGTGCCTTGATGGCATACAGTAGAGGTGCCTTTACCAAAAAAAAAGTGAATCCTCCCAATGAAAAAAAAAATGCATAGAACATATCCTGCTTAGCATAAAAATTGCTTTCTTATTGTTTTACAGGAAATCATGAACCAAATTGCAAGCTGCAGGCATCCTGAGAGCCAAGGCCTAATAGGCACGGAGTCATGACTCCTATTTTACTACTTTTGTGTGTGCAGGTAATCGTGCCCGATGAGTGCAATCTGAAGGTATCCTAAGAGCTAGGGCCTCAGGCACAGGCCATGATTCTTTTTTTCCAATTTTTTTAGGTGTAGTTTTGCAGGACACAACCATGAGCATGATCTGTAGGCAAAGTTAGCTTAGACTAGGCCTAACAGATGTGACATTTTGTGCCCTGTAATTAGGAGAGTTGCGAAGCAGAAAAGGCACTTACTTCCCACCAGGAAAGAGAGTTCCTACAATCAGTCCAATACAATAGTGCCATTTTCCACCTAGAGGAAGGCACCAATAAATAATTTTCTTCTCCCTTGGATGGGGTTACCTATTGTTCAGTGTGGGACCTGATGTTTGGAGGGCTGCAAACTTGTTACGCATAGGGACCTATTGCTGGAAATAAGGACATCACCAATTTAAGTAGGGAAGAATAAAAAAATGGTAAATTATGGCTACGATGTTGAAGTTCTTAAATCAACACCGATAGAATAAGGAAGAACATCAACGATTAATGGTGTGGAGGAAGAAGGAAGCTAGAAAAATAAATAATAAATAAATAAATAAATAAAATCTCTAGGAGCACCAACATGAAGATGTCTCACACCACCAGCATCATATACATCAGGTTCTATGAAATTCACCCGGTATGTACTAATTTTCCTATTAATTATGTGTATAGTTATTTTAAAATCATTTCTATGCTAATACCAGTTGATGCCTCTATAGTTTTTCAAAATCCCTCGTTAGAATTCGAACACATGACATGCCTTAGATATTTAAAAAAAAAAATGAGAGACTATGACATCTACATGAATAAATTTGGCATCATTTTCATTGTCGCCTCATGAAAAATGCAGCCAGCTTGAGTGAACGCATATAAATGATGCTACTCTATACCATAAAGGAAGTGCTGAATAAAAAAAAAATGCAGTGCTGAATAAAAAAATAGTGTTGAGTTAAAAAAAAAAAACACAGCAGTGCTGAAGAAAAAATATCAGTGCTCAATGATGGAGAAACAAATATACTGAAGGCCATTGAAAAAAAAAAGGATATATATAATACTATCCTGGGGGCTGTTGTCAAGAGAACATGACAATATTTAGGCATGGTCAGCCTACGAGAGAAAAAATTTCAGCTTTTGGTGCCACGAGGGCATGACACATGTTAGGCATGGGGGGATGATGAGTCCCAAAAATGTATATTTTTTATACACTTTTAAGGGGCATAATTACTGGTTTAATTAGCATTTAAGATATATTTTATATAAATTATGCATATAATTTATAGAAAATCCAGTATTATGCTTGATTGGTGTTTTTAGTGGGAAATGTGTATAAATGCAAGTTTTATTACTAAAATGGTGTTTTCTAGTCTACATACACTTGGACCTGGCATACTTCTACTTAAAGTGCCTTACTCTTCAAGGAAGGTGCCCAATAGAATTAGGCACCTTCCTCTTCAAGGAAGGCACCCAACAGAAATAGGAACCTTCCTCTTCAAGGAGGGCACCCAGCAGAAATAGGCACCTTCCTCTTCAAAGAAGGTGCCCAGCAGAAGTAGGCACCTTCCTTATAAGGAATCCACCCAGCAGGAGTAGGCGCCTTCCTTATAATGAAGGCACCCAAAAAAATTAGGCACATTCCTCATACGGAAGGCGCCTCCACGCCTCCATACTTTGCAAAGATTTGACCAAGCAAGCAAGTGGGACCATGTTGACCGTTGACTCCATGTCATATGCACCAAGTTGGGATAGCTACCAAATCACGTGAAGAAAAAGGGGGAGATATTTTGTGCATTATTATTAAACTAAATAAAGCACCTCTATTATTAAGTGATTGGCCGGTTAAAATTTGCAAGGTGAGGATTATTTTCTCATGAACAGAATAGAGTGATAATTATCTGATGAATCGATGTGCGTGAACAAAATAATGCAATTATCTAGTAAATCAATGTGCGTGAACATACAATGTGATAAATCAGGAAAATAATCTATTTTGTATTGGCGACTAAGATGGAAAAACACGTGAATGGATTTATTACTGATATCAAAACAGAATATGCCTAATTTATCCTACGGATAAAATTAGTGCGTGATTGTTATTATTAGTGAATGATTGTTAGTATTGTCTAGATGGAATGTTTACAACATATCTACTGTAACTGCAAGTCTAAAATAGACTTGCCCAAATTTGTAATAGAGGAAGGTTGTGCATTGTATAAATGCACAGGTCTTCCTTGATGGAAGGACGATCAATTTATAGAGAAGCCGATTTATTTTACTTCTTGTCAAATTGATTAAGAGTGCAATTCCTCTTACTTGAGCAAGCTCTATGCAACTATCTGGGTGGACTATCTGCAAGAGCTTGGGCCCACTCCCTGTAGAATTCCTCCCCTATTTAATTTCTATATTTGCTTTCTGTAGATTAGTTTACTGCTTTCTTTCCTACTTTTTATGTGTGTGTTTATTTTATCACATTTTATTTCTGTACATTTATTTTTAGTACTTTAATTTAGATGTTTAATTTTTTGCACTTAGTTATTTAGTTTGGGTGAAATCAAAATCTATACACATCCCCCACCAAACTGAATAAGGTACAATTAGATTTATTCTCCAACACTATAGGCATATATTGTGCTTGACACTCATAAGTTTACAAACTTACCAGATTGATAATTTATGAAAGAGAAATGAATATTTTTCCAAACATAATTTCTTCTCACCAAGGCCCTTATAGAACTCACAAGGAAAACCATCTAGACCTAGCACTTTATCATTTTCCATTTGATACAATGCATCCTCCATTTTTTTAAGGGAGAGTAGTTTATCACACCCTACTCTATGGGACTTAGAAACCTTAACTGGTACAACTACCATACAATTTTTTAGTACTTTCTCCCACTCAAGGGAATAATATTGGGTAGGAAAAATATTAGTGTAGTGTTTGACAAAGGTATCAATCATCTTAGGAAGAGAGGTAAGTTGTATACCATCATATTGAATGGTTTTGAATTGAGTAGCTTGATGGGGAGGGTGAACCCTTTGAAAAAACTCTTAGATGACCCTATCACCAAGTTTAAGCTTATGAATATGGGCTTTAGTCTAATCCCCTCAAGCATCATAAATTTTAGCAAGTTTAAGCACATGCCGCAACTAGGCAACATAATATTGAAGCTCAGCATTAAACAGATAGGCCTTAAGACTGAGAGAAGCTTTGGCAAGCTCATCATGAAGGACAACATTAGATTGTATTCTAAACTACACCACATTCTTACCCAAAGTATAGAGTAATATAGTTATATAAGTAATTGCATCGTTCCACCAATCTATCCATCCTAACTCTCCAACAGGTCTAAGAACTAGATCCCGGACTCTACGGATATGATAGACCATGGAGGGGTTTTGAAGAAAGTAAGTATTGAAGAGAAATTTTGACTTATAATGTCTTTGAGGTAGGGAATTCATCAACACATTAACATGATGGGCAAATGGTCAAATGTAGTGGAACCATGAATGGTTTCCACAAATGAAGCTAGAGAATTTCTCCTATGAAAGAAAAATTGCACATGATCTAAAATAATGGATCTATCAGCCTTCTCAAAATTATTACATATCCAACTTGTAAGTGGGACCACGTATACCATAAAATTTTTAGAAAATTCCTATGGAGAAAAACAAGAATTGGGATCTGACAAACCCAATTTATTTTTTCATGAAGTACCATGCCTCTCTTTTTGTAGTAACCTACCACATGGGAAGTTGTCCAGGCTTTTTAGTCATATTAAAATCTCTACATATAACCTAAATAACAGGTGGTAAGTAAAAAGCACACCACCATCAGAGGCTACATTTCTCATGAGCTTCATTGGAGGTATAAACATTAATAATGCCAAAATATAACCCACCAACCTCAAGTAAAACCCAAACTTCTTGATTGGAAGGGTCCACACCCCACAAGACAAAACTATATTTCCACATAGCTACCAAAATAATGACAGCTCCCCCTCTACCAGGAGAATGATTGATGGCATAAAAAATCTACATGGCCAAAGAAAATGACAAGTACATTATAGAATAAAGTCAAAAATCTTAATATCTTGAAGACAAAGACAGTAAGGATTACCATAAAACCTAGAGCAAAAGGTAATCTCATATTATACCAAGTATTTGTGGACTGGGTCCATCAGCCCTCTGACATTCCATGATAAAAAAACATGGAAATCGATCAAGTCATATGTCCTTCTACATCTTCAGCATCTTCGAGGTTAGAAAGATAATCATAAGAATTACTGATAAAATTCTCATGATTGACTCTCAAAAAATCTATTTGATGCCTTTTATCTTGGTGAACCAGGGGATCTCCCTAAGGTGGGGCTATGGGATCTTCAGCCATTCACAGAAGCCCGTTCAGGTTCCATTATACTCGAGGAAGGTTGTTCATTGACATGTAGAACTAGAGAATCTGAAGGATGAGTAGGAGTAGAAGAAGTAACAATTTTGGCAAATAAAGCACTATTTGGTTTTAAATTGTCTAGTCCTAGGGTTTTGTTACTTGTGTAAGTTAAGTAATTAGGACTTTACTACTTAAATACTAGCACTTGAAAGTATATATTTTTGTAAGTGATTGATTGAATATTTATCTATATGTCAATATGTTAAATTATACAATGGAATAACTTCCTTTAAAATAGGCATATAGATTTATTCATAGCCCTTTTCTTACATTGATGTTACAAATAAACATATGATAGAAAATATACACATAAAACCT
The DNA here is from genome assembly GCA_028583015.1 of Wollemia nobilis. Classification (NCBI taxonomy): domain Eukaryota; kingdom Viridiplantae; phylum Streptophyta; class Pinopsida; order Araucariales; family Araucariaceae; genus Wollemia; species Wollemia nobilis. Next base: position 1,748,474 of record JAQPPZ010011065.1, on the reverse strand, counting down.
CCACTTCAAGTATACATAGTGACTTATTTAAAAGTTGAATCCCTTTTAAAATGACATAAAATCATCATCTATAAATATTAAATTAAACAAATATTATCCAAGATTGCTATCTCTCCCAAGTCCAATATATTTATCCTGATCAAATTATCATAAGGTGTGCTTTCTCCCCAAAACAATTATCATTGATATTTAATTGTATTCAAATACTTTTGAATGAATGATTAATCCCAAAAAAACTCAATGATTTCATTCTTGAATAGTTATTTATATAAAAATTGTCTCCCCTATAGTTTATGATCTTCAAGATGTTGATTTACCTTTGTTATCTTAGTTTACTCTATAATAGATTTCCTTGAAGAATGAATATTTAGAAATATTTGTTGAAGTAAACATTATATACTTCATCCCATAATATTTTATTGGCCTAAGATAATAACAAATAAGTTAAACGAAATTTATAAGCAAAAGAGTATGTAATGGTTAAGCTCATTTTCTTAATAAAACATGTTTACTATTATTTTTCATTAACATAGTCAAGATATAATTTTATTAGGGGCTCATAACAGTTCCACAGTGTAAAATAGTAGTTGAAATGAGCAAAGGAAAAAAAGGGTAAAATTTCGAAGTGCCTACAATTTTTGAAAAGTCTAAAAATTCCTCATCACAACCCTTGATCCTAGATCCATTTAGAATGGAGGTTAGATTAGATATTCCAGTCTATAGTGGGGAACTAGATCTTGAGAAGTTGGATGGATGGCTCAAATAGCTAGAAGTTTACTTCAACACCAAGGGTTATATAGAGGTATAGTAGATCAACTTTGCTAGGCTAAAGCTTGGTGGCCATGCTCTCACATGGTGGGAGGCATATGTTGTTGGATTGGCAAGAAACCAACAACCACTAGTACAAACATGGGTAAAATTTTCCAAAGCCCTCAAAGCCCAATTTTATCCCATAGGGTATCAAGAAAATATTGAGGAGAAATGATAATTTTTGTAGTAAAAATAGGGGTAGAATGTTCAAGAATACACCATCAAATTTAGGAAATAATTAGTGATGTTGGGCATAAATTTGTAAGATCCCTAGATCTTCAAGAAGTACAAGAGAGGTTTGCACTTTCAAATTAGGAAAAATTTGACATTATTTGGTATCTAGAGAATTGATGAAGAATACATCAAAAAAATTTAATTGGAGATGAGGAGCCATAAATCCATGTAGGAAAAGCAAACCCCAAACCCTTCAAAGTTCTCAAAGGTCATAAAAAAATTCAAGGGTTCCAACAATAAGGGTAAGAAGAAATATAGAGCAACAACAACCAAATCACAACAAAGTGGAGAGCATTGCAAGGAGTGTGATGTCAACACCCATTCAAGTGAAGATTGTTGGAAGTTACATCTAAAGAAGAGGCCCAAATGGTGGAACAAGGGTAAGAAGAAGGTAACAAGTGCATGCAAGAAGGAAGAACACCAAGAGGACATCTATAATAAAGGGGATGAAGAGGGTAAAGTGGTGTGTGTCACCAAATCCCAACCCTCAAGGTAGGAGAATACCTCTAAGAAGGAGAAAACTCTTGAAGCCAAGAAGGAGGAGTTATTTTGGGTGTATATCCAAGGAAAATAAAATTTACAACATTGTTTGATACAAGATCACAAAGAAATATGATTTTTGAAGATCTAGTGAAGTAGTTGGGGTTGAAAGCTATAGATCATCCACAACCATACCCATTGGGTTGGGTGCAAAAGGATGTGGAGCTCTAGGTAACAAAACAATGTACTATTGGGTTTTTTATCAATGATAAATTCAAGGATACTATAGAGCAAAAAAATGACACACCTAGCAAGGGAAAATGAGATGCATTTATTTTTCTACTTGATCTAAGCACTACGAAAGTGACACTTCAAAAAAGCATAAAATGACACATATATGAAAGAAATGGGTGGGTCTCATTATATTAACATAAATTTCAAATGTGTGGTTACAAAATGTCCCCTTGAGGGCTCTCAATTGATACACTCAATACAATAATCAAAGGATCAAATCCTTCCAAGAATCCAAGGCCTGCTTCTAGTGTCTTCCTCGCACTCACGATTGAAGTGAGCGGGCTTATGATGCTATCACAAAGTGTTCTATCAATGTTCTAGCTTGCTAATCCTTCCTCATGCACTATGATACCTGGATCTACACACAAAAAACTAAAATTTATTAGTAGCATGTACAAATTAAGATGAAACCATGAAGGTACATGCATCATTAATCTTGAAAGAGGAAAAGTGCAATAGATTGTTTAAAATTTCTTCAAATGATACCAAAACTTAGATTCATGCATATTATGTGCTATAGAAATAATCTAATCAAAAATAGTAAAGACATTGTGCATAGATTTTTCATCGTCCTAGGTGATCTAGACAGGCCTGCAAAACACAAAAGGCATAACAACTGAAGCATAACAACTCCAAATTGCACCAAATTTGAACAAGCATATAATATAATCTAGAATAGACCTATACAAAAATAGGAATAAATAGTACTCCAGTTTTTGGTTGTCCTAGGGTGGGGCGGTTAGGACTATCATAATTTGGGGGCCATATTGGGTGGTAAAACCACAAAATATAGTGGTTTTTTCCACCAATTCCTCTACGAATTGGTCCAAAATAATATTAGGAGTATTTGTGACAAATTTAGGAATAGGAGTCATTGAAATGGATCATTTTTGTAAACAAATTGCACATTTTGTAATCACTTGACCTCATTTGCTTGATGGAGATCTCAAGGGAAAACGCACAATAAATTGGGGAAAAATATCTGTAGCACTCCATGGTGAAATATGTAAAGACTCCTCTTTGTAATTGGATGGAATTGATCCACTTTATAGCCCAAGAGGTCATTTGGTCAAATGGGCATGCAAGGCCATGCGAGGTCGGGATCACCATTTGTCCCAAAGGTCGCCATGTGTTGGAGGGAGAAGAAATATCCTTTTTTGGCCTTCAATTTGCAATGTGTAATGATATTTATGCACCCTCTCACTAGCATGCTTGAATAGGTGGGATAAATGGCAGTTTATGGGTGTGATTTTAACTAATTTTGAATTTTTAGGGTTAAACACCATGGCCGTCCCACCCAAGGATGGCCACTGGTGGTCATCCTAGGGTGGGATAACCATGCCAAAATGGCCCAAAACTTCTCAAAAGTGGAATAGAACCCTTCAAAAGTGGTTAGAACAACTTTGTAACCTCTTAGGGTTGCCCAAGGGGGGCATATGGTGTCAATTAGACCTTGTCTTGGTAGTCTAATCAGACTAACATGATTTTAATGTCTATAGATACAATCACTTGTGATGTAGTACCCTTAGACATTTGTCAAGTCATATTTGGAAGCCCATACATATGGGAAAGGGATGGCTTATTCAAAATAAGGTTGAATCAATGGAAACTAAGAAAATATGGTACTAAGTTCTTGGTAAATTCTAATAAGATGGAAAAAAATTCCAACTTGTGACAATGCAACAAGCCAAACACCTAGTGAATGTGAGCAAAATGTTTATGCTTATGATGATAAGAGGTATAGAGGATAGTGCTCAAATCAAAAAGGAGGTTGAAGCAATTTATTATACTAAAAAATAGAAGCTATAAATGGAGTCATTTTTGAATTTTTTATAATTGATGCAAGCACCAAAAGGCTTACCACCAAAGTGTGAAGTGGAGCATGAGATCCAATTACTACCCAATTCACCTATTCCAAACATTGGGTTGTATAGGAAGTCCATAATGGAATCAAATGAGGTGAAGAAGCAAGTACAAGAGCTATTGGATCAAGGACTAATTTACCCAAGTGCATCACTAGTTGGATCCCCAATTGTACTAGTTCCAAAGAAGGATGGTAGTTGGAGGATGTGCATTGATTATCGAGAATTGAACAAGATCACCATTAAAAATCAGTATCGGCTACCATGGATTGATGACTTGTTAGACCAGTTGAAGCATGCAAGGTATTTCACAAAGTTGGATTTGAAATCAGGATACCATCAAATCTAGATGAAGGAAGACATCTGGAAGACATCCTTCAAGATAAAGCAATGTCTTCAAATGGTTTGTGATACCATTTGGATTAACCAATTCTCCTACAATATTTATGAGGTTGATAAATGGCATGTAAGAACTTTCCTAGATAGGTATGTAATTGTTTTCCTTGATGACATATTAGTTTTTAGTCCTACATGGGAAGAGCATATACAACACTTAAGGTCAGTTTTTGAAACATTAACAAAGGCATATTTGAAATTGAATTTGAAGAAGTGTGAGTTTGGTAAAATATCTTTGGTTTATTTGGGATAAATCATTGGTAATGGAGATATGAGTATTGATCCTACCAAAGTGGTAGCCACAAGAGATTGCCTAAAATCCAAAACATGGATTGAATTGGGGAGTTTTATTGGGGTATTCCAATACCTTAGGAAATTTGTCAAGGATTTCTCACATATGGTTGCAAATTTTCTAAAGATGTTATAAAATAAAAAAAGCATTCATTGAGGTGAATTCAAGAACAAATAATTTCAAGAGATAAAGGATAAGGTATGCAATGCACCTATGCTTGCTATTCCAGATATGAGGATGAATTTTGAGGTGGAGATATAATATTCTAGACATATAATGGGATATGCCTTACTTCAAGAGGTAGACCTATTTGTTATCATTCTGAATTATTCTCTAGGGCTTAACTACCCACCATATTATAAATAATTATTTGAACTAGTCCAAGAAGTGAATAAATGGTAACATTATCTATTGGGTAAAGAAAAAATTGTGTATATAGACCATGATCCATTAAAGTAAATGTAAACACAAAGTAAGTTACAATAGCCAAGGTGCCTTAAGTGAATGAGTTTCCTATAGTAGTTCAATATAATATAAAGGATGGATTTAAAGCCCTTCTCATTTGAGGAATATAAGGGATAATATGATGAGGATGATGAATTGGAAGGTATATACAAGGAGTTAAATCATGAAATGCAAGGTAAATCCAATGTAGATTATCATGTGGAGAATGACTACTTGTTCAAATAAGGTAAGCTTTGTATTCCCAAGGGCAATAATCACTTGCAACTAATTAGGGAAGCTCATACTTCATTGATTGTTGGTCATTTTGGTGTGCACAAGACTATAGCAAATATTGAGAGTTATGTTTATTCGACCAATGTATAAAATGATATTTCCATATTTATCCATGGATGTACAACATGCAACACAAGAAAACCCAAAAACCATAAATTGGGGTTGTACACTCCCCTACCAGTTCCAAATTGGCCATGGGAAAGCATTTCAATGGACTTCTTGGGTGGCTTGCCAACCACTCAGAGAGGAAATGACTATTTATTTGTAATAGTTGATATATTTAGCAAGATGGCAATTGTTGTGCCATGCAAGAAGACTATTACAGTAGAAGGGTAACCAAATTATTCTTTGAAAATATTTTTATACATTTTGGATTACCAAAGAGCATCATTAGTGATTGTGATACTCAATTTCTCAATAAATTTTGGAATGCACTTTGGGGAATGTTGGACACCAAGATAAAAATATCAATAATGTTTCATCTACAAATAGATGGGAAAAAAAAATAGTCAATAGAACAATGGTGCATTTGTTGTGGGGATATAATCAACATAATCCAAAAACTTGGGATGAAATTCTAGCATATGTCCAATACTACTACAACCAAGCAATACACTCATCTATAGGGTTATCACCATTTGAGGTGTGTTATGGTTTCTAGCCACACTTGCATTTTGATGGAGCCTTTGAAATTGGGCAAGACCTAAGTAGATCTAATTCAAAAGGAGATAAAGCACTAAAATTCATTCAGTGTATTCAGCTAATACAACAAAAAATAGAAGAGAAGCTAAAGAAAACTCAACAACAATACAAGGAACACCATGATAAGCATAAAGTGTCTCATGATTTTCAAGTGGGAGATTTGGTATGGCTATACTTAGGCAAGGAAAGGCTACAAGGATTTGGGAAGAAAATCAAACCCATTAGGTATGGTCCTTTTAAAATTTTGGAAAAGTATGGGGAGAATGCTTTTCATCTTGAATTGCCCAACTACATGCAAATGTACTCTGTTGTGAACATGGAGAACCTAAGGTTGTTTGAGCCTTCTCTACTAGATGAATAGGAAGAATATTCAATTTTACCTAATATAGTCTCAACTAAGTTTGAGATATCCAAGGAATATTTGGTTTTGGATAAAGAGAAGTGGACAACTTGCCATGGAGAAGAGGAGTTATGACTAATATTTCCAAAGGGGAAATAACTAAGCAAGGTCAAATAGTTCTCAAGGATACAGGTGGAGATACAATACCCTCATAGAAATTAATAATATTTTTAGGGATCAAATACCTCTAATTATGGAGGCATGATCGAGAGCTCAAAAGAGTTCCATAGTGTAAAACGGGAATTGAAACAAGCAAAGGAAAAGAAAGGTAAATTTTTAAAGTGCCTGTTGATCAAAATTTTGTCTAACAGAAATATTTGTAGACCCATAGAACTTGACCAACTTTGAATGTTTATGAGGCTAGATAGTCATGTAGGTCAATCTCTAGAAAAGGTTTACTCCTTGAGAATCCTAGCTAACTATACCTAGGGGAAATTTTGTTGAAAGAAAATAAATTGAGCTGAAGCTAGAACTTTTAGGGATATAAATTCAACCACATCAAAATACATGTATATCCAAACTTAAAATATTACATGAAATATTTATGAATCATATAACAAACCAACTAGCATCTCTTGTTAATAATTAACACATATAATTTGACTGCAAATTCTAGAACTAGAGAATGAAATGCATAAAATCCAAAATGCAAAATTAAAGCAAATTCATCCAACTAATTTTAGCAAAAATAAATAATTAAATGTTCATACATACACAATAAATTCTAAAGGTAAAACAATTATCCACTTGTATTTCTGGATGATAGAATTTTTACATGCAAATTATAATAGCTAAAGAGCCAATCCTTACAATGACTTGCATTCTAGCATATATAGCCTCTCAAAAACTCCTCTTACAAGTAATTATGATGCTCATTAATGAAGCAGTAACAACTCCTACTACAAGTGGCTATGATTCTCATTCATGGAGTGCAGCTGTATCAAAAATTATCCAAGATGTATACACCAATCATGCTCTGTGATTATTAATTGACCATTTATGTGGTATCAAAATGGGCTTCATTGGGTGCACCTCAATTTTCTATCCAATGCATCTGATGACCTTGCTACTTATAATACTTACATGTACCTAGAGTAAGTGAGTCATTGTCATCATTTATTTAGCCCGACCATGAGGGATGTACCTTACCATCAAAAAATTCCAATATATTAGAGGTCCATATGCTATACATCAATTGTGTATAGAGCTCTACGTAATTAGTTATTACATCCATGTACCAACCTTAGGCCTGAACACAACACTCTCCCACCATGAATGAGTAAACTATATTTTGGGATATTCCACCACATTTTAATTATCCTTCTCTACCACAACATGATTTTGGGACTTGTATGGATGTTGGTTGCTTCCTATTTCCCTATTAGGCACTTCTTCTATACATGGTAAACTTTAGATATGGACCAAGGTTCCAACTACTTCCCACTTTTCCACCTAGTTTAGTTTTCTTTTCCTTTGAGGTAGACTTTTGGGACCTATGGGAGGTCGAATCTCTTCTTGCTTTTTTGTTGGTTTTGTCACTTGACCAATTTTATATTTTTGATGCAGGAGGAGTTTGTGATCACTTAGGTATCATTGTTTTCCTATTTCTCTAGCCACCTTTTATTCTTTTGATTCCTCATGGCAATATTTTGGGACCAATCCGAGGTTCATTGATTATCTATTTTTCACCCACCTCAAAACTTAGTCAAAACTTTAGGCTCTTCACAATGGATTTTTGGGAGTGATTCCAATAGGGATTGCGATGTAGTTTCCCACCAGGTAACCTCTTTTATCTTCTCTTTGTGGCATAGTTTTTTAATTTACCTAATGCTCAACATGGGCTCATTTTTCTACTTAACTCTACACTTAGTGAATTTTTGGACTTTCCTTGCATTCCCACCCTTCTAGATATTAGACCCTTTTTGAAGGCTTCTTCCATCATTCAAATGCAAGTAAGAAAGTGGATATTGAATAAAAATTCCCATAATCTTGGTGACTCATGGGGATTTTCACTTTTTAAAAAGTAAAGAACCCAAACCAAATGGAGGGGAAATTGCCATGCACCCACCAAAAAATAAAAATAGATGTTGCCTTTGTTCTTTAGGCCATGGAGTAATACAAAAATGTGGCTAGAAGGGACTCTATATAATATTATTTACAATTTCCACTACCTCTTGAAATCTATGCTATCCATTTTGACTCATTTTCTCACCACTCTTGGGCTCTTTATGATGAGCAGCAAAAATGCTCATTTTATATACATTTTTAAGGGGCATTGTTATCGGTTTAATTAGCATTAGCAATGTATTTTTATATAACTTATGTTTATAATTGATATAAAATCTATTACTATGCTTGATTGATGTTTTTAGTGGAAACTGTGTATAAATGCATATTTTGCTACTAATCTGGTGTTTTCCAGTCTACATCCTACTTAGACCTAGCATGCTTCTACTTCAATGAGTCTAAATAATATTGGGAAGGTGCCTTACACCACAAGTAGGTGCCTTAATCTACAAGCAGGCACCTTACTCTTCAGGAAGGTGCCTTACTCTTCAGGAAAGTACCTTATTGTAGGCACCTTACTCTTTAGGTAGGCACCTTACTCTTTAGGTATGCACCTTAATCTTTGAGCAGACAACTTACTCTTCAGGTAGGCGTCTTACTCTTCAGGCATGTACCTTACTCTTCAGGTAGGTGTCTTACTATAGGTGCCTTACTCTTCAGGTAGGTGCCTTACTCTTCAGGCTGGCGCCTTACTCTGACCAATTCAATAGGAAGGCACCTTACTGATGAAGTAGGTGCCTAATTATGGTGAATTACTCCCACCTTACTCCCATTGAGAAGACACACCAAGCCAGCTTTGACCGGTTGACCAATGGGCTAAGGAGGTTGTTGCACATGAAACAAAAAGGAAATATTTTAATGGTGCATTATCTATAAAATAAGATAAAGTATTTTTATTGGCCGATTGGATGGTTGAATTTATAAGGTTGTTAAAAGCATTATTTTTAGGATGCATTAATTTAGGATTTATTTGTTACATACACCTAAGGATTTTTATATTTATCCTTCTAGTGAACAGACATACTTTCAATAGCAAAATAATACATGTGTATGAACCAACTATAACTAATCACGTTATGTGATTAAAAATAGATTGATTTGTTATTGTAATGAGACCTGGATGCAATTTATACAAAGACACATGCCAGATGAATGAAGGAATGAATCAGTTACATAGAAATTTATTTCATTTCATTTTCTGTATATTTTATTAAGAGTGCAAATCCTCTTATTTTCTTAAAGCAAGCTCCATGTAATTAGTCGGGCGGACTATCTGTGGGAGCTTGGGCCCACTCCCTGAAGTAGTCCTCCTCTATTTTATTTCTATTTTTTATTTTTAGTAGATTAGATTCACTACTTTATTTCCTGATTTATTTTAATTTAGTTGTGTGTGTTTATTTTTCCGCACTTTATTTCAGCATTTCATTTTCGGTATTTTAGTTTATAATTTTATTTCTCTACACTTTATTTTATTTTGTTTTGTTGAAATTAAAATGCATGAACATCCACCACCAAACTAAATAAGGTACATAAATATTCATTCCCCCACATTGTAGGCATATACTATGCATGGCACTCGTAAGTTTATGGACTTACCGAATTGATAATTTATGGTAACATAAATGCCTATTTTCTAAACATAATTTGTGCTCACCATTTTGGTACCATTGTCGAGGAGTGTCAAAACTATAGTGTTATGATTTACAGGTTAGTTAAAAATCCCATTTAAAATTACTTGTAGATCTTCTACCTGAGAAGCATGAGTCCACCAAGGGCCTTTTTACAAGGCCAAAATAGTTATTGGTACAATCAGAGATAAATATCATAGGCAATAGTTTAAATTTACCAACTTCTTAGGTAAATATGGGAATGAACCTGATGTACCATATTAAGTGTAGAAGTAGGAATAAATTGTGTTGTTAGGCAATGAAGGAATTCCATCACATTCCGAATGGTTTCAAGAAGTCAGAGAAATGACACAACCTAGGTATGATATAGTTGAAATTTTTTGCTATGAGGGGTGTGTTTATTTACATAGGAACCATTAGGGAATTATACCTCAAGAAGCCTAGCTTTAAATGAAAAATTACAGGCTTAACCTTTCTCAACACATTGGTGAATTTTTTTAACGATGACATTAGCAGTCAAAAAAATGACAGAGCTGAATTTAAAAGAACATCTTGTTATGGTGTATGCTCTTCACTTGCACTTAATGTGATATGGTGAATCAAAAACTTGCACATATTTTTAAAATACTACTACACCATGTTTTCTTCAAGTTGTTGGTCCACAGATAGTCATTTTCTAGTCTACATATTTTTCCATTATGTTGAAAGTGTTTGGTTGTGAGGCCATGAAGGAAAATATTCTTCTCATGTTATAGCATATCAAACTAGTTGATAAAGAAGGAGATGATTTTTAAAAGACTAGTTCAGATGTAGGCATGGGTGGGGGGGACCCCACCTTCATCAATGCCACCAATAACACAATGAACGTTGTTTACAGTGTTCATAAAAATTATATATTCTATTGAAAATTCTCCAAGTTAAAGTGTAAATCGGAGATAGAACTTTATTTTTTGCGACGTATTAGAAGAGAGTATCCTCTTTCCCTATGACTAGCTTGGTTTATAAGGGGAATGAGAAATATCCAATCAGTAGCTAAATAAAGTAGGGGAGGATCTTGAAAGTAATCAGATTTCAAATATCTGCAAGAAGACCACATGGGACCTAAGCATGATAAATCAGATTAATAGAGCTCGTAGTGGACAGCAATAATAGCACATAAATCTCAATGATGTATCTTATGAAAATGTCACACCTGAACACCCGATACATGTTGTATATGATGGTGAATGGATTTATTTATCCTCACTCTAGGAAATAGAGGATCGTAGTGCTACTCTAATTCTACCTACAAAGGAAATAATTCAGAGTGGGAGATCATTTTGATTCATATGCACGTGTTTTAGAGTTGTATAAAGTCTACTCAATTGAAAAAAGTGATACTTTTAGGAGAACACAGTGAGAAAATAATAATGCACAAATATTGATCCCTGCAATCCATTCGGACAGTTCAATTCTCTGTAGACACGTCAAAGCAAGATTAAAATATTTTGTATGTGATGTTGATGAGGAGCTTGGTGTTTCAAATGTTTGGAGCTATTAGCTATCATAAATCCTCTGATAGTGGTATATAGGATGCAAAAGTTTTGCACACTAGGATGCGTAGTTACATGAATGGACCCTTCAAAGATATCAATTATGTCCTATGTAGCCTCAACTTTATAATGCACAGTGCCAATATTACAATTTTTTTTTTACGATAGCATTTCATTCTATTAAAATATGTGGGAAAATAAAATACAGGGAAGACATAATCTCACTATGGTGGAGAAGAGTACCAACTTGACAAAGAGATGGTGAGGATCTGAAATCATGGATAAGTTTGTTGTCACAATGAAAAGATTTCATTATTTCTCACAAATAGTTTGCTGGAGAATACATTCTAGTACACAACACATTCAACCAAATTCCCAGGATGGAACATTGATAGTCCTCCATATTGGCCACCTAATTTTAAAGTCACCAGTTCCAATTTTTACAACTAAATTTATGTTCTCTAATGCAGATGATGAAATAAAAAATAATAATTAGAATTTTATTTTAATGCCTTTAGTTTAGGTTTTTTATGTTTTGCAGGACAACATGAAGTGCGATATAGACAAATAAGGAGATGTTAGTGAAGATTTTGTGAAGTGAGATTTATATGCGAAGTGACATCGACATGGGGGAGACCCCATACCATACCAATAATTTTCAAGAAGATGCCTTTATCATTAGGAAGGCACCTTGGAATAAGGTGCCTTGGTCAAGGTCACCTTACCCTTCAAGAATGCGCCTTACTCTTCAATAAGGCACCTTGCTCAAAGGTGCCTTACTCTTCAAGAAGGTACCTTGGTAGAAGGTGCCTTACTCTTCAATAAGGTGACTTGGTCAAGGTGCCTTACTCTTCAATAAGGTACCTTGGTCAAGGGCACCTTACTCTTCAATAAGGTGACTTGGTCAAGGTGCCTTACTCTTCAATAAGGTACCTTGGTCAAGGGCACCTTACTCTTAAAAAAGGTGTCTTTGTAGAAGGCACCTTACTGTTGAGCAAAGTGCAGCAAATAGTATTGTCATTGTTGTCAACACAGTCAGACAGATTTATTGATGCAACGGACAAGAGTTTATTGAACAAACAAGGTGCAGCCAAAGTACAATGGATAGGAGTTTAGTGTTGAGCAAGGTGTTGCAGGAGGATTGTCATTGTTGTCAATACAGTCAGTTAGATCTAATGATGCAATGGACAGGAAGTTCAGAAGTCACTCAGATGCAAAGGATAAAGTTTAGAAGTTAGTCAGATCATGAGTCCTTAAATGATAGATGCACAAAAACAGAAAACATAATTCAGAATGAGAAGAAGAAGTCTTCAGAACCTGAGATGTCAAGAAGCGGAAAGGTTTTTTGTGAAAACCAAGGCAGTCAGAATAAAAAAATTTATTTAAAACCATGGATAACAGATTTGAAATGGTTTTTTCTTAAAACCCAAGTTGGCTCTTCGTTTCGTTGAAAAAGATGCCCCGGTGATAAAGATATTTAATTTTAAATATTTAGTTTAAATTTTAAAGTTTTTTTTGTGAAAACCAAGGCAGTAAAAATAAAAAGTTTTATTTAAAACCATGGATAACATATTTGAAATGGGTTTTTCTTAAAACCCAAGTTGGCTCTTCGTTTCATTGAAAAAGATGCCCCGGTGATGAAGATATTTAATTTTAAATATTTAGTTTAAATTTTATTTTATTTAAAATTTAAATTAAAATATTAAATTAAATTAAAAGGGCCGACATGTTACTATTTCGCGGAAATAAGCTACAGGAAAGTGACGAAGGTGGAAGAAGTGTTTGAGGCCGACAAAGTTAAATCTGGGCCGACGGATTTTAGGGTTTGGCAGCTGACAAATTCTAGGGTTTCTCAACCGATGTTCTTTTAGGGTTTGTTCCTAAAACTTCTTCTATAAAAGCAAGGGTACTTCGAGTTTGAAAAGTGGGGTGTAAATATAAAGTGTGAATGCGAGCATAGTGTTTGTAAAAGTGAAGTTCGTGTTGAGCAGAGAGCAGAATGTGAAACAACACAAAGTGTGCAAAGCGTGTGCATAGAGAAAGCAGAGTGTGCAGAGAAGCGCGAAGGGCAAAGTTGATTGCAAAGTCTGGCTGTAGCAGTGCAGCAAACTGTGTGAAGTGATTGTGCAAGAGAGGGCAGAGTGCATAGAGATTGCAAAGGTGATGTAGACCAGTTAGAGTCTTGCAATAACAAAGGTATATGTCAAACATTTTTTTATTCAATATTGAAGTCTAGTTGGTGCTGGCAAATTAAGGGGTTGGTGCCTCTTTCCGATTGGTCTTGGTAAATAATTTGTCCGATTGGTGCTTGGAAAATTTAGGGGTTGGTGCCTCTTTCCAGTAGGTGTTGGTAAAATAGGAGTTGGTGCTCCATTCCTTGGAAGCGAGATAAAGTTAAGGGGTTGGTGCTCCTTCCAGTTGGTGCTTGGTAAAGGATTATGTAAAGTTGTAGCTTTGCATTGATCGGATTTGGATGGTAGTCCAAGCAGTATTTTTGAGGAGTAGCCACATTGGTGAACCTCGTTAAAATGTTGTGTTATGTGTGATGCTTTCTTGATGCATTTAGTATCTCTTTTATCTGCTTTAAACTGCTGCTGGTTTTATAATCTAATTGTTTTAGAAGTTTTTAAAGAACACACTGATTCACCCCCCCTCTCAGTGTCATTGTGATTACAAAAATTGGTATCAGAGCTAGGCTCCCAATTTTGGCTAAATCAGTCAGGGTTGATCTTGGATTAGTACACAATGGCTAAGAAGAATAGATCCTCATCCAAAAGGGCATCCCAGTCAGTTTCAATTCCTGTAGAAGAGAAATTTGAACCAGAAAAGGTAGAAGAAGTGAATCCTCAAGTTTGTGATGAAAATCTTGAGGCTGAAGTAGATTTTGAAGGAGAGTTGATATCTGCTCTTGAAGAGTGGAGAATAGAAAAGAAAAAGAACAAAATATTGTCCAAGAAATTAGAAGAATATGAGGATGATATTGAAGATCTCTTCCTACAAGTTCAAAAGGCCAAGAAATCAGAAGAAGCCTTGAAGACACAGCTGGATAATAAGAATGATGTATACAGCACAAGTGAAGAGGAATATAAATAGGTTATTGTTGATCTAAAGATGCAAGTAGAACATAAAAAAAGGATTGAAGATATTCTTAGGTCTTAGATCAATGAGAAAGAGACTGTATGCTACCAAAAAGAAGAAGAGATTGTTTCATTGAAGAAACAACTAAAAGAGGCCAATATAAATCTCAAATTTGAGAAGAGCACAGAGTTGCTAGATACAATGATAAATCAAAAAAGAAGCTCCACAGCTAAGTTTGGTCTTGGATATGAAGCTGAACAACCTTCATCCTCCAAATATGCAAAGAAGAAGAAGTCCTCGGTTGAAGGATTGAAACAAGAAAAGTCCGAAGTCTGAATCCTCAAAAGGAAGAAAATATCAAAGAAGATCTACTGAACAAAGCAACCACAGAGAAAAGAGGTTCTCTCACTCTCACTCTTTTAATAATAATGCTTTTTATGGCTATTGTTCTAAATGCAACCACTTTGGTCACAAGGCAATTTATTGTGGACTTAACAATAGATCAAATAGTTATGCTGATAAAAATACTTCTATTTTTTTGAGTGAACACCCTGTGCAATGTTTTAAATGTAATGGCCATGGGCACATAGCAAGGTTTTTTTCAAACACTTATGTATCCAATCTAAGGAAATACCATTGATTTCATCATACACATAGAATGCAATACAGACAGGGAATAAAACATGTGCAATGTTTTAAATGCAACAGTCAAGAGCACATAGCAAGGTTCTATCCAAGCACTTCTATATCTAATCTAAGGCAAAACCCTAGATTTCATCAGACACAAAGAGGACAACACAGAAAAGGAACATATCATGTGCATAAAAGAAAAGAAAATAATCATCCATCAAGAATGCACAAGAGACAACCCCACAAGAGAAATGTTCAAGTTCACGAATGGGGGCAAAATAGGGATGTTGTTGAAAAACCAAGCCCAAGTTCGAGAAAGTCTGGAGAAAGACAGAAGAAAGGAAATTGTGTCTCCTTGGACTGAAGGAGGCTACTCTGTCATTGCTCTAAGCAACTCCAGGTGGCACATCCTCAGGAGGAGCAATATTAAAGTTTTATTTTAATGCTCCTATGTATTTGTCTAGGTATCTGAGGATGAAAGGTAAGCATTCGAGTTAATGTTGTATAGTTGTTAAAGTGTGTTTTTCAGTTTATATAGTGGTTTGTGGAAATGCCGTGAAGTGTGGTGTTTAATTTGAGAGTTGTCACCATTTGTATTTTTGAGATATGTCACTGTTGTACTGTTGATGATTCTTAATACCACTATTCAAAATTATGAATCATAATAGTCCAGATAATTTGCTCAATGAAAGAATGCTTGCCCTAGTTGTGTATTTGTGTTTCGAGCAGCATGTATTTGTTTTTACTCTTTGATGTGAAGATTGCCAGATCTTTCATGACACCTTGGTGAATATATTTAATTCATAGACATTTTTGTTTTAACTATTGATTTAATGCCAGTCCAAGAATAAGAAGCTTGAGGCTGAGTAAGGTGCACTACAGTTGGCCATAAAGTGTTTGACCAAATGTCTTCTTCCGACATGCATAGTTGAAAGTAAGAGTTGGCAGCAAAATTGCAGTGCTGGACAAAAATTGGTACAGATGTGAGTCACTTGTCAATTCTGTTGACAAAAGTGAAATTAGCATGTTGAATGGGAAGATTGAAGAAAAAGTTTTTTAATGAGCAGCCGAGATGATTTCCAGACTGGTGATGAATAGTTGAGTTGCTTTCATAGTGGTTGTTTTGATCAAGTTAATGCTTTTCTTGATACATGATTTGGGCTTACTCCATTGAGTTTGATTTGAGCAAGTTATTCTTTGCCTTGGTGATTTATGTTGGTGGTTGTCTTGTTCAAATACCTTTGGAAGGAAAAGGATGTCTACTAGTTTCCTTTTCATGTAGTGATTGGTTGAATGCTTCAAGGTTAATCTTGAGTTGAATGATGTTGGTTAAACCTTGTCTATAAGCATTGTTTCTAAATCCCTAATTGGTTGAGAAAAGATGTTGGTTGTGCTTTGGTACAGTGTTTGGTACTTGCACAGAGTTGAAAGTGGATTGAGGTAGCCTGCTGGATTCTCACTGTAGAGAGAGACAAACAACTATCATTGGGTTCAAGCTTGTTGAGAATATATCCAAGATGCATGGTGAAGTTGTATGCAGATGTTGCTGGCATTGCAGAACAAAAATTTGGCTATATAATATTATTGTATGCCTTCACTAATAGTGGACAAGTTTGAGTTTGCAAAGCAACAGAGGGTAGTTGCACAGAAGACAGTGGTTCAGTCATGTTCTTACACATGTTACATTGGTGAAGTTGATGGTGATGGTGTCATTCACCTGCTATTCACATTGTTGATTTTATTGATGCCTATTATGCTTATCATGATGTTGTCAATCGAGTGAAATGAAGTGGTCTTGGACTCAGGGGGAGCATTTGTGTACTTTTTTTCTTCTTGTTCATGCTTGGAATATTTTCTAATTGTAATAATTTGTGTCTAAGAATATTGTGCATAGACTCAGGGGGAGTCTGCAGCAGCCCTTTGGTATTATTGTCAAAGGGGGAGAAGATTTATAGGAAAATTGCATGTGTTGCCAACAATTCCAAAGGGGGAGATTATTGAGCAAAGTGCAGCAAATAGTATTGTCATTGTTGTCAACACAGTCAGACAGATTTATTGATGCAACGGACAAGAGTTTATTGAACGACAAGGTGCAGCCAAAGTACAATGGATAGGAGTTCGAGTTTTGAGCAAGGTGTTGCGGGAGGATTGTCATTGTTGTCAATACAATCAGTTAGATCTAATGATGCAATGGACGGGTAGTTCGAAGTCACTCAGATGCAGAGGATAAAGTTCAAAATTTAGTCAGATCATGAGTCCTTAAATGATAGATGCACAAAAACAGAAAACATAATTCAGAATGAGAAGAAGAAGTCTTCAGAACTCGAGATGTCAAGAAGCAGAAAGGTTTTTTGTGAAAACCAAGGCAGTCAGAATAAAAAAATTTATTTAAAACCATGTATAACATATTTGAAATGGTTTTTTCTTAAAACCCAAGTTGGCTCTTTGTTTCGTTGAAAAAGATGCCCCGGTGATAAAGATATTTAATTTTAAATATTTAGTTTAAATTTTAAAGGTTTTTTGTGAAAACCAAGGCAGTCAAAATAAAAAGTTTTATTTAAAACCATGGATAATAGATTTGAAATGGGTTTTTCTTAAAACCCAAGTTGGCTCTTCGTTTCATTGAAAAATATGCCCTGGTGATGAAGATATTTAATTTTAAATATTTAGTTTAAATTTTATTTTATTTAAAATTTAAATTAAAATATTAAATTAAATTAAAAGGGCCGACATGTTACTATTTCGCGGCAATAAGCTACAGGAAAGTGACGAAGGTGGAAGAAGTGTTTGAGGTCGACAAAGTTAAATTTGGGCCGACGGAAACCGCTGACAAATTCTAGGGTTTCTCAACCGACGTTCTTTTAGGGTTTGTTCCTAAAACTTCTTCTATAAAAGCAAGGGTACTTCGAGTTTGAAAAGTGGGGTGTAAATATAAAGTGTGAATGTGAGCATAGTGTTTGTAAAAGTGAAGTTCATGTTGAGCAGAGAGCAGAATGTGAAACGACATAGAGTGTGCGAAGCGTGTGCGTAAAGAAAGCAGAGTGTGCAGAGAAGCGCGAAGGGCAAAGTTGATTGCAAATTCTGGTTGTAGCAGTGCAGCAAACTGTGTGAAGTGATTGTGCAAGAGAGAGCAGAGTGCACAGATATTGCAAAGGTGATGTAGACCAGTTAGAGTCTTGCAATAACAAAGGTATATGTCAAACATTTTTTTATTCAATATTGAAGTCTAGTTGGTGCTGGAAAATTAAGGGGTTTGGTGCCTCTTTCTAGTTGGTGCTGGTAAATAATTTGTCCAGTTGGTGCTGGAAAATTAAGGGGTTGGTGCCTCTTTCCAGTAGGTGCTGGTAAAATAGGAGTTGGTGCTCCATTCCGTTGAAGCAGATAAAGTTAAGGGGTTGGTGCTCCTTCCAGTTGGTGCCGGTAAAGGATTATGTAAAGTTGTAGCTTTGCATTGACTGGATTTGGATGGTAGTCCAAGCAGTATTTTTGAGGAGTAGCCACATTGGTGAACCTCGTTAAAATGTTGTGTTATGTGTGATGCTTTCTTGATGCATTTAGTATCTCTTTTATCTACTTTAAACTGCTACTGGTTTTATAATCTAATTGTTTTAGAAGTTTTTAAAGAACACACTGATTCACCCCCCCTCTCAGTGTCATTGTGATTACAACACTTACTCTTCAGGAAGATGCCTTGGTCAAGGGTACATTACTCTTCAAGAAGGTGCCTTGGTAAAAGGTGCCTTACTCTTAAGAAATGTGTCTTGGTAGAAGGTGCCTTACTCTTCAGGAAGATGCCTTGGTCAAGGGTACCTTACTCTTCAAGAAGGTGCCTTGGTCAAAGGTGCCTTACTCTTCAATAAGGCACCTTGGTCAAGGGCGCCTTACTCTTCAAGAAGGTACCTTGGTAGAAGGCACCTTACTCTTCAATAAGGTGCCTTGGTCAAGGGTACCTTACTCTTTATTAAGGCACCTTGGTCAAGGGTGCCTTACTATTCAATAAGGTGCCTTTTTCAAAGGCACCTCACTCTTCAGTAAGGCACCTTGGTTAAAGGTGCCTTAATATTCAAGAAGGTTCCTTGATCAAGGGCACCTTACTCTACAAGAAGGCACCTTGGAAGAAGGTGTCTTACTCTTCAAGAAGGTTCCTTGATCAAGGGTGCATTACTCTACAAGTAGGCACCTTGTTGTCCATTAGTGGGGACACTTAACTTCTATTGGAAAAAATGACGAGGTTCCTTGACACCATAAAGTAGAGGCATATTTATCATTATAATAATAATAAAAAAATGCATGGAACATGTCCTACTTAGCATAAAATTTATTTTTATTTTTGCTTTGCAGGAAATCATGAACCACATGCAAGCTATAGGTATCCTAAAAGCTAGGGCCTAACAAGAACGGATGTCATGATTCCTATTTCCTTGCATTCCTGTGTTGCAAGTAAAGTGCCCACATGCAAGCTATAGGCATCCTGAGAGCCAAGGCCTAACAGGTATGGATTGCATTGAACTGCACTTTAGTTTTTCTCATTTTTTCTTTTGCAGGTGAAATGGCCTAATTGTAAAAAAAATAGGCATCTTGGGAGACAAGGCCTAAATCGGCTCAGCATCCATGAACCTACATGTTTTTTAGGAGGTATAAACTTGATTGTTTCCATCCGGAGGAGATAGTCCCCATCTAGGCATGGACGTGGGCATTAATTCCTCACAAAGGAAAATATACCCATCTCTGTGCTTGGAAAAGTAGACACTAATGTGGTATGAGAAAAGTTTTGGAGGGCTTAATAAACTCTACAATAGTAGACACATTAGAGACTATTAAATTTTTAATGGTATGAAGGTGCCTTGATACATAATAAAGTGCCTTGATCTCATGAGCTTTTGGGCGCCTTGATGCTCAAGAAGGCACCATGATCTCATTTATTTTTGGGTGCCTTTATGCTCATCGATAGAGACGCTTAAATTCTATGATAAGTCATAAAAAATAGCCTTGTGGAGAATCTGGTGGTTGGGAAAGAAAAGAGTACTAAAAAGAAGTTGTAGCCCTTCATTGAGAACAGAGCTATAGATCCATTTTATACATAGTAGTGGTCAAGACTCAAAATTATTCTCCCTATATTGGGGGTGTCTATTGTTCAGTGTGGGACCTGATGTTTAGAGGGCTGCAGAACTGTTGCACAAAGGGACCTATTACTGGTGATGAGGGAATCACCAAATTAAGTGGGGGAGGATATGGGTGAACCTGAATCTCCTACAAAAAAAAATCTTCTATTGATAAGACTCCTAGTTGAAATGCAAATAAAAAATAGAGCTCTATTTTTTGCTACTTGTTAAAATATAGTATCCTCTTTCCCTAGGACTAGCTTGATCCAAAAGTAAAATGAGAAATATCCAACTAGTAACAACAAAATAAAATAGGGGAGGAGCATGAAGCTAGCATTCATATTTGATGATAGCATGATCACCCTCAAGAGGAGAACTATCATTGCATGGTAACACCAATAGAAGAGGGCTCAGGCTAAATATTTAAAAAATGGTAAACTATGGTTGCAATGTTGGAATTGTTAAACTCCACTAACAGAAAGAATACAGTGCATCCGTATGTGCAACAAAGTTCCCCTATCTATTTTCATCAAGAATATGCCATTTACCTTCATAAAAAAAAATCCCCTATTTTCTAGAAAAGGTGGTGCATGACCCACGTAGAATAAATGGACCTCATCATTGTTTGCTTGAGGAGAACACCATAGAAATAATTATAGGGTTTATTTACTGATCTTTGTTAGCAATAGAGATTGGAACAAAATTTTATATTTTATATTTTACCTTTTCGAAGCTGCGTAGAAAATATCCATCGGTGGAAATTCAAAACTGCATCATTTTCTAGATTTTTACGCTCATGGAAAATAATTTCTTCACTGATTTTTGAGGGTCGTTGAGATGAAAACTAGTTTAGTTTATACTTTATTGTAGTGGTGGTATCCATGTAGCTATATTAAGAATTCAAACAAACCATAGACATTACGAATGTGACTCCCGAAGGAGAAAGAGACCTTGTGATTTTCTATGGTGGTGGTGATTTGGTTGTTTACCTATAGTTTGATGGTTGATCATGATGTGTTCAATTTACTGGCTTCAGTGCTGGTGCAACAATGCTCATAGGAAGAATGACAAAAATGATTAGTGGTGTGGATTTTGAAGGTATCCAGAGAAAAAAAAAAGAATAAATAAATAAATAAATAAAATAAAATTCTTAATATGCACCAATGTCACAACACTCATTTTCTGATACACCGCAACTATAGGCAACATGAAGACATTTCACATCATCAGCATCATACACATAAGGTTCTATGAAATTCACCCAGTTATGTACTGAGTTTTTCATTAATTATGTATATAGTTATTTTAAAAATAATTTCTATGCTAATACCAATAGATGCCCCCATAAATTATTTCTGTCAAAATCTCCCATTAAATTTCAGCCACATGATTTGCCTCATACATGAGAAAAATCTCATTACCCAAGGACCGTATAAAAAAAATTGTGGAGGGCGCCTTACTCCCATATATAGATGCCTTACTGCTGACACCTTACTCCCATATAAAGGTGCCTTACTCCCATATAAATGTGAAAACAAATTCGTGGTCTATTGTCATGAGGACGTGACAATATTTAGGTATGGGGGGATGATGAGCACTAGAAATGCTCATTTTATATATATTTTAAGGGGCATCGTTATTGGTTTAATTAGAATTAGAGATGTATTTTTATATAGCATGTGTATAATTGATAGAAAATCCAGTATTATGCTTGATTGGTGTTTTTAGTGGAAATTGTGTATAAATGCAAGTTTTGCTACTAATATGGTGTTTTTCAGTATGCATCTCAATTGGACCTGGCATGCTTCTACTTCAATGATTCTAAGGAATATTGGGAATGCTTCTCACTCCATAAGAAAGCACATTACTCTTCAGTCAGACACCTTACTCTTCAGGCAGATGCCTTACTCTTCAGGTAGGCGCCTTACTCTTCAGGTAGGTACCTTACTCTTCAAGTAGGCATCTTACTGTAGATGCCTTACTCTTTAGGAAGGTGCATTACTCTTTAGGAATATGCATTACTCTTAATGAAGGCACATTACTCTGACCAAGTCAACAAGAAGGCACCTTGATGATGAAGTAGGTGCCTACTTATGACACTGTACTCCCACCTTGTTCCCGTTGAGAAGATGCACCAAGCCAACTTTGACTGGTTGACCAATGGACTAAAGATATTGTTGCACGTGAAACAAAAGGGAAATATTTTAATGGTGCATTATCTCTAAAATAATATAAAGTATTTTTATTGGCCGATTGGCCGGTTGACTTTGTAAGGTTGTTAAAAGCATTATTTTTAGGATGCATTAATTTAGGATTTGTTTATTATGTACACCTAAGGATTTTTATATTTATCCTTCTGGTGAACAAACATACTTTCAATAGCATAATAATACCTGTGTATAAACCAACTATAACTAATCATGTTATGTGATTAAAAATAGATTTATTTGTTATTGTAATGAGATCTGGTTGCACTTTATATAAAGTGTAGGCCATATTAATGAAAGAATGAATCAATTATATAGAAAGTTATTTGATTTCATTTTTTGTATATTTTATTAAGAGTGCAAATCCTCTTATTTGCTTAAAGCAAGCTCCATGTAATTAGTCGGGTGGACTATCTATGGAAGCTTGGGCCCACTCCCTACAATAGTCCTCCCCTATTTTATTTTTGTTATTTTTTTTCAGTAGATTAGATTTATTGCTTTATTTTCTACTTTATTTTAATTCAGTTGTGTGTGTTTATTTTCCTACACTTTATTTTCAATATTTAATTTTTGGTAATTTAGTTTATAATTTATTTCTCTACAGTTTATTTTATCTGGTTTGGTTGAAATTAAAATGCATGAACATCCACCACCAAAATAAATAAGGTATAGAAGGATTCATTCACCCAAACTGCAAGCATATACCATGCATGACACTCATAAGTTTATGAACTTACTCGATTGATAATTAATGGTAACAAAAATGACTATTTTCTAAACATAATTTTTGCTCACCACTTAATGACTCAGCTTGGGGAGTAGTTGTCTGTGTGACCTAAATCTGGAGTATTTGACACATATTCCTTGACCATATAATCAATCGCTAAGAATCATTGAAGTATAATCAATCGCTAAGAATCATTGAAGTAGGAGCGCCCTTGATGTGATCGCTAAGAGATTTCAGCTAGCAAATATCCTTGTAGTACAGGTTGCTATATTTTCAACTACCTCTTATGACTTTGCAAGGAGGTTGGAAAGCTTGAGGAACATATTAAGCATTTGGTCCACTGCTATTGATTCTTTTCGTTTCATAATCTCACTCTCATATTCTTCCAAGGCCTCAAATAGCTTTTTGAGGTCTTCCTCTATGTAGAATTATTTTTTCTATCCCAAAATCCTAGAGAACCATGTGCTTTGAGCTTTACATTAATCTTCCTCATTTTTTGATCTCTTTTCTTAGAATAGCATGCAGTTACTTCACTTCATAATATAGGTCTACGATAGATAATATGTTGCATATGAGTCTTTATTTGCTTAATATCTCTTTTTGAACACTTTAACAAATGGGGATCCCCTTTTTTGAACATTTTCGTCAATGCTACTACTTGTGCACCCATGCCCCACAAAATATTCATTTTGCTATCTAATTCAATCTTTACCTTCTTGGTAGTTGCCAAGTTTTCTCCTAGATTTTGTGAAAAGGAAGGGAGCACCTTCATAATTACCTCTATTATCTTACTCCAATAAATACTCTTGATCTTCTTTACCAATACTTTGATATTAATGCTCCATGAGGCCTCTCATTTTTGTTTTGCATATCGACCAATGCAACATTCAAATAATCCTTCGTTTATTGTAGCTTGGCCTTGAATTCAACATATTGCTTTTCAAGCATGCCCTACATTGCTTGTAGCTCATTCTCCAAGCCAATATTTTTCCATCCCTCTATTACAATACCTTCTAGGAAGCAGCCTTATCTAGGGTATTTTTAAGTATATTTATTTGGTTCTCCAAAGCTCATTGATCTATCCTTGCTCAATTGAGCTAGGTTTCTGGGGTTTGAATTCTTTTCCCTATAATCTTCAATCGATTTTCCTCATTCTTGTTATACCAAAAGAGCATATCAACCTCAATGTGCAATTTTTGAAGGATTTTATCCTTGGGAATTATAGACATTAAAACCTAACCACTCATAAACCCCATACACCCAATAATTCTACATAATAATAACATGTCTAAGGTTCAACTTAGACATATTTTTCCTGCACATTATCCTATTTTCTATATTTTATTAAAATATAGAAAATCCCTCTAGGATACCTTGTCTCCCTGCTTGACATGTGTCCTAGACACCACTACCCCTCCCCTTGCCACATCTCACACACCTCACTCCACTCTCACCTACCCACATGCCACCACTCCACCTAAGTGGGACACTCTAAGTGACTCACTATAACTACCCAGGATAGGTGGCTACCTAATCCTTACCACTTGGTAGCCTTGGCTTGCCACCTATCCTTTCCCTCAAAAACCCTAAAAAGTCTATAAAGGCATCATAATTGCATCACCCAAAATAGGATGGAAAATGCATCATCACACGACCAAGATCACTATAGGAGGTCATCAACGCTCATGGAGATCGATCCCTTAAGATCCTAGATCAAACCCTAGGAGTTGTACAACTAAAAAAAAAACACTATAGGGAATTTACACAGTCACAAATGTGTCTCTGCATTTGCACAAATGTGACTCCACATTTATCAAACCCCAAATGTGACCTTATGTTTTGTCAGATGTATTTTCAATCAATGACAAACACAGGTCAGATCATGTAATAACAAGGTATCTTTATGTTTCATGGTTTCTATTTTCTACACATCATCATTATATTTCTACAAGTATTGATGTTAGGGTTTGTGTATATTATTTCATGCAATATAAATAGGTGTTATTAAATATTTTATTTGCATTCATGTGTGAAGGTTATAGGTGTGTTTAAGGTTGTTGCAGCAAATAGTGGCCTACCAATGGATACACAAGCCCACTCATAAATCTAGTTTTAGCAAAAAAGAGCATTAGAACCCACCATTAATTACATTTTCCAAAAGGATTTTTCCCTCTTTTTGGACCATTGTGTTCAAAAAAATAAAGCATCATTGCTTATTATAATTATACCCCTACACACTCAAGGTAAATCTTGTAAAAATGATATCAATGCTCCATAAATATTAATACAAGAATCGTTCTTTCATTACAATGGTTTGTCTTTTATATTTTATTTATTTGGGTGAACATCTTTACTGCTTACAAAATGGTACTCATGGTGGGATACCCAAATGGTTCCTTGTGTTATTTCCTTGCTATTATTAATTAACTGGTATTTGTCTATTCATTTTTAGGTTTTTGGAGCTTTATCACATAAAAATTGAATATCACATCTGAGAAGTTACAAAGCCTGTTTGGTCTACTCCTGCACTTTAACAAATGTAGAATCATGTTTGGGTACCTATGCAAACATGGAAATGTGTTTGGATCCCTGCACAAATATGGATTGATGTTTGGAATCCTACATAAATATTATGTGGTGTTTGAGGAGTTGGAGAAAGAGTGAAAGGATACCATAAGAGTAACATAAAACCTTAGCTTAATTTTTTTTTCTAAAAAAAAAAAAAATTATTTTTTGTTTCTCTTTTCCACTATATATATTAGATTGAATGTATTCATAGGTATTTAAAGATATTTTTTAGGTATTTAACACAAAAAATAATCTAAAGAAAAAATAAACCAATCTCATTTAATATGTATTTATGGCATATTTTTGATTCCTAGGTTACAAAAAGTATAATAGTTGCATAATACGGGTAGAATTGCATTAATAGGTGCATTTTAGGTCATTTTAAAATTTTAGACATGTTATATTTCTATTTCTAACACAATAAAAAATGCAGACTTGTGTTTGGATAGCTCCAAATACAAACCTATGTTTGACCAAATGTGGTTTTACGTTTGACTAGTCCCAAACATGTTCTTGCATTTGGTTCTATATTTTAAAAGCACTTTCAAGTCCTTTGTAAACTCTATTTTTTGCATTTTAATTTTAGGTTTTCTTTGTTTTGTTGTTCTGCCTATTGTTGTGTATGTTTTACTGAATTTGTGTGCATCAAAATTGAAATTGCATCCTATATTGCACTTTAGAGTTGATTTTACACTTTGCTTTACAAAAACCATAGAAAACCAAAGATAAAACCACACACTTGCACGTTTCATACACATTGGTAAGGTTGGCTTTCATCACCAACCCCCAATTGAGATCAGTGACATTGAATTTCATCTCCTTCCACTACCTCACCCCCTACACACCATAGTAGCCCCAAGCGAGTGGCTTTTTAGACTTCATCATCAAAAATTCCCCTACTTTTAGGTGCACCAAAAGTAGGAAGGATTTGCAAGCCTCTTAACCATAGGGATTTAAATAATTAGTGGAATGTAACTATAATTCTTGTCCACACTCATACGAAGGTTAATCAAAAGGTGTGTTTTACCTGGTAGTAGGACATTAGATAGCAAGGCCCCTTCAAGGGTTCCTTATTTCCATAGGTTTACCTTGAGCCATATCCATCATAGGAAGCTAGTTATACCATTTGGATTACATTCCTCGATAAATTGGATGTGCTCAAACTACCTTCAATAGATTTTTATTTTTTTTACCCTTATTCATACTAGAAATAGGATTTCAACATTAAAACACACAAAAACTTAAAAAAGGAAAAAAATATCCAAAAATAAAAACAAAAATTTGCAAAAACAAAAAAAATTCAATAACAAAAGAAATATAGAAAATTGTTCACTTGATTGTGTGTTAGTTTGATTTCCATTTGCTTCACATATTCACATATATACCCACCATTCGTCATCCCATATCACCCCTAGAATATGGTAATGAATGAAATTCAATCCATAGCTTTAACCAAAATCCAAAGCCAACCACCTATATCCATGGGCCATTCCTCTTAGGCTTCCCATGCCCTAGCTACTTCTATGGTTGAGCAAGGGGGCATCTCATAAACCATGACATATATTTATCTATGGGAACCTCCTATTAGGTATCCCATTCTAGCTTAAACATGATATAAATGGTTGTTCATACTTCCATATCATATACCTTGCATTGAGCCACCCACACCATCTAACCACTGAGTTACGTACATAGATCTTGATGTCCTCAAGAGTTATCTAGGTGTGGTCTTCCCATCATCACCTCTTCTCACCATTCCACCCTAAGCCATCCATGTTTTACATCAATATCCAATTTATTTTCATTAGTAGCAAACCAACTACATCATCACTAATCTATGTTTTGAAAATATAGCTACAACCATGAGTCAGATTCATCCATCATCAGCTAACCAACACATCTCCATTCCATAAAATAAAAAAATCACATGTTCTAACCCTTTCTACAAAGTGTAAGTTGACATTGATTTGTAAATACCCACATCACTTCCATTCACATCATCATCATATATTCACCCCATTCAACAAAATATAACCCATTTGGTTGTGATACCTTTCACCACCTATCCACCACTAACATCCACTCATATTTCTACCATTTATCAGAGTTAGTCTTACACCCCCCATAAAACCATACCATATACATATGTGATAGCCATACATCAAGCTTTTAAACATCTACAATAATTGCTTACAAAAAATACTAATCAAAACATAAATCCTATTTCATAGCAACAATCACAGGTGACAGACCTTAATCAAGCACCCACATCAAATTAGAACAATTTCTTCATGCAAGATGCATCATGGGTGTCTCGACCACCAACCATCATCATACCCACTAACCACTTCACAACAACAATCTTAATTCATTAGTACAACATATATTCATCCCCCATCTCCCCATCAACAACAAATATTTAGCAATCATCTTCAATATAACATGCAATACCATCGAAATCCACCTAACAACATGCATCAGAAATACACACATAAAGTAAACTAGGGTTTTCAATCACCACTTGAAGACCCTAAATATCAATTTTTGTAGAGCCATATTGATAGTTTATCCATGTAGATGTCTGGGATGCTATATTAAAAGCCCACTTTAAGGTAACTAGTCAATCACCCAATCCATCCTTTGGTACCATCACCACCCAATCTGGAAAATTGTATGCTACCAAAGTTTAATAGATTTAAATAGGATGAGGACCCTAAAGAGCATGTGGGTGCATTCATTCATGTGTTCTTTAGGATATAATAAAATGATTTTTTAATGCTTCAAACCTTCCCTCAAATATTTGGAGGAGATGCTTTATAATGGTACAACCATTTGCCACATCATAGTGTTTACACTTTTGAGAAATTTGTGGACCAATTATTAGAGTGTTTATCTCTAAATTTTAGAAATAAAACAACATTAACCAATGTATTCAACCTATGATAATTTGAAGATGAGTCGATTTATGAATTTGGAAACCATTGGAGGGCAATCATTACTAAATTATCATTCTCTCTCCCCATGGCTGAATTAACAAAAATATTCACAAGGAGTTGATCAAAACCAATATTCTTACTACTAAAACTACAAAAATATAGAACATTTGAGGAATATCTCACCCAAACCTAGGTAATTGAAGAAATTAAAATCCAAGATGGTAAGATAAATTTGAAAAAGAAAGAATGGAAAAATAAGAACCAAGGTAGAAACCATCAAAACTAGTCAAAAACTGGTCAAGTGAATCAAGTTGTCTTGAGTAAACTTCAACAACAAACACAACAATCTCAAGTCCAACTTCAAAAACCCCAAGAAGAATAGAAACCAAAAAAACTAATATATCAAGCAGTTCCACCCCACAACAACTACAAAATCAAGTTCCACCTGTAGATAATCATAAATGTCGATAGTACACTCAGCTCACCTGCAACTACACACCACTATCTGAGCCATATTCATCCATTTTTCAAATGTTGTATGATGCACAATAAATTACTCTACCAGAGATAAAACTAGAATATACAAATAAATGACATGGTAGGATATATAAGGAGTACTTGTACTACACTTATCATAGAAAAAATGTCACAACATAAATAATTGCTATTCATTTAAGGATATCATGCAAGACATGCTAGAAAAGGGGGCCATAAATATTGATAACCCCTTGGCATAGCAAAATTAAAGTATTGGTATCTACCAAACATCGCTTCCTAACCACGAAGCAACACAACAGACAATGGGGTATCAAGTTCTACAATTCTCCAAACAAAGTCAATCATATCCAATAGTACAAAGGTTTTGTGGGTGCCATCCATATAGTCACTAGAGTTCAAAGAAGCATGAATTGTATGCAACAATCAAATGAACCTACTCAAACAGTATCTACTCCTATAGTGCAACCAAAACCCATGCCTATACAACCAAATCACAATAATCCATCTTAACCAATCCACATCCAAAACCATTTATCAAGGCCTACCATCACATTGAGGAGTCGATTAATGCATAGACTTAAGTTGCATTTTACTCAATTATCAATATATGAGATTATACAAAAGTCTCCACGACATCACAAGGTATTTATGGACATATTGAAAATTATTTAAGTCCAAATCCAAGACCCCAATGTATTTGCCAATTTTGTGGGGAATGTGTAGGCATGTATGAAACCTGCAATATAATTTAATTATTTTGATATAAAAATAGTACCATCAAAGTTACCATATCCTTCATTGTATATAATAGCTCATATAAACCATAAAACTTTCAAAATAGTGCTAATCAACAATGGATCCTCTATTAATATCATTACTACCACAATATTAAAACACCTCAACCTACCATCTTCACATGTCACATCATCCACCTTCACCTTACAGGTGTTCAATCACACATTGTGTTCTATAGTTGAAACACTGGTTCTACCTGTCAAAGTGTAGATCAAGACTATCCACATAATGTTTCATATTCTAGACGAAACCATGTCATATAACATAGTTCTTTGGAAACCCTATACTAGAGAAATAAAAAATGTTCCCTCAATGTTGGACAAATGCTTAAAATATGTGCATAAGGGAATGATCCATTGCATACCTACCAATACAAAGATATTTAAGTATTGCAACTTGATTCCAAATCCATATGAGCCATAACTCCCATCTACTCATCTATTCATCACATTGCTTACCACTAAATCCACACCAAACTCCAATGCATCATCCAAAGCACCCATTATTGAATCTCTCCTCGTCACAAATCCAAATAAGGATTTATCATGAACAACTTATCACATTCATCCTACATCTAACAATTCATTACAAATATAAACATACTCACAAGGGTGGCAAGCCTCCACATCACAAAATCAACCACCCAACCAATCATTGCCATCACCACACATCATTCAAACTTCATCATATACATCTCCAATTCAACAAGTCATCCCATATCAACCTAAATCACTAACCATTAGCCATTCCATCTAGCAAGACCCACCACCATAGCCATATAGTATCTCATATATATATATATATATATATATATATATATATATATATAAAATATATATATATATATATATATATATATATATATATATATATATATATATCTAGTTGTGAGGTGCCCTCACAACCTACACCATTTCCACCACTTGAACCATCAATCACCATCCTTTAAGCCTTCTCCTCCACACCTACTTCATCCACACCCATACCAACCCAAGTTGCATTTCATCTCACTAATCCTAATATTGGTGAATACATTGTTGAGAATGTCAAGATAACCCTATCTAATTTTTAGATTTTCAGAGACTATAGTCACCCACGTGATCCACCTTTAGCCATAGGTGTAGTTTATAACATGGGTTAAAGTTACAATATAATAAACTTTGTATATGGAGGAGTCAATTCTTCATTAGATCCACTTCCTCCTGATGATCCTAAACAACCATTTTGTACCAATATAGAATATGTGTCCAACCTATAT
Organism: Wollemia nobilis; assembly: GCA_028583015.1. NCBI lineage: Eukaryota > Viridiplantae > Streptophyta > Pinopsida > Araucariales > Araucariaceae > Wollemia > Wollemia nobilis. The sequence goes on along the minus strand of JAQPPZ010011065.1, from coordinate 1,717,240 downwards.
TTTCTACTATGAATGTTTTCATCGGGTTAACTGGTATGGATATGGCCTAGAATGACATGAATAGGGTATGCATGATATCATGCAACCTCACTATCAAGAGGTGCATGATCACTCTAGTCTAGAATATAGACCATAATCATCCACTACCTCTTTTCAGCAAGCATTTCAATGACTCACAATAGATCTCAAATAGGATGGTGAGGAAGATGAAGAGAAAGTATTTTTTGAAGAAAAGTACATATACCCTAATTTTTCACCTCATCTATATGAGGTATTTTAGAAAATGCAACCATATATTACCATGATTAACAATATTTTTGATGATGACTCTGATGAAGACTATTATGATGAATATGACATTCACTCTGTTGCTTTTGATAGCTCTGAAGAAGATTCAATCCCCATTGTGCTCTTTATTGAATATTTTGAGTTTTACCTTCAAAAATTTCCTAATTATCAACCCATATTTTATCCCCTCCTCCCGTTTGACCACTTAAATGTGTCAATTGACCAACCTGATGAACTAGTTAACCTTCCATATCCATATTGGTGATCTTAGATATAATTGTTATATACCAATCCTAGGTCAGCTGCTACCTCAAGAGCGAGATTGAAAATCTCACCCTCCAAAATGTAGCCACAACACATCCATCAAGTTAACATGATTTTTTTTACTTGTTCACCCCAATCCATAACTAAAATTTTTTAAAACAAATTCCTATCAATATTAGCCTTATAAACATGGAATGGATCTCATCTACACCATTCGTCATCAAGTTCATCTTGTCTAAATAATTTCTAAGAGCTTACAACGCTTACATCCCTATGCAACCTTCACCATCCTCTGTATGCATATGTCATACCGAAGTAGAGGAAACCCCATTAGAGTTATTTGAAAATGTGGAGGATGATATTCATCTCATCCCTACTCCACATTAGTTGGAATAAGGTTCACATATGCTTATTGAAGAAGCAATTGATGTGAACATTAGTCAAGATGCGAACAATCCACAAATTGTAAAACTAGTAAAAGGCCTATCCATATAAGAAAAAGAGTGGCTAACACAATTATTAACAAAGAAGAAGGATGTTTTTGCATGGTCTTACAAAGACATGCCTAGCCTTGACCCCAACTTGGTGGTCCATAATCTCACCTTAGCTTCAAAAGCAAAACCATTTAAACAAAAGTTGAGAAAGCTTCATCCTACCATTGCCCTCATGGTCAAAGAAGAACTTCAAAAATTATTAGATGTGGGTTTCATACAACCCATTGATTACCCAAAATGGCTATCAAACTTGGTACCCATTTGCAAATTGAATGGGGGATTCACATATGCAAAAAAAATTGAGATCTAAACAAAGCATGTCCCAAATATGACTTTCCTCTACCAAAAATTGATCAACTTGTAGACTCTTGTGTAGGCCATGAAATGCTCTCCCTAATGGATGGTTTCTTAGGATATAATCAAATTTGAATTAATCCTAATGACCAACACAAAACAACTTTTACAATGCCTTGGGGGACTTTTTGCTATAAAGTGATGTCATTTGACCCAAAAACATAGGAGCTATGTATCAACATGCCATGATGTATATATTCCATGACTATATGTATAAAATAATTAAATATTATGTGGATGATATAATAATAAAATCTAAAACATGTGAGGATCATATCAATGTATTAGAAAAGGTGTTTGATCAGTTTCTTGAACATAAGTTGAGGTTAAATTCTAAGAAGTGCATATTTGAAGTTACATTAGGTAAACTTCTAGGCTTTATTGTCTTCAAATGAGGTATTGAAGTGGATCCCAATAAGGTCAAGTCCATCATAGAAATACCACCCCCAAGAAATCTTAAAGAGTTACATAGAATATAAGAAAAATCCAATTAGTTCATCGCATTATTGTGCAACTCGAAAAAATGTAGGACATTCAATCACTTGCTACAAAATGGGGTCACCTTCTCATGAATAGAAAAGTTTCAAGTGGATTTTGAATATATACAGCAATATCTAGCATTTTCACAAGTGTTAATTCCACCTTGCTAAGAAATTCCATTTCATATTTATATTTTTGCAACATATTTTGCTTTAGGGACAATGCTTACACAAAAGAACAAAATTCAAAAAGAGCAAGCAATTTACTATATTAGTCAAACATTGGTTAGCTATGAAAAAAAATATGTGTACATGGATATATTATGTCGAGCAGTGGTTTTTACCACTAAGATACTTTGGCATTACATTCTAAGCATACCACTTATTTCATAGCTCGATAAAATTCTCTACAATATATGATGACTCACACATATAACAATACCTGCATTGCAAAATGGATAATACTTCTAACAAATTTGATCTTGAATTCATCAATCAGAAATCCATTAAAGGTTCGGTAATAGCCAATAAAATCATAAAAGCCTTACTTCCTAATGATAAACATTTATTCATTGAGCTACCAAATGATTCTATATTTAACATCACTAAACAAAAGGAGCCAGTAGCTCCTTAAAAAAAAATTATCATTAAAATGTTCTTTGACTATTGAAAGTGTAAAAGGGAACAAGGTGTTGGAGTCATGTTTTACACACTAGAAGGGATGCCTATCCCTTCATCATTCAAACTTGAATTTCCATGCACAAACAACAATACAGAGTACAAAGCCCTAATTATAGGACTTTAGGCAACTATCACTATGGGCATTAAATGCATAATAATATTTGGTGATTCCCAACTTGTAGTTTACCAAGTAAAGTAAACTTACCAATGCAAAGAACCCGCCTTAAAACTTTACCATGAAATAGCAATGAAATTGCTATCTAAATTTGACTGGTATGAGATCAGAAACTTAACCCATCAAAATAATAAATTTGTATATGAGATGGCCTCTTTGGGATCCTTGACTCAAAAGAACCCTATTGGAGAGTTCCAACCATTAGTCATGAAAACAATGTCAAAATCTGCCATTGCACAAGTAGAATATAAAGAAGAAAAATATGTAAGATTTATTCATGTAGATCCATATGAGCCATGTCTTGATAAAATAAAGGATTTTCTTAATTTTAATTTTGGTATTCTCCCAAAATATTTGGCATGAACTACTAAACGCATGTTTAAACAAAGACTAAATCATTACTCTTTTTTAGGATATGTTTTGTATAGATGTGGCTATGATGGAGATTTACTTCGATGTTTAGATACCACAAAAGCATAATGGGATATATCAAAAGCCCATGATGGTACTTGTGGTGGAAATTTTAGTGGGATGTCCATTGCAAAGTGCATCTTGCATATGGGTTACTATTGGCCCACAATGGAAAGTGATTGTTGCAAATACGTAAAGAAATACCAAAAATGATAGTAGCATGCCAATGTAACTCATGTTCCATCATAGGCATTACAAACCATTCAAATTTTGTGGCTCTTTTCATAATTTGGCATTGCAAAATCTCACCTGCCTCTTCGAGATAACATAAATTTTGTGTCTTACAATGGCACTGAGAGGGAGGGGTGAATCAGTGTAGATATTTAAAATTGAATTTACAGCTCTTAATATTGCAGCAATTAAAACTTATTACTAGATACAGCAAGTATAACACAAGAGCATCACATAACACAAGATTTAACGAGGTTCACCAATGTGGCTACTCCTCAAAAATTGATTGCTTGGACTACCATCCAAATCTAGCCTTTGCAAAGCACCAACTTTACAATCAATTTACCAGCACCCACTGGAAGGAGCACCAACCCCTTATTTATCTGCACCAACAGAAAGGAGCACCAACCCCTAATTTACCAAGACCTACTAGAAGGAGCACCAAACGATGATGCCAAGCTACAACCTGGACTTAAATTTTGAATCTATCAGTTTTATAGTAAGATACCTTTGCTTTTGCAAGACCCTGACTGGTCTTCTTCACCTTTGCGATCTCTGCGCACTCTACTCTCTCTGCGTAATTACTTCACACACTCTGCTTCGTTACAGTCAAACTTCATGATCGTCTTCTCCCTTTTGCACACTCTGCTCTCTTTTTGAATTTCACACTTAGCATGATTCAATACGACTTGCTCTCTGCTCACAACGATCGTATATCACATACATTCCACACATCACAATTCTCCAAACAGCCCTCATTTTATAACAATATTTTTCATGATGAAAATCCTAATCTTAGTCGGCTATAAACCCTAATCTTGGTCAGCTTTCATAACAACTGTAAACCCTAATTTTAGTCGGTTGTCATCCTTATCATTTCCATCGGGTTCTCCTTCTTGACTTGCGCATTTACGACCTGTCGCGAAAATACAACATGTCGCGATATCGTGACACTTTTTTCTCTCTCCTATTTCTCTTTGCTTTGGCCCACGAAAATACAACATGTCACGATATCGTGACACTTTTTCTCTCTCCTCTTTCTCTTTGCTTTGGCCCGCGAAAATACAACATGTCGCGATATCGCGACACTTTTCTCTCTCCTCTTTATCTTTGCTTTGGCCCGCGCAAATACAACATGTCGTGATATCGTGACACTTTTTTTCTCCATACGCTTTCTCTGTTATTTTGTCATGATATCGTGACATTTCTTTCTCCTCAAACTTCATTTTTTTTTGTCACGATATCGTGACAATTTCGCCTTCGTATACTTCATCTTTGCTTTTGTCGCGATATCGTGACACTTCTGCTTCCATAGACTTTGACTTTGCTTTTATCGCGATATCGTGACACTTCTGCCTCCATAGTCTCCAACTTAGCTTTTGTCATGAAATCGTGACACTTCTGCTTCTGTACTTAGATTCTTTGATTTTGTCACAAAATCATGACGCTTCTGCCTTCGAAGTCTTCTTCTCTGCTTTTGTCGTGAAATCGTGACACTTTTACTTTCGAAGTCTTGCTTTTTGCTTTTGCCATGAAATCTCGACAGTTCTGCTTCCGTACACTTCCTCTCTTTCTTTTGTCACAAAAATGCGACATGTGAAATCGTGACACTTTTCCAACTTACTTTCTCTCTCCTATTTTAGTCGCGAAAATGCGACATGTCGCGAAAATGCAACACTTTTCTTACTTGTTATCTTTCTTCGAACTTGTCGCAAAATCGCTACATTTTTTCTTGCTTTCTCTTTCTCTTCCAACATGTCGTGAAATCGTGACAGTTTTTCCACTTGCCTTTTTCTCTTCCAACATGTCACGAAATCGCGACAGTTTTTCCTGCTTTTTCTCTCTTCCAACATGTCACGAAATCACGACATTTTTTCCACTTGCCTTTTTCTCTTCCAACATTTCGCGAAATCATGACAGTTTTTCGTGCTTTTTCTCTCTCTTCTAACATGTCACAAAATCGTGACAGTTTTTCCACTTGCCTTTTTCTCTTCAAACATGTCACAAAATCACGATAGTTTTTCCTGCTTTTTCTCTCTCTTCTAACATGTCGCAAAATCGTGACAGTTTTTCTAGCTTGCTGTATATGTCGCGATATCATGAAACTTTTCTTACTTGTCTTTTTATTTGATCTTTTGCATATGGGACACTTCGGTTTTCTTGGAAAATCACTATACATACTCTGAATAACCTTTGAACTCTTGTCTTCTACATCTGAATAGATTTTGACCTTCCTTTCCACTGCATCAACAGATCTATTTGACTGTGTTGAAAACAATGACAATACTGTTGCTGCACCTTGCTCAAAAATCTCCCCCTTTGGAATTGTTGGCAACACATGTGCAATTTCCTGTAACTCTTCTCCCCCTTTGACAATAATACCAAAGGGCTACTGTAGACTCCCCCTGAGTCCATGCACAACATTCTTAGGCAAAATTGATTACACTTAGCAAAAATCATGAACATGAGCAAAAAGATAATCAAATACTTAAATGCTCCCCCTAAGAATGTGATCCCTATAGCTAGTCAATTCTTGGGAAGTGTGACCACTCCCAATTTATTGTGAAGGTACTCAAAAACTTCCTTGGGCAATGGTTTTGTGAAGATATCTGCTACTTGCTTTTTAGTTGGAACAAAATCCAACTTAACCTCACCTTCTATAACTTTCTCCTTCAAAAAGTGATACCTGATAGCAATGTGTTTTGTGCGTGAATGCATAACCGGATTCTTGGAGATGTTAATGGCACTGGTGTTGTCACACTTAACTGATATTGGCTCACTGAAGTTAATACCAAGATCTTTTAGGGTTTGTTTTATCCATAATACCTGCGTACAACATGTTGCCGCTGCAATATATTCTGCTTCTACTGTCGATAAAGAAACTGACTCTTGTTTCTTACTATGCCGCATGACCAATCTGTCTCCAAGATAGAATGCACCTCCACTGGTACTCTTTCTTTCATCGACACATCCTACCCAATCTGCATCTGAATACGAAATAAGGGTGAATTCTTTACCTTTCGGATACCATAACCCATACTCCATAGTACCCTTGAGGTATCGAAGAATCCTCTTCACTACTGTCACATGAGTCTCCTTGGGATTAGCCCGAAATCGTGCTACCATGCATACTGCCTATAAAATATCTGGTCTGGTAGCTGTCAGGTACAGTAAGCTTCCAATCATAGATCTGTACATGGTTTGATCAACAGGTGGAGATTTGTCATCCTTTTTCAACTTACAACCTGTCGTCATGGGAGTGTTAACTGGCTTACAATCCTCCATTGTGAACTTCTTTAACATCTCTTTTACATATTTAACTTGAGAAATAAATATGCCCTTCTTACATTGATTAACTTGCAACCCAAGGAAATACGAAAGTTCACCAATCATTGACATTTCAAATTCTTTCTGCATCTTATTTGCTAAATATTTACATGACTCATCTTTGCTACTGCCAAATATGATATCATCTACGTATACAACAAGAACAATAAGATGCCCATTTTTTGTTTTGACATACAAATTACTATCCACCATACCTTTCTTAAACCTTTTTTGAGTGAGATAGTTGTCTAGCCTTGCATACCAGGCTCGGGGTGCCTGTTTTAAGTCATATAATGCTTTATTCAACTTGCAAACCAATTTGGGATCATAACCAAGTTGGAAACCATCTAGTTTCTCAATATAAACCTCTTCTTCAAGTTTCCCATTCAGAAATGTTGATTTCACATCCATTTGATAAACTTTGAAAATCTTGTATACTGCTAAAGCCAGAAACATTCTAATTGCCTCTAGTCTAGCTACTGGTGCAAAAGTTTCCTCAAAGTCAATGCCTTCAACTTGTGCATAACCCTTACATACCAATCTTGCTTTATTTCTGACTACCTGTCCGTCTTCATTCAATTTGTTTTGAAAAATCCATTTAATCCCGATTATATTTTTATTTGCAGGTCTAGGTACTAACTCCCAAGTTTCGTTTTTCTTGATATGATCTAATTCTTCATTTATTGCCTTCATCCAACTTTCATATTTGCTTGCGTCAGCAATATTTTTGGGCTCAATGTTTGATAATAGAGAGTAGTTACTTACTACTCTTCTCCTTGTCTGAACACCAACTTTGGGGTCTCCAATTATTTGCTCTCTAGGATGATTTTTCTGCCAGCTGCTTGTTTTGAATTTTTTATTTTCTTCCACTTCTGAATCACAACTTAAATCATCTAAGTCAATTTTCTATATCTTTTCCATTTTGTTTTCCTCATCTCCTTCAATAACCTCTTCATAAATTGGGTAGTTCGTTTCATATCTAATTACTCGTTCTCTACCTTCATCAAATTTAACATCGACACTGTCCACAATTTTCTTTAGCCTCTTGTTGTAGCATTTGTAAGCTTTGCTTCTTGGTGAATAACCAACAAAAATACCTTCATCCACTCTATCTTCAAACTTACCAAGATTATCTTCAGTTCTTTTGATGTAGCACTTGCTGCCAAAAACTCTGGGTATTTTTTTGTTGCCCTTTTACCGAACCACAACTCATAAGGAGTTTTGCTTTCATGTGTTCTCAGCATGTACCTATTTTAGATATACACCACAGTATGGACTGCTTCTCTCCAAAACCTTTCTGCTACTCTGCTTTCAGCCAACATAGTCCGTGTCATTTCCTGCACTGTCCTGTTCTTTCTTTCTACCACTCCATTCTGCTGAGGTGTCCTTGCTGCTGAAAACTATCTCCTAATACCGTATTTTTTACAGTACTTTGCAAACTCCTCTAAGATGAATTCTCCTCCTCTATATGATCTTAAACATTCGATCCTCCTTCCTGTTTCATTCTCAACTTGGTTTTTGAAAATATTGAACCTTTCAAAAGCTTATGATTTATGCTTCAAGAAAAATATCCATGTCATTCTGAAATAGTCATCAATGCACAACATAAAATATTTGTCACCATTTATGCTTTGTGTTCTCATGGGTCCACATAAATTAGTGTGTATTAGTTCCAAAGGTTTGCTTGTGTAGTACTCTTTTGTTTTGAATGTGACTCTAGTTTGCTTCCCCTTTTGGCATGAAGCACAAATTCTGTTTGCAGGTTTGCTGATGGTAGGAATATCTCTCACTGCCCTTTTTGAGTTGATTTTTACTAGATTATCAAAACTGATATGACCGAGTCTCTTGTGCCACAACCAACTTTCTTCTTCCTGTCCAATAAAACAAGCTCCTTCTGAAGTATCTGAGAGTGTGTACAGGTTTCCAAATGTCCTTGATCCAGTTGCTATCAATTTTCCACTATTTATTTTTCTGACTTCACAACCTTGCTTCTTAAAAACTACTTCATGACCTTTATCACAAATCTGACTTATGCTCAACAAGCTATGTTTCAAACCATCCACAAACAAGACTTCTTCTGACTTAATTTTTTCGTCAATAATTTTAACTGAACCTTTGCCAACTATCTTAGCTCCATCATTATTTTCAAACTTTACTGAACCACCTTCATATTTCTGTATCTTCTCAAATTTTTTTTGTTACCTGTCATATGACTAGAGCATCCACTATCAAGTATCAATGGTACATATTTATTCTGTGCTTTAAATGTTGTTTGTACGATTAAGGATTTCTTTTCTTCCTTAAGTCGCTCTTTTTCTTTCCACTCCATTTTGATAGTAGTTTTGGGCTCTTGTTTTGCCTTTACCTTATCAACAACATGTGCATGTTTTACGGGAAGTTTTCTATTTTGTCTCATCTTATTTGGTTGAAATTTTCTTCCTTGAAACTGATTTTATGCAAATGTACTTCAACAATTTCTTGCAATGTGCCCAAAATTATGACAGTTATAACATTCTACTGTATAATTCATCAAAGGAGAAAAAGCATTTCTACTAGTGAAATTCCTTGGTCTTACATTATATTTGCAGTCTGAGATTTTATGTCCATAACCATTGCATTTAAAACTGAAACCAGAAAAGGGATAATTGAACCTGGATGATGGTCTTTGCCATGTTGCCATAGTAGCCATAGGTCTTCTTCTTCTTTGATGTGTGAAATTGGTGAATCCATCATTGTCAGTTCTCCTTTCGTTCCTGGCATTATTGCTTTCTTTTGCATGAGACATTTTTCCTTGATCAACCTGTTTCTTATCTTGATTCTTTATGGATTCTACATTTCTGGCCTTTGATCCATTTGAAGATTCTCCTTCGATGAAACCCAGACCAAATTTGATGCCTGTAGGCCTTTGGTCATTTATAATATTATCCAGCTTCATAGAACTTTCTTCGTGTTTGTGATAGCAACTAATTTTGTGATTCATCTCTTCTATCTGTGTCCATAAACCAACATTCTCTTCTTCTAGTTTGCAGCAATAATCTATTTTCATGGTAATTTGTATTTCAAGATCTTCAGATATTTTCTTGTATTTTTTTGTTTGTACTTTCAGACTGGTTATGATTTCATTTGCATCCTCAAGCCTTTTTGAAATTTTCTTATTCTTTTTCTTCTCTATTTTCCACTCTTCAAGTGCAGATATCAACTCACCTTCTAGATCTACTTTAGCCTTAGGGTTTTCACCACATACTTCAGAGTTCACTCCTTCTTCCTTTTCTAATTTTACTTATTCAAATGCCGTGAAAAGAGCTTCACCTGTTTCCTCTTCAGAATCCTGACCAGAGTTGTCTTCTGATGAACTGGCATTCCTGGAGATGAAACATTCATTTTCTTCTTCCAATAACTTCTTTCTTGGTGCGATCCTTCATCATTTTTGTTCTTCTCATTAAGTGGACATTTAGTCACAAAATGCCCAATGCCTCTATAGTTGAAACATTTAAACGATAGCTTTCCTCTGTATTTTACTTTTCCTTGTTTTATTTTTCTAACAAAGTTTGCTTCCATTTCATCTGATGTCTCTTCTTCCTCGGACTCTTATTTTGTGTTTTTATTTTTAAGGGCTTTAAAATCCGCTTCTCTGTCTATGGGTTTAGATCTTCCTATCCTCATCTCATATGTAGTCAAGGAACCATACATCTCATCTATACTAAAATAATTTAGATTTTTAGCTTCTATCACTGAGACTTTAGAATCAAACCTTTGAGGAAGAGATCTTAATACCTTTTTCATGACGACAAAGTCTTCGATATCCTCATCGAGTCCTCTGATCGCATTAATGATTCCATTAACTCTCAACATATATGCCTCAATGTTTTCATCGTCATTCATTTTTAATGCTTCGAACTGAGCTCGATGTATCTGTAACTTGGCCTCCTTGATCTTATCATTTCTTTCATGAATAATCCTCAGTTTATCCCATATCTCTTTTTTCATTTTACATCTCATGATCTTTACTAGTTCACTGTCTACTATTCTGCTCATGAGAGCATTCGTTGCTTTTGAGTTATTGTCAAACAGTTTCTTTTCATCAACCTCTTCTGGAGGAGTGATGGGTATCGTGTATCCATTAACTACTGAACCCCATACGTCGTATCACAAAGCACAAAGATATGTCTGCATCCTTATTCTACAGAATGCGTAATTAGATCCATCAAACAATGGTGCTTTGTTTGATGAGAAGCCTTCACCACCTGCCATTGTGTTACTTCTAAGATCACCCTAGCCGATTAGGCTTGTACAGGAACTTGGCTCTGATACCAATTGTTAGTCTTACAATGGCACTGAGAGGGGGGGTGAATTAGTGTAGCTCTTTAAACTTGAATTTATAGCTCTTAATATCGCAACAATTAAAACTTATTACTAGATATAACAAGTATAACATAAGAGCATCACATAACACAAGATTTAACGAGGTTCACCAATGTGGCTACTCCTCAAAAATTGACTGCTTGGACTACCATCTGAGTCCAGCCTTTTACAATCAATTTACCAGCACCCACTAGAAGGAGCACCAACCCCTTATTTATCTGCACTAATAGAAAGGAGCACCAACCCCTAATTTACCAGCACCTACTAGAAGGAGCACTAACCCCTGATGCCAAGCTGTAACCTGGACTTCAATTTTGAATCTATAGGTTTTACAGTAAGATACCTTTTCTTTTGCAAGACCCTGACTGGTCTTCTTTACCTTTGTGATCTCTATGCACTCTACTCTCTCTACGTAATCACTTCGCACACTCTACTTTGTTACAGTCAAACTTCACGATCGTCTTCTCCCTTTTGCGCACTCTACTCTCTTTGCAAATTTTGCACTTAGCATGATTTGATACGACTTGCTCTCTATGCACAACGATCGTATATTGCATACATTCCACACATCATAATTCTCCAAACAGCCCTCCTTTTATAACAATATTTTTCATGATGAAAATCCTAATCTTAGTCGGTTGTAAACCCTAATCTTGGTCGAATTTCATAACAATTGTAAACCCTAATTTTAGTCGGTTGTCATCCTTCTCATTTTCATTGGGTTCTCCTTCTTGACTTGCGCATTTACGACCTGTCACAAAAATACATGTCATGATATCACGACACTTTTTTCTCTCTCCTATTTCTCTTTGCTTTGGCCCGCAAAAATACAACATGTCGCGATATCACGACACTTTTTTCTCTCTCCTCTTTCTCTTTGCTTTGGCCCGTAAAAATACATGTCGCGATATCGCGACACTTTTTTCTCTCTCCTCTTTCTCTTTGCTTTGGCCCATGAAAATACATGTCGTGATATCACGACACTTTTTTTCTCCGTACGCTTTCTCTATTCTTTTGTCGCGATATCGTGACATTTCTGCCTCCTCAGACTTCATCTTTTCTTTTGTCATGAAATCATGACATTTTTGCCTCCGTATACTTCGTCTTTACTTTTATCGCGATATCGTGATACTTCTACTTCCATAAACTTTGACTTTGCTTTTGTTGCAATATCATGACACTTCTGCCTCCGTAGTCTTCAACTTAGCTTTTGTCGCAAAATCATGACACTTCTGCTTTCGTACTTAGCTTCTTTGCTTTTGTCGTGAAATCGTGACACTTCTGCCTTCAAAGTCTTCTTCTCTACTTTTGTCATGAAATCATGACACTTCTACTTTCGAAGTCTTGCTTTCTGCTTTTGTCACGAAATCACGATAGTTCTGCTTTCGTACGTTTCCTCTATTTCTTTTGTCGCAAAAATGCGACATGTCACAAAATTGTGACACTTTTCCAACTTACTTTCTCTCTCCTATTTTAGTCACGAAAATGCGACATGTCGCGAAATCGTGACACTTTTCTTATTTGTTCTCTTTCTTCGAACATGTCACGAAATCGTGACACTTTTTCTTGCTTTCTCTTTCTTTTCCAACATGTCGTGAAATCACGATAGTTTTTCCACTTGCATTTTTCTCTTCCAACATGTCGTGAAATCGTGATAGTTTTTCCTGCTTTTTCTCTCTCTTCCAACATGTCATGAAATTGTGACAGTTTTTCCACTTGCCTTTTTCTCTTCCAACATGTCGTGAAATTGCGACAGTTTTTCCTGCTTTTTCTCTCTCTTCCAACATGTCGCGAAATCGCGATAGTTTTTCCACTTGCATTTTTCTCTTCCAACATGTCACAAAATCGTGACAGTTTTTCCTGTTTTTTCTCTCTCTTCCAACATGTCACGAAATTGTGACAATTTTTCTTGCCTGCTGTATATGTCACGATATCGCGACACTTTTCTTGTCTTTTTCTTTGATCTTTTGCATATGGGCCACTTTTGTCTTCTTGGAAAATCACTGTACATACTCTGAATAACCTTTGAACTCCTATATTCTGCATCTGAATAGCTTTTGACCTACCTGTCCACTACATCAACAAATCTATATGACTGTGTTGACAACAATGACAATACTATTGCTGCACCTTACTCAACAAATTCATCATCACAACCATAAAATATTTCACAAAGTGGGTCAAGGCAATTCTGATGAGTTGTACAATAGGACCTAAAATTGTGGAGTTCATACTCCAACACATTATTTATCATTATGGCATCCCCTCAAAAAAAAATTTAGATAATGGTATGTTATTTAAGAATAAGGATGTTCAAGCATTGTGCAAAAAATATAATATCCAACATAGTCTTTTGATGCCTTACTACCCATAATAAAATGGACAAGCTAAGGCAACCAATAAAATAATAATAGCCATTCTAAGTAAACTAGTCAAAAAAATTATAGAGATTGGTATATTCAAATATCCTTGGAAAATTAGGCTTATCGAACAAGCATTTGAATGCCTACAAGGGCAACTCCATTTTTATTGGTCTATGGTGTCGAAGTAGTTATACCTCTAGATCTCAATATCCCCTCATTACACATTGTATTACAAGAATTCATGGATGACAATACTGCTCGATAAGCACATCTTGATCAACTCACACTCCCTTATGAAAGGTGAATAAATGCTTTAGAACATCTATGAGTATATTAATAACGTATAAAATGTGCTTATAATGCAAAAATTCATCCACGTGAATTCCATGTAGGAGATCTCATTCTTAAAGAGAATCATAAAAATACTAAGGCATTATTGCACCTTCGTGATAAATTTATGGCTAATTGGTTAGGTCCATTTATTATCAAATAGAAGTTGGGTCCTAGAATATATAGACTTGCCAGTCTAGAGGGAATATAAGAGCCTAAACCATTAAATATTATACACCTAAAAGCATTCTATACTTAATTTTATTTATACATATGTAGATATACATGTCTAAAAACTAAAATAAAAAACCACCACAAAATTAAAAAAATTTCTTAATCATTCATATTGTATTTCATCTATCCATCCATGCATCCATAACTCATACACACATATCCATCACCTATATTTTAATTCATATCACTTGCACAATAATAGGAATTAATCCAGTTTGATAATTGTTAGTCCACTATGTCTTGTTACCTTCGGTCTAGCATTATCCTAGTTTTGCCATCCTAAATCATGTAAAAATAAATTGTAATAAAATCCCATAGCACCTCACTTCTTTTGTAGTTTCTAGTTTGAAATATCTCTAGGTGTTTTCAGTAACTCAGAGACTCCTAGTGTTTCAAGCAACCTCCATTGAAAGTCTATAAGTCATTAGGTGCTACCACATATTTCTAGTCAAATCAAATATCTTCTTGGACCAAACCACACTTCTCACTAAGAAAATTGTGAGATTTAGGAAGTGATCATACCATTCTTGAACCAACACATATCACATTTTTAATAACATATTGTGTCTAAGAGGGATAACACCATGATTGGATTGAAACTTAAAGTGAAAATTTATTCTTGCTTGTCCCATTATGCAAATAGTCCAAAAACAAAACAATAAAAATAGTGGTTTTCACCACTTTAAAATATACATATTTGCTTAATTTAAGACATAAAGAGTAGTAACTATAAGGGTGAAATTCTCATCAGGACTCGATTTGATTGGTTGAGAATCTGATTCTCCAAAGCTCTAATTCTTATTACACAAATAATTTCATCATTAAATGAGTAGTAAGGATAGGGTTAAATCCTCATCAGGGATCAATTTGAGTGGTTGAGAATCTAATTCCCTAAATATCTAACTCAATTTATAAAAATATAATAATAATTGGGCTTCAAATAGTAAGGATAGGTTTTTATTCTCATCATAACTTGATTGGAGTGGTTGAGAATCTGATTCCCCAAATCTTGAAGACCCTAATGTTAGACTATGCTCATGCATGGCAACACGTATATTTTGAAGAGACCTCTAATTATACATAAGTACAAGGTATATTTTTGGTTCTCTTCAAGATTAGTTTAATCTCAATAATATTACACACACAATGGTTCTTGATTGGTAGATTTCACTACCTTACTCATAATACAAAATGAACATTCATTGCACACACATTTGGTCCTTGAAGATATTTGACTCCACTAGGATACCTTTAGCATCATATGGATTAGCAAGATGAATAGATGAATTTTGAGGTCACTAGGATATTTGAGTCTTTAGAAAACAACTTTATATTTTTTATCCCTAAGGCATACAAAGTCATAATAAATATGTTCCATATTACCACCACATTGTTATAGTAGCCCACATCAATGTTAGATGTTGGTGCCCCTGATTAAACATACAATCAAACAAGAATCGAAATTCATTCAAATATTTTCTCTTGTCATCATTTTGAATATTTTACTTTCTGATATTTTTGTTATTAAGAGGTCCTTGTAAGATAGGGTAGATACCGTATGACCATTAGCAATGATGATCATATGATCACTGACTATTTTATGAACACTTCTTAGTTCACAAATGTTCATAAGGAAAACTTCAAAAGTATATTAGTAATAATGCATCTAGTCCATCATATACATATGAATTCATCCATACATTCATAATAAAGCAAAGATATGAAAAATTTATATAAAAATAAAAACCATTTGTATATATATGCATAAGTAAAAAAGGTACATAGTTTACCCAAAGGTTGTATACAACAAAGCACAAAGGCTTATATATAACAAAAATGAAAAACTATAAAATGAGGTAGTAAAGCGCTACTAGCTAGCATCACCATGATCCATAGGAGGTCCAAGAGGAAGCCGCAAAATATATCCCTGTGATGTTGAAGGTGCTCTAGAATGAGAGCTTCTAGGTCTTGACTCGCTCCGTTGACTAGATCTTGATCTTGTCAAGGAAGATCACATTAGTAGTAGGAAACCATGTGAAAGTATACAATCCTCCAGATAATATGCATAAGCAATATCTTATCAAATTTATAACTCATGTGTCACTAGGTGTACTTGAGAAGCAGTTGTTATAGCTATCTCAACACCTCCACTTGGAGTACTTTGTAGCATCTCCACCTCGCTTTGAAGTTAAGCTAGATTTGCATCATGAGCCATGATAGCCTATAAGAGGTATTCCTACTCCTCAGCTAAGCTATCTCACTTAGCCTATAGAGCCCCCAAATCCTCCTCACTTTGTGTAAGAGGTCTCTAAGGAGCACCCTCACCCCCACCATCATCCCCAACTACACCCTTAATTGGTTGATCCACATCGATCTTTGGATATTAAATACAATCATTGGCTTGATGACATCTCTATCGATGAGGAATCTCCTCTAAACTAGCTCTTCCATCCCCATTATCACCACCACCATAATCAATAGCCTAACTAGGTTCCCAACTAGGCTATGATGTAAACCAAGCATTGTAATAAATAGTCATTCCAATTTCATCCACATTTGGAATAGCCATCACCTCATCTAACTCATCCTCAATAGACCAATATATAGAATAATCTAGACTCAGCTCATTTCCATGATGCCTGTACACAATTGGAGCATCGAGAACCCCTTGGAGTAATATAAACTATCAAATAATATGAGATAATTGAATCAATTCTCTCTCACTACCATATTTCCCAACAACCCACCTAGACAACCTAACGCATCATAACTACACACTATCCTCATCCCATGTGATCCCTAGCCATGGTCACCAAATAACATTTGTATCTATCAAACCTACCCATATATCTTGATAATATTGTCCATAGAGACTAGGATGACTCACTGGAAGCTCCTCGTTGATCTACCAACACAAAGCACAAGATCATGAGCTATCCCAATCGTAAAGCAACCCCACTGGATGATCCACTTTGAAGTGTTCCCATCCCTAAATCTAAAGTAGTAAGCTACAACCCAATACCTTATGCTCCCACCTCTTCACCTTGTACAAATTGATGTAGAGGTGGCATAGCAAGATTGATACCTAGGCATAAAATTGAGGCTCCTCAATCATATCTAGAACCAACCTGAATTGGTTCCATGGGAACCTAGCTCTAGTGTTGTTAGGCAATAACATGTTGGATAAAATATACATCACAAAAATTGGTAATGCATTCAACTGCTCCTTTTGGTACATATCTAAATATTGGATTTCATCCTTACTAACATACACATCCTTCCATCCATCACCAAAAAGAGGCCTCAACTCTTACTCTTTGTCATAGCAAACCCAAACTACTAACCCCTCCATAGGAACATGAAAGATGCAATAAACATCCTCCAATGTGATTGTGATCTCCCATGTTGGGATTTGAAACGTAGGTCTATAAAGATCTCATCTCTCTACCAATGCAAAGAGATACCCCTCGTCCGCATGTATCACCTCTACCCTACCACATCCAACCAATCCCACAATCTCCAACCACTTCTAGTGGTCATTAGTCAATTCCTTCCCCATGCAAGAAAGGATAGGCAAAAATTGATGTCATTCCACGAGAATTTTCACCTATGATAAAAGAAAAATTAAAAAATAAACATAATTAAATTATTCATTACATTTTAAAAAAAATTTACCATCCCTCCCATTACTTCATCAAAAAAAAATTAACATCCCACCCTTTATTTCATCAAAAAAAAATTACAATCCCAAACTTTATTTTCTTTAAAAAAAAATACCCTTGCCTTATGGTCTTACAAAAAAGGAAATACAATAAACAAAAATAAATACAATAAATGCAACTAAGCTACAAGAAGGTAAAATAACCTACCTTGACCACCTGCACTCCCACTCCAGTCACCCCACCAACTGTATCCATCGCAATCAACAACTTCACTTTCTTAAAGTGCTATGAAAAAATTAAAATTACAAAATGAATGAAAAAAATACCCCCCAAGACTATTTATAGCAAAAAATTATGCTCCCAAATATGGGTCTATATTTTATGAGTGCATCTAAATGCACTTTTACATTTGAAAAGTGCTTGCAAATACAATTCTACATTTGACACTGGTTTAACATGCTTCTGCATTTGTCCTTGGTGTAGGATCAAGGTAACCTAACCTCTAAATGATTTCAGTATCATACGCATTCCCTTAATGGCTAGTTTATTAACCATAGAAAAATTGTTATTCATATTGTACAAAAGCAAAGTTTCAACAAAAAATGCCCAACCAAACTTGGGGTAATCAACATTGATCTTGTTTTTTGACATTTACATCCATAAAATTTCATCCCTTTCATCATTCATAATCTATCAAGTGACTCATGGGTTTTATCTATTTTATATTCCAGCCATTAGTTTCTTGAGGGGGTAAACAAAAATCAAAATTTACAAAAGTTATTCAGTTATGGTATCGAGTTAACCAAATTCCATTGCTCCACCCGATGAACCCAGGTATATCTTGTTTTTGCATTGCATTACACTTGGAACAACATGGTACAAAAATGGGCATATGTAGACACCAAAACCTAGCCACTCACAAAATCCCATCCACCCCATAGTTCTACATAATAATAATGTGTCTAAGGTTCAACTTAGGCATATTATTCCTATACATTATTCTATTTTCTATATTTTATTAAAATCTAAAAAATCGCCCTAGGATACCCTTTCTCCCCACTTGACATGTATCCTAGCCACCACTACCCCTTCCCTTTCCATATCTCACACACCAAAATCCACTCTCACCTACCCACATGTCACCACTCCACCTAAGTGAGACACTCTGAGTGACTCACTACAACTACCCAGGATAGGTGGCCGCCTAATCCTTGCCACTTGGTAGTCATGGTTTACCACCTATCCTTTCCCTCCAAAAAATCCTAAAATCCTATAAAGAAATCATCATTGCATCATCCAAAAGAGGCTAGAAAATACATTTTCATGCTTCCAAAATAACTATAGGAGGTCATCAATGCTCATCAATATCGATCGCTCTAGGTCCTAGATCAAAACCTAGGAGTTCTGCAACTTATAAACAAACGCGGAAGAGCATTTACGCAATCACAAATTCATCTCCATATTTACATAAATGCATATTTGCATTTTCTTAGATACAAATCCACATTTAGTGAACCCCAAACGTGGCCCTATGTTTGCTCAGGAGCATTTTCAACCGACGACAGACACAAGTCAGGTTAGGTAACAACAAGGTATCTTTGTATTTCATGGTTTCTATTTTTTGTACATCATCATTATATTCTTGCAAGTATTGATGTTAGGGTTTATGTATATTCTTTCATTCAATAACAACAAGTTCTATTAACTCTTTTATTTGCATTCATGTGTGTAGGTTACATGATTGTTGAAGTTTGTTGCAGAAAAAATTTATCTATCGATGGATACACAAGCCCACTAATAAATATATTTTTAGTAGAAAAGAGCATGAGAACCCACTATTAGTTACATTTTTTAAAAGGGGTTTTTCCTCCTTTTGACCCATTGTATTCAGAAAAAAACAAGAATTATTGCTTACTGTAATTTTACCTCTACGTAGTCAGGGTAAATCTTCTAAAAATGAGATCAAGGCTCCATAAATATTAATACAATAATAATTTTTTCATTGTAATAGCTTGTCTTTTTATATTTTATTTATTTGGATGAACATATTTACTACTTACAGGGATCTTGAATATATCCTTGTTTTGTACTTCTAACTCTCAATTTTTAGACCTCATGTTCATGATGGCTTTCTTAACATTTGGTTGAGCAATTATCTTGTACCTTTTGCCTTCGATCATATTAAGATAACGATGAGTAATGGAAACCACCTCTACCTTCTCATAATATAAATCCTATAGCTACTCATCTACTCATTTATTTTGATTGTCTTATGCCCTCACAATAGCATAGAACTCTAAAAAATCTCCTTCTGTAACCTACAACATGAGGGATGTAGTCAAGAATATGGGTGGTGGGATCAAGGGTTATGATGCCACTACCTAATTTTAGGTTCTACCAACTAGTTAATCAAAATTACTTAGCTCTAAAGGTGGCAACAGTGGTGTAGTTTTTTTAGGTGGAGGTTGCATTGCTAGAGGTGGAATAGATGATTGCATGGGTGAAACCGTAGGCTGAAGTGGAGGATGTAGAGTGATAAATGGATTGGATGTACGTGGAGGTAACAAAGGTTCTAGTAATATTTGAGGAGAGCTAGATATATGATAGGAACGTAATGGGGAGGACAAGGAAAACTTGACACTTTCTCCCTTAGGGATGGTAGCCATGACTAGAATCACTCTTGAGAGAATAGCTGAATGAGAAGGGGAATTATCAAATGTTTCTAGCAAAGTGGTTTAGTGAGTGGAAGGGGAATAAGAATCAATAAGAATTTCACCTTGCTCCTACACCATATTTGAGGGTTCCTCAATTATCCACTTCCCTTTATCTATCTAATCCACCACTTCTGCTTCTTCTAACTTGGGCAATTTTAGCTACAATTGTAGTCATTTGAGCTATGTTTCACATGCTTTCGAGGTATCAATATTGGATAGTTCTTTCCACTTTCTACTCAACTCTAGCCTCTATGGTAGAGGCCCAGACAAATTTTGAGCTTCTTCTCTAAAGGGTCTATTTGACCTCATGTTCATGGTGCCTTGTAGAAGTTGTGCAAGGGAGGCTTCTTGCTCAACATTTTTCTCAGAGCCTAGGCTCTCTTAAAATCATAGCTTACTTTGGACCTCCTGCTAATCACCTTCATCCTCTTCTTCATATTTTTCTTCTTCATTACTAGGATTCACTGCATCTAATTTTCTCAATACTTCTAGGGAAATATCTTCATCTTCCCTTATCTTCTAGACATTGATGTTGGCATCATACTTTACTTCAAAATTGTGGTCCACCTTTTCTGGAAAGGAATCCTAGCAGTCATCCTTCTCACATTGCATCATTCATTATTGCTTGATCTTGGAATTTTCCCACTTCTTCTTCTCATCAATTTGTTGGACCAACTTCAAGCTAAACTGTTGATGAGGATTTCTCTCAAGGTCAAAAACCCTCTTGTATGGATAACAAGATCTCCATGGTGGTTGCTCATGCATCTAAAATTGTATGAATGAGACTACCTGATCTTGAGATAAATTTTTGTATTGCAGTACTTTCACATTGGCTTCATTATTTTGATGTTTGAATTTATGTAGCTTAGCATTGATTATGTGGAGCTTCATGTGGAGGATGTCATTTGGGTCATAGTGCCACCGAGGAGCCACCACAAGGATACCTAAGATAGATATCATATTGTCCACCTTCTGATATGTGGCACCATCCCTCTTGGGCATATTGATGGACCCAAAGGATATCGGTATTAGGAAAATCACCTTCTTATTTGCTCCAAGACCATATTTATTTTCAATAGTGTAGATTTGTCTACATATTTCCATGCAAAAAATCAAATATGTGATGTAAAAAGGGAGCAAGGATGGGAAACCAAAAAAACCCATAAAGGCATATGCATGTACCTTCCTTCAAATAATACCAATCCTCTATTTCCCACATATTCCCTCTCAATAATTGTCATGCCTAGCTTGACAAGCATGGGAAAATTTCAAAAATATATGACAGGGCATGTCCCGAGAACCTCTTATTAATATACAAGTATGAATTGCTCCTTATGAGTGTATGAATCCAATCCACCATTGGATGTATCCACCCCCTTTAATTTATGTCTTGAATTGGTACACAATGCTTCATATGGGGTATTCAGTAGAAAAATAACTATGTCAAGTAATATGAATACTAGAATTCAATACTAAATTTCTATTGGTATTCTACCAGTTACTTTTTTATGTTTTTATCAAGGAAACCTACCCAATCAAGTCTTACAGAGTTATGTACCCTTAGTACTACATGGGACATTGCCATTTGGTGTGGGCGGACCATGTCATCTGATGGGAGACCCAACAAAACAACCAACATAGATAAAACTGGTTGGACCTCTTCCTTGAAGTTTGTGAATCATAGTGTTTTCTCCATATAAACCTTGGTAATCCACCCAACACCTCATCTAACCACTTATTAGGGTCATCATTGCTCAACATAGTCCTCTTCTACTCTAGGTTGATAACCTTTAGATATCCACCAAGGATTTATTCTATATGGATGTCTACGATGGTGAACACCCTCCTGATAGTTTGTGCATCTATGTGAAATAAATAAACAATGCAAGTTTACATTTTTGACCATACATGCAGTTGCATGATAATACTTTGATATTGCATTGACTAACTCAGGGTATGAATGCATGGGAACTAACATGAAAAGGCTCTTTTGATTCCTCCATGGAACAACCCTTGAGTGATTAATATGGAGTTTTGCTACCTTGTTCACTACTTTTTCATGGGAGAGCTTTAGTTTGGACCTAAGGGTGATTTTTGTGTTGAAAAATCCCTCAAGTGCATCTTCCAACCTCTTTGGGGCTTCGACTTCATCATTCTGTTCTTTTCATGATTTTTTTCAAACAATATATTTCTAAATAAATGCAAAAGTGCTATTTAAATATTCCTTGATCTTGAATCTAAAAATCCTTCTATCAACCTCGGTGCTATAATAACATAAAGGGTGCAAGAGCAAAATAATAGTATTGCGTACTCCTATTTATAATTCTTGATGAAGGATGTTGCAAAAATAGTTGACACAACTATTGAGATGAGTTTGCATGGAGCGAGGGAGATCTTATTGGGGCATGATCACTCTAAAATGTGAATCTTGTTATTTTTTCTTGAGAAGCAAACTGATGCTCAATTAGGTTCATGCAAAAGTAATTTACGTCGGTTGGGTATGTCAAATTCAAAATATAATTTTTATATTAAGCCATTTTTTTCATTATGCTCTCATCATTTATCAAAGTGCAATTGTCTCTAGATAGATCATGTTCGGGATCTCACATAACATACCATTTATGATAGATCTTCATTTTCCCCTAAACAATGTGCCTTTGTTTCTACTTTGTTATAAACATATCTAATGTGTTCAATCAAGGAGCTGCCACCTGGAAAGTTGTGTTGATTTAGATATTACCTACTACAATGTTCTTGGTATGTGCACTCTCTTGAGCTGGTGTGGTTAGATTGTGTGGATCTCATTGGGATGGCAGTTGGCTTCTCCTATGCATTGCTCTGATGTCATGTGATATAATCAGCTTAGGTAATGATACTATTGATAGGATTACAGTGGAGAACACTTGTGCATGTAGGCATGTTGACACCTAGCAATAACAACTAGTAGTTACAAGCACTTCTCCAAGTCCATTGAGGTGGGGTTTTGGGATCACACCCGAGCTAGTTGCATCATGTTTGTCCATCCATTATTCAAAATCTTTTTAATTACCATCCATTGCCTTGATGGTGGACTTTCGAGACATTCTCGACATCCAATCACCTCTCAGTTCTTTGGCAATGATGACTATAAATTTTCTTGGGGTAGATTTTTAGGATTTTCATAAGGTCTAAAGATTTTCCAATTTTTTGCTATACATTATTGCTTATTTTGAGCTAGACCTATAGGACCCGAATAAATTTTAACACCCACCCACTTTTCTGCCTCGTTCACATTTAGCCATTTTTCTTACTTAGAAAACTTGGTGCATACATGGCATGCCAACCGATATCATGCACCTTGGCTTGCTACTCTAGGTATTTTTCATCTATAATAAAAAATTAAACTAAAAGAAACAAGTCTATATACATATATACAAGTCCAACCTCGATGAGGCTAAGCATAATGCTTCAAATACAAGCCATTCATAATTAGGAGTATCCCACCATCTATATCATGCAATTGAAACATATTTGCATATTTGCAACTCCGAATGATAAATGGTCTAGACCAAATGGAATTAAATTTATCATGTGTGCCTAGCTTTACCCGGTTCACATCCCACTTTAGGACAAGATCACCTACAAATAATCCTTTTGGTTCCAACTTTTTGTTAAACCAATGTTTGACCACCTTTTGGTATTCGCATACATTGTTGTACACCTGCTCATGTTTATCCTCCAACTGCATTAGTTGTGCCAACCAGTTCTCCATTGCTAAAAAGTCTTCTACCTCCATCTCACTCATGAATATAAGTGTCGAAAGTTCAAGGTTAATTGGACGAATTGCCTCCTTTCCATAGACCAGAGCATATAGAAATATCTTCAAAGATTTATTAGGGGTTATCCTATCAACCTAAAGAGTTTTATCAAGTAGGAAATGCTAACTT
This sequence comes from Wollemia nobilis, assembly GCA_028583015.1. NCBI lineage: Eukaryota > Viridiplantae > Streptophyta > Pinopsida > Araucariales > Araucariaceae > Wollemia > Wollemia nobilis. The sequence continues at coordinate 1,692,945 of JAQPPZ010011065.1, read as the reverse complement.
CTGGGGTTGTGCTCAATTTTTCACTTTATTATATTGAGCATATTTTTATTTATGGACTCAGCCAGACCATTTCCCTGTGGGTAATAGTTTGAGGTAGTGTTTCAATATATACCATACCTTTTGGTAAATTCCATAACTTTAGAATCTATGAAAGATGTGCCATTGTCTATTAAAATAGTGGTGGGAACAACAAACCTAGTGATCAATCTCTCCAAAAAATCAATGATTGTTTGATGGTTAACATGCTTGGTAACTTTAGATTTCATCCACTTTGTGAAGTTATCTATTGCTATGAGAATATATTTGTTATTGATTGATGAATTTAGATTAATCACACCAATTAAGTCTAAATCCCCTTTCTAGAATGATTCTTCTATAATTATTGGTTTTAGAGGCATGGGAGGATACTTACATTTTCCAATAAACCTCTAGAATTTATCACATTATCTTACCAATTTGAATGCGTCATAGAAGATAAATGGCTAATAGAATCTTGTCCTTAGGATTTTAGCCACTGTGGTTTATCTTGAGTAATGTTCCCCTCAAAATACAGTGTGGAACTCTTTAAGGATATTCTTAGGTCTCTTTGGAGGTATGCATCTCAACAAGATCCCATAAAAATATTTTTGGTAGAGAACATTGCTGATTAATGCATATTTATTCACCTTTAGCCTATATCTCCATATTTGGGATATCATCAACCATTATAGACACCTAAAAATTAGCATATCAAGTTAGGAATTCAAGTATCAGCAGATACCTCTCTTCCTTCTAGTTGTACTAGGTTTGTTTCTTCCATAATAAAGTTAGACTCCAATGCCATGGATTCCACCAATTATTGGTAGAGTTCTCTTCCACTTACTAGCTTCGTCAACCTCATTTCCACATCATATTATTAAATCTTTGTGGTCAAAATGACTTTTATTTCACCCAAATCTCTTTGAATCACAAATCTCCTAACATCTAGGTGCACCACATATACAAGAGTTTTACTTTTGGAGACAAAATGTATAAATTTTTTTAGATATTTCAAATGGTTACACCTACTTTTCAATGAAATTATATCTTTCTTTATGGTCATTCAATATTTTACTAATGAAGGTAATTGGTCTTTCACTGTTATCTTCTACTTTCTTTTTTTTTTGGTAAGTAAGAGAATATTATAATTAACACCGGGTTTTAACTGGTTGACCCAAAACCATTTTACAAAATAGGGTCCACTGACCAACTGGACAAAGGCCAAGCCCTAAAAGTTTAAACTGACAACAAAAATGGCCAAGACCTACTCTTCCATTAGAATACAGCCAAACTAAACTATGGAAGCCTAATATTATGGCCATCAGAAAAGAAAGACGCAAAAAAGAACTAACAAAGACAAAAACTAATCATGCAAGCACCATGCAGAGTAGCTTGTGCCCATATAAAAATAATAGAATATGGTCAAAAAAAACATCCCATAGAATGGACAGCCAAGAGGCCAAGCAGTCTTCCTTGTAGTCCTCATCTAACTTCTTATCATCGTTCTTGCCATCATCTTTAGATTTTGCCTTCGACTCCTTGTGCCCCTGGAACTGCTGGCTATAAAACAGAAGATTTAGGGAATCACACAAATCAACAGCTGCACTGATGAGGCCAGACAGACTCTTCAATCGGTTGATATTGTTGGAGGTTGATGAAATTGTCATCTTCTCCAAGACTATTATGGTGGGGTCTGGTGCCTCATTGTCAGGGATCTCCAACACTTTGTTATTTCTTGCTAGGGCCTTTTTGCGACATCGAATCCAAACACACCTTGGGAAATACTTGAGGCCAAAGCAGATGTTTCCCATGCATGAATTTGTAGATAAAAAACTTGTATCAGTGCCCCACCAGCTGCAAAAAACACTAGTCACATGAACAAAAAAAACAAATATGACAAAATCCATTATAAGGTTCAAAAAATATTTTTAAAAATGCCCCCATTTTCTATCATTGATCCACTTTGAGCCTTCCAATCTAAAGTTTTTCATTATCTATCACCATTGAGACTGCATGAGGAAGATTTTCAGTCCACGTGATCAAATTTGTTGCTACAATGCCTTCATTTGCCAGCCTATCAGCTGCCATGTTTGCTTCCCGGAAGGTATGCAAAATTATGGCCTCAAGTCGATCATGAATTAGAGCCCTTGCTTCATGGATGTAGTCATCAAATCTCCAAGGAGCTCTCTTAGTGTTCTTTAGAAGATTTATAATAATAAGAGAATCACCTTCCACCAACGGTTTCCCTGGATAATTCTCTGCCACCTTGAGGCTCCTCCAAACTGCCCTTGCTTCAGCCACATTGTTAGTTTGAGCTCCAAGATGTTCAGCAAAAGCTACAAGAACCTCACCCTTGTGGTCTCTAAGTAAGCCACCAGCCCCAGCTTCACCTGGGTTGCCCCTAGATGCCCCATCAAAATTTAACTTAATCCACCCTAGGGGGGTGGGGTCCATGTGATCATGGTTCTAGGACGGACTTGAGGATGATTGAGGCCATCGGTGAGAGGTAAGTTTAATGACCGGCCTAATGAAGCTTCAAAAGGATTTGGAGGTCTAGATGTTGCAGGCACTAAACAAGTATTCTCATTAGCATATGCTAAAATTTTTGACAGACGAGAGGATGACCGAGAAACCTTATCCAAGAAGGCCCGACGATTCCTTTCCAACCATATCTCGCCACAAGTAGTGATGAAGGCGAGATCTTCCACATATACCTAAGACGCCTATTCAAAAATGGGGAAGGCCACTTGGACAAATAAGTCAAAAATGGACTGAGGATGGACCCAATAAATATGAAACACTTGTAATAGACCTAACAAGATTGAGACAGAAAAATTACAATACAGAAACAAATGATCAATAGACTCCCACTCAGACATACAAAGATAACACCTATTAACAACAATCACACCTCTTTTTATTAAGTTATCCATGGTGAGGATCTTATTTTGGATGGCCAGCCATGCAAAAAACCCAACCTTCGGAACAATGCTTTTGGGCCAAACTTCCAAGTGAGGGAAAGTAGGTTCATCATTATCAATAAGCATCAGATAAGCAGTCTTGACAGAAAATTCCCCATTGTCTGAAGCTTCCTAGATAAGCTGGTCCTCAAGAATGCCAGAAGGGAGTAAAGACTGTTTTAATTCATTCTCCAGTATTATTGATGCCCCTGGTAGATCATTATTCATTATTGGCTTCCATACCCTTCTATTGTTTGACAAAGTAATAAAATCTGCAACTTTGGTACCAAAAACTTCAATTGTCCAAGCTCTAAGGGTTGAAATGATGGGGTCTGCGAAGAGGGAATAGTACTTTAACCATTTGTGGTCCCAAAAATCAATGTTTCTTCCATTTCCCAGGTTCCAACGTAGCCCTTTGCTTAGCAAGTTTTTAGTTTGAAGGATTGATTTCCAAAAAATTGATCCCCCGGGAGGAAAGGAATAACTTAAGAATTCAATTTCTTGCAAATACTTTCTTCCGATTATAGTAATCCATTCCGCATTTGCATTTGTCAAAAGACGCCATGCTTGTTTGGCCGGGAGGGCCATGTTTAAATGTTGTATTCTCCTTAGCCCAATACCTCCAAACTCCCTTGGTTTGCAAACCCTATCCCAGGACACCAAGTGAAAGCGTCGCTTAGATTCGGAACCAGTCCATAGGAACCTCTTCTGGATCTGTTCAATTTTAGTGTAGACACTTGTAGGAGCTTTAAAAACAGAGAGAAAGTAGACAGGGGATGCTTTGAATGGAAAACTTGGTGAGAACTGCCTTGCCAGCTTGAGATAACAAATTCCCTTTCCATCCGACCCGACTTCCTATGAATTCTTTCAATTACATTAGTCCACATGGAATCGAGTGGCTCTGCCGTAAATAAAGGAAGGCCTAGGTATGTGGATGGAAGAGTAGACACCGAGCATCCAAGAATCCTAGCAATCTTAATCGCTCTCGAATGGGAGTGTTAAAGAAATAAATTTTACTCTTTGAAAAATTTACCTTTTGCCCCATGACATCCTCATATAGCTCTAGAATATGTTTTATGACCTTAGCCTCAAAAACCGATGCAAGAGTTAACAACAAAGTATCATCCACAAACTGTTCATGTGTAACTGCTTGTATTTGTGATGATGCTTTGATTCTCGAAATAAGACCAATATTACGAGCGACTTTGATTGTCCTCCCAAGGGCTTCGACCACAATGATAAACAACATGGGAGAGATAGGGTCACCTTGCCTTAGGCCCCTTTTACTTTGAAAGTATCAAGCAGGAGCACCATTAACAAGGATCGAAAACCAAGGTTTCATAAAACATCCTTCCAAAAGCTTGATCTATTCATGATGAAAACTAAATTTCCAAAGAATAGTAGAGATAAAACATCAATTTGTGTGGTCATAGGCCTTGTTCATATCCGACTTGAGAGCAAAAGCGGGTTTTTTAGTCCGGACTACCGAATGGAGGGCTTCATGAACCGTTATGACCCCATCAAGGATGGACCTTCCGGGGACCGAAGCGCCTTGACAAACATCAATAAACATAGGAAGGATCTTCCTCATTCTATTTGCAATTGCCTTGGTCAAAATTTTATAAACAACATTACAAAGGCTAATAGGTCTAAAATCCATCATAGATCTAGGAGTAGGAATCTTTGGGATTAAAGCAATAAAAGTGGAGTTAAAACTTCTTGGAATATGCTTTGTGGACTGAAATTCCTTGATAGTAGCACATACATCAAAACCTACAATATCCCAAAAAGCCCGAAAAAACGAGGTGAAAACCCGTCTGCGGACCTGGAGATTTATCAAGGTTCATTGAGAAGAGGGCCTCTTTGATTTCTTCATCCGTGAAAGGCTTAATTAACTTCCCATTCAAGTCATCAAAAATTAAATGAGGAATATGGTAAAGCATTGATTCTGAAGCTAAGGTAGAACTGAAATGTTCTTCTCCTAAAAGATTCCGAAAATAGGAAGCCGCTTCATTTCTGATTTCATTAGGACTAGAAAGGAGTGATCCATCATCTCTAACAAGTTCTTTAATTCTATTGTGGCTTCTGTTCCTTAAGGTAGATGCATGAAAAAATCTTGTATTGGCATCACCTTCTTTTAGCCAGGTAGCTCTAGACTTTTGCCGCCAAAAAGTCTCCTCATAGGCTAGAACATTATGGTACTCAGCAAGGGATTTCTTTTCATCTGCCTGTAGGGAAGGGTTTGGCAATCCCTCTTCAAGTTTTTTCTCAATGGTTGATAACCTTTCAGAGATGGATTTCTTGTTTTCAAAAATATTTCCAAAAATTTCCTTATTCCAGATCCTTAGATTTTCTTTCACCACTTTAAGTTTCGTGCTAATCCGAATGAAGGCTCCGCCTCGACAAGAATGTCGCCACCATTGAGAAATTCCGTCTCGAGATCAGGGTGGTGCATCCACATAGATTCAAACCTAAAAGGCCTTTTGAATTTTGGAGTCTCTTCAATTTCAAGTAAAATCGGGTTGTGGTCAGACCCAATGCGAGGCAAGGACAACAGATTTGCATCCCCAAAAGATTGTATTGCTTCCTGTGACAAAAAAAACCTATCAAGATTTTCCATTATAAGTTGATTTCCAAACCTCCTATTGCTCCAAGTAAATTTAGCATTTTTTAATTTGACATCCAATAAATTGTTGTTGTTGATGAAATCTTGAAAGTCCTCCATACTTCTTGTTGGAATTCCTACTCCCCCTTTTTTATCAGAGGGGTAAAGAGGGGTATTAAAGTCCCCCGCCACTATCCATGGGATATCCTGAAAAGCTTCCTTGAAATGACCGAGTAAATTCCATATATCAGCTCTCCCAGATATAGAATTAGGGGCGTACACATTTGTTAATATCCAAGAAAGGTAATTAACCTTATCCTTAAAAATAATGCTCATTACCCTTTCCCCCAATTGAATAACCTTGCCTTCCACCTTCCCTGGATTCCAGATACAAAGAAGACCACCTGAGGTACCATTGGCTTTGCAAAAAATTGCTTCTCCATTTTTCCAGATATTGAGGGCAATTTTTCTAGACAAAACTTCATCGACTTTAGTTTCTTGCAAAATAAGAATAGTGGGATCAAAATCTCTTCTTAAATATTTGACTAACCGTTGTTTAGGAAGGCCATTGAGCCCCCTTACATTCCAGGATATGATCTTCATTTGGAACTTTTAAAGTTTTTTTCCTCTTCCCCTGCCTTGGACTTGAGGGGGCTTAAGAATTTTGTTTTCTTCAAAGGGAAGATTTCCTGTTGGTGGAAACAGAGTAGTCTGAATTCCATTAGCTATCTCATCTTGGACCTCTTCTTTCCATTGCTGGGCATTTGACTTTCTTCCCTTTTTTTTTCTCACCTCCACAGTCAATCATGGGGGATTTCATTGAGCTTCTAGTCTGTTTCGGGCTAAATTTGGTTTGGGTGACCTGTTGGATAACAGTACTGGAAACCCCTTCTCTGGATTGGGACAAAGACAAAGGTGAAAAATGTCGCTTGGAAGGGCTGATTAACTCTGAAAGCACTTTTTCTCTTTCTCGGATAGAAAAGGACTCATCATTAGGGCATTCTTTATGGCCAACAGGAGGAGGATTGGAAGGTCCAGATTTGGTTGGGGAGTCAAGGTAAGCAGGGAGACCAAGAATTATATCCTCAACATTAGACCCTTCATTCTGATTTTCCTCTGTAATTATTTGGTTTTCAGCCAAAATGTTAAATTTATTTAGATTCTCGAAAGGAGAGCATACCTTTTGTTGGTCAGTTTGTGATGTAGCAATTTGCTTGTCCTTACCATTGTCCATGCTTGTCCTTACCATTGTCCATGTGAAGCTCAGCCTCATTCTCCATTTGTACCAAACCAGAGGCCTTTGCCTTTTCAACATTTGGATCTTTAACCCTGTACATTCCTGTGTATTTGCCATTATTTCTGAAAGATCGCCGCTTGGAATCATTATTCCTAGGAAGGGTTTCTTTGGCTTCTCAAAAAAGAGCATTGTCCTTTGAGATGGCCTTGAATATTACGAGTTAGAGCAAAATGCTGGTCTATTTTCATATTCGATGACCCGTAATCTTGTTATATTTCCATATTCTAACTCCACATGAGTAGGAAGCTCGGATTCTAGGTTTGCATTTACACAAATCCTAGCATGCGTCATTCCGGTGCGTGCAAGGGTTGGATTATCAATGGCCACCAATTCCCCTATGGTCTTGGCAATACCCTGAAGAAAATACTCATGCCACCAATGAAACGGGAGATTTGGGAGACGGACCCAAATGGGGGAAAAGTTTATGCTTTGCTTTTCTGGGTCAAAATCCTCAGCCCATCTCCTAAGAAAAAGACTTCTTCGGCCCAAGAACCAAGGTCCTCCTGTTAGAATACGACTAGAATCTTCACTATTGTTAAGGCGTACCGCAAAAACCCCCTTGATAATGCAATAATCTCCATGTGTCCAGAAGTCTTCCACTTCAAGGATGCCCATCGTCGAATCGTTTCAATATCCGGCCTGCCCCCTATGAATTTGCCTACCAGAGAAAAATTTTCCATCGATATAAAGTCTGCCATTACGCTTTCAGGCACGGATACCTTCTGCCCATTGGGAGTGAGAGGTGGTAAAGAATGTAAGGAAACCCTATTGCCACCTTTAAGGGCTTGTGCAAAAGACTTATTGCCCTCGGAATTCTTGATGTGGGCCTTCTTATCAAAAATAATATCAGGGGGTTCGTGTCCCTCTAATTTTTTAAAACCCTCAGTGTCCTTGTCACTGTCCACCTGCTCTTCCTCAGTTGCTTCAGAACCTTGCTTGTTCCCTCCTTGAGCCTCACAGCTTCCAGGGGTTTGGAAACCCTGTTTCCCACCTCCAACAGAATGAAAAACATGTTTGCAAAAATTGCACCTGCCTCTGCTCCCGCTTTGCTCCATTCCTGCCTCCGCTCCTTCCTGTTACTTGCATGAATCAATTTTAAGAGTGTTTCTTCTACTTTCTAGGTGACTACCATGTAGCTTTATTTTACTTCAAAATAATATATTATAAAATTCTTGGAGGAAACGAGGTTGATAAGCACTAGGGTTCGTGAAATAACTTCTTTGATATTTTGAAGGCCTCCCTTTGGATATCCATTAATTTAAACTCCACATCCTTCAACATTTATGTAGGCTTGACTATTTGGGTAAAATTTGATACAAAATTTTGCACAAAGTTTATATTCCCAAATAATAACTGTAATTCCTTTTTGTTTAATGGTAGACGAAGGTTAAGAATAGCTTTCACTCTATCAGGGTCGATATCTAGTCCTACTTTAGAGACATGTCCCAAGAGCTTACCTTATATAACAAATATGGATTTCTTTGGGTTTAGTGACACCCAAACTTTGCATTTTTAAAGATCATATTGAGGTGTTCCACATGATCCTCGTGATAGAAAACATTCATATCATCCAGATAAATGACAGTCACCTTGTTTACAAGTTCACAAAATGCCAAATCCATTACTTTTTGAAAGGTATCATCAGTGTTAGATAGACCAAATGACATTCGTTTATAGGTGAAAGTTCCTCACTTAGTAGTGAAAGTTGTCTTGTGTTCATCTTCATATCAAACCCATATCTAATTAAACCCAGAGAAACCATAGAACAATGAGAATATCTTTGCTCTAGCTACTCCATGTAGTATCTAATCAATCATGGTACGTAATAATGGTCCTTCAATGAGGCCTTGTTTATTATTTTAAATTCAACACAACACTATATATCCCCATTTATTTTATACATTGAGACCATATTCACACCTAGGTGGAGTGTTTGATGGGATAGGTTATCTTGGCATTCAAAAATTTAGAAGCTCTTATTTCATTAGGGCTTCTATATTTGGCTTAACTGGCCTTTGTTTCTATTAGAATATATCATATCATTTGGTTATGTTAGATTATTTTAGGGGGAAGTTATCTAGCTATTTCATACAATGTAGTAAATGCACAAGTGTCATTGTACAAGTTGTAAGCGTACAAAGTGTATCTTGTACAACTAGGTAGATTGTTGGCCAAGTAATCCATATTCCTATATAAAGGGCCTCATATCTCTACTCAAATGTATCACTATCTATTCATTTAATAAGATGCTTTATTATTTTCAACAGCTTTGGAGGGATTGGCCTAATCAAGAGGGTGTTGATCATTTTATTAGGCAGTTAGTTTGGATGGGTTCTACCATTATTCTTTGGAATATTTGGATTGAAAGGAATAGCCAAATTTTTAATCAATATAGGAAGGATATTCATTATATTTGGAAAAATACCATATTCAACTTAGTTGAATCAGTCCATCAACTCCTTAATCACCCCCAAAACTCCCATCAAATATGGGATCAAGTGATGCAAATATTGAATATTAAATCTTCTAAGGGAAACCAACTTAAAGGGAATGTGAGTATTAGTAATATGGATAGGACAAGAAATTGGAAACCTCCTCCTAAGAATTTTGGAAAAATTAATATTGATGGAGCCTCTAGAAGGAACCCTGGAAAAGCCATTGTGGGAGGAATTGGTAGACTTTCAGATGGCTCCTTGGTTTTTACTTTTGCTGAGAATTTGGGTATTCTTTCCAATAACCTTGCTGAGGGGTATGGTATCCTCAGAGGCCTTTAGGAGGCTACTAAGGTTTGATTGGAAAAGGTGTTAGTTGAGTCTGACTCTCAACTTATGATTAATCTTTTGAAGACTCCTTCCAAGAATCATAAGGTTGATTGGAGAATAAAAAAAATTATTGAGAAGATTCAATTAATCCAGATGGTAGTTTTGAAAGTTGATTATAATCATGTGGTCAGAGATCAAAACAAGAGTGTTGATGCTTTAGCTAATTGGGATTTGGACAAATATGATTTTACTTGTTATGGCCACCCTCCTAGATGGTGGGCTTCGCAAATTAGGGAAGCTATTCTTTCTATCATTTCTTTGGATGGCTTCAGTTATGAAGGTACCTAGTTTATTCTTACTTTTTTTTGCTTCTCTTTGGTTCATTTAGGTTTTTTTAGTTCCCTAGCTCACTCTTTTTTTTCTTTTTTTTCCTTTGTTGTTTCTTGCCTTAATAGTCTTCTGGTCTAGATAGGTCATTGTTATGTTCAATTTTATTTATTTTTTCTTTTTAGTTTTTTTGTTTAGTTTTTTAAGGTGTGTGTGTTCTTTTGTTTTGTTTTGTTTTTGTGTTCTCTGTGTTGTTTTTTGTTGTTCTTGTGTTTTTGTTATTTTGTGTTTTTATATGTTTTTTGTTATTGTTCTTGTGTTTTTGTCGTTCTTCTTATTGTGTTTCTCTTTGTTTGTGTTAATTCGTATTTTTTTGTGTGAGTGTTTTCTATGTTTTTTGTTTTTGTTTATTGTCTGTTGTTGGTTGTTTTTTATTTTTATTTTTATTTATTTTTTTAATATTTTAGGTTTTGGTTGTGTTTATTTTTCATTTTTTTTTGGGTTGTCTTTGTAGTGTTCTATTTTTTTTGTATTGTTTGTGTTTTGTTATGTGGTTATTGTGTTTTTCTATGTGGTTCATGTTGTGGTTTCTTTTATCTTATTGTGTGTGTGTTTGGTTGTGATTTTTTTTTGACACACTTAAGGAGCATGTTTTTTATTTTATTTTATTATTTTTTTTGGTATTTACTTATTTATTTACTTATTTTTGAATTCGTTTTGTGTGTTTGTTTTCTCCTTGAGTATGTCAAAGGTGGTAGGCTAGGTCCGATTCCTGGGTGTTTTTGGCGGAATGGATACCCCTGTCTCCTTGGGTCTTACCCGAAAGTGGCATCCCTTTTGGGATGTTTTCCACAAATAAAAAATAATAATATGCTTTATAATTTTAGTCTCTATATCATGGTATAATGGAATTTTGTTAAAGCTATCATTGGCATCAAAGCCACGATAGATCTAGCCACAATTATTTTAGATAGGAATAATAACATCTACAAAAGCTTTCAAAAAAGGTAAGCAACTTTGGTGCGACTAGATTCATTGATTGGATTACTTATCATATTCATTAAGCCACCTTATTTGGATTAAAAGTTGCAAAAATGAAAGCTACATTAAAAGTCTTCAAAAGTGCAAAAAGAGAAAAGTTCCTTTTAAGGTTCATTTGCACTTTAGTTTGGAGTTGAATAGATTACAATATCACAACTATCTATCAACTACCTACTTTGGAAAGAAAAAGAATACTAGTTCCTACAACTTTGTTTGTAGTGAAATTGTAGAATAAATATTGAAGGTTCATTTCAGACTAATCTTGATTAGTTACAGTAAATTAATTAAGTGCATTAACAAGTTATTTTAAGAGTTTATTATAGTGATACGGTGAGATTTATAGTGCATTAAAAGTGAAATATTTGTGGGTTCATTTGCACTACTATATTACTCTCAAAAAGCTTAGTGTTTGTGTTCTTGAGAAGGGCACACAATCATATTAGCATCAAGTGTCTAAAGACACCCTTAGTGCACCAAAATCTGCAACTTTTAGTGGCCAAAGGAAGTCACCAAAATCAAATCAATTCTCCAAGTTTTGGAGAAGTAAATAGCCATAAATAATCAACAAGGATTGCCTCAAATTGAGACTTGGTGAGTCTCAGATTCAAAGCACTATAAGTGTTATATTGCATATACAAAAGTGGTTATAATTTGGGTTCATAAAACCAACAAAAAAGGAGAGTTGCATATTCATATGAAAATCTCCAAAAATTTGCCATAAAATTAGAAAACTAGGAGTGCAAAATGATGCAAAAGGGGTGTTTTTATATAAAAAAATTATTACATATTGTGGCACCATTCTAAGTTGTTTTACATAGGTGATAAGGTAGAGCTTGAGGTGCTACAAAGGCACATTATACAAGGTTAAAACAACTAGACACTAGCACACTCTAAGCATAGAAAATGAGCCTCTCAAAAGGCTCACATATTCTCCATTCTAGATAGCCGAACCTGCAAGACTTCAAGGGAAAACACAAGGAAAAAACATCATATTTGAAAGAAATATTATCTAAAAAGAATGAAATACATAACAGGTTCAAAAGGGAGAAAAAGGTATCAAAACCAATGTGGAAAGGAGGACAAAATCAGCATGCTGAAGGTATAAACAATAGGTGCTTTGAGAAAAAATATCCACCATTAGGAGCACCAATATCAGCTATAGATCCTCCATTGGAAGCTCCATAGAATCAAGGGACATCACAAATAGAACCATCCAACGTCCTCATCGAAGCACCTATAGAAGAAAGAAGTTGCTTGATCTCCAAGAAACATAGCAAGCAAAATAATAAGCATACAAAAGGGAATAAGAGGTATATAATTCATCTTGGATCATTATAAAAAATAGTTACATGTAAAGTGCCACTTGGAACAAAACTCCTAAGGCACCATATTCATTCATAATATCTAATAAACAAAGGATTACTTCAAGTGCTCAACAAATGGAAGTTACAAAGAATAAAGAAGAGGTTACATTCATATGAGTGCCACTTGTCCAAAGTTGGAATTTTCTAGGAGTGCCCATATTGGAGAGTAAGTCAAGCACTCACCAAGAAGACTGTAACTTCTCATATGTTACATATAGTAGCAATACAAGTGCTTAGTAACTCCCATCTACTCCTCAAACACCTATGAAGTGTAACTGTTGCACCACTTATCATATTTACAAATATTCTTGGTCCATTTAAAGGGTTAAATAACCAAGGGAGTTTGAAGCATGCATATCCATTCAAAGCACTGCACATAGGGCTGAATTGTAGTGTGGAGGAAAGTGAAAGAGCATTTAAAGATCTAGTCAAAAGGAGCCAAAAAATCATAGAATTTTGGTGTAATTCTTCAAGCTCTAAATTCAAGATAAATTCAAGGCTATCCATTGGTTGAAGCACCCAAGGAAAAATACATTGGAATTACTATCATTCATGCCTAAATATTGCATCAAAAATTGCAGACATCAAATATGCAAGGTAAGGAATAATTCCTATTATAGTTTGATTTCATTCTTGGGAGATATATGGATTATATAGTAAGGTTGAAACTTAGATAAATAAAATGTATTGAAAGAAAAAATCAAAATGGAATTAAGATATCAAATTAATTAAATATTTGCAATATTAAACATTGGAGTAATAAGGGTTTCTACTGGAAAAATAAAATTAATAATATTTACAAATATTATTGTGTTCTAATTTTCTATATTTGGGAGCTATAAGGGTTACAACACCAAATTAGGTTATTGAAAATTAGAAACACTAAAATCAAATCCTAATGTATTATAAAAGAGGTTATTAAGATGTTTGCTAAGGTTAAAAATTTATAATATTCTTGTCTCAAAATTTCACAAAAAGGGATAAAATAAATCCAACATTAAAACCTCTTCAAAATTGGAAAAAGTTCTTAGTTCAATAGGAGTAATAAGGTATTAGAAAATTTAATTTTGATATTTACAAAACTTTAAAAAATCAACCTAAAATTGAACTACAATTTACAAAAGCACTATATCACATTCCAAAATCACTAGAGAGTCATAAGGCATTCTACAAAACTTGATAATAATAGCATCTACCAAAGATTATCAAGTTCTAAATCCATTGGGAAGATATATTATTTCTACAAAACCTAAAATTCCATTAGGTATATATACTCTCATCACTAGGGAGACATAAGGTATTCCACAAATCCTAATAATAACAACATCATGGATTATTGGTATATAGATTCAGGTGCAAGTAAGCATATGACAAGAAACATACATTGGTTCAATTCTCTGAAGAAAATAAATTAAAAGCTAGTTGCTTTATTAGATATCAAAACATATGAAGTAAAAGGAATTGGAAATATTCCAGTTTATCTTAAGGATGGAAGAGGTATAATCAAAAATATATTGTATGTTCCAGGATTAAGTACTAATCTTATTTTTATTTCTCAACTCATGGATCAAGACTTAACTATTGAGTTCAAGGTTATCACTGGCATAAAACAATGTCACATCTCTAGATAGGAAATAATGATAGCATCATGATCGTATAAAAATCGTCTATATGTCCTAGATACTACTATTCACTCATATCCTTTAGTTAATGCTTCATAACTATGGTATAAATGACTAGGACATACCAGTGAGACATCAATGAAGGAATTATTCAGATATCAAATTGTAGAAGGACTACCCAACTTATCTCAAGAAACTGTTGTATGTCCAAAATTCTTATCTATAAAACAACATAGAATTCCTTTCAAACTTCATCAAAACAAAGATCAACATCTGCTAGAAATAATATATATAAATTTATGTGCACCAATGAAAGTTTATAGTGTTGGAGGACATAAATACTTTGAATTATTTTTTGATGATCACAGTAGAAAAATGTGGGTATATTTTATAAAATACAAATCATAAGCAAATTTATTTCCAAATATAAATAACTCAAAATTTAAGTGAAAAAAGAATCAGGGAAGGCCATAAAAGCACTTCATTATTATAGAGGAGGATAATTTATTTCCAAATAATTTGACTCATTTCTTGAAGATAATGGAATTAAAATATAGCTTATTACAGCATATTCACCTAAAAAAAATGGAATTTCAGAAAGAAGAAATAGATCAATAATAGAAATGGTCAGATGTATGTTAAAAGAAGCACAACTTAATCATAAATAATGGGTTAAAGTAGTACAAACAATAGCCTACATACAAAAGACACTACCAAAAAGAGTACTCAAGCATATTACACCAGAAGAAGCATGGTCAAGATAAAAGCCCAACATAGAAAAACTAAAGATATTCGGATGCAAATCCTACATGCACGTTTCAAAATAAAAGATGACTAAACTATGATAGGGATATTTGTTGGTTATGATAATGAATCTGCAGGATACAGAATACTAGATCCATATACAAAGAAATTCTACATTAGTAGAGATGTGATATTTGATGAAAAAATTAACATCAACATAGATGAATCTAGTGGTGACACAAAAGTCCTCCTAAATCTATCTGCTAGAAGACACAATGAGTGTAGAGTCAGAATAAAAATATCAAGAAAAATATACGGAAGCATCAACAATTCTGCTTAGAAAATAACCAATATGTCTTACAGATACTCTTAGAGGATAAAATCTAGAAATAATACCATATCTTACCTCTACAAGACTGCAAAATTGTAGCATGACCAAAATAAATAGAGGAATGCTAAGTAACACAATAGAACCAACATCAATTTCTCAAGTACTAAATGAATCACACTGGAAAGTAGCTATGGAATTTGAATAAGCATCACTCAAAAAGAATAAGATATGAGATCTAGTAAACCTACATGTAGGAAATAAAATAGTGGGATGCAAGTGGGTTTACAAAATCAATTACAATGAATATGGAACACTTAAAAAATACAAAGTTTGACTAGCAGCCAAAGGATATAATCAGATAGAGGGAATTGACTATGAAGAAACATTCGTACCAACAGATCAAATGACTACAATACAAATAGTTTGTGTGCTAGCAGCACATCAAGGGTGAAAACTTCATGATATGGATGTAAAAAGTGCATTTCTTAATGGTGACTTAGAAGAAGTCTATGTGACACAACCTGAAGGTTTTGTCATTCAAGTACAGGAAAGTAGGGTATGCAAATTGAATAAATATCTATATGGATTGAAACAATCTCCTAGAGAATGGAATATAAAGATCAATAATCACCTACTACATCATGATTTCAAAAGGATTTCATCAGATCCTAGTCTATATACCAAGAAAATTGGAAATAATATCTTGATCCTCATAGTATATGTTGATGACATAGTGATTATTGGAAGTTCAAAAAATTTAATAAGTGACATAAAAAAGTATCTATAAAATGCATTTGAAATGACATATCTAGGATAAATGAACTACTACCTTGGTCTAGAGATATGTCATGGAAAAGACAAAATAGTTATCACTCAATCAAAATATGAAAAAGCTCCTCTTGAAAAATATAGAATAATAGAGTGTAAGCCCAAATACACACCAATGGAACAAGGGATTAAACTATCCAAAAATGATAAAATACCATTAGTTTCAGCAATGATATATCATCAATTTATTGGAAGTCTTATATACGTAAGAAACAACCGATCAGACATAGCATTTGTAGTAAATTATATTTCATGGTTCATGCAATAACCAAGAGAAAGTCATTGGAAAGATATAAAAGACTATTACAATATATCAAGAAGACTACAAACTATGGATTAACTTATATGAAGGATGTCCAAGAATTTTGTTTGCAGGGATACTTAAATTCAGATTATGCTGGATCTATTGATGATAAGAAATCTACCTCAGGTTATGTATTTTATCCTTGATCAGGATCCATATATTGACACAATAATAAATAGCATACAATAGCAAAATCATCAACTAAAGCAAAATATCAAGCAAAAAGAGATACACACTGTGAACCTCTATGGTTAAAATACATACTATCTGACATGGGACTCAAATGAACTCCCACTATGATATTATTTGATAGTCAAGGAGTACTGAATCTTATGAAGAATTCAATCATAAATGAAATAACAAATTATATTGAATGTTGATGTCATTTCATTAGGGAACATTTTCAGAACAAGGATATCATACTCAAGTATGTTTCTACAGAATATTAGTTGGTAGACATCTTTATAAAAGTAATTGAAAAAATAAAGTTATAAATATTTAGAGATCACCTATGTGATTCAAGAGAACTTCATACAAAATAATGTAACACAGGGGGTGCTAGAATTATGTTATATTACTTTAGGGGGAAGTTATCTAGTTGTTTCATATAATGTAGTAAATGCACAAGTGTTAATGTGTAATTTGTAAATGTGTAAGGTGTCCCTTGTACAACTAGGTAGAGTGTTGGCCAAGGAATCCATATTCTTATATAAAGGGTCTCATATCTCTACTTGAATGTATCACTCTATATTCATGTAAGAATATGCTTTATTATTCTGGTCTCTATCTCGTGGTATAATGGAATTCTACTAAAGCTATCAGTTTCTATCGAAGAAGCTTTGTATTAAGATCAAGCTCAATGGTGTGTTGTATAGTCTCCTTGTTGTAGACCTTGAGATCATCATAATTCCAAGCTATAATGTCATTATATTTTTTGCATAATTCTTGTATTTGACCAACCTCTTCCTCAAAGCATTACACCCCTATTTTAAGGCTCCTTTTAGGTGTAACTTGAACCTCCTTATAGCCTTTAGCATCAATTTTTATCATATGACCCGTTGGTCTATCACTGTTATCAAATAGGATTTCAAGGGTTATCAATCCCTTTGGTATATGATTTTTTTTTAGATATATGAGCTCTCCTTCTTCTTTCTCATCTTCATTCTCTGGGATTTTGTTAGTTGAATAATTTATTTCATGAATCAAGAAGTTTACTATTTGCTCATCATTTTCAAATGCTTGCTATAAGATATATTTATCTAGAATAAAAGTTATGTACACCAATATTACTATCTTAGCCTTGTATATGGTGTTTGACACAAGGTAATAATTAGCCTCGATTGATGCTAGTGTGTTAGCATGAGTGTTTTGATCCCTAGGAATAGCCTTGATATTCAAGGCCTCAAAAGCCTCTAGTAAGTCCTAGACTTTGTTCCTATAAGATTTAAGATAATGTTGCTTACTAACACATCTCTTAGTTATTTTATTTATAACTAATTTAGAATCTCCATACATTTATAGTTGTTTGGCCCTAAGAATTTTTGCCTTCTTTAATCCCAAACACAATGCTTCATACTCTTTTACATTATTTTTGCAGCTCCATGTCAATCTATATGAGAAGGCTCTCTCAGCTCCTATGGGTGATATTAGGACTATACCTACTCTAGTGCAATTTTTGCATCTTGCTCCATTAAAATAGAGCTTCCAGCTCTCATTGGACACGGATCGGTTCCCACAAGCCAGTGAGTTTCTTTATATTTGAATTTTTAGTGGTGTAAGTGCCCATTCTTGTCTCATTCATGGTATTAAAATCCTTTAGTGAGAATTTGTCTTTTGTCTAAAATTCCTTCCTCTTCTATCAAATCCTCTTATTTTGTTACAATGTTGACTATATTAGCCTATTGGTTTCCCTCCAATTTCTCTATATGCAATGAGAAATATTTTCCTGAATAGATTTTCATTCTTTTGCCCTTGTCGATTATTTCCATATGAGAATAGTCAATGAAAATATGGCCACCCAACTTGGTAGTGAACTCCCTTGTGAGGTATATTTCAAAATAGGACTCCAATTCTACCACCACTATCTCTTGGATGCTAGTAACTTAAGACAATTTGTATAATACCATGGGGACATCCTTGATTATCCCCATCATTTTCATAGGGGTGTCATCTAATTATAAAATGTTGAGATAGTTTCTTGTATATTCCATTCCCATGACATCACACACAACCTTGGGCATCACTATAGTAGTAGTTCCTAAGTCAATCATACAATTGTGGACTACCCATCCCTCCATCTCCAGTGATAGGTAAAATGGGGATGGCCTATTTTTTCCTACTCCTAATATGGGACTACCTTGGGCCAAAGTTTTCTTTGAAAGGACCCTACTTTGATTCTTGATTAGTTTAAGGGAAGCAAATAAATATACCTAGGAATGAGCTAAGCATCATACATGCTAGATTTTGAGGGTGTCATCTTCAATTCTTCAATGATGTTGAAGGCAGGGATTTTAGATTACCATTCCTTATATGTTGGAGATTGTTCAAATCTACTTCTATACTCTTGAGTGCCCTCAACACACTATTTCTTGGTCAGAGAGGGGTATCTCAGCGTATCTCTAGATTCCTCCAATATTTTTACCATCTTTTGCTAAGTATTATTACATTTATTCTCCTTACTTTACTATTGGAATGACTTATGAGCAAGAGTATTATGTGGGATATCCTTCTCAACTTCCTTCTTGTCATCGGCATCAGTCAAGATCTTCAAAGGATTTAGTTCCTTAGGATTCACTTGCAAAGGCTTATTGCCTAATATTATTAATATAGAAACATATCCAACTAATGGCATCATGAGGTTATGACCAACATCTTTGATCATATTCATGTGTCCCTTTTCATCCTTTTCTACTTTCTCTATTGCTATATTCTATATATAATGTTGATGCATCATACAAGTACTTTATCCATGAGGGTAGTTGCATGTAGAACACCAATAATTATTATTCTGGTGTAGACACTAAAGCTTCTCCCTCTATCGATGAGAACTATACTAGTCTTCTTAGGAGACTTGCTAGTGAAAGCAATCTGGTACCTGGCCACATATGGAAACCTTCTTGGTTGAAAATTTATTTTAGCTTCCCTTATCTTCATTAGATTGATTTCATTGGTGAGATTCTTCATGGAATTCTAAATTTCTTGTATGAGATAATTCTATAGATATGGTGTCTATAAAGTAGGTATCACAGGAGGAGCAAGTAACATTTGCACCATCAGTAGGGGTGGTAGAGTTGGTACCATAGAAGATCTAGGCCAATAAGAGAAATTTATAAGAGATGAAACTTTGGGATAGGGGAGAGCTAAGGTAATTAGCTTGGCTGGATTAAAGGGAGCTCAAGGAAAAATGATATTACAAGCATGGTAGGTAGCCTACTTATATCAATGAAAATATTCTCAACTTTTATTACCTCCAAGAAAATCTAAGGGAAGTTCAATATGTTTTATTGCCATATCATTAGACCTAAATTTGAACTAAAATCCCTCAGGTAATAGTACATATATTTTTTATTATCTGGTCGAAGGCCATCAGGAAATCTCTTTGAGGTGTGGCTAAACCTGATGTTGAAATCAATAATTTTCTCCTATGGGTGTTTTTGTATCACTATGAACTATGCGAGCAAATATAAAGGTTCTACCTACTCATTGAATTCTTCTATCAGTTTGCCAACCAAATTGATCCAAATTTTATACTTCCATTAGGTAGAGTTCTATACCAATATAGCATCTTACCTTTTAGAAATATGACCAATAACCTTATCATCACATCCTCCTCTTTAATGTTATGAACAAAAAACAATGAAGATACATCCTAGTAATTCTCATAAGTTGTTTTCCCAGTGTTGTTATATGTTGATAGATCCTTCAAGGCTACCTAAGGAATAGTATGCTAATCTACAATATTAAGAGGGTTTGTATGGTTCCAATTGGGGTAATGTAGATTTTGATTTTGAGCCATTATTTATTGAGGGTAAACATGTAATTTAGGTGTTAGGTTGATATCACCCTGATCCTCTATAAGATATGAGTATGGAGTTGATTCAAAAAAAGGGAAAGGTTACCTTCTTCCAAAGGATAGTTGTAGGAATTCTAGTGGTTATTTAGACTGGCTAGACTTAGGCCTTGTAATAATAAAAATACAATAAAGCATAATTGTTATGGATTTTTGGGATTCTACTTTAATGGATTAACTAGGTGAATTAGGAAAAGTAGGCAAAATAGGGCATCACCTAACTATAATTTATCCAAAATATGGGATAGTGTCCCATCGAGCATGCCAACAATTTTTGGTCGAAAGTTTTTCTAATGAGAAGGTTTGTGCACCCACAGACCTTGACCAACTTCGAATGATCGCAAGGCTAGGTGATTGTGTGGGTCAATATTTAGAGAAGGTCAACTCCTTAAGAACCCTAGGTAACTATACCTAGGGAAAAGGGTGCTAAAAGAAAATAAATAGAGCTAAAGCTAGAATTTATAGAGGTATAAATTAAACCACATCAAAATCATGTATAGCCAAACTTAAATCATTACATAAAAACTTCATGAGTCATCTAACAGACCAACTGGCATCTCTCATTAATAATTAACACACACAATTTGACTACAAACTCTAAAACTAGAAAATAAAATGCATAAAATTTAGAATACAAAATTAAATCAAAGTCATCCAACTAATTTTAGTAGAATAAACAATCAAATGTTCATACTTACATAAGAAATTTTGGAGGACAAACAATAATCCACTTGTATTTCTAAATGATAGAAGTTTTACATGTACCTAAAGAGACGACCCTTAGAATGACTTGCATTATAGCATATATAGCTTCTAAAAAACTCCTCTTATAAGTAATTATGATGCTCATTAATGGAGCAACAAAAAATTATACTACAAGTGGATATGGTGCTCATTCATGGAGGGCAACTGTGTTAGAAAGTATCCCGATTGTATATGCCAAATACACTTTATGACTATTAATTTACCATCTAAATGATATAAAAATAGGATTTTTTGGCTACACCTGGTTTGTCCATCCATCTAACACATATAATCATTCTAATTCTAAAAATACTTACATGTACATAGAGAAAGTGAGTTGTTATGATCATTCATGCAACCTAATCATGGGGGACGTACCTTACCATCAATTTTTTTTGACATATCATAGAGCCATCCGCTACACATCAACTACATATAGGGATATGCATAATTAGTTATTACATCCATGTACCATCCTTAGACCTAGGCATAGTGCTCTCCCACTAGTAGTGATTCAACAAAATTCTGTGATCTCCCACCATATTTTGATTCTCCTTCTTTGCCACGATGGACTCTTGGGATCTATATGGATGTTAGTTTCTTCCTATTTCCTTGTCGAGCAATGCTTCTATACATGGCAGACTTTCAAGATAGGACAAGGCTTCCTCCTTTTCCATCCAATTTAGTTTTATTTTCCTTTGAGGTAAGCTTTTGGGACCTATTGGAGGTCTAATCTCTTTTTGCTTTTTTGTTGGGTTTGTCACTTGGTCAATTTCAGGTTTTCACTATGGTAGAATTTTGGGATCCCTTTGAAATCCGTTGGTTTCCTATTTCTCCAATCATATTTTATTATTTTGATTCCTCATAGTAGGATTTTAGGACCCACCCAAGGTTCATTGATTACCAATGTTTTTCCTACCTCTTCACAACAAACTTCTAGGAGCGATTCGAATAGGGGTTATGGCCTAGTTTCCCACCAGATGTCCCATTTTCTCTTTCTTTGTGGTGGAATTTTGGTATTTACTTGATGCTCAACACGAGCCCTTTTTTTCTAGTCTCTATACTTAGTGAAGTTTTGGACTTTGCGTATTTTCCTCCATGTCCAAATATTAGACCCTTTTCAAAGGCTCCTTCTAGCATTCGAATGTAGGCAAGAAAGTGGGGAGTGAGAAATACTTCCTATAGTGCCCATATTTTTTCGAAACTTTCCATATTTCTAATTCATCCAAATGGGTATCTACAATAGTTAATGGAACTAGAAAATTCATTGTGGGTCAAAATATATAGCCTTTTGAAATTCATAGACTGTTATGGGGAATTGGTATTACTGAACTATATTTTCATCAAATATTCTAAACTCTTGATGATGTGTGTAAGAATTTGGTACTGTTGAAAATATTATCTCAAGATATTTTTATTAATATTTGAATCACATCAAATAGAGCTCTCTAGAAAAAGTTATGGCCATTTTAAGCTTACAACTAATTATAGAAAGAAAAGTGGTAGAATTCTAGAAAGTACTAACAACTTAAAAATAGAAATTTTCAAACCTTAAAAAATAATTTAAAAATAGAATTTCCAAACCCTAATATAGGGCTATATATATGAGTTCTAAGGATTTTTATTCATATATGAGAACAAAAGGAGTATTCCAAAATATTTGAAGGTAAACTTTTGAGCACCAAGGAAGGAAAAATTGAGTTCACAATAGAACAAAGAGAAGAAATACATCATAACAAGGGGATCATAGTTAGAGAAAAAAATATTGCAATCTAATACAACAGTTAAGGATTGTAACCAATGCATGTTTTTCAATAACAATCTGTATAAAAATTTTGCATGTGTTTTTATCCATTTTGGAGTTTCCACATAAATTTGGTGTCTCTCTTTGAACTATGTGAATATTTATCTAGTATTACTATTTTTATTTTCTTTATTGCTACAATTATTAGATTAATATTAACACACAAATTATAATTTAATGAAGCATAAATATGAAGCAAGA
This sequence comes from Wollemia nobilis, assembly GCA_028583015.1. Lineage (NCBI taxonomy): Eukaryota > Viridiplantae > Streptophyta > Pinopsida > Araucariales > Araucariaceae > Wollemia > Wollemia nobilis. The sequence continues at coordinate 1,669,924 of JAQPPZ010011065.1, read as the reverse complement.
TCCATAGATCTATATATAGAGGTGAATCCACAATGTGGTACTTTATAGATCATAATTGAATAAACAAAGATAATATTACAATTAAAATGAAGAAAATCTAATAAAGTTAAAATTTTTAAACTCTTATGAGTTTCTAAGATATCACATTATAACATGGAATGAGACTTCAAACTCAAATGGACTAAAGAGACATTAGAGGAGTATAAACACAATGTTAATTCAACAAATTCATCATTAGGACCATGGATTTTTACTTGCCTAGATTGGTATTTTCCCACTCTAAGTAAGAAAAGGAAAGTTACCTTCATTTTTTTTTATTGAAGGGAAAGGGTTTTGAAAGGGACCTTAAACATTTTACAAAACATAAAAGTGAAACAAGTTAAATAAACAAAATTAACCCAAGAAGAAACAAAAAATAGAGCAACTAAAACAACATATCAAACCAAAAAGAGAGAGGAAAGAAACCCAAATTAACCTAAGTGCAACCAATTCCAAGAACTGTAAAAATATCGAAAGGAAATTTAGAGTCAACAAATATCATCATCTTGATTGGTAGACCTAAGTTTTTGAGAGAAATCAACATGCCAAACCTTAAGGGTCTCTTTTTCAATGCCTCTATTAGCAAGTGGGTCAGTAGATTTATTTCCTTCTCTTAACATGTGTTGGATAATGATATTAGAGTACTTGTTAACAAGCTTCCTACATTCATGAATGATATTGGAAAGGCTCCATGAAGGGGATTGAGAAGTTTTGATATAGTTGATTATAAGAAATGGATATCCTTCAAGGATTAAGTTGTTGGAGCCAAAGCCTTCTAGGACAAGCAAGACTTGATAAATAGCTCTCACCTTAGCCAAGTTGTTGGTTTAAACTATGATATAATTTACATATGCTGCAATGATTTTATCTTTGTTGTCTTTGATTATACCTTCACTTCAATTCCTTCTAGGATTTTCTTTAGCCACTACATCAAAGTTAAGCTTTATCCACATTGTAGGAGGAGGGATCCAAGTAATTCTTGATCTATCAACAATAGGCTGAGGAGTTATTGCAACACAATTTGTTAGATTAAAACTTGCAAATAGGTGAGATTTAAGACTTGGTTTGGGGGCCCCATTTGATGATACAAGGAGAGAATTTTTAGAGGTAAAGGTGGTGATGCAAAGGAAGATGGATTGAGAGTCTATAGCAAATCCTTTGAAAACTATGGTGTTATATTCCACTCAATCTACCAAAGGAAGTTGTGTAGGCATGTGGACCACATGAATTTTAACTAGGAATTAAAGAAAGGATTAGGCCATTGTTCAAAAAAAAGTATAATAGAAGACAGTTGAACCCAAGTAATATTGACTAAATCAAATAGGAAATTCATAATAGAAAGAGAAAAAGGGTATTGTAGGAAAATATAGATGGTTGATTCCTAATTGGACTTACAAAGAGGAAAATAGTTGGGGATAAAAATGTCTTTGATGATTAAGTTATCCATAGTTAAAATTTGATTTTAAGATGCAAGCCAAGAAAATAAGTTGATTTTTGGAATCAAATTTTTAATCCAAAAATACTTAATAGGGGTTCATCTAGGTGAGGGGGTATCTTGAATATAGTAAGCAGATTTAACCGTGAACTTACCATCCTCACTAAGCTTCCATATGAGGTTGTCTTTTGACTAGGAGTTTGGAATAACAAAGACTCACAACAAATTTTGAAGGGTTCTAGTAGCAAAGGTGGAACTGAAATCCAGATCATTGGTGGGAAAGGATTTCCAGAGGTATTGGTTAGGATATTGAGAAATAAAATTAATCACTCTACTTTCAGAGGATTTTTCCGTGAAGGGCTTGAGAATTTCTAGACTTAGCTTAGATATGAGGGGGTGATCCTTAAGCCAAACATCTTCCCAAAACCTGATAAAATTATCGCAGCCAAGTTTCCATCTCATTCCCTTCCTAATGATGTCCCTACATTGAATGACAAAATTCCAAAAGCATGAACCTTGAGGAAGAGGTTGGTTATCCATGAAATAAATTTTTTGAAGTTATTCCTTTTTTACTATATCAATCCAAGTAGATTGAGCCTCAGTGACAATTCTCCAAGCTTGATTTGCCATGAGTGCCAAATCCATAATTTATTTTATGGATTTCTCTAAATCCCAACCCTCCTTGGTATTTTTTCTTGCAGATTCTATCCCAAGAAACTAAAGAAATATTTATTCCAATTTTCATTTCCAACCAAAAGGAACCTCCTTTGAATTTTTTCAATCTTATGGCAAACAAAAACAAGAACTTTGAAGATTGACATGAAAAAAACTAGAATACTTTGGAGGTATGCTTGCACAAGAGTAGCCTTAGCCGCTTGGCTTAACATTGTTTTTTTTCATCCTACCAACTTCTTGTTGATTCGCTCAATGACATTGCTCCATAAGAATTTAGAAGGATTACTATAAAAAAAGAGGGAGCCCAAGGTAAGTAGAAGGAATCTGAGAAATAGTACAACCCAAAATCCTAGTAATCTTAAGATATTTGCAAATGGGATTATTTAGAAATAGATTATGCTATTCACAAAGTTAATTTTTCCCAACAGCTTATTAAAAAAAACAGAATATATTTGATTATTTTAGCTTCAGAAACTAAGGATAGAGTTGCTAGGATAGTATCATCCACAAATTGTTGATGAGTAATGGGCTTGGAAATAGATAAGGGCTTTATAACAAAAGGAAGACCCAAAGAGAAATCTTGTTTAAGGGATCTTACAAGTGATTCAATAATGATGATGAAGAGGAAGGGTGACAAAGGGTCGCCCTATTAGAATTAATATACACTATGCCTTCTTTTAGTTTTACACTTGTCATATTCATTGATATTTGTCATATTTTTCATATAGGCTTATGCTATATATTGTACTCATTTGTATCAATATTATTATCTCATATTTATTCTTAATCCTAAAATTTGGTATCAGAGCAGGTTCACTCTCCTTCTCGTGTCACCCCACCCCATTTTTTTCACTCATTCTTTCCCTCCATATTTTACCCATTTTTTTCCTTCAAATAAGGGAGTATGCTCTTCATATTTCGATGGATAAAAAACCAAATATTTGATGGAAAAATCCATGGCTAGAATTTTTTCTATGTATCTATCCAAAGAAGTAATTTCTCCAAGTAAGAAATGAAAAATGAGATACACCTTTTATTTTAATGGTAAAATTTTCTTTGTGACATAGTGGATGAGCTGTCATTGACTGGTTCATGAATGTTGCGCATGATGGAGTTTATGATCTGTTGTTTATTTTTTATAATCCAAAATTTGTTATACATTTGTGCAGAGGAAAATGTGTTTTTCACCAACCGCAGCCCAGATATGTCACTGCGGACATAGCAGACCCCAGGCAGGGATCATAATATAAAAAGGAGTGGATGCAAAATGCAATTTTTTTGTGTCCCTTTCTAGTGATATTTTTTCCAAGCGACTTTTTCTAGCACAAATATAGTTTGTATTGTGTCCAGAGGTTACGACATCAAACTCAGATAGCCTACCATTGCTCTGCTCGGGCACCATGTACCCTCTAGTTTGGATCTATGAATCCTACCATGGCGGGTGGAGATTGCACAAGGACGTGAGCTTCAACTACAAGGAGATGTCGCTTCACGATGCAGGTGATGTTCAACATAAGATAAATACATAAAGGATAATAGAGGAAATTTTTGGATCATATGAAAGTGTGGGATAGATCGATCCATACCATCGATTAATGTTGCCAACCATTTTGTGGTCTAAAGTGTGGTGGTGTGACCATAAGATAAGCTGACATCGGGTGCTAGTGAGAGTTTAATGCCCAACCTGGCAGACACCCTCGCCCACTATTGCTCCTTGGGCACTCATTTATGGTGGAAGAGAAAAATATGTCAAATATAAATCGGCCAACATGAGGCCCACCCCTATATTTAATGCACAACTCTTGTGCTAAATAAGAACATTGGTGATGTATATTAAGACTTGAATATGAGACTAAGATCTATATTTACCAATCGTTACTGCTCGAGAATGACGACATGAATAATTTCAATTAACAGATGGTGTTACCATATTTTATGTTAGAAAAACCAAAATTTCTCCACTGCATGATTTGCAGAAGACGTGGATTGAAGGTCTGCTTTTAGCTTTAGTTGTGTTGATGAGATGATTTGACTAATTGAAATGGTCTTTTATTGTCAACATTATCTTGTGGTTGATCCCTTAAGCCATGTTTTCCCTTTTCTCTTACTACGTGATGCTCATGACTTGTTGTTCAAAAGACTTTGACATACTAGCTCTATGAGTGAATATACAGAGGCAATGAGTGCAAAATTATGTTAGGTAATGGATCCAAATTGATAAGAGAGGAATTAATTACCATTAAATATTGTTTGCGGGGTTCCAAAGCCATTAAATATTGTTGGCGGGATTCCAAGGCCATTAAATATTGTTTATGGGAAACGATCAATAATAGGAACGTGAACGGGATTCCAAGGGGATAGAATAATATTGGTGAAAAATACTTGTCAAAATAACGTGATAACCGTATGGGTGGTTTCAACCCATGGTTTTGGCCCATTGTATTCTGACACCACTATGTGGTTTTGGGTAGTGGAAAAGTCACAAATCTCTATATATTTTGTACTGTAAAGGTCATCTTATATGTGAATGCTCTTTTCTAGTTTGGAGGAAGAGAGGGGAGGAGACATTGTACAAGTGGAGAAGATTGTTGTATTGTTGCTAATACAAAGGACTGATTGTTTCTTCGTGGATGTAGGGTACACTACCTAAACCATGTATATCTTGTGTCTCTTACATTTGTGTGATTCCTTGTTGTTTATTGCATTGTTTCCTATTTTGCTTATGGGGGTTTAACTAGGGTTTGAGCTATTTCTCCATTTCTATTATTATTATTGTTTTTTCTCATAGGTTGTGTATTGTTTGTACATGGTAAATTCCCAAAAATTGGTATCAGAGTTGTATGGAAAGGGCACTCATAGGAGAGTTTTCAGTTCAAGTGGAAGAAATGGGATAAAGTTCAAAGTTTAAAATCGAGAAGTTTAATAGAAAAAATTTTGGTATGTGGAAAACCAAAGTGGAGGATTATGTATATCAGAAGAATGATCTACACTTGGATCTAAAAGGGAAGACCAATGGTAAACCTAGGACGATGGATGATGAGGAATGGGATCTGATAGAAAGAAGGGCATTGGGGGTGATCCGGTTGAGTATGGTTGATTTTGTTGCATACAACATTGGGATGGAAAAGACCACCAAAGGAGCCATGGATACACTCGCTAAGTTGTATGAAAACCCCTTAGCTTAAAATAAAATTTTATTTATTAAAGAGATTTTTACTATGAAGTTGCCAGAGGGTGGATCTATCCAAGATCACCTTAATGAGTTTTATGATGTTATGGGTTCTTTAAAATTTTTAGGGCTTGATTTTGATTATGAGGTTACGAATTTAGGGTTTCTTTGTTCACTACCAGACTCGTGGGATAGTGTTTTAATGACAATGAGTAATTTTATGCTTGGATCAGGAAATCTAGTGTTTTATGATGTAGTTAGCATAATCCTTAGTGAGGATATGAGGAGAAAAACCTTAGGGGAGGATTCATCATCTGGAGTAGCACTATCTATAGAAAGTAGAGGCAAAAACAGAGAAAGAGGAAACGACCAAGCTATATGGAAAATGCATAATAGAGGAAAATCGAAGGGTAGATCTAAAAGTAGAGACAAAAGCAAGAATGATTGCTAGAATTTTGGGACGAGTGGACATTCAAGAGGAAGTGCAAATACAAAAACAAGAATGAGTACAATAATGGGAATGATGCTCAAGAGGTAAACATTGCAGGTGCAATTTATCAGGATGCCCTAATTCTTGCAACAACTTACACAAGTGAGTATTGGGTTATGGACTCTGGAGCTTCTTATAATGTCACTTATCATAGGGATTACTTAGTTGATTATACTCTAATCCATTATGGAGAGGTTTTTTTGGGCAATAACTGTCCATTTGAGATTGTGGGTATTGGCACGGTGAATGTAAAATTGACAAATGGAAATATCTAGGTGCTTAAAAATGTTAGGCACATTTATGATATGAAGAGGAACCTGATTTCAGTCAGTGCACTTGATTTGCAGGGATACAACACTAATTTTGGAAACTGGCAATGGAGAGTGACAAAGGGTTCAATGGTGATTACAAAAGATGAGTTGACTGGAACTTTGTATTTACTATAGAACTCACATTGAACTATGCTGCTCAGGATGATATTAAAGCATGGCATTTGTGGTTGGATCATATGAGTGAGAAAGGGATGAAAAACTTTCACTCCAAAAACTTTTTCCAAAACTCAAGGATGTTGATTTGGGTTTCTATGAAGGTTGTGTATATAGAAAACAAAAAAGGGTAAGATTTCTAAAATTTGGTCCAGAAAGGAAGAAAGAGAAATTAGATTTAGTACACTCGGATGTGTGGGGTCCCTCACCGGTACTTTCTCTTGAGGGATACTCTTATTATGTTACCTTCATTGATGATTTTAGCAGGAAGACATGGATCTACACAATTAGGCATAAATCTGATGTTTTTGACACTTTTCAAAAGTGGAGAGCATTAGTGGATATTGAGGTAGGTAAGAAAGTAAAGTGCCTTAAATCTGATAATGGTGGTGAATATTGTAGCAAGGATTTTGAGGACTATTGCGCAAAGGAAGGGATTAGGAGAATCAAGAATACTCCTAGGACACCACAAGATAATGGAGTCTCGAAGAGGATGAAAAAAACTATAATGAAGTGTGCCAGAGCTATGAGATTTCATGTAGGGTTGCCATTGTTCTGTTGGGCTAGTGCAGTTGATACACCAGTTTATTTGATAAATAGAGGATCTTGTACTGCATTGGATGGAGGTATTCTAGAGGAGACTTGGAAAGGTAAGCCTGTAAACTACTCATTCCTTAGATTATTTGGTTGTGATTCTTTTGCCCATATAGATAAAGAAAATAGGATTAAGCTTGATGCAAATTCTAGAGAGTGCTATTTTTTTTGTTATGGTGTGGATGAGATGGGATATAGGATATGGGATAATGTTGGCCAAAAAGTTAGTAGGAGTAGAGATGTGATTTTAAATGAGGATAGGTTGTACAAGGATAGGCACATACAGATTGAAGAGGATGCACCTGAGTTTGTTGAATTGGATGCAATCCCAGAGCATGGTATAAAAATACAGCCTCTTGTTCAGTTTGATGAACATGGTGCTCATGAGGAAGAGCAAGGTGAACAGGAAATTGTTGTTACTCCACCATCATACCCATAGGAAGTAAGGAGATCTACAAGGATAAGACATGCACCTAATGCCGATGAACTGAAATGCTTTTATGAGGCTTTGAAAGTGGATGCTAGGATTAAGTAGGAGCATGCTATGAAGGATGAGATGGACTCATTGACTCAAAACCAAACTTGATATTTGGTTGCACTTCCCAAGGGAAAAGGGTTATTGAATTGCAAATGGGTGTACAAGATGAAGGACTAAGTTGATGGCAACAAGAGATACAAATAAAGACTTGTTGTGAAAGGATTTGCACAGAGAAAAGGTATTGACTATGATGAAATTTTCTCACCTATAGTAAAAATGATTTCAATTTAGACTATTTTGAGTATAGTTGCAGTAGAAGATCTTCATCTTGAATAGTTAGATTTGAAGATAATATTCCTTCATGGGTATTTGGAGGAGGATATCTACATGCACCAACCAGAGCGGTTTGAGGTCAAAGGCAGGAAGAACTTTGTGTGTAAATTGAAAAATAGCTTGTACGGTTTGAAGCAAGCTCTAAGGCAATGGTATCTCAAGTTTGACAGTTTCATGAGTGAGCATGATTTTACTAGGATCCAGAGTGACCATTGTGTTTATTTCCGGGCTACAGGAAATGGTATCTTCCTTATTATATTATTGTATGTTGATGATATGTTTGTGGAAGGATCCAATACGTAGGATATTAATAAATTGAAAAGGGATTTGGAAAGTATATTTGCCATGCAGGATTTGGGGGAAGCCAAACAGATCCTTGGCATGAGAATCACTAGATATAGGAAGGAGAAAACACTGAAGTTGTCTTAGGAGGATTATGTAGAAAATGTACTTAAGAGGTTCAGTATGCATGATGTAAAACTTATAGCCCAACCTCTTGTAAAGCACTTTAAGCTCTCAAAGAAGCTATGTCCCAAGACAAAGGAGGAGGAAGAGTACATGAGGAAGGTACCCTATCCTTCAGCAGTTGGGATTTTGATGTATGCTATGGTGTATACAAGACCAAAAATTGCCCAAGCAGTGGGATTTGTGAGCTGATATATGAGTAATCTATGTAAATATCACTGGCAAGCAGTAAAATGGATACTCAGGTATTTGAAAGGTACTTCAAAATTTTGTTTAAATTTTGGAGGTTTCAAAGTTGAGTTACAGGGCTATGTGGATTCAGATATGGTAGGTGAGTTGGATGGTGGGATAAGCATTAGTGGGCATGTATTCATAGTTGGAGGTACAACAATGAGTTGGATATCCAAACTACAATGTGTTGTAGTTGTTTCTACTACGGAGGCTGAGTATGTAGTCATCACGGAAGGTGCCAAAGTGTTACCATGGCTTTAGAGGTTGATTTAGTAGTTGGGTCAGGAGCAAGGATATGGGACACTTTGGAGTGAAAGCCAAAGTGCCATTCATTTAGCTAAGAACTTTGTTTTTCACTCATGGACAAAGCACATCCAGTTAAGATATCACTTCAATCGATCAAAAATGGAGGATGGTTTGGTAAAGTTAGTTAAGATTCACACTTCCCAAAATTTTACTGATATGCTTACTAAAGTAGTAACCAGGGAGAAGTTGAGCTTTTGCTCTACTTTGGTTGACCTTAAGGAGTAAGGTCATGATTATGATAAATTTTCAGTCCTAGGGTGCAGGGATGTTGCATCAATCTTGTCTCCAAGTGGGATATTGTTAGGTAATGGAGCCAAATTGATAAGAAAGGAATTAATTACCATTAAATATTGTTGGTGGGGTTCCAAGGCCATTAAATATTGTTGGCGGGGTTCCAAGGCCATTAAATATTGTTGATGGGCAACGATCAACAATAGGAACGTGAACAGGGTTCCAAGGGGATAGAATATTGTTGGTGAAAAACACTTGTCAAAATAACATGATAACTATATGGGTGGTTTCAACCCATGGTTTTGGCCCATTGTATTTTGACACCACTATGTGGTTTCGGGTAGTGGAAAAGTCATGAATCTCTATATATTTTGTACTGTAAAGGTCGTCTTATATGTGAATGCTCTTTTCTGGTTTGGAGGAAGAGAGGGGAGGAGACATTGTACAAGTGGAGAAGATTATTGTATTGATGCTAATACAAAGGACTACGTATATCTAGTGTCTCTTACATTTGTGTGATTACTTATTGTTTATTCAATTGTTTCCTATTTTGCTTATGGGGCCTTAATTAGGGTTTGAACCGTTTCTCCATTTCTACTGTTATTATTTGCTATTTTTCATAGGCTGTGTATTTTTTGTACATGGTAAATCCCCAATAAAATATTATACCAAGTTCCATCTGAAACTCCCAAGAACATGCTAGGGTGTGCATATCCAATCGTGATCGCAAATCTTGATGTAACAATAGTTGATTTTTTGATGTTCTACCATATTGAGTCTGCAACAACACCGATATCCTTGGTTGTGGATCGACAAAAAAGTTAGGAAGATGTGAAGAGTAGGCTCTGTTTACTATTTTTGTGCTTGATTTTTTTTTACCTAGTATGAATGATGATCATTGACAAGGTGGATAAAATTTCTATGGCTTACAGCGTGGAGAGGAAGACTTGATCCCGAGTTTGTTTTTGGGTGGATTCTATTGCAGTTCTTGGAAGATCTAGTGGTTTTAGCTTGTCAATGTGCAATAATGTTAGCTAATGAATTTTGGTTTGCTCAAAGGGGCCATTTTTTCAATTTTATTTATATATGGGAATGGCAACCGAAACTGTTGTTCAATGATAAATGTGTGAATTATTTCCAGCTGGTAGTGAGATATTATTTTGAAGCAAAGAGATGTACCTGTTGTTGCTTATGGAAAGTTCTAAAAACTAGTCTATTTCCTGTGGGGTGTTATAAATACGCATCATATTTTTTTCGTTGCACCTCCCTCTTGATGTCATTATGCAGCAGTAAATGAGTCCAACTGCCCCATTGTAAACCAAGATTTTAATGTGCTTTTTGCAATTGTTACAAGTGTTATTTTGAATGTTTTCATGTGTGGGCTAAAAGATTCTAGATAAAATCTACCATTTCCTTTCTGGATTGATTGCCTGGTAAGTGTGAAAGAATTTTTGTGGTAATTTGAATAGTATTTTTCCAAACAAAACTTTGCATAGTGGCCCATAACCCTAGCTTCGTTGTAGCGTGGAAGGTTTGGTAAAAGTTTTTCAATGAGAAAATCTGAGTAAATAAAAAATAGCATGTGTGAAATTTTTAGTTGGACATGTTGTGATGTTGTTGTTCGATGTGATTCAATGACCCTCCGATGCCACCGTGCAGAATTAAGGGGTGCCAAGTTGTTTAGATGTGAAGCCTAAAAATTTGGAGTGTAATGTTGTTGTTGTTCAAGGATTACCGAGATAATTATTGAGGATTTAATTTACCTAATGATAGTTGACAAAATGTTTCAATTATTCTATGTGAAGGAGTTTTTTCACAGTGATCTAGTTTTCCTTCAGTTGGCACCACACATATGCTTCTCTTGATGTCTACGTGGTAACTAGTTTGCACTTAGAGAAACTGAGACACTCAAATCAGTTGCAGACAGGGTCTTGAGTTCAAAAATTATCAAAAGGAGTAGCGAAGTGGAACCCCGTACCCTAATTGATGCTGCCAAAACTCAACGTAGCAAGCCATTTGTTGATTGATTTTTGCTTGTGCTAATTTTTTTATGGAGGGGTCCATTTTTTGTTATAAAATTTATGAATTTTTTAAAGCATTTATTAAAATGGCCATGTCAATTGTTTTATAACCATGTTTTTTGTATGGGGAGTTAAAAATTTCAAAGGGATCAGATTAGGAGTCGAGAGTCTATTTTTATTCTGTCAAAGAGCGATGTTGCCTCAGAGCAATGCCAGGAGAATATTCCTGAGGATTATTTTGCTGTCTAGAGAGGAAAATGTTTTTTCCACCAAATGAAGGTCCCATTAAGACCCAAAAATAAGGGTATTTATAGTTGTCAAAAAGTTTTTTTTGAGACGGATAAAATGGTGGTGTGCGTTTTAATTTTTGTGGTAATTTGACATGATGTTTTTAGCCTCAAATATTATTCTATAATGGAGTGCACTCTTGGTTGAACCCGACACTCTAAGACAATTTGTAAGTGATCCTTGTACCTAGTCACCATCTCTATAGGACCTAGAATATGCAGCAGCTGGTTACCCATGCATTCTGGTAGGGTGAAAAATTCACCATAAGGACACTTACTCTAGAGACCATAGACAAAGACACTCTACAATTTATCTGAATATTTTATCTGATCGACTTCTGAAGACTATAGATAAATACACTTCAGAATATTTTATTCAATTCTTTCTTCTTCTCCTCTATATTTAGCTTTTATGGCTCATTTTATTGTATTTAGTACTTTTTTGGTAGAGACTGACACTCTCATATGGCTTGTATTTATTTTGTATTAAGGTGTATTTTTGGTAAGACCAACACCTTCTAGATTGAGTTCACCATGAGAGGGGATGATATTCATGGTGAATCTAGTCAGTGACCTACGAGAGGCAACATACCTATAGGATGACCTACAAAGACAACATACCTAGAAGTGGCTGATCCTGAGGCACCCAGGATGACCCTAAGGCACTTATACGGCTGACCCAGAGGTAACAACCCCGTGGAAGTGGTTTATCCTGAGGCAATAGACCGATATGTATACACCATTGATGTAGCACGAGCCTAGACCAAGTCATGTAATAAATGAGGATGATATGATTCTTTTAGATAAGTCAATATTAAGGGGAATGTTACCTAATGTTGACTTATTTTTTTCTATAGTTACAATAGTGCACATTAATGGAGAATGTTAAAATTAATGTGAACTATGCCTTTTTTTAGTTTGATATTTGTCATATTTTTCATATAGACTTATGCTTATATATTGTACTCATTTGTATCAATATTATTATCTCATCATTATTCTTAATTCTAACATGTCCTACCTAAGTCCTCTAAATTTTTTAAAGTATCCTGTTGTTGAACCATTAACGATGACTAACAACCAAGTATATGTTAAGCATTCCTTGATTAAAGTGACCCACTACTCATGAAAATAAAATTTCTTTAAAACTGCAAAGAGGAAATCCGAAGAAACCCTATCAAAGGCTTTGCTGATATTAAGTTTTAGGAAGAGGCCAAGTTTCGTGCTCTCGATAATAGAATTAATAAGTTCATGTATAGTAATTATACCATATGTTATGAATTTTCATTTGACGGATCTCCCTTAGCAGTGATATATTATGTTTGGAAGGATAACCTTGAGTCTATTACACAAAATGTTGGATATGAGCTTGTAAATTACATTATAAAGGCTTATCTGTCTAAAGATATTGGAAATTTTGAGTATATTGTTGTCATTGATGTCAAAGAATTAATGGCATAGGTTAATGACATTGGTTGTCATTTATGTCAAGGAAAATAAAGGTTTAATGGTTTTACCATGGTGGCATTTGCAAAAGAAAAAGGAAGAGGTTTTTCCAAAGAAAAGGTCCAAGAAGAAAAATATATTATAATATTTAAATCTATGAAGATTTAAATAATTATAATAATAAAAAATTAAAAGGGCCCAAAGGTTAAAATATAAATTATAATATTTAAATCTACCTTAGATTTAAATTATTATAATATTTTTAAAAAGGTTTAGATGGCACCAAAATTCAAATTTGCATGGAGGCAATTTTTCCAAGTTGAGCCGACGTCCAAAGTCAAAGGGCAAAAGTGTATAAAAGGATTAATGTTTTGCAAGCCAAAGTTGGTGATTAATCCTCAAAAAATTAATATCTTATATATGCATTTCGTTCGGCAAGCGGTGGAGGTAGAGAGAAGCTTTTGCGAATTTTGAGGGCAGCACATAGTTAAGACGAAGGGTGCTCGATTCCATCCAACGTGGGTGGATAGCCTAGTTGGCAAGCTTGGCTTGCGAAGTGCATTGCAAGCGATAGGTTCAGCGTTCAAATCACGAGGAGTATTTTTGCTTGGTCAAGGGTTTTTGCACCGGTTTTGGTGAAGAAGTAGGAGCACGTGCTCCTTTGTGCTTGTGTGGGTGGCTAGCCCATGTGGTGTTCGCCCTTGTGCTAGGGTATGGGGCCAGTGAGGAGTCATGGGTTCGAGTAGTGGTGGCAGTGCTTGGGGTAAAGATTTTTTTATAAGGTATGCATATGATGCTTGACTTTGGGAGTTATAAGGGTTAATTAATTTTTAGTGTTTTGAGGTGAATTTACTAGGGAGCCATAAGGATAATAAATTGATTTTAATTTTTGATTTAAAAAGGAGTGGAAATTAAATTTCAGATTGCTAGTGCCTTGTTGATGCATGAGATGAAGTGATATTTTATTGGTCTTATTGAAATTTTAAAAGTGTATTATTTTCATAAGGAGGTATAAGGTGTATATGAGAAATTTATGTGTGTAATTTCTGGTTTGTTTTGTTGAGTATTGTCATGCAAGAATAGGAGTAATAAGGTGTTATAGTGGTTTGATATTTTATTATAATTTTTGTATGGTGAAATATATTTTGAGAAGAAAATTCATGTGGATGTTTTGAGAAAGTATTTTGATATCTAACCCTTGAAGTGGCATTAGAAAATCAGTTGTTTGTGAGATAGGTTTTGAAGATATATCTCCATAAGAGCAATTAAGAGGTATGGGCACATCACTCCTTGTTTAAAGTGTTTTGTTGAAGTGAATGTTTTGGAACATAAGGTGGAGTGAAAAGGATTGTTTGATAAGCATTGTTGGAAATATTTGAGTTAGGATTTGTGCTTCATTGTTGAATATTTTGGAAACATTTGGGATAGAATTTGAGAACAATTTATGCTTCTATTATTGAAAGAGGTTAAGACATTTGTGCTAGAGATTGTGAACTACTTGTGCTAGGGTTGAAGACAAGTTAGTGCATCTTTGTGAAATATTTTAAACATTGGTTTGAGAGATATTGATTGCAATTGTGGAAGTGGTTGAGATCAATTTTGTGAAGGGAAATTGTGCATTAGTGTGATTGATCTTTGAGAGAAAATTTGCAAGAAAGATAGATCAGTTTTGTAAAACAAGTTATACATTGTTTTGATTTGATTTGAAAGGGATTTTTCAAGAGATAGAGATTGGTTAATTGAGTACAATATTTGTGAGTGTGAAATATATTGAGATTTTGATAGTGCATATCATTCTCTATATGTTCCAGAGGTTAAACAAATTCTAAGTAGAATTTGTTTGTTTGAAGAAAGTATTTTTAAAAGAGATTTAAGTTGTGTTTTGTATGCAAGTTTTGGAAATATTTGAGCAGGTTTAGTGAGAAGCATTAAGGTAGATTTGAGCAAGTATTTGAGAAGGCTTGAAGGTAGATTTGAGCAAGTATTTTGAGAAGGCTTGAGGGTATATTTGAGCAAGTATTTGAGAAGGCTTGAAGGCAGATTTGAGCAAGTATTTTGAGAAGGTTTGAAGGTAGATTTGAGCAAGTATTTTGAGAAGGCTTGAGGATAGATTTGAGATAGAATTGAGAGCATGTTTGATTATTGATTTGTTCAAGATTTGTGTTAAGGCTTGGGGTATATTTGAGATAGAGTTAAGAGTAGATTTGTGAGTAGATTTTGGTGTAGATTTGAGATAGAGTTGAGAGTAGGCTTTGGAGGTGATAGAGTAAAGAGGATAATGGTCTCTAGTGGATAGAGATCCATCATCTAGTGTAGTGGGGATAGAGGTCTCATATGGAGAGAGATCCACAAGCTAGAGTAGTGGGGGTAGAAGTCTTCTAGAATATCACTAACTAGATTAGAGGGGATAGAGTTCTCCTATGGAGAGAGATCCATAAACTAGAGTAAGGGGAAAGAGTTCTCCTATGGAGTGAGATCCATGAACTAGTTGGGGAGATAGAGTTCTTCTATGGAGAGAGATCCATGAACTATTTGAGGAGATAGAGTTCTCCTGGATCAAGTTCCATGAACCAGAGAAAAGGGGAAAGAGTTCTCCTATGGAGAGAGATCCACAAACTAGAGCAAGGGGATAGAGTTCTCCTATGGAGAGAGATCCATAAATTAGAGCATAGGGTATTGGTGTCTCCTTTGGACAGAGGTCCATAAACATTGTAATAGGGAATTGATTCCCAAGAGATTTGTTGAGAAAATTTAGAAGAAATATTTTCTCCATGGAGTAGCCCACATTGGGTGAACCATGTTAAATTTGTGTCTCTCTGTGTGTGATGATTTATGCATTGCTTTGATTACTGCTATTGATATTGCCATTGATAATATTGGATAATATTGTTTGGGAAAGAAAAGTAAAAGTTGATCTTATACTGTTCACCCCCCCTCTTAGTATAAGCCTATGTTCTTCAATTGGTATCAGAGTGGGTTCCTTTGGAAAAGTCTAACAACTTGAAGGAAGATAGTACAGGAACACAGATGGCATCTCAAAATGGATCTTCATAAAATAAGGCACCATTGTTCGATGGGAACAATTATGCTTTCTAGAGCATAAGAATGAAGACTTACTTGATGGCACAAGGATATGAGACATGGCAATCCATTGAGGATGGGTTCACACCTACAACTACTCCTCCCACAGATAAATATGGTAAGATGTTACATGTGAATAATGCCAAGGCTATGAATGGAATCTTAAGTGGATTATGTGAAGTAGAATTTGTGAAAGTTATGCATTGCAAATCAGCAAAAGAGATATGGAAAATATTGAAGTAAACATATGAGGGAGATAAAAATGTCAAGATGGAAAAACTACAAAACCACAAGAAAAGGTTTGAAGATTTGAATATGGAAGATGAGGAAGATATTGCTACATACTTGCTTCGTGTGGATGAAGTTGTAAATACCATGCGTGGACTTGGATTCAAAATTGAAGACTCCAGTGTTGCTCAAAAAGTATTAAGGTCACTTCCTATGAGGTATGATGGAAATGTTTCAGCTATAGAAGAGATGAGAGATATTGAAAAATTGACTATGGATGAGTTACATGGAATTCTCACAGCTTATGAGATGAGAATAGTAAAGGATCCCAACTCCAAGAAAGAGGTAGCTTTCAAAGCATCAAAGAAGATAAAATATAAGAAACCAGAATCAAGTGGTGATTCAAGCAGTGATGAAGAAGCTAACTATGGTAGAAGAAACAAGGACTCAAGAAAGCACAAAGGTATGAAAATAATGAAATATTTTAACTATGGTAATTTTGGTCACTATGCATCTAATTGTCCAGAAGCTAGAAGCAATAGAAGTGAAGAGAAATAGGATCATAAGAAAAAGGAAGGAGGAAAATCCATGTATGAAAAGAAAAATAGGTATGGTCAAGGCAAGCATGAAAAGAAGTTCTTTCAAAGGCACAAGAAGAGTTTCTATGTTAATAAGGGAAGCAAGGCTTCAAGTGATAGTGATGAAATACTCTCAAATAGTGAAGAAGAAGAGATTCTATTTTTGGAAATAGAAGAGGAAATTAAAGAAATGCTCCTATTGAAAATAAATGGTTTGAGAAAAAAGGTGAAGAAGAGTATGAAGATGCTCTTGGAGACCAAGAAGTAGAGAAAGATTCAGAAAATGAAGAAGAAGGCACAGTAGATCTAGAAGCAAAACTTATTGTTGCTCTCAGAGAATTGAAAAATGTTAGAAAGTAGAATTCAAGACTAAAGACTCAAGTTCAAGAATATGAGGAAGAAAAAGAAAAGCTTATACAAGACCTAACAAACTCAATAGCTAAGGCAAGGAGACTTAAAGATGTCATGAGTGAAAATTTAGAGGCAAAAGAGTTAGAATGTGAAAGATTAGAACATGAGGTAGTTTCACTAAGGATGGAAGTGAAAGATTCTAAGGACAAGCTACACATGTTTGGGAAAAGTTCAAAGACTTTGGATAAGATTATCAATGCACAAAGATCTTCATCTATCAAAACAGGACTTGGTTTTGAAGAAGGACAAGGGAAACAAGAAGAAGGGTCAAGCTCAAGCTCAAAAGAGGAAGAAGTTTCAGAGGAAGAGAGTGAAGAAGAAATTGAGACTTATGAGGATAAGTTGAAGAATAGAAGCTTCACTAAGAAAGGAAACAATGCACAAACAAGAAACATGGATCATCATAGAGAAGGCAAAGAAAGGACTAAGAGACCAGAGGTTTCAAGACAAGATTTCTTCAAAGGATGTTGTTTTTCATGTAATCAGTTTGGTCACAAGGCTATGCATTGCAGGGCTCATGGAAAGAAGGAGTATGACTTCACTAAAAGGAATGTCAACTCTTTCAAATATGGATATTTCTTTCAAGGGTATTGCTACTCTTGTAATCGCTTTGGTCATAAAGCAATCCACTGTAGGGTTCATGACAGAAATGATTATGGCTTCACCAGGAGGAACTTCAAGATATTTGCACCTTCTAAGAACTACAACATTAAGTGTTACAAGTGCAATAATCTAGGGCATAAGGCCAAGTGGTGTAGAACAGAGTTTCCAAATCTTCCAGAGATAAGCAAGAATAGGGACACTCAAAAGGATCAAAAGGGTATGTTGAGAAAGAAGGTTGACAAAGAAAAAAAGAATTGTATGCTAGGAGTAGAGATACTCCCACCCCAAAATTAATCACCTCAAGGAGAGGAGGTGGGGAGGGGGCTGAGCTAAGAGTCTTATATTTAGCCCCAAAGGAGTCCCTTTGCCATTGATGTCAAAGGGGGAGATATTTGAGTAAGGGGGAGAGCATTCAGTCAGGGGAGCAATTTCTTAGGGGGAGCAGATTTGGAATCAAGTGGTTTGGAAAAAGGAATTTTTAGAAAAGGGTTGCCATCAATGACAAAGGGGGAGATTGTTGGAAATTTTGAGTATATTGTTGTCATTGATGTCAAAGAATTAATGGCATAGGTTAATGACATTGGTTGTCATTTATGTCAAGGAAAATAAAGGTTTAATGGTTTTACCATGGTGGCATTTGCAAAATAAAAAGGAAGAGGTTTTATGATGGCAAAGACTTTTATCCAAAGAAAAGGTCCAAGAAGAAAAAATATTATAATATTTAAATCTATGAAGATTTAAATAATTATAATAATTAAAAATTAAAAGGGCCCAAAGGTTAAAATATAAATTATAATATTTAAATCTACCTTAGATTTAAATTATTATAATATTTTTAAAAAGGTTTAGATGGCACCAAAAATTTGCATTTGCATTTGAGCTGATGTCCAAATCAAAGGGCAAAAGTGTATAAAAGGGTTAATGTTTTGCAACCCAAAGGTGGTGATTAATCCTCGAAAAATTAATATCTTATATATGCATTTCTTTTAGAAAGTGGTGGATGTAGAGAAGAGCTTTTGTGAATTTCGAGGGTAGCACGTAGTTAAAGACAAAGGGTGCTTGATTCCATCCAACGTGGGTGGATAACCTAGTTGGTAAGCTTGGCTTGTGAAGTGCATTGCAAGCAGCAGGTTCAATGTTCGAGTCGCAAAGAGTATTTTTGCTTGGTCAAGGGTTTTTGTATCGGTTTGGTGAAGAAGGAGCACGTGCTCCTTTGTGCTTGTGTGGGTGGCTAGCCCACGTGGTGTTTGCCCTTGTGCTAGGGCGTGGGGCTAGTGAGGAGTCACGGGTTCGAGTAGTGATGGTAGCGCTTGGGGTAATTTTTTTATAAGGTATGCATATGATGCTTGACTTTGGGAGTTATAAGGGTTAATTAATTTTTAGTGTTTTGAGGTGAATTTACTAGGGAGCCATAAGGATAATAAATTGATTTTAATTTTTTATTTAAAAAGGAGTGGAAATTAAATTTCATATTGCTAGTGCCTTGTTGATGCATGAGATGAAGTGATATTTTATTGGTCTTATTGAAATTTTAAAAGTGCATTATTTTCATAAGAAGGAGGTATAAGGTGTATATGAGAAATTTATGTGTGTAATTTCTGGTTTGTTTTGTTGAGTATTGTCATGCAAGAATAGGAGTAATAAGGTGTTATAGTGGTTTGATATTTTATTGTAATTTTTGTATGGTGAAATATATTTTGAGAAGGAAATTCATATGGATGTTTTGAGAAAGTATTTTGATATCTAACTCTTGAAGTGGCACTAGAAAGATCAATTGTTTGTGAGATAGATTTTTGAAGACATATCTCCATAAGAGCAAATTAAGAGGTATGGGCACATCACTCCTTGTTTAAAGTGTTTTTTTGAAGTGAATGTTTTGGAACATAAGGTGGAGTGAAAAGGATTGTTTGATAAGCATTGTTGGAAATATTTGAGTTAGGATTTGTGCTTCATTGTTGAATGTTTTGGAAATATTTGGGATAGAATTTGAGAACAATTTGTGCTTCTATTATTGAAAGAGGTTAAGACATTTGTGCTAGAGATTGTGAACTACTTGTGCTAGGGTTGAAGACAAGTTAGTGCATCTTTGTGAAATATTTTAAACATTGGTTTGAGAGATATTGATTGCAATTGTGGAAGTGGTTGAGATCAATTTTGTGAAGGGAAATTGTGCATTAATGTGATTGATCTTTGAGAGAAAATTTGCAAGAAAGATAGATCAGTTTTGTGAAACAAGTTATACATTGTTTGATTTGATTTGAAAGGGATTTTGCAAGAGATAGAGATTGGTTAATTGAGTACAAGATTTGTGAGTGTGAAACATATTGGATTTTTGATAGAGCATATCATTCTCTATATGTTCCAGAGGTTAAAAAAATTCTAAGTAGAATTTGTCTGTGTGAAGAAAGTTTTTTTAAAAGAGATTTAAGTTGTGTTTGTATGCAAGTTTTGGAAATATTTGAGTAAGTTTTGTGAGCAGCATTAAGGTATATTTGAGCAAGTCTTTGAGAAGGCTTGAAGGTATATTTGAGCAAGTCTTTGAGAAGGCTTGAGGGTATATTTGAGCAAGTCTTTGAGAAGGCTTGAAGGTAGTTTTGAGCAAGTCTTTTGAGAAGGCTTGAGGTAGATTGAGAAAATATTTTGTGAAGGCTTGAAGATATATTTGAGCAAGTCTTTTGAGAAGGCTTGAAGGTAGTTTTGAGCAAGTCTTGTGTTAAGGCTTGGGGTATATTTGAGATAGAATTGAGAGGAGGTTTGATTGCTAATTTGTTCAAGATTTATGTTAAGGTTTGGGGTAGATTTGAGATAGAGTTTGGTGTAGATTTGTGAGTAGATTTAGAGTATATTTGTGCTAGACTTGGGATAGATTTTGGTGTAGATTTGAGATAGAGTTGAGAGTAGGATTTGGAGGTGATAGAGTAGAGAGGATAGTGGTCTCCAGTGGATAGAGATCCATCAACTAGTGTAGTGGGGATAGAGGTCTCCTATGGAGAGATATCCACAAGCTAGAGTAGTGGGGGTAGAAGTCTTCTAGAAGTTCACCAACTAGAGTAGAGGGGATAGAGTTCTTTTGGATAGATTTCCATGAACTAGAGAGGGGATAGAGTTCTCCTGTGGATAGAGATCCATAAACTAGAGCAAGGGAAAAGAGTTCTCCTATGGAGTGAGATCTATGAACTAGTTGGGGAGATAGAGTTATTCTATGGAGAGAGATCCACGAACTAGTTGAGGAGATAGAGTTCTCTTGGATCAAGTTCCATGAACCATAGAAAAGGGAAAATAGTTCTCCTATGGAGAGAGATCCACAAACTAGAGCAAGGGGATAGAGTTCTCCTATGGAGAGAGATCCACAAATCAGAGCATAGGGGATTGGTGTCTCCTTTGGATAGAGGTCCATAAACATTGTAATAGGGAATTGATTCCCAAGAGATTTGTTGAGAAAATTTAGAAGAAATATTTTCTCCGTGGAGTAGCCCACATTGGGTGAACCATGTTAAATTTGTGTCTCTCTTGTGTGTGATGATTTATGCATTGCTTTGATTACTGCTATTGATATTGCCATTGATAATATTGGATAATATTGTTTGGGAAAGAAAAGTAAAAGTTGATCTTATACTGTTCACCCCCCTCTCAGTATAAGCCTATGTTCTTCAATTGGTATCAGAGTGGGTTCCTTCAGAAAAGTCTAACAACTTGAAGGAAGATAGTACAGGAACATAGATGGCATCTCAGAATGGATCTTCATCAAATAAGGCACCATTGTTCGATGGGAACAATTATGCTTTCTGGAGCATAAGAATGAAGACTTACTTGATGGCACAAGGATATGAGACATGGCAATCCATTGAGGATGGGTTCACACCTACAACTACTCCTCCCATAGATAAATATGGTAAGATGTTACATGTGAATAATGCCAAGGCTATGAATGGAATCTTAAGTGGATTATGTGAAGCAAAATTTGTGAAAGTTATGCATTGCAAATCAGAAAAAGAGATATGGGAAAAATTGAAGCAAACATATGAGGGAGATAAAAAGGTCAAGATGGCAAAACTACAAAACCACAAGAAAAGGTTTGAAGATTTGAATATGGAAGATGAGGAAGATATTGCTACATACTTGCTTCATGTGGATGAAGTTGTTAATACCATGCATGGACTTGGATTCAAAATTGAAGACTCCAGTGTTGCTCAAAAAGTATTAAGGTCACTTCCTATGAGGTATGATGGAAAGGTTTCAGCTATAGAAGAGATGAGAGATATTGAAAAATTGACTATGGATGAGTTACATGGAATTCTCATAGCTTATGAGATGAGAATAGTAAAGGATCCCAACTCCAAGAAAGAGGTAGCTTTCAAAGCATCAAAGAAGACAAAAGATAAGAAACTAGAATCAAGTGGTGAGTCAAGTAGTGATGAAGAAGCTAACTATGGTAGAAGAAACAAGAAGGACTCAAGAAAGCACAAAGGTATGAAAAGTGTAAAATGTTTTAATTATGGTAATTTTGGTCACTATGCATCTAATTGTCTAGAAGTTGGAAGCAGTAGCAATGAAGAGAAATAGGATCATAAGAAAAAGGAAGGAGGAAAATCTAGGTATGAAAAGAAAAATAGGTATGGTCAAGGTAAGCATGAAAAGAAGTTCTTTCAAAGGCACAAGAAGAGTTTCTATGTTAATAAGGGAAGCAAGGCTTCAAGTGATAGTGATGAAAGACTCTCAGATAGTGAAGAAGAAGAGATTCTATTTTTGGCAATAGAAGAGGAAAAATGCTCCTTATTGAAGATGTCTAAAATTAAAGATAAGAAGTTTAAGTGAAGAAGAATATGAAGATGCTCTTGAAGACCTAGAAGAATATTCAAAAAATGAAGAAGAAGAAGGCACAATAGATCTAGAAGCAGAACTTATTGTTGCTCTTAGAGAATTGAAAAAGGTTAGAAAGCAGAATTCAAGACTAAAGGATCAAGTTCAAGAATATGAGGAAGAAAAAGTAAAAAGCTTAAACAAGACCTATAAAACTCAAAATAGCTAAGGCAAGGAGACTTAAAGAGGTCATGAGTGAAAATTTAGAAGTAAAAGAGTTAGAATGTGAAAGATTAGAACATGAGGTAGTTTCACTAAGGATGGAAGTGAAAGATTCTAAGGACAAGCTACACAAGTTTGGGAAAAGTTCAAAGACTTTGGATAAGATTATCAATGCACAAAGATCTTCATCTATCAAAACAGGACTTGGTTTTGAAGAAGGACAAGGGAAACAAGAAGAAGGGTCAAGCTCAAGCTCAAAAGAAGAGGAAGTTTTAGAGGAAGAGAGTGAAGAAGAAATTGAGACTTATGAGGATAATTTGAAGAATAGAAGCTTCACTAAGAAAGGAAACAATGCACAAACAAGAAACATGGATCATCATAGAGAAGGCAAAGAAAGGACTAAGAGACCAGAGGGTTCAAGACAATATTTCTTCAAAGGATATTGTTTTTCATGTAATCAGTTTGGTCACAAGGCTATGCATTGCAGGGTTCATGGAAAGAAGGAGTATGGCTTCACTAAAAGGAATGACAACTCTTTCAAATATGGATATTTCTTTCAAGGGTATTGCTACTCTTGTAATCACTTTGGTCATAAAGCAATCCACTACAGGGTTCATGATAGAAATGAGTATGGCTTCACCAGGAGGAACTTCAAGATATTTGCACCTTCTAAGAACTACAACATTAAGTGTTACAAGTGCAATAATCTAGGGCATAAGGCCAAGTGGTGTAGAACAGAGTTTCCAGAGCTTCCAGAGACAAGCAAGAATAGGGACACTCAAAAGGATCAAAAGGGTATGTTGAGAAAGAAGGTTGACAAAGAAAAAGAGCATTGTATGTTGGGAGTAGAGATACTCCCACCCCAAAATTAATCACCTCAAGGAGAGGAGGTGGGGAGGGGGCTGAGCTAAGAGTCTTATATTTAGCCCCAAAGGAGTCCCTTTGCCATTGATGTCAAAGGGGGAGATATTTGAGTAAGGGGGAGAGCATTCAGTCAGGGGGAGCAATTTCTCAGGGGAGCAGATTTGGAATCAAGTGGTTTGGAAAAAGGAATTTTTAGAAAAGGGTTGCCATCAATGACAAAGGGGGAGATTGTTGGAAATTTTGAGTATATTGTTGTCATTGATGTCAAAGAATTAATGGCATAGGTTAATGACATTGGTTGTCATTTATGTCAAGGAAAATAAAGGTTTAATGGTTTTACCATGGTGGCATTTGCAAAAGAAAAAGGAAGAGGTTTTATGATGGAAAGACTTTTATCCAAAGAAAAGGTCCAAGAAGAAAAAATATTATAATATTTAAATCTATGAAGATTTAAATAATTATAATAATTAAAAATTAAAAGGGCCCAAAGGTTAAAATATAAATTATAATATTTAAATCTACCTTAGATTTAAATTATTATAATATTTTTAAAAAGGTTTAGATGGTGCCAAAATTTGAATTTGCATGGAGGCATTTTCCAAGTTGAGCCGATGTCCAAAGTCAAAGGGCAAAAGTGTATAAAAGGGTTAATGTTTTGCAAAGCCAAAGTTTGTGATTAATCCTTGAAAAATTAATATCTTATATTTGCTATTCATTTAGCAAGTGGTGGAGGTAGAGAAGAGCTTTTGTGAATTTTGAGGGCAGCACGTAGTTAAATATAAAGGGTGCTCGATTCCATCCAATGTGGGTGGATAGCCTAGTTGGCAAGCTTGGCTTGTGGAGTGTGTTGCAGGTAGGAGGTTCGACGTTCGAATCATGGGGAGTCTTTTTGCTTGGTTAAGGGTTTTTGCACTAGTTTGGTGAAGAAGTAGGAGCACGTGCTCCTTTGTGCTTGTGTGGGTGGCTAGCCCATGTGGTGTTCGCCCTTGTGCTAGGGCATGGGGCCAATGAGGAGTCATGGGTTCGAGTAGTGATGATAGCTCTTGGGGTAAATTTTTTTTATAAGGTATGCATATGATGCTTGACTTTGGGAGTTATAAGGGTTAATTAATTTTTAGTGTTTTGAGGTGAATTTACTAGGGAGCCATAAGGATAATAAATTGATTTTAATTTTTGATTTAAAAGGAGTGGAAATTAAATTTTAGATTGCTAGTGCCTTGTTGATGCATGAGATGAAGTGATATTTTATTGGTCTTATTGAAATTTTAAAAGTGCATTATTTTCATAAGAAGGAGGTATAAGGTGTATATGAGAAATTTATGTGTGTAATTTCTGGTTTGTTTTGTTGAGTATTGTCATGCAAGAATAGGAGTAATAAGGTGTTATAGTGGTTTGATATTTTATTGTAATTTTTGTATGGTGAAATATCTTTTGAGAAGGAAATTCATATGGATGTTTTGAGAAAGTATTTTGATATCTAACTCTTGAAGTGGCACTAGAAAGATCAATTATTTGTGAGACATATTTTTGAAGACATATCTCCATAAGAGCAATTAAGAGGTATGGGCACATCACTCCTTGTTTAAAGTGTTTTGTTGAAGTGAATGTTTTGGAACATAAGGTGGAGTGAAAAGGATTGTTTGATAAGCATTGTTGGAAATATTTGAGTTAGGATTTGTGCTTCATTGTTGAATTTTTTGGAAACATTTGGGATAGAATTTGAGAACAATCTGTGCTTCTATTATTGAAAGAGGTTAAGACATTTGTGCTAGAGATTGTGAACTACTTGTGCTAGGGTTGAAGACAAGTTAGTGCATCTTTGTGAAATATTTTAAACATTGGTTTGAGAGATATTGATTGCAATTGTGGAAGTGGTTGAGATCAATTTTGTGAAGGGAAATTGTGCATTAATGTGATTGATCTTTGAGAGAAAATTTGCAAGAAAGATAGATCAATTTTGTGAAACAAGTTATACATTGTTTTGATTTGATTTGAAAGGGATTTTGCAAGAGATAGAGATTGGTTAATTGAGTATAAGATTTGTGAGTGTGAAACATATTGAGATTTTGATAGAGCATATCATTCTCTATATGTTCTAGAGGTTAAATGAATTCTAAGTAGAATTTGTTTGTTTGAAGAAAGTTTTTTTAAAAGAGATTTAAGTTTTGTTTTGTATGCAAGTTTTGGAAATATTTGAAGCAAGTTTTGTGAGAAGCATTAAGGATATATTTGAGAAAGTCTTTGAGAAGGCTTAAGGTATATTTTAGCAAGTCTTTTAAGAAGGCTTGAAGGTAATTTTGAGCAAGTCTTTTGAGAAGGCTTGAAGGTAGATTTGAGCAAGTCTTTTGAGAATGCTTGAAGGTAGATTTGAGAAAGTCTTTTGAGAAGGCTTGAAGGTAGATTTGAGCAAGTCTTTTGAGAAGGCTTGAGGAAATATTTGAGATAGAATTGAGAGTAGGTTTGATTGTTGATTTGTTCAAGATTTTTGTTAAGGCTTGGGGTAGATTTGAGATAGAATTAAGAGTAGATTTGTGAGCATAGATTTGGTGTATATTTGAGATAGAGTTGAGAGAAAGCTTTGGAGGTGATATAGTAGAGAGGATAGATATCTCTAGTGGATAGAGGTCCATCAACCAGTGTAGTGGGGATATAGGTCTCCTATGGAGAGAGATCCACAAGCTATAGTAGTGGGGGTAGAAGTCTTCTAGAAGATCACCAACTAGAGCAGAGGGGATAGAGTTCTCCTATGGAGTGAGATCCATGAACCAGTTGGGGAGATAGAGTTCTTCTATGGAGAGAGATCCACGAACCAGTTGAGGAGATAGAGTTCTCCTGGATCAAGTTCCATGAACCAGAGCAAATGGGAAAGAGTTCTCCTATGGAGAGAGATCCACAAACTAGAGCAAGGGGATAGAGTTCTCCTGTGGAGAGAGATCCACAAATCAGAGCATAGGGGATTGGTGTCTCCTTTGGATAGAGGTCCATAAACATTGTAATAGGGAATTGATTCCCAAGAGATTTGTTGAGAAAATTTAGAAGAAATATTTTCTCCGTGGAGTAGCCCACATTGGGTGAACCACGTTAAATTTGTGTCTCTCTTGTGTGTGATGATTTGTGCATTGCTTTGATTACTGCTATTGATATTGCCATTGATAATATTGGATAATATTGTTTGGGAAAGAAAAGTAAAATTTGATCTTATATTGTTCACCCCCCTCTCAGTATAAGCCTGTGTTCTTAAAAAGTTAGATATGAATTTACTTAGAACATAGGGATAAGAGCCAACAAAGTTGAATTAACATATCTAGAAATGGATTTTGATTGCTCAAAATCTTGGAAAACATTAGTTACATTATTCTCAACAATATCCCAAAAGCGATGGAAAAACCTAGGAGGGAATTTGTCAAGTCTGGGAGCCTTATTGGGGTGTATAGAGAACAAGACATCATTTATTTATTCTTTTGTGAACTTCTCAAGAAGATCAACATTTGATTATTGGGAAACAAGGCAATGAATATTTTGAAGAAGAGTATTAGTATAGAGCAAAAAAATGACACACCTAACAAAAAAAATTGAAATGCATCTAATGTTCTAATCAAGCATTCAAAAGTGATAAATAAAGTAAACCATAAATGATAAATATTTGAAAGGAATGGGGGGTTCTATTTGTATTGATTAATTTTCCAAATAGAAGGTTACAAAATATCCCCTTGTAGGCTCCCAAGTTGATACAATTCAAGTTATAATTTTTGAGGATCCAATCCTTTCACAAACTTATGGCGTGCTTTCAATGTTCTTCTTGCACTCACGATTGAAGAGCGGGTTTGC
Source organism: Wollemia nobilis (assembly GCA_028583015.1). NCBI lineage: Eukaryota > Viridiplantae > Streptophyta > Pinopsida > Araucariales > Araucariaceae > Wollemia > Wollemia nobilis. Next base: position 1,642,624 of record JAQPPZ010011065.1, on the reverse strand, counting down.
ACTACCACTAATTTGAACTATATATATTCAACTACTTAACTCCTTCCTCATGTGTTAGAATACTTGTACCAAAAAACAAGAAATTAAAATATGTTAATAGCATATGTGTATTATGATGAAATCCATGAAATGTATACAATATTGAAAGGTAAAAAGTGTAATCGATGGGTGTAAACTATTCCAAATGAAATGAAAACTTAGAATGATGTATATTATATTATATTGTAATAACCTAAGTAGAAATTGAAGTGATATTATGAGAAAAACTATGGGCATCCCTGAGTGGGCCAATTAGGACTGTAACCACAAAAATCCTAATTCACAACTAAAAACAACTCCAAAATTCACCAAAATTAAGAATGATGCTAATATAATACTATAAAATTGATCTACACTAAAATTAGATCAAAATTATGGGCCAATTCATGTCCATCATAAAGAGTTCCAATTGGGACTATTAACCATCCCAGGTGGGGACGACCACAAAAAAAGATGGTTTCTTCCACCAATTCCACTTGGATCTAGTCTAGAATCCTCCTAGGGATATTGTCGTCAAATTTGGTAAATTAACTCATAGGAATGGATAGTTTTTGGAGAGGATGTGTGTATTTGGTAATGCCTTAAAAACACCTTCGATTGATAAGTTTTCCAAGGTAAATACAAGGGCAAAAGGTGAGAGAAAATCTCGATAGAACTTCGTGGTTAATGCTTGCAAAGGTCTCTCTCTAAAATTGAGTGGGAACACTCCAATTTATATCCCAAGAGGACAAAGGGCGCAAAGGTGTAATTTTATGCATGCAAGGTAGGTGCCACAACTTGTCAACACCTTTGCCATGCTTAAGGTAGAAGAGGCTTCCAATTTGGGCCTCCCATTTGTAGTCCCTAATGGCCATGACAGTATCTCAATATGTCATGAGTGATTGGGTGGGATAAATGGAAGAAATTGATTGCCATTTATTCCACCCTTGAATTTTTATGGGGCCTAGACCATGGCCATCCCACCAAGGGATGGTTGCTTGTGGTCATCCCTGTGTGGGACGACCATGGATACAAGGCCCAAAACCTACCAAAGTAGGATAAACCTTACCAAAAATGGTTAGAACCACTAATTAACCCTTGAGGATTACCCAATGGGGTCATATGACGTCGATAATACTGGCGTCTTCGCAATATTATCCGATTTACATGATTTTAGTGTCTACAATTATAGGATTGGAGGGATGATGGTGCATTAGGTTTGAAAATATTATCAAAATGAGAAATAACTTTGAACCTAATTTTATGAATGTCATTGATGCTTGAACCATCACTCCTAAGGATTTTCTTAATTATTTTGGAACTTCTATGTCTAAGCATTGACACATAAAAAAATTGCAATGATCTATATTTTTACCTCGAGAAGATTTCTTCCTTAGATAGCATATTGTGGAATTAAATAAGAATATTTTGTTCATCCTACATGAGATTTGGGTCTAGATTCCCATTCTGAATACTATATTCAATATTCATTAGCTATTTAGATATTTTCTATTTATCTTGGAAAATATTTCTGAAAACTTCTTTATTCCACTACTTTAAGATTTATATAGCAAAGGTTCTTAGCTAATTGGGTTAAGGGAGGCACTCAGAAACTTTATTTCCACCAATCAAATATGCATATTCAAAGGTTACGATGTTGAAGCCACATTGACTTGAATCTGAAAGATATTTTGAATTGGAGAGCTGGATGCAAAGCTTCTAATAGTAGAGGGTTGTGATTAGACCCTATTTTAGGGATATAGGCTAGAGTAGCATTATCAAGAAATTGAATAGCATTTTTAGACAATAAAAAAATATCAATTCTTAGTTGTATGAGTTGACTACCATATCTCCTATTGCTCCAAGTATACTTTGAACCTTTTTTATGAACATCCATTAATTCATTCAAATCAACAAAATTTGCAAATTATTAAAAATATTTTGAAGTGACTGGAGTTCCCCTGTGTTTGTCATAAGGATAGAGAGGGTTGTTTAAATCACCAGAAAGAATCCAAGGTTCATTTTTAAAGTTGTTCCTAATTTGGTTTAGTGTGGTCCAAAGGGCATGATGACCAGTAATGTTGGTAGTAGCATAAATATTTGAGAGAATCCACTGGTGTTTGAAGTTTTTATTGAAGGATAGAATGTTGATAATTATTTATTAAATGGATATAAGTCTACCCTCAATAATTTTTGGATCCGAAATGCACATTAGTCTTCTTGAGGATCCATTCATAGGATTGAAAACATATTCACTATTTTTCCAAAATAATTTACCAATCCTTTTATTGTTCTCAATATCATTTTTTTCCATGGAGTAAAATAATGCTAGGCTTTAGATTTTTCTTCATGGATCCAACCAACCTCTATTTGGTTACTCCATTGAAGCCTCTCAAATTCAATGAGAGGATCTTCATCTAAAATGTTTGCAATATTTCTTTCCCACCCCTTTGTCATGAGATGAAAATGGTTTGGATCTTTTTTCCTCCTTGGGAAAATGAGTGTTTGTTTGATCTAATAGAGATGAAAGAATAGTAGGTTGAAAGCCATTAGCAATATCCAAATCAATTTCTTTCTTCCTTCTCTCTTGATTTTATGGTCTACCCTTTTTCTTGTCACTACCAAAATCAACATTAAAATTTTTCCCTTGGTTTCTTGTAGACTGTTTAAGATGACTAAGAAATTTCTCTAGAATAGGGGAATGCGAGTCAAGGGAGAGGAGGAATTTGATAGGAAAGAAAAATCTTTCTATGTTGGAAGGACTAGGTTGGGTTTTAGAATAAAATTGGTTGAATATGGGAAAGAAGGTCCAAACATGATGGGAGACTAGGGAGCATCACAAAGATGAACATATAAATTAGTGAGATTATTGTGAAAAATTTTGGATACAACAATATCTATAGTTTTAGTGTCAACAGGGATATCTTCAAGATATGGTTCTTGATAATTTAAGGGTATGAAAGGATTAGGTTTTGCAAAAGGAAAACTTACTTAGTCTTTGGATTGTGAGGCCTAGGTCTAAGAGATAGGTTGCTTGCCATTGTCGATCTAATTATTTTACTAGAATATTTGAGTCGGTTGACTCTTCCCGATCTATTCTTGCCATGATTTATATCCTTCTTTAAATCCTTCTTTAGAGTGGGGCACTGAACATGGATATGGCCCTATTTTTGACATTCAATGCAAAAATCAAGTATTGAAGAAAATCCAAAATGGATTTTGTTTTTTATTGATTACATCCATTCATATTCTATTTGTAGTACTTTGAGAGAAATAATATCCTTAAAATTTTGATTCAACATTATATTGGATTTTGTTTTCTTAAGCAACAATATAAAATATGTATATACTCTTTAAATGAATGAGAAGTTAATGAGAATGTGTTACATTAAATATATGGTTGAATCTGATGTAGAATGTTTAATTTTCTATTTAAAATCAATTTTGCTTCATTGTACATTACTTTTTTCTTTCTTTCAAATTCTAGTAGTGTATACTTATATAAATATATAATAAAACTAATGCACCATATGATTATCATATATAAAATATCAAAGTCAAAATTACATATTCAAATTAGGTACAATTGCATCCCTTAAATATTTTATTGAAATATTAAGTGATAACATTATGCTATTGAATTACACATAAATATATATCTATACAAAGAATATAATATTATCATACAAGCATAGATGAATGTTTCAACACTTTTGGATTATCCAATTGATAAATGACCCTCTCAATGGTTGATATTTATTAACAAATACAATGAATATGTAATACTAATATGAAGCCAATAATAAAATATTCACCTATAAATTGTATAATTATAATAATCAGTAGATTATATATGTTGTATATAATGCTTTTTTATTTGTAAAGTATTCACCAGTGATTGTATATTAGTATATGTACAATCACTCACGAATACGTTTACAAATAAAAAGCATGATATACAAAATATATAATCTATTGATTATTATAATTTTTTGATTAAGGTAGAAGAAGGGATTTTGAAAAGGATTATACAACAATATAATCTACTCCAATTTAATAAAAAATAAATGTGTAAAAAACATATCAAGAAATCAAGTTGATCCCATGGTAGATAGAGATCCAATTTAATAATCAACTCTAGTGGCAAACAAAGATCCAATTTAATAGCAATGAATAGAATATAAAATATAATATAGATCAAGCCAAGTCTCAATTATTTCTACTTTTATGAGATGAAGTTAATATCAGCTACAACTGTGATAGCACTTCAAAAAAAGTAACTCTTGATAGAAACCATACTTTACAAACACAGGAATTGGATGAAATCCATATCCAAAATAACAAGAGCGATACCAAGTTGAGTCAATTATGTGAACCACATTTGCAAGTGTTCACAGGTTGGTAATAAGGTTACAGCAAAACCCTGATACAGGTGTTCGTAGATCAATAATAGGTTGCAGTGAGCATGTTTCCATGATGGCCATTAGAATATGGGTTACTTATTAATTAAAATATCATAGAACAGGGGTAGTAGAAGTGGGAGTGGGAGTAGGAGCAGGAGCGAAAGGAATAGCGAGAAGTACATAGAATTGATAGGGTTTCTATAGTTTATAGCCCCATTATTGATTCTACTTCATAGGATTCAAGTTAGAAGGTGGATTTGTCATGGGACCCAAGAGAGCATCAAATTGATCCAAGAATACAGTCTTGGTCACATGTAGTTGATGGAAAAATGAAAACCCTAAAATTAAATTTTGTTTTGTAACCTGAACGGGGAGATTCCTTCATTCTTGCTAACCTGGTTGATATGGCAATAGATCAAGGGGTTCTAAACCTATTTGTATATTTTATGGGTGTTCATCCTAATTTATATGCAGTTAGAAAATGAGCCTTCTTAAAATCAAGACCAAACAAAAACATGGAAATTGGAGTGCTATCAAAATGATTTTTTATCAAGTTAATATGTAAAGAGGATTCATATAGGATCCTATAGAAAGGCTCATGGCTTTTTGGGTGACAGTGGCTCTTTTTTCAAATATGGGAGACAGACATTGATCCAGAGATGCAAAGTTTCTCCCAGGCTTCTGATCTGGGTAAGACTGTGAGGTCCTCCATTTCTTTTTTGGAATGAAGAGGTGTTTGAGGGTATAGCAAAGGAATTTGGATAATTATTAGCCCTATAACCTACCACTAAGGATTTTTCAAGGCTTATTTAGAGAAGGATTTATGTGAGTGAATCTGGTTGGTTTTGAAGTTGGGTGTCTAGAACCAAAGAATTGGATATGATAATATACCACCTAAATGTAGTGTCTATAGGAAACTAGGGTATGGGGCTAGTGTATGTCTATTTAGAAAATAAGTGAGCCAAAATAAAAGGATTTGGTACAAAAATTAGAGCGAAGGAGAAAGTTTTGAACAACACAAAAATGAATGAACTAAGGATGATAAGAGGGAAGAAAAACAAAAGGAAGTTCCAATCCAGTAGGACATATTGGAAGAAGGGCAAATCATGGAAGAGTATCTAGCAAATCCCCAACAAAGCCAAAAGGAGATTAATGAACAAGAGGAAGAATATTCATCCAAAAATTTAGACCAGGTAAAATCCCCAATTCTAAAATCTAGTAATCTTGGGAATAAAATTCATCAAAAAAATTCATTTGAATGTCTAAGGAAGAACATAGAAGAATTGGTAAAAAAAATTATTAATTTCCACCAACATATTCTCAAACTCAGACTCAGAGTAGATAAAATAAATATTATATTAAAAAAATATACATGCTTTCATGCCTCAAGCAAAATGGGTTGTAAATACCTTAGCCCCTTTAATTTGACGTCTCAATGACTATCAAGGTATCTCAAGCAAGGGTTGGTATGGTTAGACTTTCCACTTTATTTATTTTTAATTTTACTTAGGGTATCTATATGGGTAGTTTCGGTTAAGTTAATAATTATGATAAAAAAAATTAGAAGAGATATTTTGGTAGTAAATCTTTTGGTTTTTATGTTAGGAAAAGACTTATGATTTTATACCTGCAAGTAGAAACACAATGACATAGAACAAAAAACAACAACACAAGTAACACAGAGATTTATGTGGAAACTTGCAATGTGTAGGAAAACCACAGGGCAATAACAACTTCTCATTTTTATTATTTTTAGCAACACTTTACATTCATGTTACAAAATTACATCATATGCAAGGTATCAATTCTCTTTTATAGAGTAGAATAAGGAAGACACTTAAATGTTCATTTCCCCTCCCAAAGGAATCCTATGCAAAACTATTCATTTTCACATGCAACTAAAATAGTTCATCTTTCACATCTTGACATATGGCCTAGACATCTAACAACCTTAACATCTAGTCTAGATGTCTACTTCCTAGACATCTGGACTAGATGTCTACTTCCTAGACGTTTGATCTAGATGTCTAGCAGCCCAAACATATGGCCTAGACATATGTTGCCTAAACGTCTGGTCTATACGTCTAGCATCCCAGATTTCTACTGCCAAGACATCCGGTCTAGATGTCTACTGCCTAAGCGTCTGAACTAGATGTCTAGCAACCTATATGTCTGACCTAGACGTCTGAACTAGATGTCTAGCAACCTATATGTCTGACCTAGACGTCTGACCTTGATATCTAGCAGTTGTATAGCCATCTACTACAACCTATCTTTTTTTGATAGTAAAATTGTATAGTGAATTCACTTCCTAACATTCTCCCACTTGAAGTTAGTATTCAATAATTCTTCCACCAAATATTTTCATCTAGTGCCAATTCCCCAATGCTGCCCTTGTTACATTTTTAGTAAGCCCAAAAAAATTTTGCACCACTCAAACTTTTCTACCTTGATCGGATTTGTAAGAAAATATGCAGGATTCACTTTACTATCATTTTTTTACAAAATGATACTATATTCTTCCACCATAGTTCTTATAAAGTGGTACTTTACATTAATGTGTTTTGTGTGATCATGAAATATTGGATTCTTCACTAGCTGAATAGCGCTTTGGCTATCACAATGCAACATAATTTTCTCCTGCATTACCTTGAAGTCACCCAACAATCGCTCTAGACAAATTGCCTCTTTGCTGGCATGAGTCACTGCAATATATTTTTCTTCAGTGGTTGATAAAGCTACAACAGACTACAACTTATAAGCCCAACTCACCGCTCCACCAACACGAGTGAAGGTATATCCTGTAGTGGAATTTCTCCCATATCTACATCCACCATAATTAGAAACCACAAAACCTTTAACTTGCAAATATACCAATCCAAAGTAAATGACAACATCTGAAGTGGCTCTTAAATATCTAATTATCCACTTCATTGAATTCTCATGCTCCTTACCATAATTTTCTATGTATCGGATGACGACTCCCACTACTTGGATAATATTCGATCTGGTGCTAACCATGGCATACATGACTCTTCCTACTGCTGATGAATACAGTACATAAGATATGCTTGTCTTCTCTACTTCTATTCTAGGACACTGGTTGGAAGACAATTTTAAGTGTGAAAGAAGTGGGGTACTAACTGGTTTTGCATTCTGCATATTGAAGCACTGTAGAATATTTTCCACATATGACTTTGACTTAGCTAGACCTTTCTTCATTTTTTGTCCCTATGTATCTTCATCCCTAAAATTTGGTTTTCTACTCCTAAATACTTCATTTCAAATGTCCTAGCCAACTAAGCCTTAATTTCAATGATTTTCTTCATGTCGGGGTCTACAACCAACATATCATCAACATACAACAAGAAAATAATAAAACTGCCATCATCAAACCTCTTATAGTATCCACAATGGTCAGCTTCACTCGTATTGAAATATTGGCTCTTCATGAAGGCGTCAAATTTCTTGTACCACATCCTTGGTGCTTGTTTCAACCCATACAGTTATTTATTTAGTTTACGAATCAAATTCTCTTTACCTATTTTTTAATAGCCCTCAAGTTGATCCATATAAATCTCTTCCTCGAAATCACCATGCAAGAAAGCAATATTTACATCAAGTTGATCTAGTTCTAAATCTTGTGCAGCTATAAGTGCAATTAGAACTCTAATAGTACTCATCTTCACAACTAGAGAGAAAAATTTATTAAATTCAATATCTGACTTTTGCACATAGCCTTTTACCACCAAGCGAGCTTTATATTGTTCCAAAAATCCATCGTTGTTCTTATTCACTTTGTACACCCAATTATTTCTAAAAGTCTTTCTTCTAGGTGGGATATCCACAAGTTCCCACATTTTATTCTTGTGAAGTACCTCGATTTCCTCCTCCATGGATTTCCTTCACATTTTTACATTCTCAAACTCTCTAGCTTCTTAAAATGAACTAGGTTCACCATCATCAATTAACAAAAAAAAAAAAGGACTGATAAACATGAGAATACCTTTTTGGAAACTTTTTTGGATGTGTAGATCTTCTAACCCAATGATTTGTTGATTATGGCTCTTGGTCTTGTGTTCCTTGTGGCTTCTATACTTGTTCTGCATGCTAATCAAAAAATTCAGCATGCTAATTTTCATATTCATCTTCACTCACTTCTACTTCAATTGGTACAACATTAGGAGTTTGTTGTACTTCCTTCCTTTGCATATATTTTTCATCAACAATTATATCTCGAATAATAATTACCTTGTGGAAATTAGGATCCAACAGTCTATACCCCTTCACTATATCTCCATAGCTGCTAAAAACACATTTGATTGACTTTGGGTCAAGCTTGGACCTTTTTTCTTTGGGTACATGGGAAAATGCATCATAGCCAAAGGTACACAAATGAGAGTAATCAACTAGCTTACAACACCAAACCTCCTCTGAAATCTGTCCATCCAACACAGTTGTAGGTGACCTGTTAATAAGATAAATAGTTGTATTAACAGCCTCTGCCCAAAACATTTTCTCCAACATGGCTACATTGAGCATACTTCTTGCACATTCTATGAGTACAATTTATCCACTCAGCCACACCATTTTGTTTTGAAGTATATGGTACTATCTTATGGTGCTTAATTCCTTCATACATATAAAATTTATCAAATTTCTTAGAGCAATATTCACCCTCATTATTTGACCTAAGATATAAAACCAACTTGCCCAAACTCTTATATACCCATACTTTGAATTTTTAAATATTTGCAAAGCTTTTGAATTCTTCTTCAGAATTTAAATACACACTCTCCTAGAATAATCATCTATAAAAGTCAAAAAATAGATGGCACCATTTAAGGACTGAGTGGATACTGGTCCTAATATATCTAAATGTATAAGTTGTAGAAAATCAGAACTCTTACAAAAACTTGTAGTAAACTGAACCCTCTTTTGTTTACCAAAAATACAGTGCTCACACAAGTCTAAATTGCAAGACTTAATCCCAAAAATATTACCTTTGTCATACATAACTTGTAGATATTTTTCACTCATATTGTTTAGGCGTTGATTTCATAGCCTTATTACATCCTTAACAGAAGTTATTGTTGTTGCATGGTTTATCATCATATCACCGCATAAATGATATAGGGTCCCATAAGATTTACCCTTTGCTACTACATGAACTCCTCTGATAATTTTACAATAGTTGTTACTGAAAGTGATAGAATACCCTAGCTTATCCATCATCTTAATTGAGATAAAATTCTTCCACAAATTAGGCACATGTCATACATTACATAACATACTTTCTCTACCATAATCCAACCTAATCCTTATATCCCTTCTTCCCACAATTTCTAAAGGGTGATCATCACCCAAATAGACCTTTCCACCATAGTATGGATGATATTTATCAAACCATTCTCTATGGGGAGACATGTGGAAAGATGCACCTGAGTCCAAAACCTAGGTGTATAAAATATATCTATTGTTACTGATACAAAAGGTTTCACATGTTGTCGTCTCTCCTGAATATTCTACACTGGCCTCAGCTGATGGTTGATTTTGCTTTTGACCATTCTTTAATTGCCAAAAATCCTTCTTTGAGTGTCCTGGCTTCCTACAATTCCAACACTTATTTTTCTACTTATATTCTTTAGACTTACATCTAGACTATTTTTACCTTGTTTACTTTTTTTGAAATATCGACATCTCATAGATAGGGCTTCATTGGTTTAGGGTTCTAGAGACGTTTTTCACCTCAACTCTTTTGCCAACAAAACGACTACTACATCATCAAATTTTAAAGTTCTTGATGATGAATTACTAATGGTCATCACCATATGATACCAAGTATTCGAGAGGGAATAAAGTAGGATTATAGCTCTATCTTCATCCTCCATATTCACATTAACTGAAACCAGTTTACTGATAAGAGTATTAAACTCATTCAAATGATCTACCATGGATGAAATTTCCTTCATCCTCAAGCTATAAAGTTGTTTTTTAGAAAAAACCTTATTTGTTGCTAATTTTGTTTCATACAACTTTTCAAAATTTTGCCAAAGAATTTTTGCGGTCTTCTATTTAGCTACATTGAACAAGACAGGGTCTTCTAAGTAGAGATGAATTGTAGAAACCGCCTTCCTATCCAACATTGTCCACTCCTTATTTTTCATACTACTCAATTTACTTGCGACCCCTTTCAAGGCTTGAGCTTGGTCATTCTGAACCAAAAAATCCTCCACCTTCATCTTCCATAGAGTAAAGTTCTTGCCATCAAATTTCTCAATCTCGAACTTGGTTACACCTCCTATCATTGTTGCAGTTCCCACTCGCACAAAACCTTGAGCTCTGATACCAGATGTTAGGAAAATACTTCTAATTTTATACCTACAAGTAGAAACACAATGACAGAGAACAAAAAACAACACAAGTAACATAGATATTTATGTGGAAACCAAACCACGAGGTAATGGCAACTTTTCATTTTTATTATTTTTAGCAAAACTTTACATTCATGTTACAATATTACGTCATATGAAAGGGATCAATTATATTTTATAGAGCACAAGGAAGACCCTGAACTATTTCTTTCCTCTCCCAAAGGAATCCTCCACAAAACTATTCATTTTCGCATGTAACTAAAATGGTTCATCTTTCGCATCCTTACATTTGGCCTAGATGTATAATAACATTGACGTCTGGTCTAGATGTCTACTACCTAGACATCTTGCCTAGATGTCTACTACCTAGACATCTAGCAGCCCAGACATCTAGCCTAGACGTCTGACATTTGACCTAGAAGTATAAAAGTCCAGACGTCTGGTCTAGACATCTGGCCTAGATGTCTAGTAGCCCAGACATCTTCCTAGATGTCTGATGTCTAGAAATCTGACCTAGATGTCTAGTAGTCTGACGTCTGGCCTAGACGTCTAGTAGCCCAAACATCTAGCCTAGACATTTGACGTCTGGCCGAGACGTCTAGCAGTCCAAACATCTATCCTAGATGTCTAGCAGCCCAGACATCTAGCCTAGATGTTTGTTGCTTAGATATTTAGCAACCCAGATGTTTGATCTAGATATCTACTGTCTAAATGTCTAATTAAAATATCTAGTAGCCCCAACGTATGACCTAGACATCTGCTACCTAGATGTCTGACCTTGACGTCTAGAAGTTGTATAGCCATTTGCTACAACCTAACTTTTGCTAACAGTAAAATTGTATAGTGACTTGACTTCCTAACAATTTATTCAAAAGATTTGAATTCAAATACGATATAAGGAGGATAGACCCCTTATAAAAATCTGCTTACCCTAACAAATTTTTTATCCTCCCCATATAAATTTGTGTTCGACCATTTCCCATCCATTAACAATTATTACATCTCATTTGTTAACCCTAGCAATTTTTTCCTAATTTTTTTTTTAACGAGAATATAACGAAACTATATGAGAGGTGATTTCAACTTAAATTTATTTAATGCAAATCTAATTAACGTGCTCCGTGATCACATCGACTACATCCTGGGGTAGGATGGGTTGACGGAAATTCCACATCATAGATTCAAATGGGTGAGCGACCTCTTTCTATTCTTAGGCCACGGGTTCACGTCAGCAGCTAATGGGGATGACTGTGTCAATATGGCTTCATGTCCTAACTTTAATAAGGTTTAGAAATGTTAATAAATATTATACATGCTTATGACCTTCAACAAAAAGATAAAAATGTATAAGCCAACAATTAATGAGGATGACTATGTCAATATGGTTTCATGTCCTGACTTTAATAGGGTTTAGAAATATCAATAAATATTATACATGCTTATGACCTTCGACAAAAAGATACAAATGTATAGATAATGCATGATATCAAATAGAGCTAAAAGGTCAACAAAAAGATAAAAATGTATTTGTGTCAATATGGTTTCATATCCTGACTTTAGAAATATCAATAAATATTATACATGCTTATTATGACCTTCAACAAAAAGATAAAAATGTATAGATAATGCATGATATCAAATAGACATAAATATATGCATAAAAACGATAAAAACTTAATAGATAAAAAATAAATAAATAAAATTGTTTATAAAACAAAACAAAACTACCAAAAAGAAAAATAAATAAATAAAAGTTTAAAAGATTGAAAAATGTCAATGTACCCAAAAAAAAATAAATAAAAGTTTAAAAGATTGAAAAATGTCAATGTACCCCCAAAAAAAAAAAAATGCTAAGAGATCAAAGTTCAGCCCAAAGCAACCCTTTTTTAATCCACTCTAAATAAATTGAAGCAATTTCACGCGAACAAACAAAATATGAAATGTAGAAAATTTTGGGATAGTCAATATTTAGTTGTTAATCCAATGATCTAGATCGGACATTATAGACTTGTTCAGACATTGAATTGTAATAACCGACTCAAGGTTTTCTTAAGAAAACCTGTTAAAAGAATTGGAATTAAATTTAACTAAAATCCGTGCATTTTTGTCCCTTCTTAAAGCAATTCAGTTTTAATGTGGATACTGGTTTCAACATCTAAATCTCTTTAATCATACCTAATTGTCCATTAATGATAACAAAGCCTGTGATAAAGAACGGTTTTAAGTGATTTTATGAAATAATGCAGAGCAGCTAAAATTTTCGGCAAAAATCTAAAACTAGCTGTTGTTCCGTCAAAATTGATTTAATTTTACCGCAGTCTTTTGCGGAGAGATGAACCAAAAGTATTAAAAAAAAAAAAAACAAACAATATGTAAAAACGACGGTTTAGAAAATAGAGATCAATCATGAACTTATGTTACCTAATTATAGGTCCAACATGACACATCGATCCAAGTAAACATCCCTAATGTAATTTAAAAACAAAATTTCTGAGCACATCATATAGCATTCAATACAAAAGAAATATAGACTACATACCAGAAATTTTCTACTCCTTTCCTCATGCTCTGCTGTAACATTTCTCTCACACAACAAACAGGGGAAAAAACAATATAAAATAAAGAAAACAACTGCAACCAAATGATTTCCAACAACTTTTATAGCCTCTCTCCACGGCTTAGTTCATTTTAATGAGTAAAATTGATTTTAACGTTCGAATTCATTGAAACGTACTAAGACTTCCAGTGAAACGCCTTACAACAGAAAGTCCTGGAATGTTTTCGAACAAATTTTAATGGTTAAAATTTTATTTTAATGTTACGTAACAACTTTAATCGGTAAATATAGAAAGTTCTATGTACCGGTAAACTCGAACCGTTCTAGAATGTTCTTCTAAAGCTTTTTAATTCGAGGTTCAAATAAAATAAATAATATACATTTTTATTTATTTTATACATTTAAAATGTTAGCATATGCTCCTAGATTTTTTAATAAGTTATATAGAACCCACCAAGTAAAAGCGTTGCGTCAATAAATTTGTTTTAAAATATTATTAAATAAAATTTTAGGTTATGTATGAAGTTTAATTTATAGTTTTTTTTTAAACAACACAGTATTTTTATATTAAATATGAGAGGCAATGTAGGCATTGGGAATAATTCTTTAATTATAGATATTACATTATACCGTAGACTACTATCGAGTATGATGAAGTACAAATGGAGTATTGTTGTAAATATTATGTTAGGAAGAGTGTTTAATATTTGTCTAAAATATGTTTCAAAGTGAGAAGAGAGTTTATGGATGAAAGGTGTGCAAGTGTGACTTGTCAAGTGTGCAATTGAAGAGTTATAGGTGATAGGTGTCAAGTGTGGAAGTGAAGAGTTATATGAGATGTGTTAATATGTATAGTGAAAGGTTATGTAATCATGAGAGACTTTATCGAAATATAAGTCATGTGCTAGGTTAACCCCAAAATTAGAATTTAAAGCAAAAAATAGACTTTCAAGAAACTAATCCTCCAAAGGCCAAGACTAGCAAATGGTATGACTATCACAAGAGTAACATATATTAGAGGAAGGAGTGCCAAAGCAATATAGCCATTGCTTGTTGGGTCACAACCATCTACATACATTGCACCATTACCTCCACACTCACAAGCTGGGCATAAAGGGAAGTAGATCATGGAAGTTGAACCAAATATGATTGGTGCCACCATACATGTTACACCAGAGGAGTCATAGAAAAAGTTACAATAATAAGAATGCTTATTACATTCATGCATGTGGGTTAATTAGTAAGTCGATAAATTTTATTGTTGATAGTGGGAGTCAAAATGATTTGATTGCTTCTCAAATGGTGAAGGTACAAGTTATATCCTAATTTGAAGAAGTGTTTATTTGGCATCACAAATATTTAGTATCTTGGGTGTATTATCGACAAAGAGAGAGTACATATAAATTCTATAAATATTTAAATAAAATATCTATGAAGAATCACTATCCACTCCCTCATATACATAATTTGTTGGACTAGCTCCATGGTATAAAATTAGGTTATCATCAAATATCTATAAAGCCTATTGACATATGAAAGATTGTATTAATATTTAATGACTGTTTGAATGGCTAATTATCCCTTTTGAATGCACCTATTATATTTATAAGGGTGATGGATAATATTTTTTGTTCCTACACTAACTCGTTTATGGTAGTCTAATTTGATGATATTCTCATCTATAGAACACCTACAACGTGTTTGACGGGCAATTGAAACTCTTTGAAGATACTAGTTATATGTTAGTTTGAAGAAGTGTTTATTTGGCATGAGAAAGATTCAATATATTTGGGTATATTTTTAACAAATAGAGAGTACATATTGATTCTACAAAGATTTAGTTAATTAGAGATTGGCCTACCCCAAAGCCTCTTGCAAAGCTTTGCATTCTTTTGGGTCTTTCTAATTTTAATTGAAGATTTGTATTAGGATTCTCACATATTACTTGTCCATTACACCAAGTGACAAAATAGATATCCAATTCAAGTTTCATTAAGTAGATACATAATATATGTAATTTGAGAGATTGAAGGACCACTTGTGTTTAGCTCCTCCACTTTTTCTACTTAATCTACAACTTTTTGAGGTACTGATTGATGCATTAGAGTACACATTAGGAGCTATCCTCAAACAATATGGGCGTCCAATTTCATATGAAACATTTAATAAATCAATTTTAAAAAACCCCACATACGACAAAGAGCTCTACATTGTCCAAACATATAAACAATGGAAGGATTATATACTAGACAAGAAAATCATTATCCATACAGATCATTGACCTCTAGAGTTCATTCAAACATATTGTAACATAAGGAATGAAATACATCAAATGTGGACCACATATCTATAATAATTTCATTTTATCATAAAGCATAAGAAATATAGTTTTAATTCAATAGTAGATAGTTTGAACCAACCACTAATCATAGTACTCACCACAATTATTTATTCTTGTAATAATGATACTTCTAATTGGTCCACTTTGTATGAAGTAGATTATTATTTTACAAATTCATACCAAGCTCGTCATGTGGATAAGCATATCTTTGATTTTTATTTCTAAGATAGCCTCCTCTATCACATGGGACATATTTTTGTACCAAGTAGTGTGTTCTCAAAGACGAAATGACATTGGTACTTCTTTTGGTACAAAATTAGAAATGATATTGGTAAGAACATCAAGTCATGTATCCCTTATGTTGTAGCCAAACTAACCAATAAGAAGTAAAGACTATATACATTATTGTCAGTGTCATACAAGCCTTGGGAATCTATCTCCATGGATTTTATGTTAAGTTTATCCATATCTAAGCATGGTAATAATTGTTTTTTTGTAGTATTTGATAATTTTTTTAAAAATAGCTATCATGATTCCTTGTAAAAAAAATATTTTAGTTGAGGATATAAATAAGCTCTATTTTAGTCATGTATGGCTCAAATTTACGTTATCGATGTCTATTTTATCACTTGGATAGCATATTCTAAAGTATTTTTGGTGCACCCTATAAAGCATGATGGACACCAAGTTGACCATATCCACAACCTTCCATGCTTATATTGATGGCCAAACAAAAGTTATGAATCAATTGATTGTATATCTTATTTTAATATACAATACCAAGTATCTATGCACATGGGATGAGATATTACTCTACATTTAGCATGGATACATTAAAGCTCTACACAATTCTACCAAACACAACCCATTTCATGTTTATTTTGTTTTGCATCTTTGGTTAGAAGTTTTATAACTTTCAACTTTTGGATATTTTGTTCACTTGTTTCTTTTTGTACCTTTTTGTATTTTGATCCTCAAATTATGTAGATTGAAAATTTTATTTACATTTTGTTTGATGCTTTATTTTCTACTTCTTGCTTGTTTCACCCTCCACTTAATATTTTCTTAAGGCAACATTTGAGTGTAGTGACAATTTACTATACGTCTTCTTTCTCAACCTATATGAGTCTACCCTAATGCTCTTTTAATAGTATTGTTACTCCATATCATTTTTTATTATTACTTCATTCTATACAAATATCTATTTGTATCCTTCATAGTCTAGAATATTGCATCCATCATGTTCATATTTTTGTATTATTACAATTACATCATTTTATTTAGCTATGGCTATTAGACCAAAACCTCTTCTACATGGATATCCATGACAATTCTAATTTATGAAAGGAATAAAGTGTTTATTCCATAATTGTCACAAGGATTCATAGAAAAGTTTTATCCTTTATAATATAATAGATAAAGTTGTCTAACATGCCATCCAATGCATGTTCATTGGACTCATACTATTTTCTCATATTCATGCCATAAAATATTGAGGAGGATCTAACTTTAAGTCTACCATGTCTTTGTTCCATATTTATACTTGGTTTTTTATAATAGGGTATCCTTCCACTTAGCATTAGAAAATGTGTGTATAATTTATAACTTGTACAAACTCCTTATAATTTTCTACTATTGATATGATATCATCCTCATAATTATCATTGTCATTATTTTGACTTATCTACTAGTAATAACTCATGTTTATGTATCATTTGTTCATGAGTTAGAGTGATGACCATTTAAACTATAGGTTATAGGATAGAACTATGTGAAATTATAGTGCACTAATATTTATAAAAAAAAAATTGTTCATTTTAATATATCGTTTACTTAAAATTTTAAGTCTAGTCTTTATTTATTATTGCTCAATAAATTCATGTATCAAGTGCAAATAATGTTACTATAACTATGCTATACATAATATTTATGCTAGTTTGAAGTTATAATAAAAGTGCATTGAGCAACAAGATAAAATATATCAATTAATTACATAATTTTAAAAAAAAAAACTTTGAAGTTAGGATGTAAAGAATTACTGAGAAATTTGGTTATTTTTTCTATGTTGTTAGCTTGAGGAGTTTAAATTTTTCATATTGTTGAATCAATAAATTTGATTATCTTTTTCATGTTGTTATTTGCATCAACATTTTTTTGAATAAGTTTTGGTATCAACATCAGAAGAGCATTAGAAGACAAGAAAAGAAAATCACCAATGTAGGATTGCCATAAAAGTATTAGTACTTATGAAGTTATGAAGTGAGAAGACACATCAAAAGAGAGTAGTAAATATTGGTACCAAAGGAGCAATTGATGCTTCTAATATGATAGGTAGAATGGATGAGATGGTAGGTCTACTAAGGGATATACAAAACAAGTTAGAAGTAATAGAAGAAGATTGAAGAAGGGATTTTGTTCCAAGAGAAGATGTTAGTAATGAAAAACAACCATAAGATGAAGGGAATACATTAGTCCATTTAGTTGAATAAGGGTTAAACACAATTGAGAATAAATTTTTCGAAGACAATTTGAAACTTGAAAATATACTAAGGTATTGGTACCAAGATATTTGGGCATGCAAATTCTATAAGATCATAACAATTGTATTACAAATACGGGAGGGTATTTTGGATTCGATGAAGTTCAATATTCTAAGAAAATGAAGATTACATAAAGCAAATGGTAGACCAAAGTGTAGATTTAGTAAACTAGCAAGGTTAGAGAAAATACAAGATGGTATAGAATACCAGATCCTAGGAAGAATGCCTTCCCTATGGATACAACCCAAAATGTGCTATATACTCCTACATCTACTAGAAAAAACATCCCAAAATATTATAAGTAGAAATAGTTAGCCCTTATACAAGCTACTACTTCTACATTACCTATAATAGAGAGACATTAACCCCAATGGACTCCTAGCTCTTCTTATAAGGCTCACTTTCTAGAATTATTTAATGTGGTAGATCATCTAAATAGGTCAACTATAGTTGTGCCTCTTTGGGATGTTATCTTTTTTCCAATATTACTCAATTTATCTTTTAGTGTGGCATCTATATAAAATACCTCTTTAAGAACTACTTAAGCTTGAATAACTGAGGAAAGAGACCAAAGAATAGCTATTGAGACACCAAGAAGTGGTTAGAATATGGTTCAATAAGAAGGCTACCTCTCAAAGCTTTAAGGTTGGTGACCAAATGCTAGAATGGGATGAAAATAGGAGCAAGCTAGGTCATAACACAAAGTTTGATACCATTCAGAGTCACCCATATATAATTTCTACCTAAAAGGAGCAAAATTTATTTGAACTCACTATAAAATATGGAGACATTCTATTGATCCTAGTCAATGGAATCTATTTGAAGAGCTATCCTTAATCTCTAAAAACAAATGGAAGAAAGTAAATAATTTTCTATATAATATATATATATTTTTAGTTAGGTTCAAGATGTAGACCAATTGGTTCGACCAAACCCCATAAGGGGGCGAAGATCCAAGGTTCAAATATCGGTCCTTGTTGGACTAAACTCTTGTCCCTTTCCTGGTGCTTTCAATGACGTAAAAGGTTTAAAATGATTACGGCATGGTGGTTATAGGGGTGGACTGCGCAAGATCTATGTGGCGACTTCTAGGGTGGATAGTGTAGAATACTATGGTGGCCATAAAAGTCGGAAAGCCTACCTGGATTCATGGAAGCTACCGATTCCACCATGTAAATATATATATATATATATATATATATATATATATATATATATATATATATATATATATATATATATACGTTTTAATTTTTTCAATTGATAGTGGATATTGTTTCAAGAAGTTGGAGATTGAAGAATACTTTCAAGATCAAATGGTGAGCATAAGCCCTAGATGATACAAGCAAAGGAAAACTTTCAATTTCTATAATGATTTAAGGTGCACATCAAGGAATACATTCATTGTGATCTAGAGACAGTGGTAAATTAGGTTGCTCATAGAGGTTTGAAGAAAGTGATTGAATTATTAGGTTCTAAAGTTTCATAGATCATCTGATAATAGGTCAACAACACATGTTATTTTAGGTTGTATTCAATAAAGGAAATTGCAAAGAGTTTAACAAGCCATTTGATCTCAAAGGTTAATGACCTGTGTTAATTTGGGAGGATCTAATGAAGGTTTATGAAGTAGAGTTCAATGGGTTGTATGATCTCAAAAATCAATGGCCTATGCTATCCTACGATAAAAAAGTTCCACTAATTATGAGATCAATCGATAGTCCATGTTGTTTTATGGAAGCTCTAGTAGAACCTGACCAGCGAAAACTTTGTTGATCATCCAATTTCAAAATATTTAGGACCAATGCTATTATAAGGGAAAATTGATAAAGTTTGAAGAACAAAACTCCGTAGACCATTAAATAGGATATCAATGACACATTATTTTTAAATGGCCTGAGAAAATATGAAAACATAAAAATTCTACAAACCACTCAATCTAAGTGATCAACAACACATACTATTTTAAATACTTTCAATTAAGATGAAACACAAAAATTTTTATCGACTGTTTGATCTTAGAAATCAATTTTCAGTGTTAGATCAATTGAATGGCTTGACTAGGATCTCAGACTCAAAGACCATAATCTAATTTTATAAATATATGATAGCTATGAAGGTTTCAATAATCTTTGATACCCTTATAACCATTGATTGTGCTAGATTAACGACTAGCATTGGTATTACAGAAGAAAAACATAGGTAATAGGGGTCAAAGAGAGATTAATTTAGTAAACCATAGAAGTCTAAGAAGGATGTTAATATAGCTAATGATAAAAATTTGTTGATTATCTTGTATTAGCAATCAATAATCCATGTTATTTTAGGGAAGCTTCATTAGAAGTCAATCAGGAAAATTTCTACATTCTATTTTATCTTAATGATCAATGACCTACATTTTTAAATATCTAGGATGACACAAGAAGCCTTGGTAAATAGAGTCATGGATGCCTATTAGCTGTTGATTCCAAGCATATCATCTAATTCATTTATGGATAGCATGGATTTTTGAGGAGTAATAAATATGAGTGGTTTCTTGGATTAGCACATACATTTGATTAATCCAATCAATAGACAATATTCAAACCAAAAATTAGTTCCTTGAGGGAGTGCCAATCCTCTAATTGGTCAACAAAGAAACTCTACAAAATATCCAATCATTGAAAGAAGGTAGTTTCTCTTCCTTCCATGCTCACCTAGAAAGCAAAATAAATTTTACATACAAGAGTTATTGCATCGATAATTATGATGACCTCCATGTTGGCTTTGTATAGAAGATAAGAAACCTTGCATAGGCTAAATACAATTATGAATATTGGATTGAATTGACCTCAAAGTGTATGGAAATCCTTTTAAAGATATTTTTGTAGGAGAAAAAAATAAATTCAAATAAGGTAGGGGTTAATAGTTCAAAGGTGGTGGATATTGCCTACCCACTTGGCAAAAAAAGAGATCATAAATTTGTGGTATAAGAATTAATATGAGCATATGTATGAGGTCTTAAGGAAACATCCATAAAAGAGACCTTATATTGTTGAATTTCAAAGTATTTAAGATTCCATAGAAGGAGCATTAATGAGTTCATTTACAAAGTGATCCAAAATATAGCAAGTGCAAAAGAACTAAGTAATTGCCAACAACCATAGGGAAGAAAAGGACTTCCAACCCCTGAACAACTAGAATAGGCTCTTCCACTAGCTTCTAGATAAAAGTAGCTTCTTTCTCTATGGGCCAACAAGCACCAACTTAGACCATGAATATTAAAATATTGAAGGACATAGTCGTAATATTCTCTAAGCCCACTATTTCTAAGAGAACTAAGAGTTTGAGGGAAGATGAACTACAAAGATATAAAGTTATCCCACTTGTAATATTCAAGGCCAATATTTGGAGTAGTATTTTGGCACAATATATGGTGCTCGAGGTGCTATGAATTGGTGTCTAAATGCATGGCATTTTACAATGCCAATACCCAAAAAATCAAATCCCATGATAGGATTTTTAGGATGACATCTCCCCATTTATCATTCAATAGATGCTACTCATACAAACTGAAGAGTAAAAAATTACCAAGGAGGATGTTGCTCAATTTTTTGAAGATCTTTTAGATGAGAAGCTAAGTTTCCTATGCACAAAATTCAAGGACCTAAGTGCCCCATTGCTAGAGTTCCCTTTGAACCTCAAGATGTTCAAGTATAGTACAAGGGATGCCCTCAATATGTTGCCTTTTATCTTTTATCCAAGATACTATCGAAGTCATTATGATTTTACTAGGAAAATCAGTGGTTGGTGATGAAATCCAACTCACTAATTGGTTTTCCTTGCACTTATATGATATACATATGTTGAAGTGCAGAATTTTTGCAGTGCATATATGTGGGGGTTTTGGTTTGCTTATTTTTTTGGTGTTTTTGCAAATCTAAAAAATGAATGTAGCCTAATCCTATCAAAATGTGACTAGGATGCACTTTTACCTAAAATACCTATTTGTGCAATTAAGGACACAAACACACGAGTATGGCACACAAAAATAAATAGAATATGATAACTTGTGCTAGGGTATGCAAACCTATCAAATGCAACCTATCTTAGCATGCACTTCAGCTTTATTGTCTACAAAATGTAATTTCTTAACCTACACTTTGAATAGAAGATATACCAACCACACAAAAATAAAAATAGACAAGTCTTTTTCTTTATAGCAATTTGCAAGAATGAAACCCCAAAACTCTCACCTGTAAGCCTTAAGCTCAACTTTTGATTGATTGGGATCTATAAAATATTGCCTACTATATTTTGGGTCTATCAAATGTGGTCTACTATATTTGGGGTCTATCAAACATAGTGTGTTGTGTTTGAAATTTGCAAAAAGTAGTGTTGTATTTAGAGTATGTTAAGTGTAATCTTGTACATTTGGCAAATGTGACCTATGTTTGCACAGAGTAAGAAACCTTTGAAACAAAGCATTTGATCTTCAAGTTTTTTGAGAGTATTCTATGATTAATATCAAGAACCCTGCAACCAACAATTAGGTATAATTCAACAAAAAATTTAATCACATGGAGTCACAAAAACCCTCTGGGATTCCACCATGATTGACAAACTTTTAGACACAAAAACAACACCATGGCAACAAAAATACAAAGCAAACAACATGCAATAAAAGAATGTGTATTTGTATTGATAAATGGGATTTGTGTTCTTCTTCTACAACAATATACCCCGATGTGCATGGGTATGATTACAATAGAGTTTGTTTGCTTTGAATATAATAAGAGTGTTGAAGACTAGAAATCCAATATCAACTACCACCTTGGCCAATTGATGGATATGAAATAGGAAGTACACATGAAAAGGCATGGATGGGGTTAAAATTGCTAATATTTGAGTAATGGATTTTCTTGGACTTGCTTCATTAGTTATCTTCCCAAGACTATTTTTCATAAACAAAATGCACTACTCACCCCTTAAGGTAAGTTGAAGTTGTTCAAAACAATAAAAGATATATTTTGATGGTCTGAACACGTTACCTGACTCTAAGAAAATTTCCATTGCCCTTATACCATTATACTAACCACCAATGATTAAAGTATGAAGTGAGCTTCTCCTTGAAGACAACTCATTATGGCAAAAAATATCAAAAGAAAAATAATAGTATTTTTATTTTCTAACAAATCAAAAGGAGGTCGCCAACCAAACTCTTAACTTTACTGTGAAGAACACAAGCTTATACTGAGAGGGGGGTGAACAGTATAAGACCACTTTTTACTTTTCCTTTCAATTCAATATTATGCAGTGTATAGATAGCAGTATCAATAGCAGTAATCAAAGCAATGCACAAAACACCATACACAATAGAGACACCACAATTTACGTGGTTCACCCAATGTGGGCTACTCCACGGAGAAAATATTTTACTAAAATTTTCTCAATCAATCTCTTTGGGAATCCTTCCCAATTACAATGTTTATGGACCTCTGTCCAAAGGAGATGTTGATCCCCTAATCTCAAGTTCGTGGATCTCTTCCATAGGAGAACTCTTTCCCCTTCTACTCTGGCTAGTGATCTTCTAGAAGACTCTGTCTCTCTGTTGCACTGACTGGTGGATCTCTCTCCACTTGAAGACTCCTCACTCAGATCTATCTTCAATTGTCTTGGCTACTGGATCTCTATCCACTGAGACTCTATCCTCTATACTCTATCACCTCCAAAGCTCTATCTCAATAGGTTCACTCAGAACCTTCTCAAATTTTCTCAACAAGCTCACTCATAACTTGTCCAAATCTGCTCAACAAGCTCACTCAAAACTTGTCCAAATCTGCTCAACAGGTCCACACAGAACCTGCTCAAATCTGCTCAATAGGTCCACACAGAACCTGCTCAAATCTGCTCAATAAGTCCTCTCTAGGACTTGTCCAAATCTACTCAATAAGTCCTCTCTAGGACTTGCTCAAATCTTCTCAATAAGTCCTCTCTAGGACTTGCTCAAATCTACATAGCAAGCTTCCACAAAAGCTTACTCAACATCAGTCCACAAGCCTTCTCAAAGACTTGTCTCAAATCTGCTTAACAAGCTCACACAGAACTTGTCCAATCTCATAGAATCATAAAGAGAATTGTTAGAGACTCAATATGTTCTATACTTAATGCTCAATCAATATCTCAACTCAATCTCATAGAAGCATAAAGAGAATTGTTAGAGACTCAATATGTTCTATACTCAAATCCAATCTCAACTCAAATCAATCTCATAGAAGCATAAAGAGAATTGTTAGAGACTCAATATGTTCTATACTCAAATCCCAATCTCAACTCAAATCAATCTCATAGAAGCATAAAGAGAATTGTTAGAGACTCTATATGTTCTATTCTCAAATCTCAATCTCAACTCAAATCAAGAATATAGAATAGTTTGTTTTATGGAACTTGAACAACCACATGCATCCACTTGACTAGGCTCAATCAACTCAACTCAACCAAGCACCTTAATGAACAACCCTTTCTCACAAACCCTAGTCCAAGCATGTATCAATCAACTCAAAATGTTTCCAACAATGCTCAACAACAAATCTCACATAACAATGATACTCATGTTCTTTTCTAACTCAAGTTCAAGTTCTTTGCACAACCAATGGGCTTCAACAACAATGCTTATAAAACAAGGTTTAATCACAACTCTCAATCCAGAAAACCTTGAAGCATTTAACCAATCACTTTCGAAAAGGAAACCACAATCAATCCTTTTCACTCCAATGATATTTTCAGAAATCAACCACCATAATCAATCAATAGGAGAATGTGCCCATACCTTTTATGAAGATGAAGAAGCCTCTTTGGAAATCTGCCACAATCACAATATTCTCTTGCCAAACTTCATGAGGGTTAGGAGAATTTACAAAACAAATATCATAACCTTTTACACCTTATTTCTCCTAGTCAAAAATCACATCCACCACTAGAAAATAATTAAAAATAATTATTTCCTCAATTAATTAAGCATAGCATGAATATCACCACAACCATTTACCATTCCCTTATTTCTCCTAAAAATCACTTTGCACTAATGCACAACTCACTAAGCTCCTTAATGCAAAAATTCCCACATCAAATAGTGCAAAATATAAACCACAACTCATAAATCACATCACCATAGTATACCCTCAATAATGGTGCTTGAAACCTTAGCTTTGACAAATTAAAACATTAATTATTCATTCTCCCAAAATTGCGGTGACGGGCATACCTTAGAAAATAAAATATTTTTCGGCTTCGAAGAATGCGACGACAACAAACCATGCGAAAATGGGTTTCGGGTGACTCGAACCCAAGACCTACAACGAGTGCGCCTTTGCACTCCCTCCGCCCACCAAGTGGGCTAAGCTTCCCATGTGGAAGCTATTCCACCTTGTGCTCCTTATGCTTCTTCTTTTCACCCATGAGCTTTTAAACAATGAACAATGCTTCAACCAATACAATGCTAAAATGATGCTCGCAGGAATCGAACTCATGACCTCCATGCTATCAACACCTTTGCACAATCCAAGCTGCCACTAGGCCATGCTGCCCAATGAGATTTGGGAAGTGGTCGTTGTCTACTTTTAACCATTCATTGCATCACATAAAACAAAACACAAGCTCTTTCCTTCGCATATACCATGCAAGATTATCAACGAGCAAGGATAATCGATTTAAAAACTTGGTGGCATATTTATATGCCTTTCCCTTCACTTGGAAATATCGGCACTTTTAAAACTGCCCTCATGACATCGACGGACATGGCGAAAAACTTTTTATTTAATTTTAAAATTTAAATTTAAATTTTAAATAAATTAAAATTTAAACTAAACCTTTAAAATTAAATTTCTCCATCACCGGGGCACCTTTTTCGATGAAACAAAAAGCCAACTTGGGTTTTAAGAAAAACCCATTTCAAATATGCCATCCATGGTTTTAAATAAAACCTTTTATTTTTCCTACCTTGGTTTTGATAAAAACCCTTCCTTGCACTTTCACAAAACATAGTGCATACCATCATAGATCCTTTTGACATCAAATAACCTTTTGACATCAATGACAACATTTTAGCTTAGGGACTCAAAATGTCCAACAATATCCCCCTTTGTCATTGATGGCAACCCATATTCATTTTATTGAAACTTGATCTTCTTTTTTGCTCCCCCTGGGACTTTGCTCCCCCTAGCTCAATGCTCTCTCAAATATCAAATCTCTCCCCATATCAAAACTCTCCCCAATATACACAAATCTCTCCCCCTTTGACATCAATGGCAAAGGGTCACCTTTGGGGCTCGGGGCTAAGAATGAGCCTCTTAGCTTAGCCCCTCCCCCACCTCCACATGAGGTGGTTAATTCTGGGGTGGGAGTATTTCTACTCCCCAAAAGCACTGTTCTTTGTCTTTATCTTTCTCTCTTCTTCTCTGAGTCTTCTGAATCCTCTCACTATTTCTTTCCAAGTCATCATCCCTGTTCCTATCATCACTTATGTTCCTATTCTCGTTCTTGTTCTCATCCATGTTTCTATTCTGGTTCTCATCCTTGTTCCTGTTCTCTATTCTTTTGAGTCTCTATTCCTATTCATATTCTTGTTCTTGTTCATATTCCTATTCATGTTCATGTTCCTGTTCCTATTCATGCCTACTTCTAGAATATTTTCTCTACACCATCTTGCTATGTGACCATCATTATTGCACTTATAACACTTAATGTTATTATTCCTTGGAGGTGCAACTATCTTAGGACTTCTCCTAGTGAAGCCATATCTTCTTCTATCATGAACCCTGCAATTCATTGCCTTGTGACCAAACCCATTGCATGAGTAGCAATACCCATGGAAAATTTATCCTTTCCCATATTCATGTCTTTCATGTGTCCTGCATTGTGAAGCCATATGTCCAAACTTGTGACATGAAAAGCATCTTCCATTGAAGCCTCCTTGTCTTGACCTCATTGGTCTCCTATTCTGATTGTTGTTCCATCTGTATCTTCTTTGTGCATTGTTCCTCTCTTTTTTGAACTCTTTGTTGTCCAACTCATCCTCTGATGTCCCACTTTCACTTAAACTATCTTCTTCTGATGTATCTTCTTCTGAAGTTTCTTCTTCATCAAGACTTGAAGTAGATTCTTTTTCCTATTTCTTTTGAACCTTTCCAAAGCCAAGACCTGTTGAACATGATGTTCGTTGTTGTCCATAGATGAACTTATCCAAGTTCTTAGAGCTATTTGTGAAACTCTTCATCTTGATCTTGGAGTCCTTTAAGTCTTCTTTTAGAGTAGCCACTTCTTGTGCTAACTTCTCACATTCCAAAATATTTGCTTCTAACTTATCCTTGAACTTGCTTGCCTTAGCCTTTGACTTCTCTAAATCCTCTATGAGCAATAACCTTTCTTCATCACATTCTTGAAACTGACTTTCAAGCTTGGAGTGTTGCTTTCTAACCTTCTTTACTGTGTCAAGGGCATAGATAAGTTCTCCCTTGAGATCATAGCCATTCTCTACTGAATAATCCTCTATTTTTTTACCTTTGTCCATATTATTTCTTTCTTTTGGCTTGTCTTCTATAGGATCATCTTCTTTATCTTCCAAAGCCATTAGAATATTCTCATCTGGTCTTTCAAGTGCATCTTCAAAATCATCATCACTGAAACTATAACCATCCCTAGTGCAATCATCTTCAAGATGTCCAAATTTACCACATCTAAAACACTTGAGAATAACTGGAGTCCTTTTCTTAACTAGATCTTTCTCTTTAACCATAAATAGGACTTCATCTCTATCATTGTCTGAAAAACTAGCATCACTATCAATTGAGTACTTACTTGCATTTTCTGCATAGTAGCTTCTCTTTTGTCTCTGGAAGAACTTCTTTCCTTGTCTGCTTTGTCCATCCTTGCTTCTCTTCTGGTACCTATGTCTTTCTGATTCCCTGTATCTGTGATCCTATTTTTCTTCATCATTGTTGCCTTTTGGCTCTTTGCATTCTATTGCATAGTGTCCATACCTTCCACAATTGAAACATTTGATAGATCTTAGATCTATGGGTCTTCTGGAACCTCTATCTCTTCTACCATAATTTGCTTCTTCATCACTGGATGACTCACTGCTTGATTCTATCTTCTTTCCCTTTTTCTTTTTGTCTACTTTGAAAGCAGCTTCTTTCGGAGGAATAGGATCTTTTGTTCTTATCTCAAAAGTAGTAAGCATGCCAAGCAAAGAATTCCTTGTCAAAGAATCACTATCAATTGATGTTTCTATAGCAGAAACCTTTTCACTATACCTTTTTGGAAGAGTCCTCAAGATCTTATCACAAGCATCAGATTCATCAACCTTCATTCCAAGACCTTTCATCTCATGTACAAGTTCATCAACCTTGTTGAGATAGTCATGAATGTTTTCATCATCCCTCATTCTTAGGTTCTCAAATTCTCCTTTGATATTTTTGATCTTAGCCATTCTGACTCCTTTATCTCCTTCATATATTTCATGCAGAAGTTCCCACATTTCTTTTGTTGTTTTACATTCCATAACCTTCATAGATTCTGCTCTACGCAAACCTTTTATAATTGCATTCATAGCTCTTGAATTTGCATGCATTAGAAGCTTACCTTCCTTATCTGTAGGAGGATTGACTGTTGAATCATATCCAAGTTCCACTGCATCCCAAACTTCATTTCCAAGTGCCATCAAGTAAAATCTCATCAGCATACACCAATATAAGAAGTCACTTCTATCAAAATCTGGTACTGCATTATTGAAGGGTTCTTCTCTTTGATCCTTTTGATCCATTGTGTTCTTAGACCACTTTTCCTTCAAGTTGTCAAACTCTTCTGAAGGAACCCACTCTGATACCAATTGAAGAACACAAGCTTATATTGAGAGGGGGGTGAACAGTATAAGACCACTTTTTACTTTTCCTTTCAATTCAATATTATGCATTGTATAGATAGCAAGTATAATCAAAGCAATGCACAAAACACCATACACAATAGAGACACCACAATTTACGTGGTTCACCCAATGTGGGCTACTCCACGGAGAAAATATTTTACTAAAATTTTCTCAATCAATCTCTTTGGGAATCCTTCCCAATTACAATGTTTATGGACCTCTGTCCAAAGGAGATGTTGATCCCCTAATCTCAAGTTCATGGATCTCTTCCATAGGAGAACTCTTT
Source organism: Wollemia nobilis (assembly GCA_028583015.1). NCBI lineage: Eukaryota > Viridiplantae > Streptophyta > Pinopsida > Araucariales > Araucariaceae > Wollemia > Wollemia nobilis. Next base: position 1,613,202 of record JAQPPZ010011065.1, on the reverse strand, counting down.
CCCCTTCTACTCTGGCTAGTGATCTTCTAGAAGACTCTGTCTCTCTACTGCATTGATTGGTGGATCTCTCTCCACTTGAAGACTCCTCACTCAGATCTATCTTCAATTGTCTTGGCTGTTGGATCTCTATCCACTGAGACTCTGTCCTCTGTACTCTATCACCTCCAAAGCTCTATCTCAATAGGTTCACTCAGAACCTTCTCAAATCTTCTCAACAAGCTCACTCATAACTTGTCCAAATCTTCTCAACAAGCTCACTCAAAACTTGTCCAAATCTGCTCAACAAGTCCACATAGAACCTGCTCAAATATGCTCAATAGGTCCACATAGAACCTGCTCAAATATGCTCAATAAGTCCTCTCTAGGACTTGTCCAAATATTCTCAATAAGTCCTCTCTAGGACTTGCTCAAATCTTCTCAATAAGTCCTCTCTAGGACTTGCTCAAATCTGCATAGCAAGCTTCCACAAAAGCTTACTCAACATCAGTCCACAAGCCTTCTCAAAGACTTGTCTCAAATCTTCTTAACAAGCTCACACAGAACTTGTCCAATCTCATAGAATCATAAAGAGAATTGTTAGAGACTCAATATGTTCTATACTTAATGCTCAATCAATATCTCAACTCAATCTCATAGAAGCATAAAGAGAATTGTTAGAGACTCAATATGTTCTATACTCAAATCCAATCTCAACTCAAATCAATCTCATAGAAGCATAAAGAGAATTGTTAGAGACTCAATATGTTCTATACTCAAATCCCAATCTCAACTCAAATCAATCTCATAGAAGCATAAAGAGAATTGTTAGAGACTCTATATGTTCTATTCTCAAATCTCAATCTCAACTCAAATCAAGAATATAGAATAGTTTGTTTTATGGAACTTGAACAACCACATGCATCCACTTGACTAGGCTCAATCAACTCAACTCAACCAAGCACCTCAATGAACAACCCTTTCTCACAAACCCTAGTCCAAGCATGTATCAATCAACTCAAAATGTTTCCAACAATGCTCAACAACAAATCTCACATAACAATGATACTCATGTTCTTTTCTAACTCAAGTTCAAGTTCTTTGCACAACCAATGGGCTTCAACAACAATGCTTATAAAACAAGGTTTAATCACAACTCTCAATCCAGAAAACCTTGAAGCATTTAACCAATCACTTTCGAAAAGGAAACCACAATCAATCCTTTTCACTCCAATGATATTTTCATAAATCAACCACCATAATCAATCAATAGGAGAATGTGCCCATACCTTTTATGAAGATGAAGAAGCCTCTTTGGAAATCTGCCACAATCACAATATTCTCTTGCCAAACTTCATGAGGGTTAGGAGAAATTACAAAACAAATATCATAACCTTTTACACCTTATTTCTCCTAGTCAAAAATCACATCCACCACTAGAAAATAATTAAAAATAATTATTTCCTCAATTAATTAAGCATAGCATGAATATCACCACAACCATTTACCATTCCCTTATTTCTCCTAAAAATCACTTTGCACTAATGCACAACTCACTAAGCTCCTTAATGCAAAAATTCCCACATCAAATAGTGCAAAATATAAACCACAACTCATAAATCACATCACCATAGTATACCCTCAATAATGGTGCTTGAAACCTTAGCTTTGACAAATTAAAACATTAATTATTCATTCTCCAAAAATTGCGGCGATAGGCATACCTTAGAAAATAAAATATTTTTTCGGCTCCGAAGAATGCGGCGACAGCAAACCATGCGAAAACGGGTTTCGGGTGACTCGAACCCAAGACCTGCAGTGAGTGCGCCTTTGCACTCCCTCCGCCCACCAAGTGGGCTAAGCTTCCCATGTGGAAGCTATTCCACCTTGTGCTCCTTATGCTTCTTCTTTTCGCCCATGAGCTTTTAAACAACGAACAACGCTTCAACCAATACAATGCTAAAATGATGCTCGCGGGAATCGAACTCACGACCTCCGTGCTATCAACACCTTTGCACAATCCAAGCTGCCACTAGGCCACGCTGCCCAATGTGATTTGGGAAGTGGTCATTGTCTTCTTTTAACCATTCGTTGCATCACATAAAACAAAACACAAGCTCTTTCCTTCGCATATACCACGCAAGATTATCAACGAGCAAGGATAATCGATTTAAAAACTTGGTGGCATATTTATATGCCTTTCCCTTCACTTGGAAATGTCGACGCTTTTAAAACTGCCCTCATGACGTCGGCGGACATGGCGGAAAACTTTTTATTTAATTTTAAAATTTAAATTTAAATTTTAAATAAATTAAAATTTAAACTAAACCTTTAAAATTAAATTTCTCCATCATCTGGGCACCTTTTTCGATGAAACGAAAAGCCAACTTGGGTTTTAAGAAAAACCCATTTCAAATATGCCATCCATGGTTTTAAATAAAACCTTTTATTTTGCCTGCCTTGGTTTTGATAAAAACCCTTCCTTGCACTTTCACAAAACATAGTGCATACCATCATAGATCCTTTTGACATCAAATAACCTTTTGACATCAATGACAACATTTTAGCTTAGGGACTCAAAATGTCCAACATATTGTACCAAGTTCTATGCCCATATTTATTAACCACTATTACCTTGAGTTAAAATCAGTCATACAAACATGCCTCACCTTAATGAAGCTAATTTTATCAACCTAAGAAAAAGGTATGTAGAATCAAGAACACAAAATGATAATGATTGTTTTCCATCTATGTTAACATAAAAAGGGGTTAGTAAAAACTATTTGCCCCAAGTCTCACACGACATGGCATTGTATATGATGGCCATTAACATTCCTACCATTTTTGTTCTAAAAATGTGGACCTATTTAGGGTGTAAATCCCTCACAACAGGATATGAATAAATGTTTTCACAACTGCAACACTTACATTTTAACATCCTATTATATTTGGAAGATTTTTCTATTGATTACATGAAATCAACAACCTCTATGATGTAGAGAAGTGGTTAATTTAAAGGTTTGACCATGTTTAATCCTACTAATTTAATGAATAGTAAATATATTTTTATAATATACATGTTGAAACCTTACAATTATCAAAGTGAGGTTACTAATTATTGAAACATGTATTAAATATGGTATATTCAATAATTGCATTGAATACCACAACTTTTTAACTGTAAGTAAAACTATAAGGCTGAATCATCTCCACTTTTAAATCAATTATTTTACCATATTTTCCAAATTTTGAACTTCTAGATTACTATTGTGTAATACCCCCAAATTCCCTAAGGGAGGGGTATAGGTAGGTTGTTGAAAAGACACTTGGGTTAAGTTGAAGGTATTTATACTATTGTGATATGTGATACCTTGCTCGAGAGAATAACTAACATTTGGTGGAACTAACTATTGTGATATTGATATTAGAAGATTAAGGAAATTGAAAATAATCTTGGAATCCAAGTTAGGATTCTCTCTATCAATATGATCATCTTGGAAAATCTCATCAAGCCCTAGAAGCCTTTATCCACTCCTAAGGTTGGAAGCCATTAGGAGAAAGAGAAAAAGGGCTAGGGTGGAAAAGGAGGAAAACTAAAGACTAGCAAAAAAAAACAAAAAAAATAGGATGTTTTTAATATTTTTTGATCTAAACACACAGAGTTAATGATCTTGATTAAATTTTTAAAATAAAAGGAGGTTTTCACATCAGGTTCACCAAATATGTAGAGTAGGAAAACTACCCTACCACGTACAATTCTCAAAGGTTGAATCTACAAGAGAAAACCTTGAGATGAACCATGGGGTATGTTGTTATCTACACTCGGTGCTGGGGGAAGGGTTCATCAAAAATAGTTTAAGGACCCACTCCAAGTCCTCTAGTTTTCAAGAATATTTGATGTATGAGATTCAAGACAAACACCTAGGTTTGGCCTTTCTTGATTTATGCTATAAAAGATAAATTATGATGCAAAAATATAAAATGCAGGAATACAAAAGCTAACCCTATAATGATTCTTCCTTTGAATGCTTTCTAACCCTAGGGCTTCAATACAGAAAATCTTTAAGCAAGGGTTCAAGAAGAGATGCACAAAATAAATTAACCCTAAGTGCACACTATATGTTATTTATCTTTAAATACCTAGAACTTTATTAAATATATTTCTATGAAATCATATCTAGGGTTTGCAACAAAAATATAAGGCACTCAAAAAATAGCCTAAAGAGTAATTGGAACACTTAGCTTATCTAGTAATTGATCCTTGCTTTTATCCTTTGTCCAACACTATCAAAAATTTGTGTTCCCGCAATATAACTTGATAAACACTTGAAAAATATGATTAGCATTAGGGGGCCTACTTAGGCCATTGTACAATAGTGCTTGGAGGCACAACAGTCAAGCCCCTTAGGTCCTTTCAATTGACCTTTGATAAACAAAAGTAGAAGTTGACCTTTGGAAGAAATCAAGCTTAATAGAATATAGTAGAATAAAGTTATGGAAACACATAATAGAATGTAACACTACAACTTATATGCAACCTATGATGCAAATATGAAGTCCGAAACAAAATTTTACCCCCAAAAATAGTATGGGTGAAATCGTACCCCATAACAGGCGATCGTGATATCGCACCGAGGAAATCACAAAATCACTAAAGGCTCGAGTGTGATTTTGCAGAAGCAAGGTGAAAAATATCAAATCAATGTGAAATAACTAATGTGTGATAAAAAAAATAAAAAAAAGCATATAGAAGAGCGAAATCACCTGGTAGAGAGTGAGGAAGCAAGCAGAAGGGTTAAGACCTCCCAAATAGTTGATCTCTCCTTAGGGCTTCAACACAAATCCACCAAAGCGAGCAACAACAATCAACAATCCAATGCAATAGAAAACAAAGCTTCAATAGATCACACTTCACACTTACGAGTTAGCTTGCTTTCGAAAGAAGAAGAAGAAGACCTCAAGAAATAGAACTTTAATCAAATAATTGTTAAGAACTTGCTTGGTGATAAATAAAATGAACTTCGATTCATGGATGGGAAAAAGAATATTTCAAACCCTCCTTAAATGGTGTATTTGAAAGAAGAATGGGTGGGAAAAAATAAGCACAATCGACATTCCTAGCCCACGTGGTGGACTCCCAAGCGCTAAGGTGCTTAGTCTTGTGGAGATAGCGGTTCGATTCTTGTTGAATCCCTTTAAGTAAGGTCCGAGGTGTAGACCAATTGGTTCATCCAAACCCCATAAGGGGGGCAAATGTCCAAGGTTAAAATATTGGGCCTCATTGGACTGAACGCTTGTCCCTTTCCTGGTGATTTTAGTGGCATAAAAGTTTTAAAATGATTGTGGCATGGTGGTTATAGGGACGAACTGTGCGAAGATCTGTGTGGCAACTTTCGAGGCAGACATCACAGAATATTGTGGCGGCCATAAAAGCTAGACAGCCTACCCAGATTCATGGCAGCTACTAATTCGACCATGTAAAAAAAAATATCAACTTTGAAAATTAGAATTTTCTTAAGAGAAACCCTAAAATGCAAATTGTGCTCCATAAAAATGGACCTCGAACTCATACCAACTAGACCCCCTATACGGTTGTAATGCATTTTGGAGGGTCAAACATGTTCAAAATGGATCATATCATATACCATTGGAAATATATTTTTGAGACCAATCCAATGGTATAGGATTTAGGAAGAATGGATATTATTTGATAGGGGAAAATTATCTCAAATATCATCCTACTTTTCTAAGGAGAAAACAAGGAATCTAGGGAAATTTACTCACCTTAGTGGGTCAATTTTCCGTGTCTACACAAGTGTCAATCTCATGAATAATATCATGTCAAATGAAATGTCACAACCAAATGAACACAAGCCATCTAATTAGAGATCAATAGTGGGGTAAGCATCATCAAGTATTGGGATGACTTTTAATATTGTAGATCAATGTTGACCTTTGGGCTATGAGAGAACCAAATTCATGGTGGGGGTGTGCTATCCCCAAATTTAAGAGTAAGGACCTAAGGACAAAGTGGAACTCACCATCAAACAAAAAAATCTATGACCAATATTGCACATAGCACAATTGCCTTATCCAGAAGAACCCTCATCAATGAATGATATAAATGAGGGTATATAATACAATATATAGTTGTCATAGGAAAAGAGATACTCAATACATTTTTTTAGATGTGGTTCATGGTGTCCACCTCAAATAGGTTACTCTTGAGCCATAAAGAATGACAACTAGAGAGAACATGTTGAATCTAAAAGTTTAAAAGAAAAAACTTTGCAATAGGTACACATATCTAGTGAATGATATTTTATTGTAAGTTCCTAAGTATCATGTAATTCATATTATTGGTTATAAGGAGTTATGAAACACACCTAAAATAGTTAAAAAGTGACACCCAATAATCTTGTTCCAACTATAGGTGAAGCTAATCTACCATTGGGAAAATTTAAGGCTAAGGAATGTTAACACCTAATCAAGTTTTCCCTTGAGATAAAGCATGACTCAATGCATTGGTATGAGTGCTAGAAATATTGGGGTTAGGCCACCCTAAATGCATTCATGGCTAACAAGATTGCAAATCCTCCTAGACAGAGTATTTTTAGCTTGGAAGGGTGGTAATAGTTTCAAAACAAAATAGAAAAATTCCAAAATAGCAATGGACACATCCTATCACCTTGGAAAAAAGGAATATCTCATGTGCATTGAGAATTTTAGGCTGATGTCCAAGAGCAAGGACTATAAAAGGGGAACATCCTTTATTAAAACCTTTCTTATTATCCAAACAAGAAAAGAGTCTACGAAGTGCAAAGTAGTAGAGAAACAAAAGCAAAGCCAAGGTAAACCAGAGCCCACTTGTGAGAGAATGCACAAAGAGCTATGGATAAGAGAAGGAACAATACTCACAACCCAACAACTAGAGTCAATCATTTTTCTTATTTCATGACCAACTCTCCTTCCACCTCTAACCAAGATATATTATCCCATGCATATCATGCTATGGCCCTTAATTTATTAAGAGATACTATATAAGGGGTATAATATCCTAAGTTATCCATGTGAACCAATATCTTGAGAGGAGGGGTATTATAGCATTTCAAGAAGAGTGTCCTTGAGTCCTCTCGGGTCTAATTTGGAGTATCACTCAGGTCTAGTGCCTAGTTCTTGAGGTGCATAACTATTACAAAGTAGTAGCAACCTATGCAAATCACTATAACATGTAAACTCATGAAATTTGGTCTCCTAATAAAAAAATTTAAGCCATTATTCAAGCCCACTCATTTTGAAGAATGCTAATGGTGGATATGAGGAGGATCGCCATTAATTTTAAAAGCACCATTGATTTCTATAGCATCATTTCTAAATAAGTAAGTTATCTCCAAGAGGAGTGTGATATCAAGGGTAATAAGCTACCAATATTTCCCTTTAGTCTAATCCACTTCTAGAAAAATGCCAAGGATGCCACAAGAATGTTGGTGTTCATTTTTGGACTAAGGGGAGATAGTTTTTTGTTCAAAACCTAGCTTGGTGATAAGGAATGACATGTATGTTGATAAACCTTCTATTTTATTTTCGTTATGGATAATATTTTCTGCATGTATAGTTTCTATTTTATTTTCAAGATCTAGTATGACACAAGAAGTCTTGGTAAATAGAGTCATGGATGCCTATTAGATGTTGATTCCAAGCACATCATCTAATTCATTTATGGATAGCATGGATTTTTGAGGAGTAATAAATATGAGTGGTTTCTTGGATTAGCACATACATTTGATTAATCCAATCAATAGACAATATTCAAACCAAAAATTAGTTCCTTGAGGGAGTGCCAATCCTCTAATTGGTCAACAAAGAAACTCTACAAAATATCCAATCATTGAAAGAAGGTAGTTTCTCTTCCTTCCATGCTCACCTAGAAAGCAAAATAAATTTTACATACAAGAGTTATTGCATAAATAATTATGATGACCTCCATGTTGGCTTTTCATAGAAGATAAGAAACCTTGCATAGGCTAAATAAAATTATGAATATTGGATTGAGTTGACCTCAAAGTGTATGGAAATCCTTTTAAAGATATTTTTATAGGAGAAAAAATAAATTCAAATAAGGTAGGGGTTAATAGTTCAAAGGTGGTGGATATTACCTACCCACTTGGCAAAAAAAGAGATCATAAATTTGTGGTATAAGAATTAATATGAGCATATGTATGAGGTCTTAAGGAAACATCCATAAAAGAGACCTTATATTGTTGAATTTCAAAGTATTTAAGATTCCATAGAAGGAGCATTAATGAGTTCATTTACAAAGTGATCCAAAATATAGCAAGTGCAAAAGAACTAAGTAATTGCCAACAACCATAGGGAAGAAAAGGACTTCCAACCCCTGAACAACTAGAATAAGCTCTTCCACTAGCTTCTAGATAAACGTAGCTTCTTTCTCTATGGACCAACAAGCACCAACTTAGACCATGTATATTAAAATATTGAAGGACATAGTCGTAATATTCTCAAATCCCATTATTTCTAAGAGAACTAAGAGTTTGATGGAAGAACTACAAAGATATAATTTTAGCATGCTTGTAATATTCAAGGACAATATTTAGAGTAGTATTTTGGCACAATATATGGTGCTCGAGGTGCTATGAATTGGTGTCTAAATGCATGGCCTTTTATGATGCCAATACCCAAAAAATCAAATCCCATGATAGGATTTTTAGGATGACATCTCCCCATTTATCATTCAATAGATGCTACTCATACAAACTAAGGAGTAAAAAATTACCAAGGAGGATGTTGCTCAATTTTTTAAAGAACTTTTAGATGAGAAGCTACATTCCTATGCACAAAATTCAAGGACCTAAGTTTCCCATTGCTAGAGTTCCCTTTGAACCTCAATATGTTCAAGTATAGTACAAGGTATGCCCTTAATATGTTGCCTTTTATCTTTTATCCAAGATACTATCGAAGTCATTATGATTTTACTAGGAAAATCAGTGGTTGGTGATGAAATCCAACTCACTAATTGGTTTTCCTTGCACTTATATGATATACATATGTTGAAGTGCAGAATTTTTGCAATGCATATATTTGGGGGTTTTTGTTTGCTTATTTTTTTGGTGTTTTTGCAAATCTAAAAAATGAATGCAGCCTAATCCTATCAAAATGTGACTAGGATGCACTTTTACCTAAAATACCTATTTGTGCAATTAAGGACACAAACACACAACATGACACACAAAAATAAATAGAATATGATAACTTGTGCTAGGGTATGCAAACCTATCAAATGCAACCTATCTTAGCATGCACTTCAGCTTTATTGTCTACAAAATGTAATTTCTTAACCTACACTTTGAATAGAAGATATACCAACCACACAAAAATAAAAATAGACAAGTCTTTTTCTTTATAGCAATTTGCAAGAATGAAACCCCAAAACTCTCACCTGTAAGCCTTAAGCTCAACTTTTGATTGATTGGGATCTATAAAATATTGCCTACTATATTTTGGGTCTATCAAATGTGGTCTACTATATTTGGGGTCTATCAAACATAGTGTGTTGTGTTTGAAATTTGCAAAAAGTAGTGTTGTATTTAGAGTATGTTAAGTGTAATCTTGTACATTTGGCAAATGTGACCTATGTTTGCACAGAGTAAGAAACCTTTGAAACAAAGCATTTGATCTTCAAGTTTTTTGAGAGTATTCTATGATTAATATCAAGAACCCTGCAACCAACAATTAGGTATAATTCAACAAAAAATTTAATCACATGGAGTCACAAAAACCCTCTGGGATTCCACCATGATTGACAAACTTTTAGACACAAAAACAACACCATGGCAACAAAAATACAAAGCAAACAACATGCAATAAAAGAATGTGTATTTGTATTGATAAATGGGATTTGTGTTCTTCTTCTACAACAATATACCCCGATGTGCATGGGTATGATTACAATAGAGTTTGTTTGCTTTGAATATAATAAGAGTGTTGAAGACTAGAAATCCAATATCAACTACCACCTTGGCCAATTGATGGATGTGAAATAGGAAGTGCACATGAAAAGGTATGGATGGGGTTCAAATTGCTAATATTTGAGTAGTGGATTTTCCTAGACTTGCTTCATTAGTTATCTGCCCAAACCTATTTTTTAGAAACAAAATGCACTACTCACCCCTTAAGGTAAGTTGAAGTTGTTCAAAACAATAAAAGATATTTTTTGATGGTCTAAATACATTACCTAGACTCTAAGAAACTTTCCATTTCCCTTCTACCATTATACTAACTATCAATGATGAGAGGATGAAGTGAGCTTCTCCTTGAAGACAACTCATTATGGCAAAAAATATCAAAAGAAAAATAATAGTATTTTTATTTTCTAACAAATCAAAATGGAGGTCGCCAACCAAACTCTTAACTTTATCGTGAAGAACACAAGCTTATACTAAGAGGGGGTGAACAGTATAAGACCACTTTTTACTTTTCCTTTCAATTCAATATTATGCAGTGTATAGATAGCAGTATCAATAGCAGTAATCAAAGCAATGCACAAAACACCATACACAATAGAGACACCACAATTTACGTGGTTCACCCAATGTGGGCTACTCCACGGAGAAAATATTTTACTAAAATTTTCTCAATCAATCTCTTTGGGAATCCTTCCCAATTACAATGTTTATGGACCTCTATCCAAAGGAGATGTTGATCCCCTAATCTCAAGTTCATGGATCTCTTCCACAGGAGAACTCTTTCCCCTTCTACTCTGGCTAGTGATCTTCTAGAAGACTCTGTCTCTCTTCTGCACTGACTGGTGGATCTCTCTCCACTTGAAGACTCCTCACTCAGATCTATCTTCAATTGTCCTGGCTACTGGATCTCTATCCACTGAGACTCTATCCTCTATACTCTATCACCTCCAAAGCTCTATCTCAATAGGTTCACTCAGAACCTTCTCAAATCTTCTCAACAAGCTCACTCAGAACTTGTCCAAATTTGCTCAACAAGCTCACTCAAAACTTGTCCAAATCTGCTCAACAGGTCCACACAGAACCTACTCAAATATGCTCAACAGGTCCACATAGAACCTGCTCAAATCTGCTCAATAAGTCCTCTCTAGGACTTGTCCAAATCTGCTCAATAAGTCCTCTCTAGGACTTGCTCAAATCTTCTCAATAAGTCCTCTCTAGGACTTGCTCAAATCTGCATAGCAAGCTTCCACAAAAGCTTACTCAACATCAGTCCACAAGCCTTCTCAAAGACTTGTCTCAAATCTGCTTAACAAGCTCACACAGAACTTGTCCAATCTCATAGAATCATAAAGAGAATTGTTAGAGACTCAATATGTTCTATACTTAATGCTCAATCAATATCTCAACTCAATTATCAATCTCATAGAAGCATAAAGAGAATTGTTAGAGACTCAATATGTTCTATACTCAAATCCAATCTCAACTCAAATCAATCTCATAGAAGCATAAAGAGAATTGTTAGAGACTCTATATGTTCTATTCTCAAATCTCAATCTCAACTCAAATCAAGAATATAGAATAGTTTGTTTTATGGAACTTGAACAACCACATGCATCCACTTGACTAGGCTCAATCAACTCAACTCAACCAAGCACCTTAATGAACAACCCTTTCTCACAAACCCTAGTCCAAGCATGTATCAATCAACTCAAAATGTTTCCAACAATGCTCAACAACAAATCTCACATAACAATGATACTCATGTTCTTTTCTAACTCAAGTTCAAGTTCTTTGCACAACCAATGGGCTTCAACAACAATGCTTATAAAACAAGGTTTAATCACAACTCTCAATCCAGAAAACCTTGAAGCATTTAACCAATCACTTTCGAAAAGGAAACCACAATCAATCCTTTTCACTCCAATGATATTTTCAGAAATCAACCACCCAAATCAATCAATAGGAGAATGTGCCCATACCTTTTATGAAGATGAAGAAGCCTCTTTGGAAATCTGCCACAATCACAATATTCTCTTGCCAAACTTCATGAGGGTTAGGAGAAATTACAAAACAAATATCATAACCTTTTACACCTTATTTCTCCTAGTCAAAAATCACATCCACCACTAGAAAATAATTAAAAATAATTATTTCCTCAATTAATTAAGCATAGCATGAATATCACCACAACCATTTACCATTCCCTTATTTCTCCTAAAAATCACTTTGCACTAATGCACAACTCACTAAGCTCCTTAATGCAAAAATTCCCACATCAAATAGTGCAAAATATAAACCACAACTCATAAATCACATCACCATAGTATACCCTCAATAATGGTGCTTGAAACCTTAGCTTTGAAAAATTAAAACATTAATTATTCATTCTCCAAAAATTGCGGTGACAGGCATACCTTAGAAAATAAAATATTTTTTCGGCTTCGAAGAATGCGATGACAACAAACCATGCAAAAATGGGTTTCGGGTGACTCGAACCCAAGACCTGCAACGAGTGCGCCTTTGCACTCCCTCCGCCCACCAAGTGGGCTAAGCTTCCCATGTGGAAGCTATTCCACCTTGTGCTCCTTATGCTTCTTCTTTTCACCCATGAGCTTTTAAACAACGAACAACGCTTCAACCAATACAATGCTAAAATGATGCTCGCAGGAATCGAACTCATGACCTCCATGCTATCAACACCTTTGCACAATCCAAGCTGCCACTAGGCCATGCTGCCCAATGTGATTTGGGAAGTGGTCATTGTCTACTTTTAACCATTCATTGCATCACATAAAACAAAACACAAGCTCTTTCCTTCGCATATACCATGCAAGATTATCAACGAGCAAGGATAATCGATTTAAAAACTTGGTGGCATATTTATATGCCTTTCCCTTCACTTGGAAATGTCGACTCTTTTAAAACTTCCCTCATGACGTCGACGGACATGGCAAAAAACTTTTTATTTAATTTTAAAATTTAAATTTAAATTTTAAATAAATTAAAATTTAAACTAAACCTTTAAAATTAAATTTCTCCATCACCGGGGCACCTTTTTCGATGAAACAAAAAGCCAACTTGGGTTTTAAGAAAAACCCATTTCAAATATGCCATCCATGGTTTTAAATAAAACCTTTTATTTTTCCTACCTTGGTTTTGATAAAAACCCTTCCTTGCACTTTCACAAAACATAGTGCATACCATCATAGATCCTTTTGACATCAAATAACCTTTTGACATCAATGACAACATTTTAGCTTAGGGACTCAAAATGTCCAACAATCTCCCCCTTTGTCATTGATGGCAACCCATATTCATTTTACTGAAACCTGATCTTCTTTTTTGCTCCCCCTGGCTCAATGCTCTCTCAAATATCAAATCTCTCCCCATATCAAAACTCTCCCCAATATACACAAATCTCTCCCCCTTTGACATCAATGGCAAAGGGTCACCTTTGGGGCTCGGGGCTAAGAATGAGCCTCTTAGCTTAGCCCCTCCCCCACCTCCACATGAGGTGGTTAATTCTAGGGTGGGAGTATTTCTACTCCCCAAAAGCACTATTCTTTATCTTTATCTTTCTCTCTTCTTCTCTGAGTCTTCTAAATCCTCTCACTATTTCTTTCCAAGTCATCATCCCTGTTCCTATCATCACTTATGTTCCTATTCTTGTTCTTGTTCTCATCCATGTTTCTATTCTGGTTCTCATCCTTGTTCCTATTCTTATTCTTTTCTGAGTCTCTATTCCTATTCATCTTCTTGTTCTTGTTCATATTCCTATTCATGTTCATGTTCTTGTTCCTATTCATGCCTATTTCTAGAATATTTTCTCTACACCATATTGCTATGTGACCATCATTATTGCACTTATAACACTTAATGTTATTATTCCTTGGATGTGCAACTATCTTAGGACTTCTCCTAATGAAGCCATATCTTCTTCTATCATGAACCCTGCAATTCATTGCCTTGTGACCAAACCCATTGCATGAGTAGCAATACCCATGGAAAATTTATCCTTTCCCATATTCCTATCTTTCATGTGTCCTACATTGTGAAGCCATATGCCCAAACCTGTGACATGAAAAGCATCTTCCATTGAAGCCTCCTTGTCTTGACCTCATTGGTCTCCTATTCTGATTGTTGTTCCATCTGTATCTTCTTTGTGCATTGTTCCTCTCTTTTTTGAACTCTTTGTTGTCCAACTCATCCTCTGATGTCCCACTTTCACTTAAACTATCTTCTTCTGATGTATCTTCTTCTAAAGTTTCTTCTTCATCAAGACTTGAAGTAGATTCTTTTTCCTATTTCTTTTGAACCTTTCCAAAGCCAAGACCTGTTGAACATGATGTTCGTTGTTGTCCATAGATGAACTTATCCAAGTTCTTAGAGCTATTTGTGAAACTCTTCATCTTGATCTTGGAGTCCTTTAAGTCTTCTTTTAGAGTAGCCACTTCTTGTGCTAACTTCTCACATTCCAAAATATTTGCTTCTAACTTATCCTTGAACTTGCTTGCCTTAGCCTTTGACTTCTCTAAATCCTCTATGAGCAATAACCTTTCTTCATCACATTCTTGAAACTGACTTTCAAGCTTGGAGTGTTGCTTTCTAACCTTCTTTACTGTGTCAAGGGCATAGATAAGTTCTCCCTTGAGATCATAGCCATTCTCTACTGAATAATCCTCTATTTTTTTACCTTTGTCCATATTATTTCTTTCTTTTGGCTTGTCTTCTATAGGATCATCTTCTTTATCTTCCAAAGCCATTAGAAGATTCTCATCTGGTCTTTCAAGTGCATCTTCAAAATCATCATCACTGAAACTATAACCATCCCTAGTGCAATCATCTTCAAGATGTCCAAATTTACCACATCTAAAACACTTGAGAATAACTGGAGTCCTTTTCTTAACTGGATCTTTCTCTTTAACCATAAATAGGACTTCATCTCTATCATTGTCTGAAAAACTAGCATCACTATCAATTGAGTACTTACTTGCATTTTTCGCATAGTAGCTTCTCTTTTGTCTCTGGAAGAACTTCTTTCCTTGTCTGCTTTGTCCATCCTTGCTTCTCTTCTGGTACCTGTGTCTTTCTGATTCCTTGTATCTGTGATCCTATTTTTCTTCATCATTGTTGTCTTTTGGCTCTTTGCATTCTATTGCATAGTGTCCATACCTTCCATAATTGAAATATTTGATAGATCTTAGATCTATGGGTCTTCTGGAACCTCTATCTCTTCTGCCATAATTTGCTTCTTCATCACTGGATGACTCACCACTTGATTCTATCTTCTTTCCCTTTTTCTTTTGTCTACTTTGAAAGCAGCTTCTTTCGAAGGAATAGGATCTTTTGTTCTTATCTCAAAAGTAGTAAGCATGCCAAGCAAAGAATTCCTTGTCAAAGAATCACTATCAATTGATGTTTCTATAGCAGAAACCTTTTCACTATACCTTTTTGGAAGAGTCCTCAAGATCTTATCACAAGCATCAGATTCATCAACCTTCATTCCAAGACCTTTCATCTCATGTACAAGTTCATCAACCTTGTTGAGATAGTCACGAATGTTTTCATCATCCCTCATTCTTAGGTTCTCAAATTCTCCTTTGAGATTTTTGATCTTAGCCATTCTGACTCCTTTATCTCCTTCATATATTTCATGCAAAAGTTCCCACATTTCTTTTGTTGTTTTACATTCCATAACCTTCATAGATTCTACTCTACGCAAACCTTTTATAATTGCATTCATAGCTCTTGAATTTGCATGCATTAGAAGCTTACCTTCCTTATCTGTAGGAGGATTGACTGTTGAATCATATCCAAGTTCCACTGCATCCCAAACTTCATTTCCAAGTGCCATCAGGTAAAATCTCATCAAGCATACACCAATATAAGAAGTCACTTCCATCAAAATCTGGTACTCGCATTATTGAAGGGTCCATCTCTTTGATCCTTTTGATCCATTGTGTTCTTAGACCACTTTTCCTTCAAGTTGTCAAACTCTTCTGAAGGAACCCACTCTAATACCAATTGAAGAACACAAGCTTATACTGAGAGGGGGTGAACAATATAAGACCACTTTTTACTTTTCCTTTCAATTCAATATTATGCAGTGTATAGATAGCAGTAATCAAAGCAATGCACAAAACACCATACACAATAGAGACACCACAATTTACGTGGTTCACCCAATGTGGGCTACTCCACAGAGAAAATATTTTACTAAAATTTTCTCAATCAATCTCTTTGGGAATCCTTCCCAATTACAATGTTTATGGACCTCTGTCCAAAGGAGATGTTGATCCCCTAATCTCAAGTTCATGGATCTCTTCCATAGGAGAACTCTTTCCCCTTCTACTCTGGCTAGTGATCTTCTAGAAGACTCTGTCTCTCTACTGCACTTGATCGGTGGATCTCTCTCCACTTGAAGACTCCTCACTCAGATCTGTCTTCAATTGTCCTGGCTATTGGATCTCTATCCACTGAGACTCTGTCCTCTGTACTCTATCACCTCCAAAGCTCTATCTCAATAGGTTCACTCAGAACCTTCTCAAATCTGCTCAACAAGCTCACTCATAACTTGTCCAAATCTGCTCAACAAGCTCACTCAAAACTTGTCCAAATATTCTCAATAGGTCCACATAGAACCTGCTCAAATATTCTCAATAGGTCCACACATAACCTACTCAAATATGCTCAATAAGTCCTCTCTAGGACTTGCTCAAATCTGCTCAATAAGTCCTCTCTAGGACTTGCTCAAATCTTCTCAATAAGTCCTCTCTAGGACTTGCTCAAATCTGCATAGCAAGCTTCCACAAAAGCTTACTCAACATCAGTCCACAAGCCTTCTCAAAGACTTGTCTCAAATCTGCTTAACAAGCTCACACATAACTTGTTCAATCTCATAGAATCATAAAGAGAATTGTTAGAGACTCAATATGTTCTATACTTAATGCTCAATCAATATCTCAACTCAAAATCTCATAGAAGCATAAAGAGAATTGTTAGAGACTCAATATGTTCTATACTCAAATCCAATCTCCAAATCAATCTATAGAAGCATAAAGAGAATTGTAGAACAATTTATTCTCAAATCTCAATCTCAACTCAAATCAAGAATATAGAATAGTTTGTTTTATGGAACTTGAACAACCACATGCATCCACTTGACTAGGCTCAATCAACTCAACTCAACCAAGCACCTTAATGAACAACCCTTTCTCACAAACCCTAGTCCAAGCATGTATCAATCAACTCAAAATATTTCCAACAATGCTCAACCACAAATCTCACATAACAATGATACTCATGTTCTTTTCTAACTCAAGTTCAAGTTCTTTGCACAACCAATGGGCTTCAACAACAATGCTTATAAAACAAGGTTTAATCACAACTCTCAATCCAGAAAACCTTGAAGCATTTAACCAATCACTTTCGAAAAGGAAACCACAATCAATCCTTTTCACTCCAATGATATTTTTCAGAAATCAACCACCCAAATCAATCAATAGGAGAATGTGCCCATACCTTTTATGAAGATGAAGAAGCCTCTTTGGAAATCTGCCACAATCACAATATTCTCTTGCCAAACTTCATGAGGGTTAGGAGAAATTACAAAACAAATATCATAACCTTTTACACCTTATTTCTCCTAGTCAAAAATCACATCCACCACTAGAAAATAATTAAAAATAATTATTTCCTCAATTAATTAAGCATAGCATGAATATCACCACAACCATTTACCATTCCCTTATTTCTCCTAAAAATCACTTTGCACTAATGCACAACTCACTAAGCTCCTTAATGCAAAAATTCCCACATCAAATAGTGCAAAATATAAACCACAACTCATAAATCACATCACCATAGTATACCCTCAATAATGGTGCTTGAAACCTTAGCTTTGACAAATTAAAACATTAATTATTCATTCTCCAAAAATTGCGGCGACAGGCATACCTTAGAAAATAAAATATTTTTCGGCTCCGAAGAATGCGACGACAGCAAACCATGCGAAAATGGGTTTCGGGTGACTCGAACCCAAGACCTGCAGTGAGTGCGCCTTTGCACTCCCTCCGCCCACCAAGTGGGCTAAGCTTCCCATGTGGAAGCTATTCCACCTTGTGCTCCTTATGCTTCTTCTTTTCGCCCATGAGCTTTTAAACAACGAACAACGCTTCAACCAATACAATGCTAAAATGATGCTCACGGGAATCGAACTCACGACCTCCGTGCTATCAACACCTTTGCACAATCCAAGCTGCCACTAGGCCACGCTGCCCAATGTGATTTGGGAAGTGGTCATTGTCTTCTTTTAACCATTCGCTGCGTCACATAAAACAAAACACAAGCTCTTTCCTTCGCATATACCACGCAAGATTATCAACGAGCAAGGATAATCGATTTAAAAACTTGGTGGCATATTTATATGCCTTTCCCTTCGCTTGGAAATGTCGACGCTTTTAAAACTGCCCTCATGACGTCGGCGGACATGGCGGAAAACTTTTTATTTAATTTTAAAATTTAAATTTAAATTTTAAATAAATTAAAATTTAAACTAAACCTTTAAAATTAAATTTCTCCATCACCGGGGCACCTTTTTCGATGAAACGAAAAGCCAACTTGGGTTTTAAGAAAAACCCATTTCAAATCTGCCATCCATGGTTTTAAATAAAACCTTTTATTTTGCCTACCTTGGTTTTGATAAAAACCCTTCCTTGCACTTTCACAAAACATAGTGCATACCATCATAGATCCTTTTGACATCAAATAACCTTTTGACATCAATGACAACATTTTAGCTTAGGGACTCAAAATGTCCAACATATTGTACCAAGTTCTATGCCCATATTTATTAACCACTATTACCTTGAGTTAAAATCAGTCATACAAACATGCCTCACCTTAATGAAGCTAATTTTATCAACCTAAGAAAAAGGTATGTAGAATCAAGAACACAAAATGATAATGATTGTTTTCCATCTATGTTAACATAAAAAGGGGTTAGTAAAAACTATTTGCCCCAAGTCTCACACGACATGGCATTGTATATGATGGCCATTAACATTCCTACCACTTGTGTTCTAAAAATATGAACCTATTTAAGGTGTAAATCCCTCACAATAAGTTTATGAATAAAGGTTTCCACAATTGCAACACTTACATTTTAGCATCCTATTATGATTGGAAGAATTTGCTATTGATTCCATGAAATTGACAACCTCCATAATGTAGGGAAGTGGTTAATTTAAAGGTTTGACCATGTTTAATCCTACTAATTTAATGAATAGTAAATATATTTTTATAATATACATGTTGAAACCTTACACTTATCAAAGTGAGGTTACTAATTATTGAAACATGTCTTAAATATGGCATATTCAATAATTGCATTGAATACCACAACTTTTTAACTGTAAGTAAAACTATAAGGCTGAATCATCTCCACTTTTAAATCAATTATTTTACCATATTTTCCAAATTTTGAACTTCTAGATTACTATTGTGTAATACCCCCAAATTCCCTAAGGGAGGGGTATAGGTAGGTTGTTGAAAAGACACTTGGGTTAAGTTGAAGGTATTTATACTATTGTGATATGTGATACCTTGCTCGAGAGAATAACTAACATTTGGTGGAACTAACTATTGTGATATTGATATTAGAAGATTAAGGAAATTGAAAATAATCTTGGAATCCAAGTTAGGATTCTCTCTATCAATATGATCATCTTGGAAAATCTCATCAAGCCCTAGAAGCCTTTATCCACTCCTAAGGTTGGAAGCCATTAGGAGAAAGAGAAAAAGGGCTAGGGTGGAAAAGGAGGAAAACTAAAGGCTAGCAAAAAAAAACAAAAAAAATAGGATGTTTTTAATATTTTTAGATCTAAACACACAGAGTTAATGATCTTGATTAAATTTTTAAAATAAAAGGAGGTTTTCACATCAGGTTCACCAAATATGTAGAGTAGGAAAACTACCCTACCACGTACAATTCTCAAAGGTTGAATCTACAAGAGAAAACCTTGAGATGAACCATGGGGTATGTTGTTATCTACACTCGGTGCTGGGGGAAGGGTTCATCAAAAATAGTTTAAGGACCCACTCCAAGTCCTCTAGTTTTCAAGAATATTTGATGTATGAGATTCAAGACAAACACCTAGGTTTGGCCTTTCTTGATTTATGCTATAAAAGATAAATTATGATGCAAAAATATAAAATGCAGGAATACAAAAGCTAACCCTATAATGATTCTTCCTTTGAATGCTTTCTAACCCTAGGGCTTCAATACAGAAAATCTTTAAGCAAGGGTTCAAGAAGAGATGCACAAAATAAATTAACCCTAAGTGCACACTATATGTTATTTATCTTTAAATACCTAGAACTTTATTAAATATATTTCTATGAAATCATATCTAGGGTTTGCAACAAAAATATAAGGCACTCAAAAAATAGCCTAAAGAGTAATTGGAACACTTAGCTTATCTAGTAATTGATCCTTGCTTTTATCCTTTGTCCAACACTATCAAAAATTTGTGTTCCCGCAATATAACTTGATAAACACTTGAAAAATATGATTAGCATTAGGGGGCCTACTTAGGCCATTGTACAATAGTGCTTGGAGGCACAACAGTCAAGCCCCTTAGGTCCTTTCAATTGACCTTTGATAAACAAAAGTAGAAGTTGACCTTTGGAAGAAATCAAGCTTAATAGAATATAGTAGAATAAAGTTATGGAAACACATAATAGAATGTAACACTACAACTTATATGCAACCTATGATGCAAATATGAAGTCCGAAACAAAATTTTACCCCCAAAAATAGTATGGGTGAAATCGTACCCCATAACAGGCGATCGTGATATCGCACCGAGGAAATCACAAAATCACTAAAGGCTCGAGTGTGATTTTGCAGAAGCAAGGTGAAAAATATCAAATCAATGTGAAATAACTAATGTGTGATAAAAAAAATAAAAAAAAGCATATAGAAGAGCGAAATCACCTGGTAGAGAGTGAGGAAGCAAGCAGAAGGGTTAAGACCTCCCAAATAGTTGATCTCTCCTTAGGGCTTCAACACAAATCCACCAAAGCGAGCAACAACAATCAACAATCCAATGCAGTAGAAAACAAAGCTTCAATAGATCACACTTCACACTTACGAGTTAGCTTGCTTTCGAAAGAAGAAGAAGAAGACCTCAAGAAATAGAACTTTAATCAAATAATTGTTAAGAACTTGCTTGGTGATAAATAAAATGAACTTCGATTCATGGATGGGAAAAAGAATATTTCAAACCCTCCTTAAATGGTGTATTTGAAAGAAGAATGGGTGGGAAAAAATAAGCACAATCGACATTCCTAGCCCACGTGGTGGACTCCCAAGCGCTAAGGTGCTTAGTCTTGTTGAGATAGCGGTTCGATTCTTGTTGAATCCCTTTAAGTAAGGTCCGAGGTGTAGACCAATTGGTTCATCCAAACCCCATAAGGGGGGCAAATGTCCAAGGTTAAAATATTGGGCCTCATTGGACTGAACGCTTGTCCCTTTCCTGGTGATTTTAGTGGCATAAAAGTTTTAAAATGATTGTGGCATGGTGGTTATAGGGACGAACTGTGCGAAGATCTGTGTGGAAACTTTCGAGGCAGACATCACAGAATATTGTGGCGGCCATAAAAGCTAGACAGCCTACCCAGATTCATGGCAGCTACTAATTCGACCATGTAAAAAAAAAATATCAACTTTGAAAATTAGAATTTTCTTAAGAGAAACCCTAAAATGCAAATTGTGCTCCATAAAAATGGACCTCGAACTCATACCAACTAGACCCCCTATACGGTTGTAATGCATTTTGGAGGGTCAAACATGTTCAAAATGGATCATATCATATACCATTGGAAATATATTTTTGAGACCAATCCAATGGTATAGGATTTAGGAAGAATGGATATTATTTGATAGGGGAAAATTATCTCAAATATCATCCTACTTTTCTAAGGAGAAAACAAGGAATCTAGGGAAATTTACTCACCTTAGTGGGTCAATTTTCCGTGTCTACACAAGTGTCAATCTCATGAATAATATCATGTCAAATGAAAGGTCACAACCAAATGAACACAAGCCATCTAATTAGAGATCAATAGTGGGGTAAGCATCATCAAGTATTGGGATGACTTTTAATATTGTAGATCAATGTTGACCTTTGGGCTATGAGAGAACCAAATTCATGGTGGGGGTGTGCTATCCCCAAATTTAAGAGTAAGGACCTAAGGACAAAGTGGAACTCACCATCAAACAAAAAAATCTATGACCAATATTGCACATAGCACAATTGCCTTATCCAGAAGAACCCTCATCAATGAATGATATAAATGAGGGTATATAATACAATATATAGTTGTCATAGGAAAAGAGATACTCAATACATTTTTTTAGATGTGGTTCATGGTGTCCACCTCAAATAGGTTACTCTTGAGCCATAAAGAATGACAACTAGAGAGAACATGTTGAATCTAAAAGTTTAAAAGAAAAAACTTTGCAATAGGTACACATATCTAGTGAATGATATTTTATTGTAAGTTCCTAAGTATCATGTAATTCATATTATTGGTTATAAGGAGTTATGAAACACACCTAAAATAGTTAAAAAGTGACACCCAATAATCTTGTTCCAACTATAGGTGAAGCTAATCTACCATTGGGAAAATTTAAGGCTAAGGAATGTTAACACCTAATCAAGTTTTCCCTTGAGATAAAGCATGACTCAATGCATTGGTATGAGTGCTAGAAATATTGGGGTTAGGCCACCCTAAATGCATTCATGGCTAACAAGATTGCAAATCCTCCTAGACAGAGTATTTTTAGCTTGGAAGGGTGGTAATAGTTTCAAAACAAAATAGAAAAATTCCAAAATAGCAATGGACACATCCTATCACCTTGGAAAAAAGGAATATCTCATGTGCATTGAGAATTTTAGGCTGATGTCCAAGAGCAAGGACTATAAAAGGGGAACATCCTTTATTAAAACCTTTCTTATTATCCAAACAAGAAAAGAGTCTACGAAGTGCAAAGTAGTAGAGAAACAAAAGCAAAGCCAAGGTAAACCAGAGCCCACTTGTGAGAGAATGCACAAAGAGCTATGGATAAGAGAAGGAACAATACTCACAACCCAACAACTAGAGTCAATCATTTTTCTTATTTCATGACCAACTCTCCTTCCACCTCTAACCAAGATATATTATCCCATGCATATCATGCTATGGCCCTTAATTTATTAAGAGATACTATATAAGGGGTATAATATCCTAAGTTATCCATGTGAACCAATATCTTGAGAGGAGGGGTATTATAGCATTTCAAGAAGAGTGTCCTTGAGTCCTCTCGGGTCTAATTTGGAGTATCACTCAGGTCTAGTGCCTAGTTCTTGAGGTGCATAACTATTACAAAGTAGTAGCAACCTATGCAAATCACTATAACATGTAAACTCATGAAATTTGGTCTCCTAATAAAAAAATTTAAGCCATTATTCAAGCCCACTCATTTTGAAGAATGCTAATGGTGGATATGAGGAGGATCGCCATTAATTTTAAAAGCACCATTGATTTCTATAGCATCATTTCTAAATAAGTAAGTTATCTCCAAGAGGAGTGTGATATCAAGGGTAATAAGCTACCAATATTTCCCTTTAGTCTAATCCACTTCTAGAAAAATGCCAAGGATGCCACAAGAATGTTGGTGTTCATTTTTGGACTAAGGGGAGATAGTTTTTTGTTCAAAACCTAGCTTGGTGATAAGGAATGACATGTATGTTGATAAACCTTCTATTTTATTTTCGTTATGGATAATATTTTCTGCATGTATAGTTTCTATTTTACATTGGATAAGATTTTTGACAACTATGTTCTTATCCAATGTCCCACTGTATTTACCTATTTAAAGGCCTTTTACGCATAAGACAAGACAGATCCTTTCCAGTGCAGTTTTCTTTGTTTGGTGTGTGAGCTCTTTGTGGATTTTCCACATCAGTTGGTTTCAGAGCCAATTTTTTTAGGGTGATATTGTGTTCCATTTGCCTTTGTTTGAGAATTTCCTCTGCTACGACCTTTCTCCCCTCTATATTCGATCATTTACACCTTTCTCACACCTTGACTTGCCTCTGATATCCCTATAGTTTGCAGTTGATCTCTGTCCTCACTAGCATCGAAGTGCCTCTTCAAAAATACTATCATCTGATGCTCCATTGCTTGTTACGCGCTCTGGGTTTTGCTACCATCGCTACTGTGTTGCATTGGTTGGGATTGTTGACGTTGCTTGGGTTACAATGCTCCTCTACTGCTTTGCAGACATCACCTGATGACAACCCTCCATGTTGATGCAGCCTCGGTTGAAGTGATCCTCTGCCCCTCTGCATGCTTTGATCGTTGTGCTCATCTGTAGTGCATATTGATGTGCACCTCTGCGCTCTCATATAGGGAGCAAGGTATAATTTACTTACCTTTTCTAAGGACATCATGCCTTATGTAAAAATAAAATGATTTATTTTTTTATATATATTGATTTTTAAAAAAAATCTTTTATTATTTAAAAAAATATATATATTTATTATTAAAAAAAAAAAAATTAAAAGGAAATTTTCTCTTGTTGACCATTTTTTCATATATATTTTTTTTTCTTCAATATATAAGCTTTTTAGCTTTTATTGTAAACAAGCTTTGTAAAAAAAAAAAAAAAAAGCTTGTTATCTTTTATTTAGTGGGCATCATAGTCTTTCACTGGCTCCACCTAGGTTTATGGTTGCCAATGTAGCAGAAAAATTAGTTGAGGTTACTGCCTTAGTTCTTTCTTTGGCCGATATTGTTAGAGATATCCAATCACATTCTTCCTCCCCCTCTCATACTCATTCTCCTAAATGTGAAGTCAAGATCTACAAAGGCTCTAGGGATACGGATGTCCTCAATACCTGGATATTAGATATGGAGACTTGGTTTGAATTCACCCAAATCCCAGATGATGAAAAAGTTCTATTTTCCAACCTCGAACTCTCTGGCATGGCTAAGGTTCTCATTATCGAATTCCAAGGAACTTAGAACCCCATATCAACTTGGGATGCTTTGGTTACGGCCTTGAAAGCCACTTTTTATCCGTCCAACTATGATGATGATCTCCTCAACCATTGGATTTGCCTTCATCAGGGCAAGAATCAGTTCATTGAATACTATATCCATTAATTCAACATATTACGCGTATTGCTTCGCAATTCAGATCCCACTACTTCCCTTATTGCCATGTTCAAAAGTGGTCTTCTCACACACTTTTATCAAGAAATCAAGTACACTTCTTGTACAACTCTTGATGATGTTTTCAAATAGGCACAACTTGTGGAGGAGAAGTTTGTAGTACAACACAAGGGGAACCACTACTCTTTAGGAGGTTCAAATCCATCACCTCGTCCTCAACAACAGGCACCACAGAGCTCTTCCTGCTTTCCCTCTTCTCATTCTTCTCCTACTCCCACTCCTTCTTAGTCCTCTGCTTCTAAGACTATATTTCATGCTTCTTCTTCTTCTAATAAGTTTCAAAAAATTTGTAATTATTGTAAACGAAAAGGGCATCTTAAATCTGAATGTAGACAATTATAGAAGAAGATCTTGTTTGTACAGTCTGATGAGGGAACCAATGATAACCCCATCAAGACTACTGGTGAAGAGAAGGTCTATGAGGAGTTGAAAGGTAAACTCAATCTTGTAATGAATCACCATTCTAATGCTCGAGATCATGACAATTTGTTCGTCACGTGTGCTCATTTATGCCATGACTTTGTAGTCGATTGTATCATCGACAATGGCTCGCAAACGAACTTGATTACACAGTCCATTTTTGATAAGATCAAGCTCCCTAATTCTCCACATCCTCATCCATACTATCTTGGATAGAAGGATAGTTTGACCTCTTCGTAGATTACAGACACATACACTCTTGCATTTGCCTTTGATCCAAAGTTTAGAGACAAGGTCACTTGTGATGTGACCCCAATGGATTGTTGTGGTCTTTTTATTGGTAAGCCCTATCAATATGATAGGTGTGCTACATATGATGCTTACAAAAATACATACACATTGTAGCAAGATAATAAGCACTATCTCATTCACTCAATTCAAGAACCTACCAACCACTCCAATAATCTATTGCTAAGTTGTAGACAAGCATGCAAAGTAGCCAATAAAGCACAAGAACTTGCTCTTATTTTCATTTGTCCACAACATAAGCACTTTTTAGAAATAGCTTCTAAGTCCAATAGACTCAAAGCAATTGATAACATGTTGCACAAATATCAAAGTGTTTTTCAAGAGCCCACTTTCTTGCCTCTAGAAAAGGGCCATTAATTACACTATTGATATAGTTCCAGCTGCACCTCTTCCTAATGCCCCCATGTACAGGAAATCACTTTTGCAATATGATGAAATAAAGAAGCAAATTCAGGACCTTCTAGATAAAGGTTTCATTAAACCAAGCATTTCTCCTTGTGCCTCTCCTATTCTTCTTGTTCTCAAAAAATATGGTACTTGGTGTCTTTGCATTGATTTTTGAGCACTTAATAAAATCACAATAAAAAATAGATATCCACTCCCTTGTATTGATGATGTCTTAGACCAACTTCAGGGAGCCAAGTTTTTCACAAATATTTATCTCAAAAGTGTATATCATCAGGTCCGCATCCAGTCGAAAGATACATGGAAGACAACTTTCAAAAAAAAAATGGGTCTTTTTGAATGGCTTGTTATGCCCTTTGGCTTCACAAATGCTCCTGCTACCTTCATGAGGCTTATGAATGAATTTTTCAGAGACTATTTGGATAGATATGTAATTATTTATATTGATGATATTCTCATTTTTTCTCCTACATGGGAGGCCCATTTGCAACATCTAGATCATGTTCTTTTCATCCTTCAACAACATCAATTGTACGTCAATTTGCCTAAGTGCTCTTTTGGGAAAATTTCTATTTCCTACCTTGGTTTTATCATTTATGAGTAAGGTATTTAGGTGGATCCTAGAAAAGTAGAAGTCCTCCTTAATTTTCCTACTCCTACCATTGCTACTAAGTTACGAAGTTTTCTTGGCCTAGCCAACTTCTACCACAAGTTTATTCCAGGCTATTCCACCATTGCTACTCCTTTGCATAATTTGACTAAGGCAAAATCTATTTTCTCTTGGACTCCTACTCATTCCAATGCATTTTCCATCCTCAAATATAAGCTTTGTTCAGCCCCTGTCTTGGCTATTCCTGACCTTAGACAACCCTTTGAGATAGAAACTGATGCCTCTCAATTTGCCCTTGGTGTTGTCCTAAAGCAAAATGGTCATCTTGTTGCTTATCATTCTGAGTCCTTCTCCATTGCAAAATAAAATTATTCGACCTATGATAAAGAGCTTTATGCCTTAGTCCAAGCTATAAAATATTGGCATCATTATCTTTTAGGTAAAGAAACCATTGTCCATACAGACCATTTGCCTTTGCAGTTCCTCCAGTCTCAGAACAAAATCCAAGAAGCTCGCCACATGAAATGGGCTTCTTACCTTCAGCAGTTCCACCTTGTTATCAAATACAAAAAGGGTAGTCATAATTTT
Organism: Wollemia nobilis; assembly: GCA_028583015.1. Lineage (NCBI taxonomy): Eukaryota > Viridiplantae > Streptophyta > Pinopsida > Araucariales > Araucariaceae > Wollemia > Wollemia nobilis. Next base: position 1,585,629 of record JAQPPZ010011065.1, on the reverse strand, counting down.
GTGGTTGATTGTCTAAGTCATCCTCCTTCTGCCCATGCCTTGACCATTGTTACTACTTCACATTTGGGATTTCAGTCTTGGCCTTCATTATACCCAAATGATCCTAATTTTTCCCAAGTCTTTCAGCATTTGCAACATCCTTCCTCATCCAATTTGACCCCTTTCCAATATTACCATATTAAGGAAGGATTACTTTATCACTTGGAAAAACTTTGTGTACCACTTGAGTCTTGGTAATCCCTTATTAAGGAGGCACATTCTACCCTTTATGGTGGATATTTTTGCAAGCATAAAACTCTTCATCACTTGCAACGATTCTTCTACTAGCCCCACATGCAACATGATGTTTTGAGGTATTTGAGGCAGTGTGCTACTTGTTGCAAATCCAAGCCATCCAATATAAATATTGGCCTCAACATGCCTTTGTCCATTGCATCTCATCCGTGGGAAAGTATTTCAATGGATCTAGTTAGTGGTTTTCCTAAGACAGTCCATTAGCATGATTGTGTTTTTGTCATAGTTGATCGATTCAATAAAATGGCTAAGTTCATCCCTTGTAGAAAAACTAGTTTTGTTGCCAACTTAGCCCAACTCTTCTTTGATACTATTTGGCGTTCCTTTGGTCTACCCACTAGTATTTTTTCTGATCGTGATTTCCATTTTGTTGGTCACTTCTGACGTTTAATATGGAAACGTTTAGGGGTTTCTCTTAACTTTTCCACAGCTTTTCATCCTCAAACTAATGGTCAAACTGAAGTAGTCAACCATACTCTTGTCCAAATTCTTTGTATTTTTCACCATTCCTCTCCAACCAAATGGGATTTGAGTCTTACCCATATTGAGCATGCATATAATCGGGTTTTCCATTCCTCCACAGGTCACTCGCCCTTTGAAGTATGTCTAGGTTTTCAATCCTTAGCACCTTATGAGTTACCTTTATCCCTTCCATCTCCTATAACAGTCCATATAAAAAAAGAGCAAGAAAAATCTCATTCCTTCATCCACCATTTGCAACAACTTCACTCTAACATTGTTTCCATTTTGCTAAAAACCTAGCAGTAGCAGAAGAAAGCCATGTACAAACATCGTGTTCCACATCATTTCCATGTGGGAGATAGAGTTTGGTTACACCTTGATCATCACCAGTTCCAGGGGATGACCCATAGCAAGATCAAACTCATTCACTTTAGGCCATACACTATTGTACAATAGGTGTCCGATAATGCTTTTTGACTTGATCTTCCAGCATAATTGGGCATCCATGATGTCATAAATATTGATTTGCTCCGATCGTACCATGAGTCTACATTGAAGACAGACCCTGTTATTAGTCATCTTGTTGATATTGTACCTGAATTCCAATTTCCTTTGGAGAATGATCATATTTTTGACACGAGGACGCACCACACTTTCCAGGGATCTTCGACTTCCTACCTTGTGGTCAAACAAGGACATATACCACATCAGGCCCAATGGATCTCTCATAGCCATATGGTTTGTGACTTTCCTTCCCTTTTGGTCGCATTGGAGCCCAATGCTCTTACGGTGGGGAGGAATGATAAGGAATGACACGCATGTTGATAAACATTCTATTCTATTTTTTCTATGAATAATATTTTCCACATTTATAGTTTCTATTTTACATTGGATAAGATTTTTTGCAGCTATGTTCTTATCCAATGTCCCACTGTATTTACCTATTTAAATGTCTTTTACGCATAAGACAAGACATATCCTTTCCAATGTAGTTTTCTTTCTTTGGTGTCTTATATGAAATAAGGCATACACCTAGGAAAGAGAGGGTAGTCTTCGACTTAAACAACTATATTACCAAACATATTCATGAGAATCATATGGATCAAAAATATTGATAACAACTTTAGGTTATCAATATATTTGGTACATATGATTCTTTATCAAAATTTAGGCATATACCCTAGGTTGGTTGTATGGCCCATAGATGAGTTTGATCACCCATAACCCATTTTATTTTGGACATAGGGCTTGAGATATTCCTCCTCTTATTATGGTTTTATAGATAATTTCATAGACTTAACATTGAAATATCTAAATGAACAAAATCTTGAGTGTCTCCCAACTAATTGCAAGAAATTTTGGAGGGCTATCATTAGGAATACTAGTTCTTCGCTAAAGATGCTACTCTTACCAGTGCATATGGTTTTAGTAAGTTTTTTTACTAGTTAACAAAGCATGTATCAGAGTAGGTTTCACACTAGAAGTACTTAGACAAATAGACTCTATCGACACCTCTTTTATAAGTAGAAAAAACAATATTGGATTCTTGAAGCTTATTTTCACCTTGGTAAAATTACCCTAGTGAAAAAAAAGACCCACAACATATTGTATTAGAACCTAAGAGACCTTAAGATTTGGATGGTTCTAGGAGAGTTGAAATATAATCCCAAAAATAATTTCATTGATTGGCTTGCCAATGCTAAAACTTAACTTAGTTCATGTATGAATATAGGCTAGACATTGAAGCCCTCAAGAACATAATTGATAAACCTAGCACACCTTAGGAAGCAACTCTTAGAGCAAGCATCAACACTAGCACAAAGTAAGAGGGCTTACAAGACCTTCTATAATAAAATGGGTAATGTGGACCCAAAATGCCACATTCATGCCACTAAGTTGAAGTATCTAAAGGGCTAGTAGTTGAAAGAATAAAATATTAAAATATTATTTGGGAAGACCACACTTACATATAAACAGATAGATGAGGATGATGATTTCAACAATAATTATGAAAAAGAGCATATGGATGTAGAAAGCACTTATGCAAGTGATGATAGCAATAAGATGATAGAAGGGATGATTCCCCTTGTGATAAGAACAAAATAAGTAATTTTGAAAAAAGTCATCCATATAGAGGAATCATCACTAGAAAATATAAAGCTCTACCCCAAAACCCTCTTAAGGATATTTACATGGATCTAGAGCCACTACCACAAGCAATTTCCTCCATCACCATAAAAATGAAGAGGGAGAGATTCATATCGAGGTGCTAGTCTTCTCATAAAAAGAAGAAAAAGGGAGACCACAAGAATGCAATCACAAGGACCATGTCCAAAACAACTAGTGGGTTTCCTAAAAACCCCTCCCTTTTTATTCACTTGGTCTTTTCTTGTTTCTTGTGTTGTCGGCACCTTTAGCCCAAGCCCACATGATGTTCGTCTTGATGGTGGCAACTCCCTTTATGTAATGTCCCCCTCTGTTCTGATATTTTTAATATTTGGGACACTATACTGTTTCTTAAAATCAGAAAATACAACTCCAAGAAACAAGAATAAACCCTTGAAATATACTAAATCAGCAAACATGGAAAAATACCTCTAAAAATTGATGAAGCTCCAAGTGTGAATCTTGTGTGAATTCGACAACAGAGAACTGGGGTTTCGTCCAGCTCCAAAAATTTGAGGGGTTTCGTCCTCAGCCACACCGTTGGGGTTTATGTCCCTTTGGAGAAGAAGTCTCAGCCATTAGCCTCAAACTTTAGAGGAAATAACTAAAATCCAAAATATATCGAAATGATACCAAGCCATCGAATAAATAGACTTCTCCACAACAAACTCCTTTTGCACGCTCAATGTGGGATAAATCATGAAACATAACTCTTTTTTAAGTCCCACGTCCCCTTTTTATAAAATAAGGTTTTAAACTATATAAAGTATTTAAATAATTTTACTTTATATAATTAAACCTTCGCACATTAAAAAATTGGCCTTTTGATTATCCAATCCGTAAACTGAGGATAGATACAGACACCCATTTTAGTGAAGAATATCATTGCACCGTCTGTTTTTCCTAAAACCCTAAAAACTAACTTACTAAAAATAGTAAGTCAAGGCTCTGTCCATCCGATTCAACATATGAGAGTGGATTCAAATACCCATTTTTCTCAATTATCGACTCCCAGAACTCCAGTTAGGCTCCCCTACAATCTGCCCTAGCCTACGAGAACCCGTGAGTAGGCTAAACTGTTATGCACACTGACTGCATAGAAAAATGGGACATTACAGTCCGCCCTTCCCAAAGTTTGCTTGTCCTCAAGCAATATGCATACATACTCCAGTCAAGTGTCTGCATCCTAGCTAAGGTCCATAAAATCCCTGGATCCCATAACAATCTCAAAAAGTAACTGCCACATCGACGATGTGCTACTCTGATCATCACTGTCCCTCTGACATGGTTGAACTATTGAAGTCTCAACTACAATAGCATGATGAAATCTCTCCCCAACCTGTCACTAGTCCGCCTATCTAAACTGATATGAAATATCATGTGCCATGTCATATCTAAAAAATCATCATCATAAACCACTACAAATACAATGCTGGAAGTGCCTCCATAGTCATCACCTGACCAGCTCAACTCAGCGTTCACACTCTTGGAATAACCCAGATAATCCCATGTAGCCCAATCTACTGTAGTCAACAAAATATCCTCTGGAAAGATGATGTCCCTCATCATACTCAACCAAGTAGGGTGTAAATTTATCTATGAGACTCCTGAAATACCATCCATACTCCACTCCTGCAACTCCATAAGAAGCTCAGCCTCATAATAAAAACTGGTATGCCCATAATTACTGAACTCTGTGCCAAGAAACATCTGATGCATAGGTGAATCAACTAGGCCTACCTGCTTATTGATTAAACTAACCCCCTGAGAGAACATGGTGTTCAAATAAGTAGGATACTCCATATAATGCCAACCAAACTTCTGACCAACTTCCATCAAGTAAATGATATGGCTACCCAAAAAGCGAACAGCGGCATATCTCTCATACCCATGATCAACTATCACCCATATAATACTCCTACCATCGCCCTTGATGCTCATCAATGCAAGCATACGATCTTGGGTAAGAGAACTCAATCCTTGATCATCCTGATTAGGCTGGAATATGCTCATGAAATCACTTTCAGACTCATTTCGAAATAGACCAATGTATCCTCATGATATATCACAGGAAAAGAATCAACACTCTTCATCTCAAAAAGAGGATTATCAAAAGATGTGTCATGATCCACCTCATACAGTGAATTTTCAGTCCATGAGAAATTATTATCACTCTCGTGCTTATCACAGCCAATCCATTGATCCAAAATTGTGTAATCCGATCTCATGGGACAATGTGTTAAGTTATAGTCCTCTTGAATGCAATCTAGTTCAACAACAATCCACCCAATATCCCTGGATCTCTCCTGATTCAGTTGTTCAATGGATTCTAAAACATAATTGAGTTTCAACTCTGTCTCATGCAATGAAAGATGAGCCTCTGCCAAAGAGCTTCTAGTTTTCTCAAGATCTTCAGTTAGCTGACTAAGTTCTTCTTATTTGCTCTTGTATGCACTAGGGGTCTCTTCAACAAGCTTAGCATAGTGATCTTTGTATGCAAGAGTGCTCATGAAGTCTAACTTCATAGTTTTTGAGGCTACCTTCAAATTTTACAAATTAGCACTAGAATCATCATGCATTGAATTTTCATGGCTATCCTGGTGAAATGAAATATCATCATAAGCTGATTTAAAATCAGCAACAACCTCAATTGTGTTATGATCTAAAAAATCATGCATGTCTTCATCAGAAGGGGATGCCACGTAACCTGTAACAACACCATCATGTGTATCATGCATAACTGATTCCATATTCAGCTCACTCTGCAAATATCCAAAGAATATATAGCTATCTGGTGCATGCATCATAATGGGTTCAGTGTGAATATCCAACCCAAGTTCTTCTGAACTGTCACCATTAAAATGTGATGGGTGAATATCATCATGATTTGATTGGGAATCTACGTCACTATCAACTGGCTTCTCCAAATTTTCTGGGACAATAGACTCTTCATTCTGTTTCAAATTTTTGATCTTCTCAAGAAGGTTCATTTTTTCATTTCCATTGGGTTTTTGCCTCATACGCATATCAATATAATCTTCATTAGACATAAGGGCACAAAAATCATCATCATGAGCCCTCCACTCTTGCTGGAACTAATCAAATAATTCAATGACTGTAGGCTCAACCTTTACCTTAGGAAGAATTGTAGGTAGAGAAATTTGCATTATTATAGTTAATTGACTGATGGATTTTTGTATCTCACTCTGAGTCCTATCCCAATCATGCTGTCTCCTAGACCAATCATTATAAGACTCCATGAATCTGAAATTTACTTAGGCTTCCATAGGTTGGTAGAATAAGTTGAGCTTTGAATTAACAATACCCAAAACTCTTAAAGCCCAAATCAACCAAATGGGTATTCAAACCACCAATACCCAGAAACTAAAAACCCTAGATTTGAAACGACAACCAAACCCTAACTTCCAAGTCTGAAAAATACTCACGATTACTACAATTTTTTTTTTCACACAATACCGAAATCATTTCTAAAATTTTCATCAAACCCTGAACAGGCTAGCAGGAAAAACCAGCTCTGATACCACTGTAATGTCCCCCCCTGTTCTGATATTTTTAATATTTGGGATACTATACTATTTCTTAAAATCGAAAAATACAACTTCAGGAAACAAGAAATAACTAGCAATTTTATTTTTCAAATTTCTTTCAAAATAGGGTTCAGATTACAATACTTTAAAAAATAATCTTTCCACAATGTCTGCAAACCCTTGAAATATACTAAATCAGTAAACATGGAAAGATACCTCTAAAAATTGATGAAGCTCCAAGTGTGAATCCTATGTGAATTCACCAATAGAGAACTGGGGTTTTGTCCAGCTCCAAAAATTTGAGGGGTTTCGTCCTCAGCCACACACTATTGGGGTTTTCGTCCCTTCGGAGAAGAAGTCTCAGCCACTGGCCTCAAACTTTAGAGGAAATAACTAAAATCCAGAATATATCGAAATGATACCAAGCCATCGAATAAATAGACTTCTCCACAACAAACTCCTTTTGCACGCTCAATGTGGGATAAATCATGAAACATAACTCTTTTTTAAGTCCCACGTCCCCTTTTTATAAAATAAGGTTTTAAACTATATAAAGTATTTAAATAATTTTACTTTATATAATTAAACCTTCGCACATTAAAAACTTGGCCTTCTGATTATCCGATCCGCAAAATGAGAATAGATACGGACACCCATTTCAGTGAAGAATATCATTGCACCGTTTGTTTTGCCTGAAACCCTAAAAACTAACTTACTAAAAATAGTAAGTCAAGCCTTTGTCCATCCGATTCAACATCTGAGAGTGGATTCGAATACCCATTTCACTCAATTATCGACTCCCAGAACTCCAGTTAGGCTCCCCTACAATCTACCCTAGCCTACAGGAACCCGTGAGTAGGCTAAACTGTTATGCACACTGATTGCCTAGAAAAAGGGGACATTACACTTTATTGCCTTGTCAAAACTAATTTTCCATATGGGACCTCCACCACCAACCCCTAAAGTCCATACCTTGTTATGTTTTGCTCTAGCTACACCACATCGGAACTCAACCCCTTCTAGGCAAGGATTTATTATCATTCGCTTATACCTCTTAGCCCCTTTATACTCACCCATTATTCTAACTAGTGTTCACACCCCTTTCCCTACAAGTTTAGCTATCAAGTTTGCAAGTCCCTACCCCTACACCAGACATACCACTATACTTTAAGAAGATCCAAGAGAGAGTCATACAATATGTCCAAATTAAGAAATCCAAAAGGGAGGCAAGGTTATTTGAGGATAGAATTAGAAGCTAGTTTGATCTTCATGGTTGCATCATCCATTTCACTCATCTTGACCTAATGATCTTCAATCCAAAATAGAAGATGCAAGAACAAGACTATTAGATAAACTTAGAAATAGTCAATTTCCAAGGCATTATAGATAAAAATAAAGTCAAGTTGGTAGACCATGCAAAAAATATCATCAACCATAACTTCATAGCCCTTGAAATAAAACTATTAAAGAGAGGGGATCTTGAAAAGGTCAAAAATACCCTCAAAATCTCACAACTTGAAGTCAAAGGACTCTAGAACTAAATAATTTTATAGTGCCCATGTGATGACTACTCTCTTAGAGGAGGAGAGACAAAAAAATCAAAGCTTAATCGACTAGATTACCATCATGGAAGTCAAAAGCATCTCTAATAGGGGTAATTTTAGAAGGAAATGCAAGCAAAGAAGAAGAGTTTTGAGGTCTTACAATATAATACAACCAAAATGATAAGGAAATTCTACGTTACATATTAGAACACCATGACCAAGATAATATCTTCGATGTCTCAACTGATCTAGTTCATCAATACTACTTCCCAACATAGCATGCTAATATGCTAGGAGATCGAGTAGGCCCTAATGATAATATGAGGAAATGTGACCAATGTGGTAAGGTACCAAGCATGAATTATTGTAGCAAACGAACAAGACCTATTAGTCATTGGTGTCCTAGATTAAAAATAATTATTAAATATATATAGGGCACACTCCATAATAAGAAGGTCACACAAGAATGCAGGGCCTAAATGCACACCCTAATCATAACAATCACCACCATGAGGAGTCTCATAGACTCCCTAATATAAATGGGTCTTTCCTCCTCTTGGATAGTTGACGATAGACTCCTTTTGGAGCAAGAGTATAAACAACTAATGAAGCTACAAAAGGAAAAGAGGCTAAACTTTAAAAAATGACTAGAGCTCCTCAATATAGAAGATTTCATTAAGAACATTGGGCCTTTAGCAAAGCTTGATTTACAAATGTAGGAAGCCATGCATGAGGTAACCAACTCCTCACATGATGACCATCTAAACCTCCAATGATGCTATCACTATTCCCAAGAAGTGACACATCCCTTTGAAGAGGAATATGAGAAAGTGAAGGTCCTAATGAATAAGCTTCCCCTTGAAAGCACGAGGATACGGAAACAAAAAGGAAAATGCCAAGTATGATGCGTGTAAAACCAAACTTAACGCCAAAAGCCTATATATTGAAAAATGCATGAAAGGAAAGAACATGAATGAATCGACACAAGATAAAAGCAATATAGAATCGGGTCCTCTTTATTGATGTGCTTCCAAATTCGTGTTATAATATGTCTCCTTCCCTTTTACGAGATAGGAGTGTTAAATATGTTTCTTATCACATCCATGGATAGCAATCCTTCTTCCGTGTGCCTACATGTAAGATGGGCAGACCAAAACATCACCGCCTCTTGTGTATATGATTTTTGACTCCTTCCTGCTCCTCTGATGTTGGAAACCTACGTTCAACGAAACCGAAAAGATAAGTAGCACCTACAGACAGAATGGAACATGTATTTCCCAAGGCCTACTGTTAATGTATGCATGAAAATATTAAAACGATAACCAAATGACCTCAGATCGAACTAAAAATTTAACAAAAGCATGAATATGTTACCAGGAGGTCACTGCAAAAGGAACAGTCTAGAAATTCCTCACATATTTGTATTCGCTCCATGGTGGGACGAATAGATCTGCAATAAATTGTCAAAAAACACCCTCTTCAATGTCTTGTCCAGGAAGCTCCAAATGACCTGCAAAGTTGGAGTTAGCTAATTGGGGGTGTTTTGGGAAGACCCATAAGGTCAGATGTCTCCAATTTAGCCTCTATCACCCAAATTTTGCTTGTGCCATCTGTAAGTTAGTAAAGGTAGGAAATGATAAAAACCTGGTCAAAATTGCTCAGAATGAAGTGAAATTTAAACTACAACCTATTTAAATAACCTAGAATAATATGCAAAAGAAAAATTGGAGAAATCTATCATAGATTTATAATCACTCTGGGGTGGGACGATTACGGCTGTGACAGCTTAGGAGGCACCCAGGGGCAGAATGCCCTTCGTTTGGGACTCTGTTTTGGCACCAATCCACTTGGGATGGGTCCAAAACTTCTTATGGGGTGTTGTCGACAAATTTTGTGGAATATTGTGGCCAAATGTTCAGGTTTGGGTTTAGAATGCGCCTCCAATCATCACCCAATAAACTCCCTCAAAAGAGAGATCAAGGATGTGAAAGCACAGACAATGGGTGAGGATATATTTTAGCAGCACTTCGTTGCTCCAAAAGCTCCTCTCTGTATATTTTTTTGGGTGAGAAGACTCGCCAATTTATAGACCTAGGGTCTCTCTGTTTGAATTGCGCATGCGAGGGCGCCACTTGAGTTGATTGTCCTATTTTGAGAGAAAATATTATTCCTTGATTTAGAGTCTCCTTGCATGAGGTCTCCAAAATCAAAGACATGCATAACTGAAGTCTCTCTCCTTGATTTGAAGTCGTTCCTCACAATTGCATGGCCTGAAGCTTTAGTTAAATGGCAGACTTGTCGAGGTTTGACTTTTTACTAGTCAAACTTGCTATTCGCCTCACCCTGGGGCGAATGCTGATATTCGTCCTTGGGTGGGACGAATGCCAGTTTGTATTTGTCCCTGGGTGGGACGAGCAGAGAGCAAGGTGCCAAATTGACCTTTGACCTCCAAATTGCTTTTGGGAGTGGTTAGGACCATTGTTTAACCTCTGGGGGCTGCCCTAGGGGCTGTGTGTGTCAATGCGATCGATGCTTGCTATCACATAATTGAATTGGTGCTATTTTGGTGTCTATAGATGCCCCTTTTTGGGAAGCACTATGCAAGGCGCAATGCTGAGCAAAAATAGATAACCAAAGCACTAATGATTAGGGTTTCTCAGTAACCTAACCAACTCTTGATTCCCCAAGTATGGAAAGGGCACGCATTCTTGAATCCTTGCTTCTAACGAGCTAAGGAACTTCATTCAAGTGTAACCTTTTTTGGTGGGGTGTTACTTGAGCTTGGACATTGATCAGTCATGAATAGGAAAAGGGCGCAACCTTTTGTCTGTGGGAACCTTGAGTTCATGATTCATGAATGCCAAGTGTTTGATTAGCTTGTGATTGTAGTTATTTTGCTGCCCCAAGCAGGAGCATGATTGTCTTTGTCAATGATCCTTTGAATGCGTGTTATTTCCTTGATTGGGTGTGTTTTTGTTGATTTGTGACTAAGTGTGACTACCCCCTCAAGCGACGAATCGATGAGGGAATGACCAACATGAGAAAAGCGATGAGTCGCTTGACCCAAGATGACTTAGGTAAGGGTGCCTTCATTTGTTTGCCATTGAATGCTTAAGCAGTGTCCGAACATTCTGACCTATTTTTGGTGGTTTGAACCCTTTTGGTGACACATTGTGGAGCTGAAATTGTCAAAAATTCGTCCTTCCGTGGAGTGGTACGGTTATGGTAGCCTTATTAGGGAGTAGGATAGTGACAATTTGTAATCCCAACATCTGTTTTGGATGCCAAGAATGTCAGGCGCAAAGGCCCCTTTGTTCGGCAATGTTATTGCTATTTTTGGTTGGGTTTTGACCCTTTTGTGATGCCTTTGTGGGGATGAAATTCTCAAAAATTTGTCTTCCTGTGGAGCGGTCCGGCTATGGTAGCCTTCTTAGGGAGTAGGATAGTGAGGATTTGTGACCCCGACGTCTATTTTACATGCCCGGATTGTCAAGTGCAAAAGCACTCTTATCGGACACGTTTCTTTCTTGTTTTTGGTGTATTTTGTGCAGTTTTTGATGTTTTTGAAATTACTGCTCTGTAATCGTCCCTGGGTGGGATGAATACATGTTTAGTAATCATCCCAAGGTGGGACGAGCTCTCCCTAGAGCGCTTGTCCCAGGGAGGAACGATTACAGGCTCAAAAAGCCTATTTAAGGGCCAAAACTGGGTTTTGGGCTCATTTGCATTTGTTTTTCTTGATGATTTGGAGCTTTGAGGAGGAGGTCAATTCAGCGAAGCGAAGCACTACCGAACTTTTCCTGTGACCATGAGTTCACGCACCGGATCATCCAGCGGCGAAGCCGAAGCGAGACCAGTGAGTGCCCTTCCTATTTATTGGTTGTTTGTTACAGTGTTTTGAAAAACCGCAAGTTAGTTGTTGTTTTGTTTTTGTGTTTTGTTTTTCAAATTAAAAATGAAACCCTAGTCTATCAAAATTAACACTTAATTTAAAACTTAGTTTAACCTGAGTTAAACAAAGATCCAAAGTCAGTTTAAAACTGAGCTAAAAAGCTTAGTTTAGAACATAACTTAAAAACTTCGCTTAACCGAGTTGAACAAAGATCAAAACTTAGGTTAGAAACGTAGGGTAAAACTGAGCGTAAAAACGTAGCGTTAACCCTAGTTATTTGTTGTTGTTTTTGTTTGTTTTGTTTAATTTAGCAGTTTTAGAGTTAAAAACCCTAGTCTGACAAATTCTGTTATTGATTGTTATATTTGTTTTTAATTTATCAGTTAGAATTAAAAACCCTAGACTGACAAAATTGATTTTTTGATTTTTTGTTTGTTTGTTTGTAATGTATTAGTTAGAGTTAAAAACCCTAGACTGACAAAATTGATTTTTTTTTTTTTTGGATTTGTTTGTTTTGTTTTTAAATTATCAGTTTAGAGTTAAAATGAAAAACCCTAGGAACTGAAAATTGATTTTTTTTTTTTTTTTTTTTAATTTATCAGTTAGAATTAAAAACCCTAGACTAAAAAAAATTGAGTTTTTGATTTTTTTTTTGTTTGGAATTTATCAGTTAGAGTTAAAACCCTAAATTGAAAAAATTGATTTTTTGATGTTTTTGTTTGTTTGGAATTTATCAATTTAGAGTTAAAATGAAAAACCCTAGGAACTGAAAATTGATTTTTTGATTTGTTTTGTTTGTTTTTAATTTATCAGTTAGAATTAAAAACCCTAGACTGGCAAAATTGATTGTTTGATTTTTTTGTTTGTTTTTAATTTATCCGTTAGAATTAAAAACCCTAGACTGGTAAAAATTGAGTTTTTTATTTTTTTGTTTGTTTTTAATTTATCAGTTAGAATTAAAAACCCTAGACTGAAAAAAATTGAGTTTTTGATTTTTTTTTTTTGTTTGGAATTTATCAGTTAGAGTTAAAACCTTAAACTGAAAAAATTGATTTTTTGATGTTTTTGTTTGTTTGGAATTTATAAGTTAGAGTTAAAAACCTTAGGAACTGAAAAAAATGATTTTTTTGATTTTTTTGTTTGTTTTTGTTGTGCGTTATGTAGCTGTTTTTAGCTGTACATTTTTTTGCATGGTTTTAATGTTTTTGTGTTGTTTTCTTTTGCAGGTGGTGAAGAGCCGGTACCGTGTGTTCACGATTTTCACAAAAGTGTGTGCGGCGTTGACTTTGGTTGACTAGGAGTGGCTTGATGCCCTTGGGCTCAAGCAGGTGACTCGACTGGAGCCGGTGGTCAGGGATCGGGCCTATCTTACGACCCTGATCAACTTGTGGGATCCTCGGACTAATACCTTCCATATCCCAATAGGGGAGATGACAGTTACTTTGGAGGATGTCTATTGAATTCTATAGATTTCGATAGACGAACTGTCGATCAGGACGACGTTGCAGGATCAGCGGATAGCAGTGCTAACCCACTGCTTTGGACATGGCGAGGATATGGGGGTGGACAACCCAGTGGAGAGGGCAGAGGGCGACTGCCAGATTTGTGGCATGTTGGTTCGATGGTGGCTAGAGATGGGTGTGTTGGGAGTGAGGCATGCCGTACTGATGGGCCTCATTTCCAACATGCTACTACCCGACTCTTCAGGAGCAAAGTTCCTATGGAACCTACTGGAGGTGGTGTTTCGGCTAGTGGAGTGTCCTACGGATGCACTGATGATTATGATATGGGGATAGACTCTACTAGCACAACTCTATGATGAGTTGTACGAGGTTCGCTGCCAGAGGTAGAAGGGGATTAGTTGTAACTACTTATTACAATGTTGGGATTGGCAGCATATAGTAGTGGAGAGGTCGGTTGGTTTGCCATGGATGACGTGGGCGGAGATGGTAGACCGAGAGATCGAATACGGGGCATTATGGCAGCGATCGGAGGAGCAAGGTCAGAGTAGGTGGTGGGCAGGTGTAGTAGGGCACTATGTTGATGCCTTTGCTCGGCTTGATCCAGGGGAGGTGTTCTGATGCCCCTACCAGGACTGTCCAACCTGGCCTGAGGTTGGAGAGTGGCTTCGATAGGTACGTAGGGAGAGGTGGCTGATTGGGCACCACAGGACTAAGCAAGATTTTTTCCCATATGGTCGGGTTACACGGCAGTTTGAGGTGCACCAGGGGTTGCCTGGTGAGCCCGTGGTCTATTGGCACTGGGGAGATGAGAGGACTCTAGCTTGGCTAGTCATTGCGTTGTTGGGGGAGGATGTAGATACAACGATTGATGTCCAAGACATGGACGATGTCAGGACTATTGTTGAGTATGACCAGTGGTGGACTTTGTGGCGATGGCGAGGCAAGGGGCCTCTAGGGGGTGCAGAGGTAGGTGCAGCAGGGGATGAGGGTGTAGAGGCACCAGGAGAGGGCTGGGGGGTTCCGATGGATGATGCGGACATGGTGGAGGTTGAGGATGATTTTGGGAGGGATTTTGGTGTGTCGGATCAGCCGGAGATGCAGGACATCCCAAAGTAGTGGGCGTCGGAGCAGCCTGCCTTTTTGAAGATGCCAATGCCTCAAGCAGTCTCGGAGGACACGAAGGCAGGATTGCATGCTGAGAATGTGTGATTTGTAGGGTTACTCCAGATGCGGTATGAGGAGCTCGGGGATGCGCTGCGGGAGAGGGATCTCCTGAGAATGCAGCTAGCAAAGTGGGAGAATGCATGGGCTACGTACCGTTGATAGGATGGGGATATCGATGTTGTGCGGGAGAGGGATCTCCTACGGATGCAGCTAGCACAGTGCAATGATACTTTGGCTATGTATCATCAGTGAGAGATGGACTCGGTGCGATATCGATTGGATCTAGAGGCAGAGATTAGTCACCTCGATGGGTGGGTCCCTACATTTAGCTACGATGGATCATTGCACTACTCGAGAGGGAGTGATACTGAGCAGTCAGCATCCTATCAACGTAGGTGACTGGAGGAGGGAGGCACTAGTAGGCATGATGTGGGGGCTCGCAGCAACCACCCTAAGGGGTCAAATAGGACCCACACCATAGGGGGTAGTTCTCGTTGCACCGATCCTATGTGATCATGGTGGCCGATGCCCTAGGCTTGGGGGTTTTTAAGTTTTTGGCTTTCGTTGCGGGGTCATAAGACCGGTTAATTGTAGTCTATGGGTATTTTTGATGATATATATACAGATGACTCTTTTTTGGTGTTTATACACTTTTCATGGTTTGTTTTTATGCACATGTATTTACATTGATGTATGCATATGCTATTATGAATACGATGTTTCTAATTATATGATGTATGCATATGGAATGAATGAAATGATTTGTTGATAACTTGTTGACGACACCATAGGCTGTACAATATTTACTGGCTTGCTGTACTTATGGGATGGCTTTGTGGAATGACTTTGCATGTGATAACTTTGTTTTTGTATTTTTTTTTTTATTATCTGATGGTGATGTACGTAATGAAATGTACCAGTTGTTTTTAAAATGTAGTTAAGCTTTTCTGAGATTCAGATATTTTAACTAACTAGCCAAAATTGTATTTTATCTCGCAAGACTTGTGAACAAGGTATAAATCTAACTTGAGGTTAACCAAGTTATTTCACATCCTTGTGTGTGCAATTGAGTTTGTTTATGTGGTATTTTTCACGATACTTCCAGTGCCAGATAGGCTGTCAACCAAACCTATACTGAGGATCACCTAATTAGCTCCACTAACTCCATTGTTGTATTCAGTAAGATTAATCCACAGGACAGTCTAAGGGACCATAAGCTAGCTCATCCACATGCAAACATTGGTCTGTTCACATGCAAAGCTAATGTGATAGACATATCGTCATACGGTTAGGATACCGCCATTGCCAGATAGGCTGTCCACCAAACCTGTAATGAGGATAACCTAGATGGTTTTCGAATGCTGAGAATTCCAGGGATTCAAGTTCAGGATTTTTATTTGCTCAACGTGTTTAGGATACTTGCTCGTATACATAGTGATAAAAATCATTGTTTATTTTTCTCTTTGTTTTTCTTTTTGAGCAAGGATTTGGAATAGTGGTGATAACCACTGTTATTTGATTGTGCATGTTGAGCTTTGTAAGGTTGAGCTTGCGAATGGCATTGATCCTTTTAGGCCTTAGGGATGACTACCCATCCTGTTCAGGGACGTGTAATACGAATCCTTACGACTTTGGGAACCAAAGGGGATTATGAATATTATGAAGAAAGGGCATTGATATGTTAGGCCTTGGGGATGACTACCCATCCTATTTAGGGACGTGTAGTACGAATCCTTATGACTTTTGAGACCAAAGGTGATTGGAGATGGTCGTGATGATGGCTTGTGGGAATTTTGTTTTTGAATGGCATCAATCCTTTTAGGCCTTGGGGATGACCACCCATCCTGTTCAAGGACGTGTAGTATGAATCCTTACGACCTTAGGGACTAATGGTGATTGGGATTTTTGTGATTAGTGGTGAAAACCACTGTTTACTAGGGGGAATTGATGGGAAAGATCTTGTCCTTTTGTCAATTCTCAGCACTCTTGAACCATTCGCACAGGGGGATGAGCAGGCTAATCTTTCACCTATGGTCTCCTAGACTGCCTTATAGGTTTCTCTTGTGTTCCCACAACTTAAGAATTATTTTATGTGTTTTGACTTGTGTAGGGATGTTACGTAACGAGGCGTGATCCAAGTAAAACTTTCCCGTGTAAAATCTGTTTAACTTTGTATAGTTTTTGGCTAGAAATTTAAAGACAGCTGAATGACGAAAACCCTACATACATTAGGAGACAACTGACTATGCTTTGAAATGGTGATGGTGTTATTCTGGATGCATGTGTTTATAAAATGGGTGAAATATGGAAAATGATGGAATTATCGAGTAATTACAGTCTATGGTGCTTTTGACGCGTATAACCAGCAAATATGCAATGTATGGATGCGATGCCTAATGCAACTTATATTTTTGTATTTTGATTTTTACGAGTATGCATGAAATGGAGATGCAAATTTTTTTGTTATTTTTTATGATTGTATTGTTTTTGGTTGTTTTTGAATATTTGTTTTTACCAAGCGATTATGGTGACCCTTGGAGCTTTTGGTTTGACCAATGGGTTTATGGATATCTTTGGGGCATTGGGGTTGACCAAGCGATTGCAAGAATCCTTGGAGCTTTTGGGTTGACCAAAGGGTTTATAGATACCTTTGGGGCATTTTGGGGTTTGACCAAGCAATTATGGGAATCCTTGGAGCTTTTGGGTTGACCAAAGGGTGTATGGACACCTTTGGGGCATTTGGGTTGACCAAACAGTTTATAGATACCTTTGGGGCATTTTGGGTTGACCAAGCGATTGCGAGAATCCTTGGAGTGTTTGGTTGGACTATGGCTCTCTAAATGTGGAATGGCCTCAAATGACTAATGTTCAAGGGTTCTAGCTCTTTGATGCCTTCACGAGAGGTGATCCGGTATGTTCCAGGTCCTATTTTACTGTCAATCACATAAGGACCTAACCATTTTGCCGTGAACTTGTCCTTTAGATGGGAGGACAAATTAGAATTCTGTTGGTTCTCTTTTAAGGCCAAGTCACCAACCCAAAAGTGCCTTAGGTGAACCTTCATATTGTATGCTTTCTTAAGTCTCTCTTAATAGATATGCAAATTCTTGAGAGCATTAACGCACCGTTCATCGAGCAACATAAGTTGGTCTAACCGGGCCTGCCATGCAGTGTCATCATCGATGAACTCCTGCATTGATATGCGCAGTGAAGGGATTTCCAACTTGAGAGGCATGACTGTCTCGGAGCCATACACCAACAAAAATGGAGTTGCCCTAGTGGGCGTTTGAATGCTAGTGCAATAAGCCCATAGGGCAAGCGAGATCTGAATGTGCCAATCCTTATGACTATCTGCGATAGTCTTTTTAAGAATGGCGACTAGCATTTTATTTGAAGCTTATGCTTGCCCATTTGCCTGCAGATAATAGGGTGTTGAAAAGCTATGCTGAATCTTGTACTTTATGGTCAAAGCATGCACATATTTATTCTTGAATGACATCCCATTATCTGAGAGAATCTTGGATGAAATACCAAAATGACATATGATGTTATGCAAAATAAACTCCGCAATGTAGGTTCCAGTCATAGAGGTTAGTGGAATTGCTTCCACCCATTTGGTGAAGTACTATGTGGCCATTATGATGAACGTGTGATGACCCGACGATGCAGGATAGATCTTTCTGATTAGATCAAAGCCCCACTATGAAAAAGGCCAAGTCGATTGGATCGGTTGCAAGTCCTGAGAAGGTACGTGTGTCAAATTAGCATGGTGTTGACATTTTATGCACTTCTTTACATATGTGCAACAATATCACTCTAAATATGGCCAATAATAGCCCATGCAGAGAATGCACTTTGCGATGGCCATACCGCTGAAGTGGCCACCGCATGTACCATCGTGGGCTTGGGTGATCGCCCAAGCGAACTCTTGCTAGTCCAAGAAACGGAGGAGGATTCCTTCATAGCTCCGATGATACAAAATGTCTCCTAGAAAGACATGTTTTACCGCCTTCTATTTAAATGATCTTTTCGCGGCTTGTGTCAATCCAAGTGGGAGGTTACCTAACTTGAGGTAATCCCTTATGGGTGTGTACCAATCCTGCTGATTAGAAACCTCGATGGTATGAATGGACAATCCCTCTTGAAGTTCATCTTGAGAAAAATCTGAGCGCGAAAGCACTTGTAAAAATAGTGTTGTGTTGTTTTTAAGAGGGGTCAGGGAGAACAAGGACCCCCAGTTGGTTCGAGTCAGACAATCGTGGATTCGAGAGAACCTATCCTGAGATGGTTCAATCTGGATCAAGTGGATTCCTGGCGTTAGGTCAAAGCTTGCATGTTCCATCATAGATTGCGATAATGTTTTGACCTGAATGGTTGTCATTTCACCGGAAGGGTCTTGCGGGATTAGTGACCCCAAGGAGGCCATAGTATCCACAAAATGATTCAATGATCGAGGGAGTGCCTCGATGTCATACCGTTCAAGTTGTGCCAAAAATTTTTCCACAAGGGCTTTGTAGGCCTATAGAACTGGGCATTTACATTGGAATACCCCTTTGACTTGATTGACAATTAACAATGAATCACCAAAGATGTTTAAACATTTGATGTTCATGGTGACCACTGTCTGAAGACCTATGAGCAAGGCTTTGTATTCTGCATTGTTGTTGGTGCACAGGAAGTCTAATTTAAATTACTGAGGCATTGGATCCCCTTGTGGAGTGAAGAATACAATTCCCATGCCACCTCCTTGCTCACATTTAGAACCATCGAAGAATAGGGTCATGTCATCCTGGGACTTAGGCTCATCAGAATCTAGCGATTCTAAAACATGAAAAACCCCATAATCAGGTAGTTCTACAGTCAGAGGCTAATCGTCTTCAAGAGGAACCTCTGCTAGTTGATCGGCGATGACTTGACCTTTTATGGATTTATCTCCAATGAATTCTATGTCAAACTTCGTCACCAACATGATCCATTTTGCCGTGCGGCTACTGTGATAAGTATGACTCATCATGTATCATAATGGATTCTCCTTAGACACAACATATGTCGTATTGCTGAGCATGTAGTGGCATAGATTTTTGGTAGCAAACACCACTACCAAGCAGAGCTTCTCAACGTATGCATAGTTAAGTTCATAACTGACCAGGGTGCGGCTAAGATAGTAAGTAGCATGTTCTTTGTGTAGTTCATTTTTTTGGGATAGCATGGCACCCAGTGCCACCTCAGTAGCTGAGATGTATAAGTAGAACGAAACTCCAGGTCTAGGTGGTGCTAATACTGGTGATGAAGCCAAGTATTGTTTGATGTCGTCAAAGGCTAACTGGCACTCGTCATCCCAGTGGAATGCGACCCCCTTGTGCAATAATTTATTCATGGGTCAGCACTTGTCAGATAGCTATGCTATGAAGTGCTTGATCGACGTGACCTTTCCTTGTAGACTTCTGAGCTGCTTGATGGTAGTTGGGGGATGCATTTCAAGGATTGCCTTGACTTTGTGTGGGTCTACCTTGATTCCTCATTTGGAGACTATGTAACGCAAGAGCTTTCTAGATGTGACACCAAATACACACTTCTTGGGGTTTAGTCTGACTTTATATTCCATGAAGAGATTGAGGATCTTGCTTAAGTCATCGAGATGATTTGGGTGCAAAAGAGATTTCGCCAACAAATCATCCATGTAATATTCCAAAGTTTTATGCATGTAATCGTGGAAGATGTACGTCATGGCATGTTGGTAGGTGGCACCAGCATTTTTAAGGCCAAAAGGCATGACCTTATAGCAAAATGTCCCCCAAGGCATTGTGAACGTCATTTTTAGTTGGTCCTCGGGATTGATACAAATTTTATTGTATCTTGATAAACCATCCATGAGGGAAAGCATTTCATGGCCCGCTATAGCGTCTACCAATGTGTCAATGCTCGACAAGGGAAAATCATCCTTAGGACTCGCTTTGTTTAGATCTTGAAAATCGATGCATATGCGAATCCTCCCGTCGGGCTTTTTGATGGGAACCATGTTAGACAACCATGGTGGATAATCCATGCAGATGACAAACTGTGCATCCAACAGCTTTTGTAACTCGTATTTTACCATTAAGGCTATTGTTGGATGCATCTTACGTAGTTTTTGCTTTACTGGCTTGACTGTCGGATCAAGCGTTAGATTATGCGTGACTAGCTGCGGGTCTAGTCCCGGCATGTCTTTGTATGACCATGCAAAAATCTTCTTCTTCTCTTTGAGAAGGGCAATGTAGTCGGCTTGCTTTTTGGGGGATAGACTTACCCCCAGCTTGATGATTTGCAAATTCATTGGATCTGAGCCGATGTCTACGTCAGTCGTCTCCTCGACTGACATGTGGGACCCGTCCCCCAACTACTATGGAGTTGGGATCAGGTGGATATTGTTTGCTGAATTTAGATCATTGTTCAGAATGTCGGGTTCCTATTTAGCATGGAAGACATCCTGAGTCTGTCCTAGCGTGAAATGAAACATCCCATCGCAAGGCCAGTACTCTGATGGGGATGGTGGTGTGTCAGTGCGATCCCAATCTATAGCATCTAGGTCTAGATGCAATGACCGTGTCAGGTCGATTGGATCATGGATGGGGGTGGTTAAATCAATGTAGATCATGTTAATGAAATGATTTTGGTCTCCATTATCGCGGGTGTTGTTACTTGGACATCCTAGATGATCTTTGTGCTCCGAATCTGGCTCTGTGGGAACTGGCACAAATGGATCGAACCTATGTGTGGATAAGAAGATAGGATCTACCATAGGCACTGATGGTGCTATAGGGTCTCCAGGAAAAAGATGTTCCCTGTATACCTGGAGTAGCGGGTGCAGTAATTTCTATAACTACGTCGGGTTTAAGTGCCACCTATGCCTGGGCCCTATGTGCATTTGTTCAAACATGTTGTCTATGTCCAAGGGATATTGTTGTTGCATCTGCCGCATGTGGTTGAGATAGGCCATCTCAGTTTCATCTTCAAAATCACTATCAGAGATCCAAAAGCCCTCATTGACTTCAACATCTATTTGCGACATGTGAGGCTCGTCTTGCTCGAGCAAATTAATGTGGTCCCATCGAGGTTGTTCTGCTCTCTACGGGGGGACCTGATTCTCTTGAGGCGACATATGGAAGGGAACATTGTCAAGAAGCTCTCCTGGTAATCATCCATAGGGTGTACTTGTGAATTATTTCTATCAGACTCAAAAGGATCCCAAGGTGCTACCTCGTATTCTAACTCATCTTCTAAAGACCCTTCTTGGTCTTGTCCATATCCCTCTTGTAGGTGAGTCCTCAAATTTTCTCCCTTTTCGACCGAAGCGAAAGGGTTGTTACGGTCAACAAGGTTGGTTGTTAGCAATGGGAGATAATCCCCCAATGTATATGTTGTGTTAGGATTGGCATATGGATATAATGCCAACCCATCCTTGTTGCCTATCCCTAGGCCTTGCATGTTCTCTACCAAGATGTCAAGGGGCAGGGGGTGGTTGAACCCTACTCCTGACTTGTCATACGAAATTTGATATCTTGGTTGGCAAAGGACACACACTCCTTGCTCATACCGGCCCAACCCATATCCATGCCAATTACATTGGCCAAGATATCTCAAAGTGAAATTTGGGTTGGACAAATAGTTGACGTCCTCAGCAAAGGGTTCTTCATCATCGTCTTCTTGCATGTAAGGTTCAATGCCATTATCCAGGACCCCATAAACAAATTTTGTCTGATTGGGTGGGTAGCCTAGAGGAACCACAGAGCCAATGGGGAGTCGAGGCCTCCCCATGTCCTGCATGGACTCAAGTGTGGGCGTTGTGACAATGTTTCGCACTATATACTCCCCCAGGCCTGTGTTGGCCATCTCAAAGGTGATCGTTGGCGGTTGAGGGGGAGAGAATGGGAGTTCTTCTAGAGTCCACTCCATGTGGGGTGAACTAGGCATCTCGACTTCCATTCGGCTAGGCATCTCTTCGATAGAGATGGTTGAGACTAGGGGTGGTTCCTCTTCTATGGGTTTATTTCCTCTTCATATGCATTCCTATTTTTTCCTTTTTTATTTTTTTATGTCTCATTTTTAAACTCCATGCCCATGGAAAAGAAATGATTTATCCAAAGGTTCATCATATTTAATAGGTCAAATATCCCCTAGGGGTTAGTACGACTATAGGGAAGTTTCCCTACATCCTCGCTTAACTCAAAGAAGCACTTACTCGAAAGCAGGTCCAATAGAAGAGAGCAAAAAGGTATGATCCATTTTCAATTATAGGGGTGGGTGCTAGCTCTATAGTACAAAGAAAAGGAAAATAAGCATCAAGGTTGCACCAACCATTTGATTCTTCATAAATGGCTAGTTATCTTTTTTTTCTAAAACAAGCAACCAAGGGGAACCAAGGCCTATGGGCCCTCGATTTGATATTTTATGGCCTATGATTATTCCCTTATTAGGATTTAACATAAAATAAAGGACCTTATTTCAGTTAATGTTCATGTAAACCACTCACGAATAGGTAAATGGAATACAAGAAATAATTAAATATACATCTACTATTGGGTAAAGATAGAAGCTGCTAAATTTGACTTACATGGCTTGTCCCATCATAGTTGCTAATGTGACGACTAAAATGATTGTCCACCACATAGGTAAGCCTACCCTAACAACCTATGCCCTTTAGAAGTAGAATTCCCACTTGTTAATATGATTAGAGAAGACCATACCAACTATGTTAGTAGGTAGGATATTCTAGTAATGTGGGAAAGGGCCTAAAAGAGCTCTAACACTTGATGCCTTAAACTAGACAAAAATCAATTACATAAAGACCCTTCATGCACCACCTAAAGGGAAATCCTAGTAGAAGTGATGGGTGACATCAACATCAACTATTCCTATGAGGACCTAAAAAATTTCAACATTAATGGCCCTGAATCTAAAGACCTCAAGGTAGCCAAATTCATATATAGAAGGATCTCGACCATGGATCAAAGATAGCAGTCCACATATTTTAAGCATATTTTTGGAGTGAAAAGCCCTTCAATTTGCCTATAAATGAGCATGTAAAATTCATTATAGACATTGGGATTTGCTTGCTTGTGCCTAATACGTCTCCTTGTATGCTCTTCATTTCACCCCTTCTTATTTGTATAAGCAAGACTCGAACCTTGAGTCATTTTCTTAAGAGCATCGAGCCTCTTTCGAACGTATGCGTTTGTAAATTTTGATGCATATATGCTTGAGTATGAACTAGAACCATGTTCAATTTCTAACTATTGGAAAATGTCGAATGTGCTTGTTTAAGATTGTTCATGCCAATGGGAGGGATTTAGATCTTGGTGCATCACCTCTATAGCTTAGGATTTCCCTTCCTACACATTTTTGTTCTATTTTTTCTATTTCATTATTATTGGTAGAGCACAAACTGAAGCCTATGAGGTCTAAAAGCTACAAAAAAATCACATTCAATGAGGAGCTAACCTTTGTAAAACCCTATAAATTGCCCCTTAGGTGTTTTCTCCACCCATGGAGCTTCCCACTATGTCGTTGAATCATTGAATGCGATGCACATTGGGTCGTTGCCTTTGACATTCAGGATACTCTAAAGCGATAACAATAGTTTTGTAAATCAACAACTTCCTTTGGGAGATTATCCCATTTTTAATTTAAGTCCTTAAACCTAAGTGCTTTATGCATCTTTAACAAAAAATATTCAAACATACTTTGTGATTTTAAAAAAAAATTAAATAAAAACTCAATCAACTTGAAGATAGATTAAGATTTGTTTTAAACCCTTGAATTTAAAATATTTTAATTGGTTAAAGACTCTATTAAGAAATAATAAGAACTAGTTTACTTCATGCTCTGAAAATTAACATTAAAATATATATATATATATATATATATATATATATATATATATATATATATATATATATATATATATATATATATATTTAAAAATACATTGATTGATTCATAATTATTTTTACCCCTTTACAATTGAATATTTTAGTTTAAAGGAGATTGTGTAAGGGACAATGGAAGCCTATCTACTACATGCACCTTAATTTACACTCTTTTTGAAAAATAATTTTTATATTATCAAAAGAGAGGACTTCAACTATTTTTGTTAATTATGTTTTAAATAAATGCCTTTTGAGTTATGAAAATAATGTGTGATTTTAAATATTAAGATATATATTTCATTATAACCCAAAATGGTGATCATAAAAAGAAGAGCAGCTCATGTGGTCATAAAAGTACAACACCTCCAAATATTTGGTGAGCATTTTGGAAAAATGCCTTGCACCATGAGCAAATTTTAAAGACTGACATGTCACAACCTTTGTTGAATGAACACCATCAATGACATAATCAAACTCGTTCCTTCTCCACCTAGAGGCAATTGAGACAAGTACAACACCTCCAAACATTTGGTGAGCATTTTGGAAAGGTGCCTTGCACCATGAGCAAATTTTAAAGAATGACATGTCACAACCTTTGTTGAATGAAAACCATCAATGACATAATCAAACTCGTTCCTTCTCCACCTAGAGGCAATTGAGACCATAGAACAATTTACAACGAGACATCCCACCACACAACACTTGGGGACTCACAACTGGTCCCTCCACTAGGTTTGATATATTGCCTCCTTGCTATAATATTTGAATCAAAAAAATTTGATTTGAGGTGTGAATAAAACCCCTTATGAACATAATCAAGGTGGCTTTTATTTCAAGAGTATGCATCGAGTTGTGATCAACTCTGTATTGAACTAGAACCATCTAGAATTTGAGGACAGTTTGACTAGGCCTAAGACACCATTGGATGTGGTTGGGGTCGATTCTTAACGGTAAATCTCTTGAAGAATGTTAGAAACTCGAGAATCATTCAACAATACAGCTGTAATCAATTTAAGATAGTGATCCACTCCATCACGCAAACGTCATCAGAGAGAACGAAGAATACTTTGCAAATTTTAAACGTGATTCGTTGACAATCGCCATATCCGAAACCACGGTGGACCGCCCATATTTTTTAGCAAAAGCTAGTAGCTGTTTCAACGAGTCGCTGGTTTTCTTAAAGTAGTGGTCGGTGTCGTTGTTTTGACAAATCGTAATTTGAATTATTATAACGTAAGATGCGATTGAACGTCGATTTTTCTTAATTAAACTTCGGATCGAATGCCCCTTTGGTACTATTCCCCACAACCGACAACCGACAATCTAAAGGTTTTAAATGGCACCTTATCTCCAAGCCTGAAACAACAGGCAATTACAATTAGCATCCATAGATTTTTTTTCTTTTTTTAAAGTAAAAATGTGCGGAGGGGCAATTATATCTGAATTTGTATCGGGGTCAACTAATCGCAAATGGGCTTCTGCAAAAGATTTAGGCATCGACTTTGACAAATTTTGCGAATATAATCTTGGTAAAGCTTTTTGTCAGCCACTCGATGCGGCCGATCTCCCTTACAAGAAAGATGAAGAGGGAGACGCAGGGGATAATGAAAGAGAGAGGAAGAGGAAGAGGAAGGTGCAGCAGCCACGTCATAAGTTTAGAGGCATCAGGCGGCGACCCTCCGGAAAATGGGCTGCGGAGGTGAGGGATCCCTTCAAAGGTACCAGAGTTTGGCTTGGGACTTACAATTCCCCTGAGGAGGCAGCAGCAGTTTATGATCGTGCGGCTCTAAAGATCAGAGGAAAAAGGGCCAAACTCAATTTTCCAAAGGAGGAGATCAGCCAGGATTTGGAAGAGAAGCCCGCGGACAAGGTGAATGTGTCCATGGAAATCCCAGATTCTTCAAGGAAATCTCATATTCCTTGGAACGAGGGTATCGTAGGTGTTGTTTGGGACGGCCAGAAGGAAAGAGGGAGCCTTGCCCATACATCGCCTCTGAAGGGGTTTGAAGTCAATTGCACTGCCGTGCCGTATGATGACTCTGAATTTATTGACATGGAATCCCCTGAGGTATGGTGTGAAACGTTGTTTCCTTTGGGAAGAATTTATGATGAGATGTGTGAGGACCCAATTCAATCGGAAACGAGAAGAATTAATAAGATAGGGGAGCAGTGGCCATTGGAGTCAGATGAGGGTCTATCTCAGTCCGTCTGTCAAGAGGGGACGCAGAATGAGTACCTCCATGAAATGGGCGTTCAGGGTCTGCCGTTTTCTCAATGTCAAACTGAACTGGACATGTGGTGCTTTGCGGATGAAACGCTATGGAGCGGAGTGTATTGAAACGAAAATGTGCGTCTCCTTTATTTAGTTCTGTATCTTGGTTATACGTCTAGTTATATAGATTCCAAACATATTTTGATATGCGGAGGTTCCCCGGTGTTGAAGGTTGTGCTATGTGGATTACCGTCTTAGATCCAAAGGTTTTTAAAATGGACACATATAACTACTAATATATTTTCTTGTGTAAATGGACCAAATGGGTGATCCAAATGAAGTGCTTAATTGGGAATATTACGGGAGCTTTTAAAAGTTCCTTTTAATTACTATCTCAATTTTAAGGTTCATTGGTCATTACTTCTACTTAAATGGTTTTGGCATTAGTTTCTAACTCAATGGTGTGCTCTATGATTTTTTTTTTGGTAGATTTTGAGATCTTCATATAACCATATAATAATGTCTCCATACTTGATGCAAATCTTTTTAAAAATGTTTATTTCTTCTGCAATCTTTTCTAAGTAGTAGGTTCTTCTGTTTAACCACTTCAACAGGATGAATGGGGAGGATTTTACTTTAGGGCTCATTTTCCTTATACTATCATATGGATTAAACAGGGTCATTTTCTTTATACTATCACTTTAGGGCTTTCTAGAGTGATTAAACCCTTGGGCAATTGATTTGACTTCAATCGTATGACTCCACATTTGATGTCATCCTTCAACTCATTCCTCTCTTCAACATATTGGGCTTCACTAATAAGGAATTATATGGTCTGTTCATCATTGTTAAAGACTTGTCAATGATCAAAATTATTAAGGATGACTAGTTTGAAGACAACCTCTATTTCTTTTGGTTTATCATAGATGCCATTGGTGGGGCAAATCTAATTGCCATGGCATTCAATTATCTAGGAATTACTTTAATTCCATACGTGTTAATAATTTTTAACAAATTTCAAACCCAATGCTTATTCTTTGTGGTGCATTGAGAATTAACCTAGTTTACAATTAGTTTGAGGTCACCATATATTCTTAGGTCTTTAGCTCTCAATTTCTTGATCTTTCTCAAGCTAGTACAAAGTGCCTCATTATTTTCCATATTGTTGGTATAATTAAACAGTAATCCACATGCAAAATGAGTTTGCGCACCTTCTAAGCCAATCAATTGAAAACAACACCTACCCCATCTCTAGTTTTAGTGTCATTGAAGTGCCTCATCAAAGTTCTATTCACTTCTTGACTTATCAAGGTTAGAATATTAGATGATACTTCTATGATCAGATAGTTGCCTAGTTTAGTCTCCTCATTGTTGAACTTTGAATCTTCTTCATCTTGCAATATGTCAATTATCATATCGAATTTTAATCTCTAGTCATCCTCAACTGATTGGATTCCATAAATTTTGGGAGCTCATTCTAGTTTATAGCACCTTCTTCATCCAACTTATGTAGTAAATAGCTACATGTTGGTTCATTTTCAATCTTAATCATCTTTCCATATTTAGGCACATTTATATAGGTAAAATACATTGCTAACTAACCATATCTTTATTATTTGAATGTCCATTCTCTAGACAATAACACATTAAAGTATGAAGGGAGGTTAAAAACTATTACCTCTTGTACCACTATGAATTTTTCAGTGTCTAGATATGGTCATAACTAGATCTTTGACTATCCCCACTGCATTAACCTCAATTTCATCTATTTGAATAGGGTTCCTAGCATTTTTTGTATAAGTTGGACCCATATCCTTACAAATAACATTAGGCATCAATATCACTACTTCCCTTGAATCAATTATACAACTCCTTAGTATGTAGTTTTCAATTTTGAGGATCACATAAAATGAGGAGGCTTAGTGTCTTAGGATTTGGTGCACTGAGTATATCAGTCGCATTAACTAGTATTAGTTTGATGCTCTACCATCAAATTTTTTTGATCAACTATATTGGTCAATGTGGGTTATAATTGTTTACTTGTATCATAACTCCTTTCTTGCTCTTTAATAGCTTGTTAGTTTAAATCCTGCTACCCGATAGAGCTAACACTTCTAGCATACTTTACTAGGTCTCTTTTTCATTTTCCTTATGATGTTAAACTTAAGATTTATAGAGTTACTCTCACTTCGTATTATGGATTTTCAATATTGCCTTGTAGCTATGACATGACCTTTACTTGTAAGATAGGGGTATTTCAGTTGTCATTTGACCTCTTTCTAGAGCTAACCTCCTCCATTATTTTACCTTCTTGTGGGCTTATCAATTCTTTCTCCATTTCCTCTATCTATTTTGTGTTCTTTTTCTTTATCTATTCATGTATATTTGTTGATTGTGCCTCTTCTCTTTCCTTTGAAGGTGTGCCTATGACATCCTTTTCTATGCTCTACTTTTTATTTTGTTTCTCTTTTTTTGGTGCTATTAAACCTTTATCCTTGAAATGTAATAGTGGCCTTCATCTACTAAGTATGATGTACCTTTACTAGCTTTAGCCTATTTCTTAGTTGGTTACTCTTTAGAAGTATTCCTCTTATTGGTAGTCTCAACCCCTTGTTGATTAGCGCACATGGCATCATCATCAAATGTTGACTATTTATCCGTTTATATATTGCCAAAATTAGACAAAATGGTATTATTAGAGTTTGGTAAGGAATGTACTAATTATTGAGTTTGGGATTGTTGGTATGTAATCTAACTTATTATGAATACCAATTGACCTAAGATAACAACCTATTAATTCAAACATTGTTGAACATATTGGATAGTTTGATAATGTCTGATGGCTCCAACACGTTTTATAAAATCATGTCTATCATTAGATAGAAGACACCATGTTGGCTTGACCTTGAAATTGGCATTCCTTATATAATTATGAGCTTGACTTGCTCCTTGGTTAGTACCTCGTTGAGACACCTAATATTTTTTAAGATATGGAGTCTTTTGAGGTTACCAATTTTGTGGTTGCTTCCACTATTTTTTTTTAGCACTATTTTGATTTGTAAATATTATTATTATTTATAGTATCTCATCCATCACAAAATTATTTTTTGAATCATTGTTTGATTTGGATGGCACAGAGAAGGATGCAAGTTGTGGTTGAAAGGCTACGGTGGATGATGTGTGTGCTTTGACGAAGATGATTAATGATGTATGGTGATGGAGAAGGATTGGTGATAGTATTTAGTTAAGTATTAGGAGTGTGTGAATTGGTGGGCATAAAATCAAGTATGGATGTGTTTTGGATAATATGGATTGCATAGGCATTTTGTAGAGAAGGGGTAGTTTTCATAATCAAATAAGGAAATATTATCCTCAAGTTTCTTCTTCAAAAGCTATAGCTATTGTACGATGGTTAGAATTACATATCATTAGAGCTAGGTCAAAATTTATACCTTTAATGTAGTGGGGTAGTGCTTGTTTTTCATTTGGCCCAAAATTTTATGGGATGAAATTCAAGGTTCTCAATAATTTACTATTAAAGGGTGTCTTTGGATTGCACATTTAATTAAAATAAAATAGAGTAACCATTTTGCATGGTAGAAAAACTACACATGAAAATTTATACAATTGATGCTTGACTTGTAACAGAAGTATGTGGTAATCCCCTATAACATTGAGCAACCTTATCATAATCAGAGTAATTTAAGAAATGTACAATTATATATTCTTCTTGGTTGTGGTGGATTGATTTGAGTGTTGAAAAGTCACTAAGAGTACCAATGTAGTCTTATTCCTATTCCTATCAATGCTAGGTAACACTTTTGCCATTGTTGAAAGAATGGGAGAATAAGCTATTAAATTTAATAATCCTTGATAGTTTCAATCATAAAGTTATTTTTATGGTCTATAAGGTGTTGTAGCGATGAATAATTAAACCTTTTAGAAGTAGAAGTTTGAGTCACATACAAGCATAAAGAGAACCCCAATCAAAAGGTCTACCGATTGGAGGTTAGGTATCAAGAGCAAGGAATGTCTAAAAATTTAGAAGTTTGTAAGTCTTGATTGGAAGACAAGGAGTGGAAGTTTTGATAAAGGTACCTAAAAAAAAAGTCCTAAATATTCGATGTCAAATGACCCTAAGCTTAAGTGATGAAGAAAACTCCCAAAAAAAACCATCGATGTCCCAAAATTCAAACTAATGAGGTGCATGTTCTTCAAGGAATATCATCCTTTCTTGTAAATAAATTTATCCTATATCCATTAAAGGCCAATAGCAACATGGGAGCCATGATAGAATCAACTTAAATATATAGAACATTAAATGAAGAAATATTATGCACCCAAGTGGTGGGAATTCCTAAAAATGGGTAGATGGCAATAAAGAGGTTAGATTCTCATACAAGGGCCTAGGACCATTTGACAATCATGAATTCAAATGCAGATAACCTTAGGGGGACCAAAAATTCATATGAGATATGATGTGGCATCAAAAACTACAAACATCATAAAATATTTACATGGATTTTGGAGGGAAAACCCCTCCCTCCATTGTAGTCTATAAAGAGTAGTAATAGATTTTTTAAGGATTGACAAGTTTGTAATTGTATTCTCTTGTAGGCTTTCTCTTAATTTATTTATGTAAAAACAATAGGCTCCTGAGCGGCTTGTGGAAAATATCGAACATCTGCTTCTAGCACAATCTATGTAAAATCTTGCTTGCATATATATACATAGGAGCATGTGTTAAATTTTTAGTATAGCCATCTATTTTTGTGTTTAATAAAGTGTATGTATGTGTGTGGGGATTATGTTTATTTTCGTACTAGTCATTTGTCATTGACTCTCTTGCATGACCCACCTCTTTATGCATGCAAACAACTGGTAATTCTCATTTGTGCTTCACTGTGTTGAGGATAGGAAGTGTTCACTACTAGCACATAGCATTGAGGTATATTTTTGCAAGAAGATCTTAGCGGATCTCTTGGTGCATCACCCCTTTCTTGTTGGATTATTTTTTGTTTTTAATCTCTTGTATCAATTTTCCCTTTGTTGAGCACAAGTGTGCCTTGAATATCACATCCTAACAAGGATTCGACCTTAAAAAAAAATTGTAGGCCCCGGATTGAGCTAAAACATCGTCCTCTAGGTCATGATCTTATTGTGTCACTCCTTATGAGGTATGATTGCCCCATCAAGGATAAATAGAAATGACAGTAGTTTAATAGCACACTTGATGGGACCCTAGTGACAAATAATTGGTTCCAAAATTGTAACAAGTAGGGATTAGACTTGGTGAGGGTATATTTATTTTATTTCTGCTTATTGAAGCTCCTCTTCACTCACTTGGCAACTCTGCTCCAAAATAAATACCATAAGAAGTAGTTGCTAAATATATCGGGCTAAGGTTTTGGTGAAGACCTTTTTCTACTTGCTTTTCAGAAGAAAGAAGCTACATTCACCTAGTGAATCCTTTATAATTCAAAGGATCCAAAAGAACTATGAAATATCCATCATGAAGGGTGCAACCAAGAACATGATCATTTTGTACTTGTGAACTTCTTAGCATGGAGCAAAATAAGTCTCTTATGACCTTCGATGCCATAAGATGTTTGGGATGACTATCTAACATTTATATTAGAAAATTTGCCATATTATAATTGAAAAAGACTATCAACCCCCCAAGAGAATCTATAATACATAGTCTACTTCTACCATTTACATAATATCACAAAGCAAAATGTGGTCCTAAAATTGTTGGTGGATTCATTTCAAGGAAGGGCTTGTAAAGGGTTCTATTCCCTCTACCTACACTCAATTGATGAATGGTATTAGATTTTTTATCTATTCCTACATGGATTTAAGGAGATAGAGCAAGTAATCCTAGCTATCCAAGCTACTACTTCTCAGCCCTCTCTTACTCAACAACTTGCTATTCCTGATCAGGTTATGCCAATATAGAGAAAGGAAGAAAAGTTCATGGAGGTATAGGAAGTAGTTCTTAGCAGGTCCCAATACAAGAATTCTGACCAAGTAGACCAGAGGATAACAAATGCAGTAGATTATACTACCTTAGAAATGCTTAAGTAAGTAGGCTTGAGTATTTTTACAAGCCCAAAAAAAATGATTTTCCCATTATCCAATACAAAGGAGGCAAATAATCTAAACTGGAGGGGAACAATACATGTCGACAAGGTCAAATTTAAAAGAGGATTCGACACTGGTACCAGTATTATAAAACTAAAACACATTTTGGCTCTGGTACCAATCAATATAAGCCATGAATATTGCTCAAAAACTTGAGCCCCAGAGTGGTGGAAGTAATTTCCCATGAAACTAGAAGAAAATGAATAAATAATAAAGGCTTAGGTAATAAGTGGGGGGGGGCTTTAACTCAATGTCCAATGGATAAAGGTCACTCACTTAAAATTTTTTACATATATACCATAAGCAATCTAAGTTTTATGAGATAGCAAAAGTCTCAACCATCTATGGAATTTAAAAGATGTGGCTTGACCACTGAAAACTTTCGCTTTTAGGGGAGATTTTTCTTGACTCTATGCCCAATGGACTAAGGTACCTTTTTTTTGGGTTTCTTACCTTTAGCAATATAAATATCCCATAAGAGTCACCATAACTATAGTGATGAATCACTACACCTTTTGAAAGTGAATTTTTTAGTCACAAACAAGCATAAAATAGAACCTCGATCAAAAGACCTGATGATAAGAGGTAAGGTCTCAAGAGCAACGAATGTCCAAAAAGTTGAAAGTTTATAAGTCATGATTGGAAGACAAGGAGTTAAAGTTCTAACAAAGGTACCCAAGATAAAAGTCCTAAAGATCCAATATCAAGTGGACCCAAGCTTAAGTGGTGAAGAAAAATCCTCAAAAAAGAGAACATCGATGTCCCCAAAAGTCAAACTAATGAGCTACATATTCTTTGAGGAATATCATATTTTATTGTAAATGAATGTCTCATATCTCCATAAAAGGATAGTAGCAACATGAAAACCATGACAAAAGCAACTAAAATATCCTAAACATTAAATGAAGAAATATTTTTTACCCAAGTGATGGGAATTCCTAGAAATAGATAGATGGCAATAAAGATGGTAGCTACTCATCCAAGGGCCAAGGACCATTTGATATTCATGACTTCAAATCCATAGAACCTTAAAGGGACTAACAATTTAGACAAGACATGATGCAACATCAAAAGCTATAAACACCTTGAAATCTCTACATGAGTTATGGAGGGAAAACCCTCCCCTTGAAATCTATAAATAGGAGTAGTAATAGATTTATAAAGGATTAAAAAGTTTGCAATTGTATTCTCTTGTAGGATTTCCATTCATTTATTTTTGTAAAAATAGTTAGCTTTTGAGTGGCTTGTGGATAATTTTGAACTCCCACTTCTGGAACAATCTATAAACTCTTGCTTGCATAGAAAATAATTGTATTCTATTGTAGGCTTTTCCTTCATTTATTTTTGTAAAAATAGTCCACTTTTGAGTGGCTTGTGGGAATCTCGAACCCCCACTTATGGCACAATCTATAGAAACTATACACACACACACACACACACACACACACACACACACACACTATATATATATATATACATGATATATTGTGTCAAATTTTTGGTATAGCCATTTTTGGCCTCCTATTGACCTATTTCTATGTTTATATATTTGTTTATAACATTTTACCTATTTAAGGTTTTATCAAGTGTATGTATGTGTGAGGGGTATGCATCTATTTCTGGACTATTCATTTGTTGTTGGCTCTCCTACAAGACCTACCTCTTTATACATCCATAAAACTCATAGCTTTCATATGTGCGTCACTATGTTGAGGAGAGGAAGTGTTCATCACTGGCACATAGCATTCATGCCTATTTTTACAAGAATATCTTAGAAGATATCTTGGTGCATCACCCCATTTTATTTTGTTGAGTTGTTTTTTATTTTTAATCTCTTGCATCCCTTTTTCCTTTGTTGAGAACAAGTGTACCTTGAAGATCACATCCTAAAAAGGAGTTGACCTTGTAAAAACTCTTGGAGGTCCCTGATTGAGCCAAACCCTGTGCTCCCAATCATGATCCCATTGTGTCACTCTTTGCAAGGTGTGATTGCACCACCAAGGGTAATTGAAGATGACAATAGGTTTATTTTGTTTAATCTATTGATGAGGAGGTTGGTCATATTATAAGTGTGGATATAGATAAGGATACATCACATAATAGAGGTGGGTATAGAGGGTATAAAGGATATGGGTAGGAAGGATGGTGAAGTAGAGGATATTATTGTGGTAAGTTTTTATAAACCCACTATTGATTTAGAAGCAATTGTTGTTAGAAATTTGAGTAATTTTATGTTGTCATTGATGTCACATGGATTACATTGAGTTTTGGTGGCCAAAGCATTTCATAAATGAGCATTTATGATGTTTTGGAGAGCATGGATATATACAGGGTTTTTGAAAACCAAAGCAAAAAGGTTTTATTTAAAACCATGGATGGCAGATTTGAAATGGGTTTTTCTTAAAACCCAGGTTGGCTTTTCGTTTCATCGAAAAAGGTGCCCTGGTGATGGAGATATTTAATTTAAAATATTTAAGTTTAAATTTTAAATCATTTAAAATTTAAATTTAAAATTAAAATTAAAATTTAATTTATAGCATCGACGTCAAAGAAAGGAAAAGGCATAAAAATAATATTTAAATTATAGCACCAATGTCAAAGTAAAGGAGGAGGACATATATATATATTCCCAAAGTTTCGATTTATTACTCTAAGCTCTCGATTTAATATTTGGATTCGAATTGTAAAAGAGCCTGTGCATCATGTGTCAAAGTGTGTGTGAAAAGGGTTTTAAAAGGCTTACAATTTTCGTGTTCATTGAAGAGACGATTGTGGAGTAAGGCCAAACGTATAGGCCTCCTTGGCCTAGTGGTTTGTGCATTGTGTGTGAATCAGGAGGTCCTGCATTTGATTCTCGTCGGAGGTATTTTGTTGTGTTGAAACGCGTGAAGAGCGTCTTGTTTTCGAAGGGCGCAGATATTCATGGCATACGATTTTGTTGTGTGCTCCTTTTGAGCACGTGAGGGTGTGTGGCCCAACGGCAGGTTGGTTGTGGTTAAGGTGCTGAGCAATAAGGTCACGAGATCAAATCCCATCAGCAACAGAGGCAAGTTAATAATTTTTAATATATTTTATTTTTCTAAAGTTGCCCTAGGAGGAATAAGGGTTGTGATGCATGTTTAGAAAAGGAAAGATGTTTTATGATTTAATTTTTGAAAGTATATCATATTATATATCGTTGGAAAGCTTATTCCGAGGGCTATTTGATTAAATTTCTTAGAGGGAGAAATAAGGTGTGTGTAAAGAGATATTTCTGATTTTGTAAAGAGGTTCAAAAGTGAAGGTTGCTTTGTTCTTTTTCAAAAGATATTAATTCATTTATGAAGTGACATGGTGTATATTATTGAGTAGGAGTAATAAGGTGTTATTTGGATGTTATTGTTATGTTATTAATCAATATATCTAAGCCTTTGTTGGAAGTTGAAAAAGAAAGTGTGATGAGTGAGACAGATTTTGTGGACAACCAAAAGGCTTCTTCATCTTCATAAAAGGTATGGGCACATTCTCCTATTGATTTTTTATGGTGGTTGATTTCTGAAATATCATTGGAGAGAAAAGGATTAATTGTGGTTTCCTTTTCGAAAGTAGTTGGTTGAATGCTTCAAGGTTTTTTGGGTTGAGAGTTGCTATTAAACCTTGTTTTATAAGCATTGTTGTTGAAGCCATTAGTAGTGTGAAAAACCTGAGATAGGGTTTGATAAGAACATGAGTATCATTTTTATGTGAAGAATGTTTTATAAGCATTGTTGTTGAAGCCCATTGGTTATGCAAAGAACTTGAACTTGAAAATAACATGAGTATCATTGTTATGTGAGATTTGTGGTTGAGCATTGTTGGAAACATTTGAGTTGGTTGATACATGCTTGGACTAGGGTTTGTAAGAAAAAGTTGTTCCTTGTGGTAGTTGGTTGAGATGAGTTGTTTGACCCTAGTCAAGTGATTGTGTGAAGTGGTTGTTCAAGTCTCATGAAACAAACTATTCTATATTCTAGATTTAAGTTGAGATTGAGATTTGAGGATAGAACATATTGAGTCTCTAACAATTCTCTTTATGCTTCTATAAGATTAATTTGAGTTGAGATTGAGATTTGAGGATAGAACATATTGAGTCTCTAACAATTATCTTTATGCTTCTATAATATTGATTTGATTTGAGATTGGGATTTGAGTATAGAACATATTGAGTCTTTAACAATTCTCTTTATGCTTCTATGACTTTGAATTATTGAGCAAGTTCTTGGTGAGTTTTCTAGAGCATATTTGGGCAATTTCTTGGTGAGTTTGCTAGTGCAGATTTGGGTAAGTTCTTGGTGAGCTTGCTAGTGCAGATTTGGGCAAGTTCTTGGTGAGCTTGCTTGAGCAAATTTGGACAAGTTCTATGTGAGCTTGTTGAGCAGATTTGGATAAGTTATGTGTGATCTTGTTGAGTAGATTTGGACAAGTTCTATGTGATCTTGTTGAGAAGGTTCTGAGTGAGCCTATTGAGCAGGTTCTAAGTGAGACTATTGACAGAGCTTTGGAAGTTACAGAGTATGGAGGATAGAGTCTTAGTGGATAGAGATCCAATAGCCAGGACAGTTGAATATAGATCTAAGTGATGAGTCTTCAAGTGGAAAGAGATCCACCAGTCAGTGCAGCATAGAGATAGAATCTTCTAGAATATCACTAGCTAGAGTAAAAGGGGAAAGAGTTCTCCTATGGAATACATCCATGAGCTTGGGATTAGGGTATCAGCATCTCCTTTGGACAGAGATCCATACATATTGTAATTGGGAAGGATTCACAAATATATTGATTGAGAAAGTTTTAGTAAAATATTTTCTCCATGGAGTAGCCCACATTGGGTGAACCACGTAAAATGTGGTGTCTCTATTGTGTATGGTGTTTTGTGTATTGCTTTGATTACTGCTATTGATACTGCTATCTATACAATGCATAATATTGAATTGAAAAGAAAAGTAAAAAGTGGTCTTATACTGGTCACCCCCCTCTCAGTCTTCAATTGGTATCAAAGCGAGTTCCTTCAAAAAGGCTAACAACTTGAGGGCATATTTTGCAAGAACACATATGGCTTCATAGAATGGATCATCTACAAGTAAGGCTCCACTGTTTGACGGTAATAATTATGCTTTCTAGAGCATGATAATGAAGAACTACTTGATATCACAAGGACATGAGGTATGAAAGATGGTTGCAAAAGAGTATAAGGTTGAAGGTGATTCCAAGACATATAATACTATTAGGAAATTGGTTGAGATCAATGCAAGGGCAATGAATTGTATTTTGAGTGGGCTACATGAGACAAATTTTGTAAAGGTTATGGAATTCAACAAATTAAATGTGGACCAAGTTGCGGAATACCTATGAAGGAGATTCCAAGGTAAAGTTGGCAAAACTACAAACTCATAGAAAAATATTTGAGGAATTGAAAATGGAAGATTCTAAAGATATTGCATAATTTTTACTTTGAGTTGATGAGATTTATAACACCATGAGAGGTCTAGGATTTGAGATGAAAGAATCATATGTTACTCAAAAGGTTTTGAGATCACTTCCCATGAAGT
This sequence comes from Wollemia nobilis, assembly GCA_028583015.1. Taxonomy (NCBI): domain Eukaryota; kingdom Viridiplantae; phylum Streptophyta; class Pinopsida; order Araucariales; family Araucariaceae; genus Wollemia; species Wollemia nobilis. The sequence goes on along the minus strand of JAQPPZ010011065.1, from coordinate 1,547,271 downwards.
ATGATGCAAAGGTTTCAGCAATAGAAGAAACAATGGACATCAACAAGCTAACAATGGAAGAACTACAAGGAACTCTCATAAATTATGAGATGAGGATAAGTAAGCATCATGTTCCAATAAAATAAATTACATTCAAGGCCTTAGAGAAAAAGAAAGGGAAAGTTCCAGAGATAGATGGAGATTCATATAATGATGAGGAAGCTAACTTCATCAAAAGTAAAAAGGACTTAAGAAATTACACGGATATGAAGAAAGCCAGATGCTACAAGTGTGGTGATTTTGTTCACTATGCATACAAGTTTCCACATGAAGAAAATAGTGATGATGAAAAATAGGTCATAGAAGAAAATAATATGGAAAGCATAAGCATGACAAAGATGACATATACAAGCAAAGCAAGTATGAGCAAAAGAAAAGTTTTCATAAGACAAAGAAAACCTTCTACATTGAAGAAGCAAGTGATAGCTCAGATCATAGTGATAGAGACAAGTCAAATGATGAAAAGGAAGAGCATCTATTCTCAGGAATAGAAGGTGAAAGAGAACAGTGCTTTGTGTGTGGTCAAAGAGATCACAGATCAGGATATTGCAATGGCTTCAGTGATAGTGAAGATGAGATGACACATCAAGGAAACATGTATGGTCAAAGAAATCCTGAGAGTTTGTTTGATCTAGAATATTATAATTATCTTAATGACAATGAATATGAAGAAGGTTTTTTCTATGGGATAAAAAAAATAGAAGAAGAACATTCACTCCAAATAGAAGAAATCCCACTTTTAGAAATAGAAAAAGAAGAAGTTAAACAAGAGAATATTGTGATAAATACAAATATATGAGTTGATCTAAAGGAAGACTTCAATCATATCCATGAGCAACTACAAGAGGTTAAGGAGAATCTAAAAGAATTGAGATATTCCTTACTTGATAATTTTGATCCATAACATGACTCAAAAGGTCAAGATATGTTCACTAAGAAGGAAACATGTATTTTAGAGACAACAAAGATGGATGCCAATTTGTTATTTGACACAAATGAAGAGAAATAAGAAGGTTCCAAAGAACCAAAGGTCTCATATTTTAGGTCTGGGGAATCACACTCAAAATGAAAGGAAGTTCGAAAATATGAAAGCAAGGAACCCTAAGATTTATGAAGAAAGTTCCAAAGTTCCTATGGCTCCAAAAATCCAGTTTGGATCTTGTTTTGAGATAGGTGAATCAAGTTCAAAAAGAAAAGAATTTCTTGAAGAGGAAAGCAAGGAAGAAATTAAGGAAGAGGATTTAGATGCTACAAAGAACATTCAAGGATACAATGCACAAGTCAAACATTATTACAATGATAATGATCAAGAAAGGTATGAGGAACCAAGGCATGAACAAAGGGCTTTTCAAGGACATTGTTTTTCTTGTAATGGATTTGGACACAGGGCTATACACTGCAGGATCCATGGATCAAAGAAGTTTGATTTTACTAGAAGAAACTTCAAAGGAAGAAGGTATGGTTTTCAAGGACATTGCTTCTTATGCAACAGGATTGGTCATAAAGCTTCTCAGTGCAAATAAAATGAGAAACATGGTTTTGGTTTTAGAGCTACACAAATTAGAAGCCATGGTCATAATGGTCATAAAAACAGAACTTCACAATACAAGATTCAAGAAAGGAATGGATATGGAAATTGTTTCAAGAAAGAATTCATAATATGGGCACCATCCAAAGGCTACAATATCAAATGTTTTAATTGCAATAACTTTGGACATATTGCAAAATGGTGTAGGACTCAATTCCAAACAATTTCAAGACAAGAAGGTCAAGAAGTTTCAAGGCAAGAAGGTCAAATAGGTTCAAGACAAGAAGATCGAATAATTCATCAAGAGAAGGATATCATAAAACATGGAAGGAAGTTGATAGAGGAAAGAAACAATGTAATATGGGAGTAAATGTACTCCCACCCCAAAATTATTCACCTCAATAGAGAAGGTGGTGAGAGGGCTAAGCTTAAGAGTCATATCTTTTAGCCCCATAGGTGTCCCTTTTGCCATTGATGTCAAAGGGGGAGAGATTTGAGTAAGGGGGAGAGCATTGAGTTAGGAGGAGAAGCCTCCAAAGAGAGCATTGAGTTAGGGGGAACAGCCTCCAAAGATATTATTGAGTCAGGGGGAGCAACTTTGATTCTTAGAGATGGTTTTTGCAGTGATTGTGGTGATTTACAATAGAGGTGTTTCCATCAATGACAAAGAGGGATATTGTTGGAAATTTGAGTGATTTTATGTTGTCATTGATGTCACATGGATCATTGATGTCACATGGATCACATTGAGTTTTGGTGACCAAAGCATTTCATAAATGAGCATTTATGATATTTTGGAGAGCATTGATATATACAGGGTTTTTGTGAAAACCAAGGCAGGAAAAATAAAAGGTTTTATTTAAAACCATGGATGGTAGATTTGAAATGGGTTTTTCTTAAAACCCAGGTTGGATTTTTGTTTCATCGAAAAATGTGCCCCAGTGATGGAGATATTTAATTTTAAATATTTAAGTTTAAATTTTAAATTATTTAAAATTTAAATTAAAATTTAATTTATAGCGCCGACGTCAAAGAAAGGAAAAAACATAAAACTAATATTTAAATTATAGCACCGATTTCAAAGGAAAGGAGGAGGACATATATATATGCCCAAAGTTTCGATTTATTACTCAAAGATCTCGATTTGATATTTGGATTCAAATGGTAAAAGAGCCTGCGCATCGTGTGTCGAAGTGTGTGTGAAAAGGGTTTTAAAAAGCTTACGATTTTTGCGTTAGTTGAAGAGACTATTATGGAGTAAGGCTAAATGTATAGGCATTCTTGGACTATTGGTTCATGCATTGTGTGTGAAGCAGGAGGTCCTACGTTCGATTCTCGTTGAAGGTGTTTTGTTGTATTGAACATGTGAAGCACGTTTTGTTTTTGAAGGGCGCAGATATTCATGGCATAAGGTTTTGTTGTGTGCTCCTTTTGAGCACGTGATGGCATGTGGCCCAACAGCAGTTTGGCTATGGTTAAGGCGCTGAGAAAGAAGGTCACGGGATCAAATCCCGTTAGCGACAGAGGAAAGTTAATCATTTTTAATATATTTTATTTTTCTAAAGTTGCCCTAGGAGGAATAAGGGTTGTGATGCATGTTTAGAAAATGAGAGATTTCTGATGATTTAATTTTTGAAAGTATATCATATTATATATCATTGGAAAGCTTATTCTGAGGGCTATTTTATTAACTTTCTTAGAGGGAGAAATAATGTGTGTGTAAAGAGATATTTCTGATTTTGTAAAGAGGTTCAAAAGTGAAGGTTGCTTTGTTCTTTTTCAAAAGATATTAATTTATTTATGAAGTGACATGGATTATGTTATTTAGTAGGAGTAACAAGGTGTTATTTGGATGTTATTGTTGTGTTATTTATCAATATCTCTAACCCTTGTTGAAAGTTGAAAAAGAAAGTGTGATGAGTGAGATAAATTTTTTGGCCAACCAAAAGGTTTCTTCATCTTCATAAAAGGTATGGGCACATTCTCCTATTGATTGTTTATGGTGATTGATTTCTAAAATATCATTGGAGATAAAATGATTAATTATGGTTTCCTTTTCAAAAGTAGTTGGTTGAATGCTTCAAGTTTTTCTAGGTTGAGAGTTGCTATTAAACCTTGTTTTATAAGCATTGTTGTTGAAGCCATTAGTAGTGTGAAAAACCTAAGATAGGGTTTGAGAAGAACATGAGTATCATTGTTATGTGAATAATGTTTTATAAGCATTGTTGTTGAAACCCATTGGTTATGCAAAGAACTTGAACTTGAAAAGAACATGAGTATCATTGTTATGTGAGATTTGTGGTTGAGCATTGTTGGAAACATTTGAGTTGGTTGATACATGCTTGGACTAGGGTTTGTAATAAAGAGTTGTTCCTTGTGGTATTTGGTTGAGAAGAGTTGTTTGAGCCTAGTCAAGTGATTGTGTGAAGTGGTTGTTCAAGTTTCATGAAACAAACTATTCTATATTCTGGATTTAAGTTGATATTGAGATTTGAGGATAGAACATATTGAGTCTCTAACAATTCTCTTTATGCTTCTATAAGATTGATTTGAGTTGAGATTGATATTTGAGGATAGAACATATTGAGTCTCTAATAATTCTCTTTATGCTTCTATAATATTAATTTGAGTTGATATTGGGATTTGAGTATAGAACATATTGAGTCTCTAACAATTCTCTTTATGCTTCTATGAGATTGAATTATTGAGCAAGTTCTTGGTGAGCTTTCTAGAGCAGATTTGGGCAAGTTCTTGGTGATATTGCTAGTGCAGATTTGGGCAAGTTCTTGGTGAGCTTGCTAGTGCAAATTTGGAAAAGTTCTTGGTGAGCTTGCTTGAGCAGATTTGGACAAGTTCTATGTGAGCTTATTGAGCAAATTTGGACAAGAACTGTGTGAGCTTATTGAGCAGATTTGGACAAGTTCTATGTGATATTGTTGAGAAAATTTAGACAAGTTCTGTGTGAGCTTGTTGAATAGGTTTTGAGCGAGCCTATTGAGCAAGTTTTGAGTGAGCCTATTGACAAATCTTTGGAAGTGATAGAGTATAGAGGATATAGTATCAATGGATAGATATCCAACATCTAGGACATTTGAAGATAAATCTGAGTGAGGAGCCTTCAAGTGGAGAAAGATCCACCAATCAGTGCAGCAGAGACACAAAGTCTTCTAGAATATCACTAGCTAGAGCAGAAGGGGAAAGAATTCTCCTATGGAAGATATCCATGCACTTGAGATTAGGGGATGAACATATACTTTGGACAGAGATCCATAAACATTTTAATTGGGAAGGATTCCCAAAGATATTGATTGATAAAATTTTAGTAAGAGATTTTCTCTATGGAGTAGCCCACATTGGATGAACCACGTAAACTGTGGTGTCTCTATTGTGTATGGTGTTTTATGCATTGCTTTGATTACTGCTATTAATACTGCTATCTATACACTGCATAATATTGAATTGAAAAGTAAAGTAAAAAGTGGTCTTATACTGTTCACCCCCCCCTCTCAGTATACGCTTGTGTTCTTAAATTGCATATTTGAATTTGAAGGTGGTAATACAAATCAAGTTATAAAACTGATTGATTTTGAGGAGGTGGACCATGCATATTTTTTTATGCCTAACTAAATGGAGGAATTTTTTTTCCTTGGGTTTTTTCTTAGAACATATACAAATCCATTTGTCTAATCGACACTTGAACATTTTGAGCAATGCATTGGTTTTGCTTTAGTACTAAATATCCTACATTGGGAGTCATAGATTGAGCTAGTGGAATGTTAGAGGTAACTGACAAACTAGATCTAGGTTGTCTCTACATAAAAAAATTCCTTGCAAGTGGGATATTTTTGGTATTAGAGTTTGGTGATGGATTTATGTTACCAACATAGTGTTAATTTCCAAAATGTGTGTTTTTTTTGTTAATATTAGACCAAAATTGGACCAATTTTTTCTTTATAAAGTAGATAAGTAACTCATTTATTGGCCTACATAACCCTTTTTGGTGGTGTAAATATTTCATAGAAAGGGTTTTCCATGGGGATGTTTTCTTTTTATGGAAGAGGATTAGATTCTAGAATCTCCTTAAAATCATCATCTAGATACACCCACATGATAATATATTAGTTTCTCTTCCTATTTTCATTTCTTTTATGGTACACAATGATATATGTTGATTGATGTTCCTTCCTAGTTTTTGGAGTCTAATTATGTATTCATAATATTGTGCATAAAGACTTGCATGGACAAGACCTCGAGGTTAAAATTTACTCATGGAGAAATTTATCTATGTAGACATGGAAAATTGATCCACTTTATTGGGAAATATTCCTTGAATCCTCCTAGAAGATCCCTTAGACCTTCCTAGGAAAAGGGCTAAACCCCGTATCCCATTTTCTTTTGTTTTCCTCTCTTTATACGAAATTACGGTCATCCTTGATGGGGCACGATTTTGCATAAGGCGAAATCATGGTCAGCCCTAATGGGGCATGATTTGGCATTTTAGGGTTTCCTTATAATAAAACCCTAATTTCTATAAGTTGGCATGTTTTACGTCGACTCTCCTTGGTTTTCCTACCCATTTTACCTTCAAATCCGCTATATAAGGAGGGTTTGAAATCATTTTTAGAGCACAATGAATTATGATTGTGAATTATAAGTGATCTTAAGTTCTTGCTAAGTGATTTGTATTCTTCTTCTTCTCCCACAAGCAAGCTAACTCACAATTGTGAAGGGTCATTTTTTTTCTACTACATTGGATTATTTGTTGTTGCTCACTTTGGTGGGTTTGTGTTGGAGCCCTAAGGAGATATCTACTATTCGATAGGTCTCAACCCTTATATTTTTTTCTATGCTATTTGTGAGGTGATTTCCTAAGTGATGTAATCGAGTCTCTACATCTATATTTTGTTTTCAACTCGCTTCTACGAAATCACGCTCGGGTCCCTATAGGGTGCAATTTAGCTGGTGTGAAATCGTGGTCGCCTATTACGGGGTACGATTTCACCGAGTCTTTATCTGTGGGTAAATTACTATTCCATACCCTATATCTACATCATAGAATACATATAAGACATAATACTAAATTCTATTCTATGGTTTCATCATTTTATTTTGCTATATTGTGATATGCTTGTTTTCTTCCAAAGGTTAATTTTTGCTTCCATTTTTTAAGGTCAGCTAAAAGGACCTAGGGGGCTTGACTTCTATGCCTCCAAGAATTATTGTATAGTGACCTATGTATGCCCCCTAACGTTGATTATATTTTCCAAGTGTTTATTAAGTTATCTTGCAAGAACAAGAATTTTTTGATATCATTAGACAAAGGATAAAAGCAAGGATCAATCACTAGATAAGATAAGTGTCCTAATTAATCTTTAGGTTGCTTTTTGAGTGCCTTATATTTTTGTTATAAAACCTTAGATGTGATTTTAAAGGAAATATATTTTATTTATTTCTAGGTATTTAAAAGATAAACAACATATAGTGTGCACTTAGGGTTAATACTGTTTGTGCATATCATCTTGAGATGACCTTAAACAACATATCAGCAAGTCATGACTTATATTTTCCATGATATGATGTATGATATTCTCCAGGACTATGTGGACGACCTTCTATATCACTTCATATAATGAAATGATAATATCCATGATTTAAGACAAATATATGAAAGGCTTCAGTAGTACAAGGTTCGTCTTAAACCTGCTAAGTGTGTGTTAAAATTTACATCTGGCAAGTTGTTAGCCTTCATAGTTTCTATGTGAGGCATTGAAGTGGATCTCTTTAAGATAATGACTATCACTAACATGCCTCCACCCCACACCCTAACCAAACTGCGTAGTCTACAAGGTAAGTTTTATTCTATCCGTTGATTCATTACCTAGCTAGCCGATTGTATCAACCCTTTCTTAAGATTCTTAAGAAATATGTGGTCTTCTAGTGGGATTTTGAGTGTCAAAAATATTTTTATGATCTCAAGTGATATCTCACTTTCCCACTTGTTTTAGTTCCTCCCATGCCTGGTAGGCATTTTATGCTTTATATAGCAGCCACTACTCACTCTTTGGGAGCCATGCTAGACCAACATGATTATCAAAATAAAGAGTAAGCTATCTACTATATCAATAGAAAATTGGCTAGCTATGAAACTAGGTACACTACCTTAGAGAAGCTTTACATTATTGTAGTGTTTGATTCCCAGAAGTTAAGACACTACATGCTCAACCATAAGATATTTGTGGTTGCAAAGTTTGATCCTTTGCGCTATTTGATGTCTAAGCCCCACCTTTTAGGTCGAGATACTAAGTGGGCATTGGCCCTTAGTGAGTTTGACCTAACTTTCATAGGTCATAAGACTATTAAGGATTAGGTGATTGCTGACTAGTTAGCCTTTGCTCCCCTAGAAGTTGTACATCCTATAGTTGTTGAGTTTCTCGATGAGTGCGTCAATGTTGAAATTGAAGAGTATGAGTCTTGGAATTTGCTTTCTTATGGAGATCAATGCAGGAAAGGCATTGGTGCTAGAGTCATTCTACTCATCCCAAAAAATAAGCTCATCCCTTTGTCCTTCAAACCTAATTTCTCTTGTATGAACAATACTACAAAATACAAATATTTGATCCTTGGTCTTAGAGCAGCTGTAGCTTTGCAGGTTAGAGTCCTTTTTGTCTTTGGTGACTCTCAACATGTTTTTAATCAGATTAATGGTATTTATTAGACTTAGGATGATAAAATTAAGCCCTAAAAGGATATTATTACCAAGTTGTTATCCTCTTTTGATTGAGTAACCATAGATTCTATCCCTAGATCCTTAAATCACCATGCAAATGCCATGGCTGATATTGCATCCTTTTTCCCTCTGGAGTTAGAATATGATCAAGCATAGATTATCATTAGATAACTTTGGGAGTCTACATAACTTGGTTCTTGCTTTGTTCTACTATATTTTTTGAACATCGAAGATTCCCCATATGAGCCATGGTATAATGACATCAATAGTTTCCTTAAATATGGTTCAATACCTGATGGTTTAGATGATAATCAACATAAAATTTTATGCAAAAGAGCATGTCGATTTGTTATAATCAGAAACACTTTATATAAAAATTATTTCAAAGTCATACTATTACGATGTCTTAACTTCGGTGAAGCTCGACTTGCTCTTAGTGATTCTCACAAAGGTTCATGTGGAGGTCATTTCAGCAGTAATGATATTTCCAAAAAGCTCATTTGAATGGATTACTATTATCCTTTCATGGAGAAATATGCATGTGACCATGTTCAATGCAACAACAAGTGTAAATGTCATGATCATCTTGTTCATGCTCCTTCTCAAGACCTTCAGGTTATCTCTTCTCCTTGGCCCTTTGCCATGCAAAGATTGGATATTATTGGGAAGGTTAACCAGTGTCATCTAATGGTCACAAGTTTATCATTATTCCGATTGATTACTTCACTAAATGGGTTGAAGCCATGTTCCTAGATATGGTTATTGGAACTCAAGTTTCTAAGTTCATCTTCAACCAAATTATTTGTAGGTTTGGGATTCCTTCAATGATTATTTCTGATAATGATACTCCTTTCAAGAATAAGGATGTTCATAATATTTGTGCTAAGTACAATATTAAGCACAAGCGGTAAAATCCTTATTACCCTAAGGATAATGGATAAGCCAAAACATCTGATAAGTCCTTGATCAGGATCTTGAAGAAGTTGATTAGTAATATTGGTTGTGACTAGTATATACAACTTTATCCTACCTTGTGGGCATATCGTACTAGTATGCATACTCCCACAGGTACCTCACCATATGTCTTGGTATATGGTTTAGAGGTGGTGTTTTCTTTTGAGTTTGAGGTTCCCTTGTTGTGCATCTTGTTGCAATATGTCATGATTGACGATGAGTATTGTGCAGACCATTTGCACCAATTGGAGCTGCTAGATGAAAAGTGCATTCATGCCTTAGAGCATTTGCAAGCCTATTAGGATAGGCTATGGTGATATTATTCTAAGAAAGTTCACAATTATTATTTTGAGGTTGGGGACCTTGTCCTCAAGGAAAATCATAATAACACCAATGCTCGTGCTAATATTCTAGGTAAGTTTTAGCCCAATTGGCTAGGGCCCTTTGTCATAACGGCCAAGTTTGACTTAGGTGCCTATATTTTGGCTTCTCTAGATGGTAAAGAACTTAAAGAACCTATTAATATAATGCATCTCAAAATATATTATGCTTGATTCATCATCTGCATTATATTTTACATTTAGCTTAGATCATACTACATTTGCTTGCTTGTTCATATTGCATGATTGTCTGACATTCTATTTCTCTTGCACTTTTTGCTTGTCATAATTGCATCATCGCTTTCTCATGACTGCTTTTTCATATAGCTTCTGGTTATTTGCAACAATGGCATGTGATGATACCTAGTTAGGTTGTAGCTCATATGCATTACACTCTCACTAGGATTTTGATGCCTAGTGAAGCCCCAACCTAGGGCCCATGCATTTTCATCCCTTCTTATCTTCTTGTCTTCCTTTTCTTCTCTCTTCTTCTTGTGTTCCTTAACTTTGAAAATTTTTACAATGACTATCAATTTTCTCCAAAGTCAAGGAATTCAATCCTCTTTTGTTATGTACTTATCTTTTGCATGATTCTTATTAATCGTTTATCTTCTGTTCAAATAAGGATATAAATTTTTTTCTCCTTTGGATAGCACATTTTCCCCCTCTTTACTTTTTAATAGCTAAAAATTCATGTTGGGGGTACACACACACAATTATTTGCTTCTCATTTTCTTCCTCTTATTTCTTATAGCACATGCACACACACTCACATTGTGTTATTCTAATATGACTTGGTCTATATACATATTCTTACACACCCCTATCAGGTAGTAATTTCTAATACATCATTTACATCAGTAATAACATATCACCTCTATCGGGTTACACTTATTTTGAGTCAACGAGATCAACACCCCATTACAATATAATCTCCTTGATAATTTTAGTAGGTCTTGACATACATCCTAGTGAGTAATCACCCCACAATAGTCACTAGTGATCAACCATCCATAGTGAGTTACACTCCATCATTTGACCATTTGAGAGAAATCACCATAGTAGGTTATGCTTCACATTTTTTCCATCTATCCATATTAGTGAGTACTACACCCATAGCAGGTTTTCACTCCACATATAGACCATGCTATTGGGCATAACACCCATTTTTATTCAATACTCCTAATCAACTTCGCTCATTTTCTATGGTTGAACTTCTTGGGAGATGTTCTACTTCTTGTTGTTGTTCTTCTTCTTCTTATCTATTTTTCCCTTCTTCTTTATTTTATATTATTCTATTCATCCAGGCATTTCATGATAGCTACATTAGATTCATGATGTACCTAGTGATATTTGCATTTTTATTTGTTTGATATGATTTTTGTTTTTCTTCTGTTGTGCTTTATCTTTTCTTTTTCGTTTTTGAATTTCTTAAGGAATTTTCATTCCTTCTAAAACTCGAGGGGGTACCCTAGCCATAGAGGCATTTATGGTAGTAATGTATCACCTTGGGGGCACCCATTTTTGCACCCCTTGACTATTGATCCTTTAGGGGGAAGTTAGCTACTTACTTCAAGAAATGTAATAAATGCACAAGTGTCAATGTACAAGTTGTAATGTGCAAGGTGTCCCCTTTTATAGCTAGGTAGAGTGTTGGCCAAGGAATCTATCTTTCTATATAAAAGGTCTCATAGTGATAGTTCATATCAAGTTCATATCAAGCATATCAAGTGCATTATAGTAGAGAGTAGTATATTGCATTTGTCTAGTATTTCCATAGAGTTGCTAGAAAACTCGTGAAGACTAGGACTCAACATTCATACCACTAGATTGATAAATCAACTAGCGAGAATTATTATCTCCAAAATTATAAATTATTTCATTCCAGTCTCTAAAAACTTGTTACAGGAAAAAGAGATTCAGAAAAAGGTTGGGAAGCTTCCTACAACAGAGCTAGGAAGAATATATTCTTAGAATCATTATAGAACTTATAGTAAAAGGAGAAGACTGAATATTTCAAAGACCTTGAAGAAGGGTCCCATTATAAGAGTTGCAAATCCTGCATATTATAGAAGTGAAAAAAATACCATGATAGCCTTATAGCAGACTCTAGGAAGAAGAGACTCCATAATATGAGTCAAGGAGGAGATAGGATATTGGTGATCTCCATTAAAGATCAATACCTATAAAGTGCATAAGCAAAAAATGTCACAAAAGCCTTTATCCATAAGAATAAGGCCACATAATCCTTGATACAAAAGAAAAAACCACAGAAGCCTTGATGTAGAATAAGAAGGCCATGGAAGCCTTAATTCTAAAGAAGACTCCAAAGAAGAATTTTTGAAAAAAACTTTAGAGAAGATTTCCTGATTCAGAAGAAGACTTCCTAATTCATAAGAAGAGTCCAAAGAAGAGTCCGTGAAATAGGATATTGGTGATCTCCTTTAAATATTAAAGACTTCTTTTAGAAGAAGCTGAAGAGATCCAAAGTAGGTCTTATTGGAAAAAAATCCAATCTTGGAAGAGATAGAGAGGGACTAACAATGTCATGTTCTTGCTCAAAGAAGTAGCAGATTTTAGAGATCCAATAAGAAGATCTCATCACCAACACTTCCAGAAGTAGAAGGTTGAATAAGAGGTCTCAGTTGGAAGACCAAAGAAGTTACAATATAGAAGGCCTTGGAGAGGTATCAAAGAGAAAAATAAGAAGGCTTGGAAAGCCTCGTTGTAGAGATCATAGAAGCATCATAAAAAGAGTTCCTAGAAGAACACATTGGATAAATACAATACCTAGGATAATATCTTGATAGTAAAGGACTTGGGACAATTGTCACCATCCGAAAACAAGCCCAAGAGAAGAAGAATTTGACAAAGAGTTCCAAATATCTAATAATAATCTAGTGAATACCTCATGACATTAAAAATATTGAGAAGAAGAAGATCTTGTTTGAAATCAAAATTCAACAAGAAGATTGAAGGAAGATTTAGATAGAAGAAGCCTACCAAATCCAAGAGACTTGGAGATTACCTCTTACAACAAGAAGGCACAATTAAGAGATAAGAGTTCTTTGAATCTACAACAGAAAATAGAAGATCACTGGAAGGATAAAGCCACCAAACCCTAGGCTCAATATAGAAGGTTTGAGACCATAATTTGGTGAAGTAGGAAGCTATTTTGGACAACCAATAAGAAGTTATGAATTCATCCATTACAAGGCAAAAACTTGGTGAATCAAAACATCAAGATCCACATCTACTATAGAAGTCATTAAAATGTAAGCAACTTGGGTGCAATTAGTTGAACTTCAAATAAGGGTTCATTATCAAATTCCATTAAGCACCATATTTAGATTAGAGTTGCAAAGGAAAGGGATTATATTATAGTCTTGAGGAAAGTGCAAAAAGGAGAACTCATTTTAAGATATATTTTCACATTAAATAGGAGTTGGATATTTTTTGAAAAAATTAAAATTATCACCTACCTATTATCTATCCAAAAATAAAGAAGACTACATCCTACAATACATATTATAGTGAAAATTGCATATTATTCATTAAGGGTTCATTATTGATTACTCTTAAAAGTTGTAGAGTTTATTAAATGCATTTGAAATTATTTTGAGAGTTTATTTACAAGAGCAATAAGGTGAGATTATTGTTACCATTAAAGTGCAATATTAATCCATTAACACTATACTAGTTGATCTTTAACTAGTTACTCTTACAAGGGTTAGTTTGTATTTGTTGATTGTTAAATATCAAGGGCACAAAACAAGTAGATTATCAAAGTGTCTAGAGATACAATTTGGTGCATAAAATCTACAACATTTTGTGTCCCAAAGAAGCCACCAAAATCAGATCATATTCCTCCAAGGAGTGGAGAATAAATCCACCATCAAAATAAGTAAAATAAGCTACAAAACAAGACTTGGTGAGTCTCATATTTGAGGTGAACTAAGGGTTATTTACCAAAAAATTAGCGCAAAAAATAATTCTACAAAAGCTTCTATCTATGTGGTTATTATCTTGGGTTTATTACCAAAGTAACCAAGAAAAGGAGAGAGTTGTCTAGCAAAGGAGATAACGTCAAATCAACCCTTACCTACAAGAATGCTGCCATCAAAACCAGTAGAGAAGAGTGCAAAAAGGTATTGTATTCACAATTTCATTTACATCATCTTGCACCATACTAATATTTTCTATGTAGGAAAAATAATAGGGTTTGAGTGCCACAAAGGCACATTCTTAACAAGGAGAAATCGACTCAAAATGGCCATGTAAAAGCATTCTCCAAGAAAGGTAAAAGAGCCTCTCAAAGAGCTCATATCATCCATGGTCTTAGATAGCCATATCAAGGTACCTGCAAGCAAACACAACATAACACAAGGAAGGAGAAATATTATCTACAAAGGAAAATACATAGTAGGTTAAAAGGATGAAAACAAAGCATAAAAGAGGTTATAAAAGCTAGACATACATCCACAAGGTGCACTCAAGAGCACCATTGGAGTATCTCAAAACTCCACCAAAGCATTGCTCACTACTCCAGCTAGAACCATGGTAGGAGCCAAGGGTTCCTAGCAATTCTGGTGAACAAGATAAAACAAATATAATGCAAATGGAATTTATGAATCACTTTTGAAGATAGAATCATTGTTTTCACTAGAGGACAAGCCAACCAATGGATCAAATAATAAATTGTTCTTCGATGGATGATTTAAGACACCCATGGAAATGCATATTAATATCTACTTAAGGTTGTGATGTGAAGGGACACGTTGGTCCATGATTAAATAAATGAATTAAATAATGTGATTAGTTAGGATTAGAGTCCTAACATGCCACCCTCCTTAAAAAGAGCTTTGTCCTCAAATCTAGAAATGAGAAAATTGTTGCTGGATATGATGAAGTGTCTCCCATGTGGCATCTTCCAAAGGTAGACCTTTCCATTAAATCAAAACCTCAGTGATATTGTGATTGCGAAGGTGGCGAGTGTGGCGATCTAAGATAGCTTTGGGTTCAACCATGAGTGCTCCATATTTGGTAAACTCAGGGAGTTGAGTTTGTGTAGTGATGTGTATGCCAACTACGGGTTTAAGGTAGGAGACATGGAATACTGGATGAATTTTGGAAGACTCGGGTAACTCAAGTTTATAAGCGACTGGCCCAATACATTGTAGAACTTTATAAGGTCCATAAAATTTGGGGGCTAACTTTTGGGAACCCTTGAGTTTGAGAGAAGTTTGGCGATATGGTTGAAGATAAAGGAATACCATATCCCCTTCTTGAAAAACTCACTCTATTCGATGTTGGTCTACCTGTTGCTTCATACGGTGTTGGGCGGTGTGTAAATTTTCTTTGAGAAGGCAAAGAATGTCATCTCGAGTAGAAAGTTCCATCTCCACTACTGGCACATTTGTACTTCCCAAAATATAAGAGGTAAGGGATGGTGGTGTTTGGCCATATAAAGATTCATATGGAGTCATCTTAATGGCAGTGTGATAGGAAGTGCTATACCACCATTCGGCTAATGGAAGCCATTTAACCCAATGAAGAAGTTGAGTAGAAATGAAAAAATGGAGGTAGGCTTCTAAACATTTATTGAAAACTTTGGTTTGACAGTTCATTTAGGGGTGGTAAGCAGAGCATACGAATTTGAGTGCCTTGGAGTTTAAACAATTCTTTCCAAAAATTGCTAGTGAAAGTGGTATCACGATCACTAACTATAGTGGAGGGCATGCCATGTAATTTAAAGATATTATCAAGAAAAATTTGAGTGATGGTGCTAGCTATATAAGGGTGGGTCACAGGGCAAAAATGGGTATATTTAGATAAACGATCCACCACAACTAGAATAGTTGTTTTTCCTATGGATTTTGGAAGGCCTTCAATAAAATCCATGGAAATATCATCCCATGTTTTTGTTGGGATGGGAAGAGGTTGAAGAAGACCCAGTACACCCACTATCTCTCCTTTATGTCTTTGGTAGGTCTCACATTCATTCACAAACTTTTTGATATCATTTTTCATCCCTACCCAATAAAAATATCTAGTCACTCTTTTATAATTTTTTAGGAATCCAGAGTGTCCTGCAGTGGGTGTGGCATGTAACTCATGGAGAATATTTGCACGATAGGAGGATGTAGGAGAGAGGACAATACATCCTTTATACCTTAGTATGTTATCTCTCCAAGAATAGTGAGGTTTACTAGTGGAGTTTTGTTGAAGTTGTTGAATTAATGTGTGTGTGGTAGGGTCATTAAACCATTCCTCATTGACTTGGTCTATCCATTTAGGAATAGGAGAGGAAAAAGCATGTAATTGGGGAATTTCTTCAAACTTCCTTGAAAGGGCATCAACAACCATGTTATCTTTCCCTTTTTTATATATGATCTCATAATCATATCCTAGTAGTTTTGTAACCCACTTTTGTTGTTTTGGTGTGGTTATGCATTGCTCAAGAAGGTACTTTAGACTATGGTGGTCAATGTGAATAATGAAATATTGGCCAATAAGGTAAGGTCTCCAATGTTGGATAGCATGAACAATGGCTAACATTTCTTTTTCATATGTGGAGCGTGCTAAATTCTTTTTAGAGAATGCCTTGCTAGTGAAAGCCAAGGGTTTTTCATTTTGCATGAGCACGGATCCTATTCCCATTATTGAAGCATCACTCTCAATAATAAATGGTTTAGAAAAGTTAGGCATGGATAATATGGGGGTGGTACACATTGTATTTTTAAAAGCGATAAATACTTCATCAGCATTTGAAGACCATAAAAAAGAATTCTTCTTAGGTAGTGTTGTTAAGAGGGCTATAATTTTGCCATAGTCTTTGACAAATTTGTGATAGTAGCCTGCTAGTCCTAAGAACCCATGCAAACCTTTAAAGGTTTTTAGAATAGGCTAATTTTCACATCTTAAATCTTACAA
The DNA here is from genome assembly GCA_028583015.1 of Wollemia nobilis. Taxonomy (NCBI): domain Eukaryota; kingdom Viridiplantae; phylum Streptophyta; class Pinopsida; order Araucariales; family Araucariaceae; genus Wollemia; species Wollemia nobilis. Next base: position 1,530,710 of record JAQPPZ010011065.1, on the reverse strand, counting down.
GGGTCTACCTTAACTCCTTCTTAGAGACAATATGTCCAAGGTATTCAATTTCTTATTTTCCAAAGAAAAATTTTGATCTTTTAGCATATAATTGATTGTCCTCCAAGGTCTTTAATGCTTGATCTATATGGTTTAAGTGATCTTCCCATGTTTTATTGTAAATCAAAATGTCATCAAAGAAAACTAAAATAAACTTTTGAAGGAAAGGGTGAAATACCTTGTTCATTAGACTTTGAAATGTAGAAGGGGCGTTGGTAAGACCAAATGGCATCACCAAGAATTCATAATGCCCTTCATGAGTGCGAAAGACCATTTTTGGTATGTCACTTTCTTTAACTCGAATTTGGTGGTAGCTTGATCGTAAATCTAATTTGGAGAAATATGCAGCCCCATGAAGTTCATCTAGTAATTCATCGATGATGGGAATAGGAAATTTATCCTTGATAGTTATTTTGTTGAGGGTGTAAAAATCAACACATAAGCACCATGATCCATCCTTCTTCCTCACTAATATAACATGAGAAGAGTAAGGGCTTACACTAGGTCTAATGATCCTTGCCTTGAGTAGTTCTTGTACTAGTTTTTCTATTTTAGTATTTTGTAGATATGGATATCGGTAAGGTCTAATATTAGGGGGTTGGTGCCTCGAAAGTAGTTGAATGGCATGATCATGGCTTCATTGAGGAGGCAATCCTTTTGGTTCGTTGAATACTTTATCATGGCATTCTAGGAGTTTTTGTAGTTCATGTGCCACTGGTTGTTCTTCATTAGTGGGTTGAATGGAAAATAGTTGCACGACCATACCTTTACCTCCTCTGAATAATTTTTTCCATTCTATGGGAACTTACGATTTGTGAAGGGCCTTATTTTAACCCTTTAATAGTGTATGTTTGGTCTTTTTGTGTGAATTTCATCCATAATTCTTCAAAGTCCCATTGAATTGTGTCGAGCATCCGTAGCCATTGCACTCCTAAAACAATGTCACATCCTCCTAATGGTAGTACATACATGTCCCCCTTCATGTTATAATCTCCCATAGTGAGTTTAATATTTTGGCACTTTCCCTTGCATGCAATTCTTCCTCCATTTCCAATCATGACTTCAAAATTATTACAAGGATGTATAAAGTAGTTAGCTTGTTTTACCACCCTTGGGTCTATAAAATTATGTGTGCTTCCAGATTCTAGGAGCACAATAGGGTTTTGTTTCTTAAAATACCCCTTAACTTTCATAGTTTGTGGGGCAGAAAATCTTACGAGGGCATTAAAGGAAATTTTTGTTTTATCCTCATTATTTTCTTCTTGAATATCCATTACTACTTCTACTTCGATATCATCTTCTTCTTTTGGAGTGCAATATTCAATTGTATCCAAAATATATAATTTTGGTGTAATGCATTTGTGATTAGGGGTGAATTTCTCATCACAATGAAAACAAAGGCCCTTTTCTCTTCTTTCTTTCATTTCTTCAGGGCTAATTAGTTTAATTGGCATAACTCTATTTAGTTTTTGGTTGGTGTAGGTGTTTTGTGGTTTCCCTATTGATAGTCTTCCTATTCATCATTGGTTATTGATCTTCTCTTCCACCATTTGTGCTAATGCAACAACATGCATCATATCGATAGGATTGAGTATTTGTACTTCTAATCGAATTTCTTCTTTTAGGCCACTAATGAAGCAACTTTGAAAGAATGATGCATTGAGTCCTGATGTAAGGTTTACCAACTTCTCGAATTGAGCCTGGTATTCTCATACTATAGATGTTTGGCAAAGTTTGGTAAGAGCCCTTGTGAAATCTTCAAATTTGCTTGGGCCGAATCATATCATTAGATTTTTTGTAAATTCGATCCATGTGGGAGTACCATTTGTCTTTTCATACCATTGGTACCATTGAGTAGCGATTTGTTCTAGGTGAAAAGATGCGATGCAAACCTTTTGGGTCTTTGGAATTTGATATAGAGAGAAATATTGGTCAGCCCAATATATCCAATTTGTGGGGTCGCCTCCATCAAATTTTGGGAAATCCAATTTTGTGGTTCGAGGTAGGATTGATGTGTGTGGTCCCCCTAGTAATGCTTGTTGTATGGGTGTCATGTTTTGTTGGTCAGCTTGCATTAATGCCATATTTTGTTGTACCAAGTCCACAGAGTGATTTGTGGCATCCATTTTTATCATTAACTCTGCATTAGTGGCATCGATTTTTAGGGTTAACTCTATGATTTTTGTTGCTATTTTTGTTTCAAAATCATCTTGCCATTTAATCATCCCTTGTAGGACTTCTTTAGAAACCTCTTTCGCAAGGTCCTGTGATCTTCTCTTGTATGCCATTATAGGATTTTTACGGGTTTACAACTTCTTGGTTTTGTTTTGCAAGATATTGCATTTTTTTTGGCAAAAAGTGCAAAAATGCTAAAAGTTGCTAGAAACTTTGCAAAAAGTTATTTTTTATCAAAAATTTATTTCAAAAAATTACTCTACAAGATTTAGCAACAATTTGCAAAAACAATTTTCAAAAAATTACTTTAAAATATTTAGTAACAAATAATAAAAATTTATTTTGTAATTTTAAGCCAAAAATTTGTTTATTGGTGGCCAATAGGCAGAAGGAGGGCGACGTCAAAGCACTAGTGGCTAAGGAGGGATGGGAATAAGGAGAGAGATGACTGGTAGGAAGAAAAGTGGTGGTAGCAGTGGTTGGCATGGATCAAAGGTCAAGGAGAAGTCAATGAGCGCAGTTTTAGACAAGTGTCAGCAAGGCACAACTTGGAGAGTGCTTCGGTCGTGCAAATGACTTTGGCTACCATGACCAAAGTCACATGAAGCTTATTGTAGATTCTTCCTTTTAAAATATGTGTGCCCTTCTTCCTTTCAAATGTGGGATTAAATCCCTATCCCTATTACCTCCCGTGACATAAAACCTTTTCGTCACAAATTCTTTATAACATGCTCCCTCCAATAACCATCTACTGACAAAAAAATAATTTTTTAGTGCCTTTAAAGTTTAAAATTTATAATATAAATTTGATTTATAATTTTTGGTTGGATTTCCTCGATACATCACCGATAATTTCTCAGGGGTGAAATTTTTTGATTTTTCTATTGTTGTTTTGCTTCCCTTTTAAAACTTGTTAAATCTGATGATATCTTAAGAAATTATAGTGTGTTTTTAACATCTTAAATCAATTTTTTTACCACCAAAAAAGGTTTGTTTTGGATGTTGTTTAGCTAGACGTCACCTGCATAGACTCTTATTGGAAATTTTGAATAATATTTTTGATATGTTTCCTGTCCCGCGGTAAAGAAAAATTATAACGTTCTCTAAGGGATTGGCATATTAAATATTTGCTTATTTTGTAGCAACTATACTTTACTAGTGTTGTTCTGTGTCTTTTGTAATAAATGTGTGCTTTCTTGGATAGGATTGAAACTTATGTGACATACGTTGGTTACAAATATGATACGTGATAATGGTCAGTGGTGTACGGGGCACAAGAAATTATGATGAGTGTAGTTGATGACGAGAAAAAAATTATAAAAAATATGTATGAATGATTTTGAGGATTCAGCCATGATATCATATAATATGAGCCAAGGGTTCCTAGCAATTATGGTGAACAAGATAAAACAAATATAATGCAAATGAAATTTATGAATCACTTTTGAAGATAGAATCACTATCTTCACTGGAGGACAAGCCATGGATGATTTAAGACACCCATGGAAATGCATATTAATATCTACTTGAGGTTGTGATGTGAAGGGACGTGTTGGTCCATAATTAAATAAATGAATTAAATAATGTGATTAGTTTGTATTAGAGTCCTAACAAACCAACTCACACCAAGCATCATCGAAAACATACACAAAAGGAGAAGTTGGCCAAAATACATTAATAAAAGAACCATGTAAAAATTTGTTAAGGATTGAGAGACATTGAGAATAAAAGGCCCATGCAAAAAAAGAAGGTGACACTTGTCACCTTGAAGGAAATCCTAACGTCTCCTACATGATCTCTGACCCTTTGCATGCTTGAAGGAAATTCCAAGAAGGCATTACATAGAAAATTTTTGGAAGTGTTAGAAGAGAAGTGATACTTGTCACCAAGGAATATAAGTGCTCATACAAGATTATAACGCTCACCTTCCATTCTGCAAAAAATTCCAAGGGTCAACAAGGTTCTATCTCTCTCCTAGGTGTTAAAGTGAAACTACCATGACACTTTTCACCCACTACAAGATTCTATCCCTAGTTGAGGTGCCAAAGATCAAGGAGGAGTGTATTCATAGAAACCAAGAGAGTGCAATGTGGGGGAAGAAGTAAGAGCATTAAAGGCTCTTGATCAAGCAAAAGTGAAGAACCTAATATTGTAGTCAAAGGAATCTACTACCATCCACCATTGAAAGGAGGTCAAAGCAAGCATTAAGACTAGTATGCATACGTTGGAGAATACAAGGAAAATACAACGCTCATATAGCAGATTTACAATATTATAAAGGTAAAATTTTACCTTAATTTATTTGCTTTCATTAATAGGGAGATATAAGGGTATGATATACATTAAAACTATAGGTAAATAAACCATATTTGAAAGAAAAATTAAAGGAGAATTATAGCTTAATATTTATAAATTAAAACATAGGAAAAATTAGAATTTCTACCTAGAAAAAAATTAAATTTCTATTATTGCAAATATTATTGTTTTCTAATATTCCAAATTAGGGAGTTATAAGGCATACTACACCAAAGTAGGATTTTAGAATTTAGAAACATTAAATATCAAATATCAAAAGCTATAAAATAATGTTCATTCAAGATTATCAAGGGTTGGAAATTAAAAGGTATACTTGTCTCATAATCACATTAAAGGGATAAAAGAAATCCAACCATTAGGACACCATAAAAATAGAAAGTGCTTAAGTTCAATAAGATTAGTAAGGTGTAATAGAAGTTGATTTTTGCTATTCACAAAACTTTACAAAATCAACCCAAAATTGAACTACTATTATCAAAAGAACTTTATCAATCATTTAGCATATCCAAAATCACTAGGGAGACATAAGTCATTCTACAAAACTTGATAATAATAGCATTTCATAAAAAAATATTAAGTACTCAATCCATTTGGGAGTCATAAGGAAGCCTACAAAACCTAAGCTCTAAAAATGTTTTATCAAATCAAGCTCACATACTTTAACTAGGGAGTCATAAGGTAGACTACTACAAAGGTTCTATCAAACCCATTTCTACAACCCTAAGGAATAGCAAGAAACACTATCTCAAACCTATCAAGAAGGAATATGGATGAAATAATAAGAAATACCTTTCTTAATAAAGAATTATTTCATGAAATAAAACTGTATTCTCAGGAAACCCTTTAAGGATATGAGAATATATCAATTAGTGATAGGGAGAGATTATTCTTATTTCTTAAAGAATCAAAAGAGGGTAACTTTGAAGAATTAATTGGTTGTCTTCATGAAAACCTATTCAAGGCATGGTGGAATTCACAAAAGAGTGTTATATTAATATCTGAGGAATGTTTTAAAACTTATCTATCAGTAATTGTGTTTGTACTAACTAAACACATGAAGCAAGATTACCATACAAATCAATATTATTGTTATGATAGAATAACTCCTCATGAAGCAGAAATTCCACAAGTATCAATGCAAAATCGCAGGAGAAGAAGGAGAAAGAGGAAGAAAATATATGCTAGAAAAGAACATAGCAAAGAAGAAACCACAAATACTGAACCTATTGGACACATTCAAAAGGTAGAAGAACCTTCAGCTATAGATTACTTTGCATCATATGAAGACACAAACTACTTGCTTGATCAAATTATAGTAAGCAATGAAGGAGGATACAAGTTCCAGTACCCAATAGAAGAAGATCCATATTGAAGATTGAAATCTTCAATACCCAAATAATATAATACAAGGGGGTATTAGAGTTAGAATATATTACATCATTTGGGTCATGTAAATGTACCACCTTTGGTACATAGTTAGAGTAGGAGATTACTTTAGGGGGGAGTTATCTACTTACTTCAAGAAATATAATAAATGCACAAGTATCAATGTGCAAGTTCTAATTGCAAGGTATCCCCTTGTATAGCTAGGTAGAGTGTTGGCCAAAAAATCTATCTTCCTATATAAAGGGCCTCATAGTGATATTTCATATCAAGCATATCAAGTGCATTATAGTAGAGAGTAGTATATAGTGGTAGAACTCTTATATGAAGTACAATATAGTTCTTTAGATTATATTAATTGAGTGACCATCACCTCCATACTGCATTGTATTTTTTCCATTTTCTATTTATAGTATATTTCAATCATATTGCAGAATTACTTTCTTTTATATTTTATGTATTTTATTAGTACCTATGATAGATCTCTCCCACTACATATATCCTCAAAAGATAAAAATTTCATGATCCATCAAATTGAAGACCCTAGTTCTTTGTAAGATTTTTGAGAAGAGGAAGGTTTGTCAACATTGGATTTAGCATTTTATTTATGATACTTCTCAATTTGCTTGTGAGAATCCAAAAGAGTTTTTGATGCTCAATGAGTTTATAAGGAGAAGACTCACAAATAAGGCTAAAGACAATGAAGGAAGAAAATATGACAAAGTCAAGAGCAAATGATATGACCATTTTATGCTCATCATGTAATGCATCTTTTAGGGGTTGTTGTAGTGGGTTAGGAGTTGCTACCAATTGATTAGCAATTACCCTAGATTTAATAGTTTTTGTGTAACAATATAGGGATCAAATTCTAGCATTATTTTTATCCACATTCTATATTTATTGAAAGCATCATTATGATCTACATTCCATGTAATGCTTTTGTAGCAATGTTTCAAGGGATCAATTTTAACAACCACATAAGTTTTCTAATACAACATATACTATCATAATTTCTCACATGCAAAGTAAATAGCTAGGCAACCTTTTCCACAAGAATGTACTAATTTTTTGTTGAAAGCATTGTACAACTAATATAGTATATGGTATACTCTATTATTATCATCTTATTGATTAAGGACAACTCCCAAAGACACATAATTAGGTGAGCTATTTAAAATAAACTACTATAGACACCAAATCCTAGCCACTTGTCTTCCACGCATCATCCAATCACAACTGTTCATTATTTATTTATATATATGTATATTTATTTATATTTATATTTAAATATAAATATTTTATATATTTATATTTATATATTTATATATTTACATATATATATATAAATAAATCTTAGCCACTCATCACGACTTAATCTCAACCATCCATATAACTTGATCCATATCACTCATCAATGCATAATCTTAGCCCTTCATCATGATTTAATCTCGGTCACCTGTTGGTGTCATCGAAACCCTAACATGTTGAAGGCAAGTTATAAAAGATCATTCAATTTTGTGAATGAGGTTAAGCAATTAGTTGATTCAAAAGTTGATTGTGAGTCCCTAAAATAGTTAGAGCCCTTCATCTATTATCATCCAAACCCTAGAATTTCCCTAAAATCCTTCCTCCTTGCTATCATTGCATCTTCTATTTTATATTGCCAAAACCCCTATGAACTAGATTTGGTTCTGTAGTACACCTCCCCAAAATCCCTGAATGCTCTAGGATATTTTCCAATAGCTATTTTGCCATCGATAAATCCTTGAATGCTTGCGAGTGTTTGTGAACCATCAAATCACAAAAGAAGAAACACAAATTTGATGAATCAGGTAATTTTATAGTAAGGTAACAAGTATTATTGTTTTTCAACTTATGTTTTCTATATTTGACTTACATTTTATCATTGTTGCACCTAGGGTTTGTAGATCTATTACTAAGATGGTCTCACACAGTGGATCCCTAGCATATGCTACTAACTTATTTATGTTGTGATTTGTTTTTAAGTATAGGAGACATATTCATTAATGGATGTTGCAGCTTGAGTGGTCCCATAGGGATACGCAAGACCACTCACAAATTGTTTGGAGTGAAGATGATTTTAGAAGATTCCAACATTTTTTGAACAAGGGATTTTACAACCCTCAAATTGTAGTAATTGTATCAAAGCACACACTGCATTGTAACCCCAGATTTGGGATAAATCTTTTGTACAAATTGGAGATCCAGACTCCTTGAGTTATAATAAATAAGATCTATCATTTTGTGCATGTGTTGTTATTTCCTTTGATCTATCACTTTATTGGTGTTGTTCATTTTTAATTTACAAAATGGTGATCACGGTGGGACCCCCAAAGGGTTTCTTATGTTAATATACCTTATCAATCTGATCTACATTTTCTATTTTTATTTTAGGTTTTGGAAATTTATTAGCACAAAAATCTTGAGATATAGGGATAGGTTTTTTGAAGTAGCAAGATTCAATCTATGGTCATGAAAATACCATCTAGTGTTCAGGGGATGCTACTCCATGTCCACGTGGATGCTATAGAGTATCCATAGGTTTTTATAGAGAAAACTATAAGTTTTGACAGAGAAAACTACGGGTTTCAACAAGGAAAAACTATGGGATTCTACATCGCATTTACAGATTTGGAGAAAAATATGTAGGAATTCTGGTAAGTCCTGTTCAAACTCTGCTCACATTTTTGCTTTCTAAAAGAGAAATAGAAAAGAAATATTTATTTTCTATTTTAAAAGCAACATTTTGCATTGATAGGCATCTTATATATTCATCAGCATTTTCAGAATCGTATAGAATTATACATAGAGATAGGTTTGCATCCCTGCATTCATATTAGTTGCATTAGACATCCATTGCACTAGATTTAAGTTTTTTATATCTTTCATGGTGTTTTTACTTTATACCCTGAGTGCTATTTACAATAAATAAATAAAAACATAGTAGTTGCACTGTAGACTAAAGTTTCCTACTTTCCAGTTTTTTAAGATTGAACAATTCATGGGCATCAAGTCTCTTCCACTATTGGAAACACATTGCTAATTCAGAGTGGAAGAACTAGGTGAACCATCCACTATTGGAATCACTTGCTAATTCAGGGTGGATCTTAAGCAGTGTACCCTAGAGTCTTTTGAGGAAATTGGTATTAGTGTTCTTAGTAATAAACTTGGTGGAGTGAAAGAGGTTTTATTTGAAGTTTGAACACCATAGATAACAAAAAATTAAAAATAATCACACACAATTGCACGTTTCACTTTCAACGTAAATGATTTGGATTTCATCACCAAACACTAATCGAGATCTGTGATGGTGAGCTTCATATCCATCTGTTGTCTCACCCCATAGACACCTTAGTAGCTCGTGAGTGATTTTTCTAGATTTAATCACCAAGAAAATCCTCACTTGCCATCCATTTTAGAAATCCACCCTGCATAGTCACTTAGGCGTATGGTTTTCACATCAAAACACACAAACCATAAAAAAATTAAAAAAAAATGCAAGACATAGGATTCAATTGTTTGTTTGATTTTGTGTGCTTTTCATTGTCATTGCACTTTTCCACACACATCCCTCACATCCGCTACCCCTTCTTGCTCATAGCTTATGGTATTGACTAGAAATCAAGCCAAAGACATGAATCAAGCACCAACTTCATCAATAAAATGCCCCATTCCTTCATCAACCACTTTTGTGGCTAACCCAACCAACACAACACAAATAAGCTATTTTGGTTTGTCTATAGGACCTTCACACACAGTATTCACTTCAAATACTGATGTGACGCACATATCCATTCACACATCCATCCCAAAAATAGATCCATATACACTCACTACTTCACACATCACCTATATAGACATGAACAAAGTTGGAACAATTTATCATCTAGTCTTAGAACAATTTAATATCCCACACAGTTAATTTCCTTATTCTCAGTTGGAACTTGCTCATTCACATCCCCCCAATTTCAGCCAAGTCTACACCAACCATCTTTTTGAGGCCACATCCATCCCTTCACATCAAATTTCTCCACCCATGCAGCAAAATTACGTCCATCCCATTTACCTATACCAATACACTGTACGAAGCACAAGTCAATGTTGCTTCACGTATTTTATCTATCACTCTATAAACCACCCCCATTCACATGTGATTGCTTTTGCAACTTATCCTCCATCAACCTCAACCAACATGGTTAACATTCACACCTCACCTAATTCCACTTCCACCACAACCACACCATTTGCTTCATAAATTACCATACAACAAGCATGGCAACACTTCAATCAATTACTCATGGGCTAGAATGATGCTCCTTCTTGTTCCCAACAACAAACATAGATATTAGATTTCAAACCCCATTCTATTCCAAGCCAACACAACTACTTCACACTTGACTTATCTAGGTATAACCATCTTCTCAAGTTGCTATACCCACACACCCATTAACCCACATCAACATCACCTCAACAACCCAACACATTCACATTTCCCAAAACTCATCCCCACTCCATGAACAATAATGATTTTATCACCAAGTTCAATAACATGCTCAACATCATCAAGTACCCTTACATCCATCTAGCCATCAACTTAACATTACATCTTAACAATTCACCACTACATACCTTACCTCAGCACAATAATAAAACAATTAAGGGCTTCTACAAACATGGAGAAGACCCTAAAATCCAAGCCATGCAACAACAAGTTGACAACTTGATAATGCATACCCCTGGTCTGATGTACTAGAAGCCTACACTCAAATAATTGATCAATAAATCTATTCATTTTTTGATACCATCATCGCCTTATTAACTTAATTGGCACTGATCAATAAATTATCCATAATTTCCCCACCTCAACAACTTATTAACATAGTGCCAATTATGGATAACTATCAATGTCGATAATTTAACTGACAAGACCACATCTACACACCCTTATCCAGATTATACACCTCCCTCTTTTGTAGGTTGTATGATACTATTGCTATTGGTTTACCCAAAATTATACCAGAATATAAAGTCAAATGTGTCAAGAACTATAAGGAGCACTTATTTATCCTTTCCATCATCATAAAGGGTATGCCATTAATACTTTATTTACATTTAAAAACATGGTGTAAGATTTGATAAACCTAGGGGCCATTAAGTTTGATAGTCCCTTGGATCAACAAAACCAAATCCTTATTTATATCACATACCACTTTCTCATCATGAGTAACAACAACAAACAATAGGGGGATCAAATACCATGTCTCCTCCTAACCAAGTTAGTCATGTACAATAGTACCAAGTTCTTATGGGGGTTATTCATGTAGTCACCCAATGTCAAAGAAGCATGAATAGAAAAAATTAATAACAACAGGTAATTCAACCTCCTATTGGACCTGAAGCAAGTGTGTCTCAAAAACCTACCATTTTCATCATCACCCATCCATTTTTTTACCAATTCATACCAATCCATCCACCTTCCAAGTCATCCATCACAACCAATTCATCCCCAAAACTGTTCACAAAGACCCATCATCTCCCTAAGAAGTTGGCTAACAACTATCCTTAAAATAGCTTCAGCCAAACTATCCATCTATGAGCTCATACAATAATCTCCCTCATACTGTGAGGCATTAATGGAAATTTTGAAGTCCATTGAACTTCAATCCCAAGACACGAATTCCTTTAACAATTTTGTAGGGAGTATTTGAACGTATATGAAACCTTTTATCACATTCTATGATTTTGAAATTAAATTGATTTCATAAAAAATAATCAGACCCTCCATTACACATTATGGATCAAGTTGATAGGAATCCCTTAAAACCATTTTTGATTGACACCGTCTCATCCATCAACATCATCACCACCTCTGGAGTTCAACATATCAATCTTCCACCTTCACACATAACCAAATCCACATTCACCTTGAGAGTATTCAATGATTCTCTTTGTTCCACAGTTGGCACTATCATCTTACCTATAGAAGTGGGGATTAAGATGTTGCATGCCATGTTCCATATCCTGGAGGGGTCCATGGATTACAATGTATGCCTTAGATATCCCTAGATAAGGGAGATGAAATATATCCCTTCAATATTCCTTCAATACTTAAAATATGTACATGAGGTACATGTTCATTGCATACCAATGAACATCAAACTGTTTAAGTACTACAACTTAATTTCTAATCCATACAAATCCACACTTCCATCCAGTCACCTATTCTTAACCCCATCAACCATACCATCCACATCACAACACAACACTTCTTCATCAAAAGCTCTGTTCTTGAGGAGATTTCGATCACTACTCCACATCAAGCTTCCACTTTCACACCCTCATATTCATCATAGTTGGCTACATGTACATGTGGTCGAACCCAATCCACATCATCCACATCATCAAAATAAATAAAATTCATCACCATTCATTCATAATCATCCATCCAACCAACTTCACAAACACCCACTATCATTTCATCCACACCCACATCATCAACCATTCATAAAACACCTCAACCAAATCCATCTTCATATCAAGTAGCTGATTTTTCATAGGTCAATTTGATAGACTGTGATATGTCATTTCACCATGTTAGCTTTTTATGAGTGATACTTGGGAGATAAAAATCACAAGATGTAGAATAACATGAAAGAAATTAAATGTGCTAGATGACTGAAGGATGCTGAAAATAAAAATCATATAAAATATTACAATGTAGCTATGGAGGAAGTGAGCACTCCATTAACAAAGTTATTGGTATACATTGTATCCATCACCAATGAATGGTATGGCACACAAAAATACACTATCCACTAAGCTACACTATCTGACTATGTCCCCCAACTCTCTTTATATATCTATATAAGATGCAATCCTTATATATGCAAAATAGAATACTTGGCCAACACTTTATCTAGTTGTGCAAGGGACAACTTGCATATGTACAACTTGCACATTGATACTTGTGCATTTATTACATTAGATGAAGTAATTAGATAACTTGCATAGGAAGTAATCTAGATATGTATCTTGGAGGATACATTTACATAACCCAAATGATGGAATAGACTCTATTTCCAACACTCCCTTGTATTACATTATTTGGGTATTGAAGACTTTATTCTTCAATATGGATCTTCTTCATCTTCATCTGCTTGATCTGGTTCTTTTTATGTTGTGACAGTATTCATGTCAAGGCTTCTTGTCTTTTTTAATTCTTTGCTCCTTGGTGTCAAGTGTCTTTGGTGATTCATTGCTCTCATGATGGTGCAAGTCTTGAGTGGATATGAATTGATCCTTCTTCCTTTTTTTGTACCTTTGTAAGACTTGGTTCTCTATCATTCATAAGTATCAACCTTGAGCTAAATGTTAGTAGATCTATCTACAATAAATTTTTGAATATAATAGTTTAACCTTTGAAGAAATCGTATTTCATAATCTATATAATATCTATATTTAAAGTGATAGGAGAAATATGAGTGATTTGTTCCATCACAATATTTGCATGGATGTAAACTCCAAAAATTCATTTTTCATGACCATATTGATTGCAATGAGTGCACAATAGAGATGATATGGAAATTTTATGGTCAATTTTAGGAATATCATGTTTTTCTATCTCTTTAATAAGGTCTATAAACCATATGTACACAATTGAAGTTATTCGATTTTGCATAAAGTCTTATTGATCAATATTTCCACGTTTTTGTTCATTTGATTCATTAGATGATTCTCCCTTTGCATAGTTGTTGAATTCCAAAATTATGTCATATTGTAGAGGTTCTTCCTTTTATTTCATATTTTCATCATTATAGACCATTAGGTTCTTGATCCATATTGGAATTTTCCTAATTCTACTTTTAAGAGTATTACCAAGTATGCCTGTAGATATTTGTATGACCTGAATTATTATAGCTTCCTAATTGAAGTATATAAGCTTGATTTTAAAAAACCTTTATAGATCCTTAGATTTGTGAACTACCTTATGTATCTCTAGTGATTAACACCTAATTTTAGGTTTTGAAGAAAGCTTTTATCTTCGCAACTTCATAATCTTAGACAAATATTCATGTTATCAAGTTTTGTAAAATACCTTATAACTCCCTAAAGTTTTGAAGCATGATATAGTACTTTTTGAAAAGATATAATTCAATTTTTGGTTTATTTTGTACAAGTTTTGTAAGAATCAAAAATCAACTTTTTAACACCTTATTGCTCCTAATTGAACTAAGAATTTCTTAAATTTTGAAGAGGTTTTGATGTTGGTTTTATTTTGTCCTTTTTTTAAGGTTTGAGGCAAGTAAAAATATATTTATCCAACCTTAATAGAAACCCTTAATAACCTCTTTTATATCCCTTGGATTATTTCTAATTTCCAATTAAAATAAATTTGATGGAGTAATCCTTGTGGCTCCCAAGTTTGGAAAATTAGAGAAATGATAATAATATTTGTAAAATAATTTAATCCAAGTTGAATTTCTTATTCCTCCTAAGTAAGATTGCAAATATTAATTTAATAAGATAAGTCACCCCTTTTTGCTTTCAAAACATAATTGTAATCTTAGTTTATAACACTTATATCTCCAACTTATGAAAGCAATAATAAATGGATTTAGACCTTACCTTTTTTGAAATAATATCTCCTCAAGATTTGATGCTTTCTATGTATGAGTATAACATCATATAAGTTGTAACTTAGGTTCTTGATTAAATGGAGATTCCTTGGAGTAGCTGGTATTGAATGTTGGTACGTATGGCGCTGAAAGTTGACCTCCAAAAATGAGGAGCATTTAATGATCCTTCTCCTTATCTTCCACACTACATTTTGAACATTTGTATTGCACTATATTCCTTCCTTGACTGTGCTTCACTCCCTATTTGGATGTCTTTCACTGCACTTCACTCACACATGAACTTGGAATTTAAAATACATTTTAAGGATAGATGATCATGGATGTTATGACACGTGTCACGTCCATTACAAGTGAGCGATCCATTATTTATGTAACACTCCAAGTCCTTTGTTCAACGCTCTTGAAGAAAACCTATAATGTATGGACACTCGTGTGAAGCTAGTGGTGAATACCAAGTGTCACTGCCTTGCTTGTAACTCCTGCATGGAAGTTTCCAAATTGTTGAGAGAGGAATGATGACTAGAATTCCAAGTGTTATTTTTGCATGGAGTTCATTCTTGTAACGTCTTTGAAAATGGAGATTATAACTCCACAATACCTTTGCTTTGCTACATTTCTTGGGTAGCAACCAAGCTATTTTCCTGTAGGTGGATAGGTGATGCACTATGGAGCTTGGACGATGATTTGGAGAATTGATACGATGGTTGATATTCTCCAAGTTGTATACCATGAATGTAACACCTTTGCCTCTTTCTTTTATGCCTCTAATCATGTTGATTCCCTTGTATATTATTTGACATCTTCTAGGAATTGATATGCACTCGCTTGTCTATATAAATGTAGCTCTTGAATGATATAAAATAAGCTTTGTTTTTGCAGGTACGTATGTCCAAGATGAGCCCTTGAGTGGCTCCTTCTATCTTGGGAGGAAGAGTGCTAACGTCTGACCTTTGTTGGCCATTTTTCCTTGTATAAAATGTGCCCTTTTGTGGCACTTCAAATCTGCTCTTATGCTGTCAAAAACCATATTAGAGTAGTGCATATAATGTATTATAATATTGTATAATAAGGCTTTTAATATACCTTCTTTTGCACTCTATTTTTAGATCTAAAATTCTAGTTTTGTGGCATATTTTTCCTGCAATACAAGGGTTTGAGGTTGTATTTAAAGAATAGACACACCCTTCCCTTTTTTCTTGGACACTTTTTATGATAATGTTAGAATTATTGAAGACAATATTCTATTCAAATGAAAATATAGTTGTGCAAAACATCACAAGAGTGTAGTGAAGCTCAAAATACTGATTGATTATTCCATGGGATCAACTTTGTATAAATAGCAAAGTTGATCAATGTGAGTCGTTGGATTACAACAACTCAACAAATCTGAACTAGTCTAAACTAAGAGTTTACCTACCTCATGGAAGAGTGGTAACTCAAGTTAGACTATCCTAGTAGAACTTAAGAGAACTAAAGATTTATTCTAACACCCCCCTTAAGTGATACTAGGGGTGAAAGTAACAACAGGAGATGAGTCCCGACAACAAGGCCTGATGAGGTACTCATGTACAATACTGGTGCTACCCCAAAAAAATGAGTCCCGATAATATGGCCTTATTAGGTACTCATGTACAATGAACTTACATTTTGGAGAGATGGTGAAAAACCACATGGGAAAAAACCATCTTCCAAGAAGAAGAAGAAGAAGAAGAAGAGAAGAGTGGAGAGGTGAAAACCTCTGTGCACCCTTCTAATGCAACTGCCTTATCCCAAGTTTCTCATGCAACTGAATGTAACGTGGAGAAGCAAAGGACTTGGTGAAGATGTCTACAATTTGATTTTCTATGGGAATAAACTCCAAGCTTAGATCCCCTTGTTGAATATGTTGTCGAATGAAGTGCATGTGAATCTCAATGTGCTTGGTGCGTTGATGCTCAACTGGATTGCGAGCAATATGAATTGTGCTCTGATTGTCACACCAAAGGGTAATAGGTTGGTCATGGAAAAAACCAAATTCCTTCATTATCTGATGAAGCCAAAGAGCTTCTTGACTAGCCAAAATTGTTGCCCTGTATTCTGCCTCTGTAGATGATAATGCTACTGCTTGTTGTTTTTTGCATGACCAAGCAATAGGTGAAGAACCAAGACAAAAAACATAGCCAGAGGTGGAACATCTATCTTCAACTGAACCTACCCAATCATAATCTGTGTAACCAATGATATCCATGGATCCACCCTCATATAAGAGCCCAAAGTGAGTGGTTCCTTGCAAGTAGCGGAGGATTCTCTTTGTTGCTTGCCAATGGCTGAAATGAGGTTGATGGGAGAATCTAGATATTAAGCCAACAACATAGGAAATATCTGGGTGAGTATGAGTGAGGTACAATAGACTTCCTACAAGCTATCTGTAGAGAGTAGCATCACATTGAGGGGATTTGCAGGAAGTAGTTAGAGTGACTCCAGACTGAAAGGGTGTGGAAGAAGGCTTGCAATCAGTCATCTTAAACCACTGAAGAAGATCTAGAGTATATTTCTATTGACATAATGAAATTCTTGCATCTGTTTGAGTTATCTGAAACCCAAGGAAGTAATGAGCTAAACCCAGATCAGCCATCTCGAATTTCTTAGAAAGGGAGTCTTTGACAGTCTGGATGTGAGAAATGGCACTACCAGTGAGAAGTAGATCATCAACATAGAGAACAAGTATGGTGATGTTTTCTTCATCTCTCCAAATGTAGACTATTGCATCAGACTCACAATGAGAAAATCCTAAGGAAAGAAGGAAGGAGTCCATTTTTTCATACCAAGCTCTAGGAGCTTGTTTGAGACCATAGAGAGATTTCCTTAGTCTACAAACAAGGGAGGAGTCTTGAATAAATCCAACAGGTTGTTCCATAAATATTTCCTCTTTTAAGTCACCATGTAAGAAAGCACTTTTAACATCCATCTGAAAAATTGGCCACTTTTGGGAAGCAACAAGTGCAAGGACCAACCTAACAGAATCCATTTTTGCAACTGGTGCAAAGGTTTCAGAATAATCAATGCCTTCAATTTGTGAAAAACCTTTAGCTACCAAGCGAGCTTTGTGTTTGTCAATTTTTCCATCAGGTCCATACTTAGTTCTGTAAATCCATTTACAGCGAACCAATTTTCTTCCTTTAGGTAGAGGGACTAGATCCCAAGTTTTGTTTTTGATTAAGGAAGAAAATTCATTCTCCATGGCATCATCCCATTCTTTTATACCAGTTGCTTCTTTGAAGGATTGAGGATATGTGGAAATGGATTGATAGACAAGACCAGAACCCATGGAGTGGCTTAATATGGATGATGGAAGATCTTGGATGTAAGGAGTGGCCTCTTGAACTATGGTGCGGGCCCATTTTGGCATTGTGGAAGGAGTAATGGGTGTGGCAGGACTTTGAGTTGGAGTTTGAAGTATAGGATCCTCATTTTGGTCATCTATCTCAAGGATGGGATCTTCATTATATTGAGGCTCAAATATTGGAGATGGCTCGAGAGAATTAATGTTGGAAGAAGATGATTGAGGATATTTATAAGGGAATGTTTCATCAAATTGAACATTTCTATGAAAAAAGACCTCATGAGTTGTGGGATCAAGGAGCCTGTAGGCTTTCATTTCCTCACAATAACCAACAAAGATAAGTTGCTTGCTTTTTTTGTCTAGAGCCTTCCTCTTTTTCTTTGGGATGTGTGCCCAAGAAGTACACCCAAAAACTTTGAAAAAAGAGACATCAGGTTTTGAGCCAGTCCATGCTTCCTCGGGAGTCAAATGGCCAAGAGCTTTATGAGGTGTGTGGTTTTGAATATAATTTGCATAGTTAATTGCCTCAACCCAAAAAACTACTGGAAGATCTCTTGAGTGGAGCATACAGTTTGCCATTTCTTTTAAATATCTATTTTTCCTTTCTGCAATGCCATTTTTCTATGGATTATGGGAGACTGAATGTTGATGAATTATGCCATGAGTTGAGAGAAATATGGAGAACTCATTACTGAAGTATTCCCCCCATTATCTGTACAAATTTGCTTGATTTTGCAAGTGGCTTGATTTTCAACTAAGGCCTTGAAGATTTTGAAGTGGGATAGAACATCACTTTTGTATTTTAGAAAGTAGACCCAAGTTCTTCTTGAAAAGTCATCAATGAAGGTTAAGGCATATTTTGCTCCTTTGAAAGAAGGCTCTGGGAAGACCATCAAGTCACTATGGATTAACTCTAGAGGGGATGAGGCTCTTTGAGAACCACTTGGGTGAAAAGGATCTTGATGTTGTTTTCCAAGAGCACATCCAGGACATACTCCATCAATAGAAGAGACTTTTGGCAACCCTGTTACCATTTCATGAGTATTCAACTCCTTTAGATAGCTATAACTAAGATGTCCAAACCTTTCATGCCAAATTTTGCTTTCAAGATCTCCATGTGCAACAAAATAGGAGGCCCCATCTAAATTTTTGAATCCCTTGAAGTGAAATAGGTGAGTGTTATGATCAATATCTCCTTTTTCTATGAGAGAGTGTGGTTCTTGAAAGTCTCTTATCTCAACTCCTGTTGGTGAAAATAGAACTATTTTGCCCTTTGCATAAGTACAAATATGATAGATGGAGAGAATATTTGTAGCTATATTTGGGACATAGAGAACATTATTGATATAACCACCATCAATGGATATGTCACCTTTTCCTTTGATCGGGATAAAGGATGAGTCACCAACTTCTATGCTACAAGTTGAGCTTGAGGAGATTGAAGTGAATGACTCATGTGAAGAAGTCATATGATGAGTTGCCCTTGAATCTAGAACCCAATATTTTGATGAATTTTTTATAGCTTTACCTTGAACATTTAAGGCTTTTCCTATCTGCTTCTTAATGTCTATTTTGTGATCCTTCATTGCTGCCTCTAGTTGTTGTAGTCTTTTCCAACATTTGTTCATAGAATGACCATCCTTTTTGCAATGTGTACAAGTTATAGGGCCTCTTTCTTTCTTTTTGAATTTTTCTTTAGTGGAGGTGGATGCTACTAATGCTTTTGAGGAAGAGGGAGAGATCTCATATTTTGCAAGTTTCATTTCCTCTCTAGTTAGCCTATCACAAAACTCCTCTAAAGAGGGCATTTTAAAACTTGTACCAAGTGCATCTTTTGTAGACAAAAAGGTGGTTGCAAAAATTTGAAATACTCCATTTAACTTAGAAAGAATAAGATAGATGCATTCTTCTTCTATTTTATTCTTGCCACTACCTTTTAATTGTGTGAGGACTTCTTTAAATTTGGTGAGAAAGTCAACAATATTGTTGAAGTCTTCAGGAGATAATGTTGTTAACTCTACCTCTAGCTGCATTGACCTTATTTGATCCACTTTACCAAACAAGTTCTTTAGTTTCTGCCAACTCTCAAATGGAGTTTTACATTCTAAAATGTGAAACCATAAGCTTTCATTTACATTTGTGCTTATAATACCCATTGTTTCATACATCTTCCCTTTATGTACAAATATTTCATATTCCTTTTCAAATTTAGGTTGCTTCTCTTCTAGCAAGTGTGTGAGCCCTTTTTGAGAAATGAGATTTAATATTTTTGGTTTCCATGTGTGATAGTTATGAGGGGTGAGTGGGTCAATTGTATTCATTTTTCCAAAGAAAAAATTGCAGTGAACCAATATTCCCCCTTTAACTTCCCCAAAAACAAATGCAACAAGAAGCAACACCACCAGGAAACCTCTTTTGAATCAAGGTAGCAAAAACCAGACCTTTATACCGATCTCTTCAATATACCCACCCTTACATGAGGGAAACTATAAGTATATGAGGAGATTGATACGTGGAACATAGGTGTTTTGAAACCAGAATAACCTGCCAGACCTTTATACCGAACTTCTCAATGACCCGCCCTTACGTGAGGGAGACTATAGGTATATGAGGAGAACGATACATGGAACATAGGTGATTATAAAATGAGATGCTTGCTTTTGAGATATTACAAGTTTGAGAAGATGCTTGTATATTTGTGCTTTGCTTGTAAATGAGAATCTTGATCATGTGTGCCTGCTTGTATATGAAAGTGTTTATCAATGGAACATAGAGTGCAACAGCAAATCAAGTAGCAAGTGGAGCTGAAAGAATTCACTAAGACCAAAATATGCAGTAGCACCCCCCTTTGAACCAAGCATAAGAATATTTTAGAGAAGACAAGTGTGCACCCCCCTTCAAATAGAGCAGTGTGGTGCAAGAAATCAGCACCCAGTGACCCCCCCAAAAAATTGTTTATATTTCTCTTTTTTTTTGTTTTGACAATAGCAAGGGAGAGCCTTTTGAAGAGGCTATAAGGGGTAACTTCAGAATCTGAATGTGGATTTTGTTACAATATTTAATGACCCCTTTTTTGGAATTTGATACACTACAATTTTTGAGAAGAAAAAAAATTATGCTAAAGGAAATGAAATTCTTCACAATGCTTGTAGAAGAACAAGGCACTATGAACCTCTACACTTTATGGCATTTTTATGCATCAATGAATCACCAAAGAAGTAATGAGAGGGTGGATACAAAAATCATGAGAAAATATTTCATACTGCACTCAAGCAATAGAGTACCACAAAATTTATCTCGTTCATCCAACAAATAGGCTATAAAATATATGTCACATCAATAGATGGACATTTTAAAATGTTTTTACCTCACAAGAAAATAATGATGATCACCCCAGCGATAATGAGGATGGTCTTGCGGACCTGCGAAGACCCTACGATGAACACTGATGGCCTCAGCGATGTCAAGGGTTGGCTGTAGGATTCTGACCAGCAATGCTACAAGAGATATCTTTGTGACCAAACATGAAATCAATACCTTCATCGAACCAATGAACCACGGAACCTATGCCTCATCCTTCATGCATTTTCATCGAACCAGTGAACCACAAAACTAAGGGAACGTTGCTTGATTCAGAACATGGGTGAACTTCAACACTTCTTCATTGAATGAGGTTTGTTATATAATCGTGTTTGTGATCGTGTTGAATAGACTTCACAAAAATAGAAGATGGTGATGTGAAGAGGAGTCCAATTTGATAAAGTGGTTCACTGACTTGTAAGACTATCGGGAGTGGCACTCAGTGTGAGAAAATATTATGTAACATTTCTTTTGATTAATGAACGCATATAGTTAGTATAAGTCGGGAACCTTAGGATATGCTTTGGGTGCCAAAATGCGGTGGTTACATAGAAATGCGATGCTCTTAGGATCCTTCGTACGACACAAGAAAAGTCCAAAGGACAATTGTGCCTATAATCCAGGCACCTTAGGATATCCACGAAACTATGATGGGTGCCAAATGCAATGGCCACACAAAAGGAGATTCTCCATCGAGCAAATTCCAAGGATCGTCCTCCTTCCACTTGAGTTTACGTGAGCGAAAAAACACATACAAAGCGCAACACTGTCAATAGCATCCAAAGTATCCAGTAGGAACCACTAAGTAGAACTCGAACCACTGAGTAGAACTCGAATGGGGAGGTCACCTTATTCAGTACTGACAACAGTAAGGGCAGTGTGCTGCCAATGAGAGTAAGACACAAAAATAAACACCTTCAGGAGCATGAACCAATACTGCAAATGGCCCTTTTTAAAAAAAAAAAAATTATCTAGAGTTAAAACCAGACAAACAAATCTTTAAGAGGAAAAAATAACAAAGATTACTGATTACTAGCCTCAAAAAGATTGAAAAAAAAGAGGTGCTCTTTTTTTGAAAGAAAAAAAGGAGTCTGGAATAAGATCCTAACTATAGTGAGGCACCAATAACAAATCAAGAAGGTGGCCAAGTTATGGCTAGAGCTGGAATAGACAAGCAGTAAATATTGTCAGTGATTATCCAAAAACACCATTAAAGAGACCAGCCTTTAAGTAATGAATTAGATTTGAACAATGACTTCAGAAAAAAAACTTGAATGTATGCAAGAACTATCCTAGCTCTGATACCATGTTAGAATTATTGAAAACAATATTCTATTCAAATTAAAAGATAGTTGTGCAAAACATCACAAGAGTGTAGTGAAGCTCAAAATACTGATTGATTATTCCATGGGATCAACTTTGTATAAATAGCAAAGTTGATCAATGTGAGTCGTTGGATTAAAACAACTCAACAAATGTGAACTAGTATAAACTAAGATTTTACCTACCTCATGGAATAGTGGTAACTCAAGTTAGACTATCCTAGTAGAACTTAAGATAACTAAAGATTTATTTTAACAGACAAATCCAAGATTCAATAAGAGTAGATAGAATATTTTTTAATTAATGTAATTTTCTGCACTTTCCTTACATTCAACTTTATAATGCTTTTTGATTTTGAGACTCACCAAGTCCCACTTTAATAAGCTTCTATTTTTTTTTCTTTAGTTAGGTTCTTCTCCAAATTCTGGAGGATTCTAACCCTTTTTTTTGTCTTCTATTGGCCACTTCATGTTGCAAATTTTTGTGCTTCAATAGTGTATTTAGACGTTTGATACAAATCAGATTTCATGCCCTTCAAGAAACATAAAACTAATTTTATTTTTGAGAGTGGTATAGTAGTACAAGTTATTCACTTTTAATGCACTAATATTACACCTTATCACTCCAATAAACTCTCAAAGTCATGCACTAATAATTTTCTGCAACTAATCAAGAATAACCTAAAATAAATCTTTAGGAGTTATTCTACAATTTCACTACAATCAATGTTGTAGGACTTAGTCTTATTTTTTAAAAATTGATAATAGGTAGTTTATAAAAACTAATATGAAATCTAATAAAATCCTTATAAATGTGCAAATGAATCCTTCAAAGAAACTATTTCTTTTTGCACTTTTAGAAGACTGTAATCTAATTTCCTTTTTGCAACTTTAATCCAAATTTAGGTGCTCTAATAAATCTGATAAATAGTCCAATTAATGAATCTTTTTGCACCATAAATTGCATACCTTTTTCTGTAGCTCTTCTCCCACCTTTGTAAAGGATGTAGACCTTGGTGTCTAAAAACACCAAGTTGCTACTTCAAATAGGATGTCCTAAACAACTCCTTCACCAAATTATGGTCTCAAACTTTTCTTTCATGAGCCTAGAATTTTGTGGCTTGTTATCCTCTTGTGTTCTCCTCCTTCTGCTATGGATTTGGAGAAGTATATGTCTCTAAAGTGGTGGATTCTTGCTGTGAGAGGTAATCTTCAAATCTCCAATATCTGGTGAGCTTCTTTTGTCTTCAAGTATTCTTGTAAAAATTTGACTTCAAGTAGGATCTTCCTCTAGGGTTTAACACTCCTTACCAAATTCTTCTTCATAGATTTGTAACTCCTTATAAAATTCTTCTTCACATATTTGGCACTCCTTGAAAAATTCTTCTTCACGTATTTGGGTTTCCTTGCCACATTCTCCTCTTGGGCTTGTTTTTGGATGGAAAAAATTGTTCCAAGTCCTTCACTATTAAGGACTTTACCTAGATAGTGAATTTCTCCAATGAGTTCTCAAATAAATCTCTTGATTTTCAGTAAGACTTTCCTATCCTTTCTTGGATTCTTGATGAGATCTTCACAAGATATTTAATATGATAGCTTATGATGGTCTTCCTTGAGACATTTTCTTAAAACTTCTACTCTTGTAAGTTTTGGTGGTGAGATATTCTCTTAGATATTCTGATTCTGCTACTCCTAGCTTTGAGCAGGATTATCCTAGTCCTTCTTCTTCTTCCAAGACTAGAAGTTCTTCAATGAGATCTTATCCTGATATCTTCACTTTTTATTTAGGGTTGATCTGATTCTGAAGAATATACTCTTTCTAAATTTCTTGTAGGAAGCCTCCCAACTCAATTTTTTTTCCTGCAATAAAGATATTAGTACTAAAATCTTTAGTCTACTTCTGAATTAGATATTCTTCTCAAATTCTTTTTTAGAATCAAGGTTTATATGGCATATTTCAATATCAAGGCTCCTATGGTCTTTTTAGTACCAAGGCTACTATGGCCTTTTTAGTATCAAGGCTTCTATGGTATTTTTCAATATAAATGCTTCTATTGCCTTTTTAGTATTAAGGCTTCAATGGTCTTTTTGGTATCAAGACTTTTATGTCTTCTTATTCAAGGCTTCTGTGACCTTTCTTGTATCAAGGCTCCTATGGCATGCTCTTCAATTGTGGAATACTACAGTCTAGCAATGGAGATATTTAGTCTCCTATCTTCAACATGATCCTTCACTAGAATTCTTCTTCTGTAATATTATTCTCTTACACAATGAACTAACCTTTGCACTAAGATGGCACACAGACCTTCGGGAAACAAAGTTGGAGTCTCCTAGATTTCTATTGTAGGAGTCCCAATCCTCTATGAATTAATTAACTACATCAAAATAAATTGTAGGCACACGTTAGCATCAAAATAATTAATAACCTAGAAGATATTCACTAGATTATTTGTCAATATAGTGGATTGAGTGCTGATAACTAGTATTCATGAGTTTTCATAACAACTCTATGGAAAATACTCTAGATGGAAATGATCTCAGTATTTTTTGAAACTGAGATTCCTTTCAATCCTATCTTTGTGACTCTCCCAAAATCTACCACCTAGATTCTTCTGATATATTTTGATAGTGGCTGGTCTAGTGGTGCATTAGTTTGACAAAACTCTTAGGCTAACCAAAAATGGTGGTTTCCCTATTGACCTACACAAAATAGATCTATTGCGTCTCTAATACCAATGTTAGATTTTTATGAATGAGCCTTGGGATATAACAATCACAATATACATAATAACATGAAAGAAAGTAAATTTTCTAGATGACTGAAGTATGTTGAAAATATAAATCATATAAAATATTACAATGTAGATATGGAGGAAGTGAGCACTTCATTAAAAAATCTACTGATCTACATTGTATCCATCACCAATGAATGTTGTGGCACACATAACTACACTATCCACTAAGCTACACTATATGACTATGTCCCTCGACTCTCTTTATCTATCTATCTAAGAGGCCGTCCTTATATATGCAAAATAGGATACTTGGCCAACATTTTATCTAGCTATACAAGGGACAACTTGCATATGTACAACTTGCACATTGACACTTGTGCATTGCAAGAAGTAACTAGATAACTTGCATAGGAATTAATCTAGATATATATCTTGGAGGATACATTTACATAACCCAAAATATGGAATAGACTCTATTTCCAACACACCATTCATACCTTCCCTCATTGGAGCTGCAAGCCATCCATGAGCCCAAAATTTCCATATCCACTCCATCCACCTCATCCACATCCACACAAGTTGCAGTCCATCTTTTCAATCCTAGCATTGGTGAATATGTGGTCCAAGATGTCACAATTACACAACTTAGCATCCAAACTACTAAGAATTATGATCATCCACATGACCCACCCTTATCCATAGGAGTCGTATACAACATTATTTCAATACCTAATAAAATTAATTTTGTGTATGGGGGGGTCGATTCATTGTTCGATCCACTTCCCCTAGATGAACCCAAGCAACCATCCTCTACCAACCCTAAAAGCATGATCATGTTTGATTTTCCATCACAATACTTTCATAAATTTAATTTGTAATTATTTGGCCTAAGACAACATGAGTAGGGCATGCATGACATCATTAAAACTCAATATCGAGAAATGCATGACCATTCAGGACTGGGATATCACTCATAATATGTCAATTCCTCTTTCGAGCGAGTCTTTCAATGACTCCATATAGATAATGAAGAGAATAAAAATCACAATGATGACTGTGAGGAGGATTTCTATGAAGAATATGATGTCATGTTGATAGCTTCTGATGAATCTGAAGATGAATTAGTCCCAATAACTCCATTCAATGAAAAATATGAGCATTATCTCATAATATTCCCTATTTATAAACCTATTTTCTATTTGGTCCTCCCAAGAGTGCGAGCTAAACCAAATGATGAACCACCACTGCTACATCATCCTTTTTAGTAACACAAGATTTTGTAACATATGTATAGAAAAAAAATTGCATTGCATTTGCATGCCCTTGTCATTTGTGTTTACATGTGTTGCTTGTTATTGTCCAGGTTCCTTCACCGATTCTAGGAGACAAGACAAAACCAACCTTCACATTACCAAAAACCATCACCCATTAAGTCAAAATGAATCCTATTCACTTATTCATCCCACTCTGTAATCCATATGATTTGGCGAAACTAATTTCAATTGATATTAACCTAATTTATATGGAAAAGATTTCATCACCACCATACTTTGCTAAGTTTTACCTTTTCAAGGAATTGTTAAGAGCTTTTGCTCCTGACATTCCTCTACCACATTCACCTTCACCTTCACCCTTGGGTCCTATAGTGCTCCAAATAGAAATAGAGGAGATTTTGCCAGAATATTTTAACAATGTCATTGATGACACACATCTGATTCCAAATCCACATTAGCTTGAGGAAGGTTCAAAACTTTCCATTGAAGATACTATCAACATGAACCTTAGTACAGACATGGATAATCCATAAATCATTAAACTTGGAAAGATTTTATCTACTGATGAAAAAGAGTAAATAATAGCTCTCCTAAATAATAAGGGTATATTTACATGGTCCTATAAAGATATGTTTGTCCTTTACCCTAATTTGGTTGTCTACAGTTTAACTTTACACCCTAATGCCAAGCCGATCAAATAAAAATTGAGAAAGTTACATCCTATCATTGCCCTCATGGTCAAATAAGAGCTTCAAAAGCTATTAGACATGGGTTTCATCCAAACCATTGACTATCATGAGTGGCTTTCAAATATGGCACCCGTTCACAAAACTAATAGGGTGATATGCATTTACACTGAATTTCAAGATCTCAACAAACCGTGTCCTAAATATGACTTTTATCTGTAAAACATCGATACTCTTATCGACACTTGTGTTGTCCATGAAATAATTTCTTTAATTGATGATTCTTCAGGATATAACCAAATTTGGATCAATCCTAATTACCAACACAAAATATCATTCACTACACCTTGGGGGACTTTTTGTTACAAGGTAATGTCATTAGGAATAAAAAATGTAGGTGCCACTTTCAATGTGCCATGAAATACATCTTCCATGATTACATGCACAAGATCATCAAATACTATGTGGATGATCTCTTGGCAAAATCTAAAACCTAAAAAGAGCACATTGGTGTCTTAGAAAAAAAATTGATTGACTTCTAGAGTATAATGTAAGGTTGAACCCCAATAAGTGTCTTTGGTGATGAGCAAGGTGCAACCAAAGTATTGTCATTATTGTCAACACAGTCAGGTTGATCAGCTGATGCAATGGACAGGAATGGATAGGAGTTGATTGATGAGCAAGGTGATGGACAAGAGTAGATTGATGAGCAAGGTGCAGCCAAAGTATTGTCATTGTTGTCAACACAGACAGAGGATCGATTGATGCAATGGACAGGAGCACAAAAGTCATTAGATAGATCAGTTGATGAAGTGCACAAGAGTACATAGATCATACAGAGCATGTACAATGATTCTCCAAAAAGATAGATTCAAAGGATCAAAGAAAAAGACAAGTAAGAAAACTGTCGCGATATCGCGACATGTTTTTTGTCACGATTTCGTGACATATCGAAGGAGAGAGAAAATTCTAGCAAAACTGTCATGATTTCGTGACATGTTTCATTTTCACGATCCAAAGCAAAGAGAAATAGGAGAGAGAAAAAGATGTCACGATTTTGCGACATGTTTAGAAAATGCAAGGAAGACTGTCGTGATTTCACGACATGTTTAGAAAGTGCAAGGAAAAATATCACGATTTCGTGACATGTTGGAAGAGAGAGAAAGTTCAAGGAACACTATCGCGATTTCGTGACATGTTGGCAGAGAAGAAGCCTAGTGGAAAAACTGTCATGATTTTGCGACATGTTGGCAGAGAAAAATCCAAGTGGAAAAACTGTCGTGATTTCACGACATGTTTGGAGAGAAGGCGCAGGTAATGAAAAATGTCACGATTTCGCAACATGTTTGAGAGAAATATCTTGCAAGGAAAAGTGTCACGATTTCGTGATAATTTGCAAGAAGGATGGTATGGATGAAAAAGTGTCACGATTTCATGACAGGTTCGAAGAGAAAGCGCCAAGGAGAAAAAGTGTCACGATTTTGTGACATATTGCAAGAGGAAGAGCTCGAGAGAAAAAGTGTCATGATTTCATGACATGTCGGGTTTTCACGGCTCGAAGGGAAGAATAGCGCCAAGGAGAAAAAGTGTCACGATTTCGTGACATGTCAGGTTTTCACGGCCCGAAGGGAAGAATAGCGCTAGGAGCGAAAGATGTCACGATTTCGTGACATGTCGCATTTTTGCGACTAAGAGAGGAGAGAGACTATACGGAGATAGAAATGTCACGATTTCATGACAATAACATAGAGGAAGACTACGAAGGATGAAGTGTCACGATTTCATGACAGAAGCAAAATGAAAGGGCATGTAAGCAGTAGTGTCACGATTTCATGACAGAATTCAAGGAGGAAGAGCTCAAAGGCGAAAGCATCACGATTTTGCGACATGTCATGGTTTCGCTAGTGCTTGCAAAGAAAAGTGTACAGAAGCGAAAGGTGTCACTATTTCGTGACATGTCATGGTTTTGATAGTGCTTGCAGAGAAGAGTGTATGGAAGCTTAAGGTGTCACGATTTCACATGTCATGTTTTCGCTAGTGCAAGCAGAGAAGAGTGCAAGGAAGTGAAAGTGTCATGATTTTGTGACATGTTCTATTTTCACGGGAAAGAGACAGAGAAGAGCTCAAGGCAACGAAAGTGTCATGATTTCGTGACATGTTCTATTTTCATTGGTGGAAGCCAAGAAGAGTGTACGAAGGCAAAAAGTGTCACGATATCACGACAGGTTGTGTTTTCGCGGGTGCAAGCCGAAGTAAAGTTAACTGAAGGAAAACGTTAGTTACAGATGTAGTTGCAAAAGAAAATAATGCAGCAAGAATAAGAATAGTTAACTGGAGTCAGAACTGCAGTTGTAGGGGGTGTTGCAAAGACAATCATGCAGTTAAATAAGAATAGTGAACTGAAGTAATTATGGCAGTTATAGGGACAGTTACAGTGACAGTAAATAGAAGTGATTACTACAGTTACAAGAGCCGTTACAAAGAAATATCATGCAGCAGTGGTTACTAAAAGTCATCAGACAAAGACCACGAGTTGGACAGAGAAACATCTCGAAGCCCAAACAAAGAACCACTCTATTAATAAGGTTGCATGTGAGAATAAATAAGCCGTTACTATTAATAGGCGCATGCGTGATTACAGAAGTAACAGAAGACAAGGAGTCTCAATGAGAAATAGGGTTATAAAAGGGCAGTCGTGCAGAGAATTAAGTTGTTGCTCATAGTGAAAAAGTGCCACCGTATAGAGGGAAAGTGCTACGAAAAGAGGGCTGTAAGAGCGTAGTAAGCAGAGCAGTAAGAGTGAGCCATAACAGTGAGCCGTGAGATAGGGTTGTAAGAGTACGATAAGCAGAACCATTGGAGTGGGTGTGTTTCATGAATTGAAATAGAGATTGGATGAGCAATATACCAGTGAGGGTCTTGTAAAAGCGAAGGTATTTTTATGTCAAAAAGATTCAAAATAGAATTCCGAGTTGGTGCTTGGAATTAGGGGTTGGTGCTCCTTTCTGTTGGTGTAGATAAATTAGGGGTTGGTGCTCCTTCCAGTCGGTGCTGGTAAATCAGGGGTTGGTGCTCCTTTCTGTGGGTGTAGATAAATTAGGGGTTGGTGCTCCTTTCTGTGGGTGTAGATAAATTAGGGGTTGGTGCTCCTTCCAGTGGGTGCTGGTAAATTGATTGTAAATTTGGTGCTTTGCAAAGGCTGGATTTGGATGGGAGTCCAAGCAGTCTATTTTTGAGGAGTAGCCAAAACTGGTGAACCTCGTTAAATCTTGTGTTGTGGTTAGCTCTCTTGTTATATTTGCTTTATTGGTTTTAAGCTTTCATTATTTCAGATTTAAGAGTTGCATATTTAAGTTTAAAAAGCTACACTGATTCACCTCCCCCTCTCAGTGCCATTGTAAGTCTAACATTTGGTGTCACCTCAGTAAAACTACTAGGATTCATTGTCTCCAAGATATGCATTGAAGTGGATCCAAACAAGGTCAAGGTCATCATAGATATGCCTTCCCACAAACTTGAAAGAGTTGTGTAGTTTACAAAGAAATATCTAATTGAACTGTCATTTCATTGCACAACTCTCTAATAAATGCATGCCTTTCAATCACCTACTACAAAAGGAGGTGATATTTTCATGGAGAGATGAATGTCAAAAATATTTTGATGACATTAAGCAATACTTGGCTTCTCCACGAATCTTAAATCCTCCTCTCCCAAGGGTCCCCTTCCACGTTTATGTTTCAATAAAGGACTTTGCATTAGGGACAATGCTTGCACAAAATAATGAAAACAATCGTGATCAGGTTGTCTACTACATTAGTCAAACATTAGTAAGCTATGAAACTAGATATGCTTACATAGAAAATTTATTCTTAGCAGTGCTTTTTACCATTGAGAAACTCAAACATTACATGTTGAGCCACACTAAATATGTCATAGCTCATGAAAATCCTCTGTGTTACATGATGTCTCACACATACAACAACACCCACACTACAAAATTGATAACACTTCTCACTGAATTCGATCTTGATTTCATTAGCTAAAAATCCATTAAAGTTTAGGTAATAGTCGATCATCTTACGAAAGCTCCACTTCCTAGTGATCAACCATTGATCATTGAGCTTCCAGATGATTCGGTATTTATTTTCACTAAACAAGAAGATGTCATTCCTATGGAATATATCAATATCACACTAATTTTTGATGGTTCTAAGTGCAAAAAAGGACAAGGTGCTGGAGTTGTATTTCATACACCACAAGGAATACCTATTTTATTACCATTCAAACTCGGTTTCCCATGCACAAAAAATAATTTAGAGTATGAAGCCTTAATGATAGGACTTAAAGCAGATATATCTATGAACATAAAGCATATCATAATATTTGGTGATTCCCAACTTATCGTCTTCCAAGTAAACAAAGAATACCAATGCAAAGAACCGATATTAAACATTTTACTTACAAAATTTGACTGGTATGAGATCGATAGCTTTCCTAGATTGACTAATATATTTTTAGATGCGATGACATCTCTAGGATCACTGATTCCAAAGAACTTTGAAGGAGAGGTACAACCATTAATTATCACAACGATCTATAAATCTGCAATTTCTCGAGCTAAGTCTAAATATGAGAAGGACATTTTTTTCATCAATGCAAAGCCATATGAGTCTTGTTTTAGCCAAATATAAGCATTCATAAAGTTTAGAACACTCCTCTAAAAAATGTCATAAACTTTCAAACAAAAGGTAACTCATTTCACTCTCTTGAAGGACGTGTTTTATAGACATGGTTAATATGGAGTCCTCTATTTTCTCAAGATTGCAGAGGCCCAAAGAGCAATATCTAAAGCTCATGATGGTACTTGTGGTGGTCATTTTAGTGGAATGGCAACCACAAAGGGCATTTTATGCATGGGTTATTATTGGCCCACCATAGAACATGATGGTTGCACCTACGTCCAGAAATGTCAAAAATACCAACATACCAATTTAACTCATGTACCATCACAGGAATTACAACCTATTTATAGTCTTTGGCCCTTTTCACAATGGGGCCTTCACTTGATTGGTAAAATCTTACCTCCTTCCTTAGGACAACACACATTCATCATCACATCCATTGAATACTTCACAAAGTGGGTTGAGGTATTTCCTCTAACATGTACGATAGGACCTTGAATTATGGAATTTATACTTCACCATATAATCTATCATTTTGGTATTTCCTAAAAATTAATCTCTAAAAATGGCAAGTCTTTTAAAAACAAGGATGTTCAATCACTTTGCGAGAAATATAATATCCAACACAGTTTATCAACTCCTTATTAACCATAGACAAATGTACAAGCTGAGGCAACCAATAAGACCTTGATTTCTATTCTCAATAAATTAGTCAAAGAAAATCAGCGATATTGGTACACTCAAATCCCCTTGGCATTATGGGATTATCGAACAATCATACGCATGCCTATTTGGGCAACATCATTCTCATTGGTCTATGGTGTCGAAGCCATCATGCCTCTTGAGATTGAGATCCTCTCACTGCATATTTCATTGTAGGAATTCATAGATGGTGATACTTCTAGACAAGTACGTCTCAAGCAAATCACACTCCTTGATGAAAGGTGAATCAATGCCTTGGATCATTTATGAGTATATCAATATCATCTCAAGTGTGCTTACAACACCAAAGTCCATCTATGTGAATTCCAAGTAGGATATATTGTCCTTAAAGAGAATAAACAAAATACCAATGTATTGTCACATATTTGTGATAAATTCACGACTAATTGGTTAGGTCCATACATTGTCAAGCAAAAGGTGGGTCAGGGAACTTATAGACTTGCCAATATAGAGGGAGTAGAAGAGTCTTAACCACTAAATATCATCCTCTTGAGAGTGTTATGTGGTTAATGCATTATATATATATATATATATATATATATATATATATATATATATATATATATATATATATATATATATATATATATATATATATATATATAACATGGATAATGCCCAAAAACATCATTCATACATATTGCATTTCACACATTCATTTTGCACAATCACATTCATTGTCATTATGATGCATTTCATCCACCATATTAGGGGTCATTTATTAAGTTTATATAATAATGGATCCCATTGTCACCTTAATCAAGGGTACCTTTAAGTCAATATCCATCCCATTGCACCACTTCATACGTCCAATCATCATTTACACTATAAGTTTCCATCACCCCTAGGTGTTTTCGGTCACTCAACCACTCCTAGTGTTTCAAGCAACCTCTAATACATGTCGAGTTTTCTCTAGGACCAAGGCATATTTTCACTAAGAAAATCTTGAGTTCTAGGATTTGAATCTAACATTCTTGAACCAAACACATCTTACACATTAAAAACATCTTGTGTCAAAGACAAATAACACCATGATTAGGTTGAACCTCAAAGCAAAAAAATTATCTTTGCTTGTCTTATTATGTACATAGTCCAATATCAAAAATAGTGGTCTTAACCATTATTAACACTTTAAAATAAAAAACGAGTAGTAAGGATAGGGTTAAATTCTCATCAGGGTTATGCATAGTGGTGAATATTCGTAAATTGGGTGACTATTAAGATTTCCAAAATTGAAAATTGGAGAATATAAGGACCCTCGATGTCAGCCCATTTGCCTAATTTTTTTCGAACCAATATTTTCTTAAGGTCAATTCACCACAATATATATCCAAACATAAGCATGTGTACTTGTTGGAAAGCTCTTTTCAAGTTTGATCTAATTATGGTGTTTTTATGAAGTTATAAGGTGATTTAATAGTTCAAATTTTATACCAAAGATGAACTTATTTTTTAGGCCTTCAAATGCCCAAAATTTTGGTGTTAATATGATTGATTTGATTTTATTAGGATTCACCTTGATTTTGATTAGGATTCAACATTTTTTTACACGTATATTTTGAGTCCAACCCCTTATGCATAACCCTGATTGTCATCATACTTTGGTTGAGAATATAATTCCTCAAAGCTCTAATTCTTTTACAAATCACACACCACAAATCCAAAATTTGTAAGGATATAACTACATTTTCATCCATATGGTTAGGTAATTTGAATTACCAAATATTAGAGATCAGATCATTGGAATATGGAGCTAATCTCCACTGGGGATATAGATGCTTACTGGTAGTGGAGTACACTCATGCATGGTGACACATCTCTCTTGAAGAGATATTTGATCACACATAAGTATGAGCTAGCTTCTTGGTCTTCTCCATGACAGGTTTCATCTCATTTTACTCAAGATGGGTTAATGTACTCACTTGCAAACACATTGGTTCTTGATTGATTCGATTCATTACCATGCTCATGATTAGCAAATAAATATTTCACTACACACACATTTGGTCTTAGAGAAATTAGACAAACGTTAGTGAATTTGTTTGATATCACTAGTATGTTTAGTCTCTACAAAACAATCAGTCACTCATAAGCCCAAACAACATCCATAGAATTATCACATCACCATATGAGTCTTTCATTTCATATAAGACCATTTTGCTACCCCTAATTAAGAAACAATGATAACAATGATCAAGCAAATATAAACTACAAATGATCATTAGAGCGCCAGTTCATTTTTATCATCATTACATTGTCATTCATCACATATACACATGCATTCACACAAACATCCATACAAATTCATAGAACAAAAGTAAAATCCATGTATATATATTGCATGTACAATGAACAATTGAAGGCTATATACAATGGAGCACTAAGGCTCATATACAAAAATAATACCCTAAGGCACTGGATAATACCTAAAAGTAGATCCCTATGACTTGAAAAGAGCCCTAGATCTAGAGTCACTATGCCTAGAGTCAATACACCTAATAAAACCCACTAGGTCGATCTAGCAGCCCAATGTGGTGTTGCATAAGCAAATCCTTCAAATCCTAGATATATCCATCTTGGGATCGAAGGCATGGTACATCATGCCTCTAACAAGAGTCCCTTTTTCCAAGCTCTACTTGGAGCTTCACTATTGTATCCTCATAAACACATTTCACAACTTGTACCTCTAGATCTATTCATAGCCGAGTTATATTTACATCACTTTGCCACCATCTACCAGAGCTGGTCCTGCTCTACCTCAAGCCTAGCCCACTCTTTCTCACTCTAACTAGGAGGTCTCTTTGAAACTTCCTCCATGTCATCCTTACCACCATAATCGCCTATAATATCTAAAGTTTGATCTTCTACATCCCTAGCCTACCTCACTTGGCTACTAGACCTACGACGTATTTAATATTAGGGAGTCTCCTTGGACTCTATTTTTGTCTCCCCATCATCCCCACTATCATCCTCAACCACCCAAATTGGTACACATGGAGGCTATGAAGTAAACCAAACCTCATACTTTGTTGTGGTCCTAACATCATCCACATCTGGAAGATCTATCTCCTCATCATCCATATACTCCACCAGCCACTCCACACAAGGTAGGCTCAACTCATAAAATCGATGCCTATAGAATAATGGAGCCTCAGGTATCCCCTACTATATCCCAAACTTCTATAAAACCCATGAGAATTGGATAAGATCCACCTCACTCCCATGTCACCCAACTACCCATCTAGCCTACCAGATCCTCTGTAGTTGCTCTCCAATACTGGCCCACCTAGAATCCCACCATGGAAATACACCTGATCAGGAATTAGTCGTTCCCATAGATCTCTACACTCCTAGCCACTATAACTAGGATGACTTAACTGAACCTCCTCAAAAATCCACCATATCAACACATAGGGTTTATCCCTATCCCACTCCTTACATAGCAGACCCATAGGATGAGCCACACTTAAATGCTCCCAATCCTAGACCTACAACAACACACTACAACCCAACCCCTCTCATACTCACCTTCTCACCTCATACAACTTTATGTATGTTTGAGATAGCAGATCAGGTGCCCATGCATACACCTAAGGCTCATAAATTATATCATATACCAATCGAATCATGTTCCATGGGAATAGATAGTCGGTGATTTTAGGCACCAATACATTGGCCAATAGGAACACAGCCAAGGTGGATAAAGCCTCCAAATTCTTCTTCACATACATGTCCAAGAATCTGATCCCACAAAACATGAAGCTCACATCCCTCCATCCATCTCCAAAAATCTACGTCAAATCATTCTCCTTATCGTGTCCAAATTGGACACGCAATCCCTCCATTAGTACTTGGAACATGTGATATACATCTTTGAGAGTCATTTTTACCTCCCCTATCAAGAGCTAGAAGGTCTCCCTATCTGGATCTCAACTTTTTGCCAAGGTAAAAAGGTACCCCTCATTAGCCCTCATCACCTCAATCCATGCAACCCCAACCAATCCCACACAGTCCAACCAATCCTAGTGGTCCTTCTATAGCACCTTTCTCACCCCTGGTATGATAGGTAAGAATCAATGTTAAGCTTCCAAGATCCTCGACTATATCACAACACAACATGCAAATGTACATTACCATCACATTAATTATAAAAAATGCACAAATCCAAACAAGAGTGCCAAGAGCACTTACCTCAGCCACATGTACCTCCACTCCTGCTACCGCATCCACTCCCTCCATCACCATCACCACACTCCTTCACATTCACCCACTCTCTCTTTAGATGTTGCCTTTAGAACTCGTGAATGCAAGAATAAATATAATTTCACCTCTGCAACACTCTTATAGCTAAGTTTGGCACACTCAAATACCCATGGACATCTGCTTGGTGCACTTAAATGCTACCCTACATATACCATGTTGTAGATGTTCTCCTACATCTACGTCTGATGTGGACTTTGGTCGATGTCTAGCTCCATAATGCTACAAAAGGACTCAAAGGGCCTAAAAATGTATCTTACCTCGACAAAATCATCACAAACTTCATCCATGCATCTATTTCATCATTATGTTATGTTTTGTGAAAACTTAGATTGATTTGGACGTTTCATTTTTTATTGCGACCAAAAGTCACAAAAACCTAAATCATGTACAAACACCTCAAAATGGTTCAACATTTCACAAAAATTCCACATTCATCATATCAATCATTTATCACACTATTTAATCATATTTTGTGATAACATGGATTGCTTTGGGTTATTAAATCTTGTTTGTGACCAAAAGTAGCAAAATTATCCAAAATTTCTTCAAAAGCATTCCAAAACAATTCCAAATTTCACAAAATCATACAATTCACTCATCAATGCAATTTTATTCATATATCATCATTCACAATCATCACATTCATTCATCATTGCATTTCCATTCAATTCCACTCACATTTTCAAGTGAACCTCGTATCTAGTGGTTTACTTTATTACCTTGGTGATTGCAGTGATTGGTTATCTATACAATTTAGTAGGATGGGTATTTTTTGAGTGAGACTATGCTCAGACTAATTTGCTCAAAATTTATCATTGAAGTCCTCATTCGTGGGACTCAAAACATGAATAACTTTCATCACATCATATCTTCTACATTAACAATCATCACAGATATAGGTCCACTAGGATGATTGGTTCCGATTTAAGGAATTTACTACAGTCACTAGTTGGCCCCTAGGTTGACTCTTTTATCATATTTAGTTTTCATAATTTTGCATTTCAATGATGTCAAAAGGTATATTTTTCAACAACACAACATCACCCCAAACTTGGGGTAACTAAATTTGATTTCAATTTTCCACATTGGGATATACTCATTTACATAATTCATATTACCCATAATTGGCAAAAACTCATTTTTTTTATTAGGGCAAGAACATAATCGATCATTGCATCATCATCTATGTCACCTTCATTTACATCATTCATATCATCCACATCACCAAAAACCCTTTTTCTATTGGGGTAAAAATAGAATACATCATCTACATCACTCCACAATCACTTACATCATTCATATCATCCACATCATCAAAAACCCTTTCATATGTTGGGGCAAAAATAGAATACATCATCCACCTACATTTACATCATTCATATCATCCCCAATTATGGTAATTGGCTCATGAGATTCATTCTTCACTCATTCACCAATTGAGGGGGTAAGCTACACCTACATTTTTTGTATTCGAGATCTTCTTGTGCTCTAAGGAAAAAAAGTTGATTTACCAAACCAGGTTTCTCTTATTTTTGCATGACATTGTGTTTCACGCAACACGATACAAAAGGGGTATCTATAGATACCAAATCCTAGCCACTTGTATTCCACACATCATCCAATCACAACCATCCATTATTTATTTATATATGTATAATTATTTATATTTATATTTAAATATAAATATTTTTTATATTTATATAGATATATAAATATATATAAATAAATCTTAGTCACTCATCATGACTTAATCCCAACCATCCATCTAACTTGATCCATATCACTCATCAATGCACAATCTTAGCCCTTCATCATGATTTAATCTCAATCACCCATTGGTATCATCGAAACCCTAACATGTTGAAGGTAAGTTATAAAATCTCATTCAATTATGTGAATGGGGTTAAGTGGTTATTTGATTCAAAAGTTGATTGTGAATACCTAAAATCGTTAGATCCCTTCATCCATCATCATCCAAACCCTAGCATTTTTCTAACACCCTTCCTCCTTGTCGTTGTTGCATCTTCCATTTTATCTTGCCAAAAACCCTACAAACTAGATCTAGTTTTGTAGTACACCTCTCCAAAACCCTTAAACACTTCAAGGTATTTCTAGAATACTATAGAGCATTGTTGAAATGTTGCAGGGAATTCACAGCCTTCCCTGAATGCTCCAGGATGTTTCCTAGTAGCCAGTTTGTCATTGACAAACCCTCAAATGCTCACAAGAATTCACTCACCATCAGATCGCAGAAGCAGAGACACAAATTATATGAATAAGGTATTTTCTAACAAGATAACAGGTATTATTTCTTTTCAACCTACGTTTTCTATATTTTAATTACATTTTATCATCACTACACCTAGGGTTTGTAGATATATTGTTCAGAGGGTCTCACACAGTGGAACCCTCACATATGCTACTAACTTCTTTATGTTGTGATTTGTTTGTGGGTAGAGGAAATATATTCTTTGATAGTTGTTACAGCTTGGGTGGTCCTGTAGGGATACGCAAGCTCACCCACAAAGTTTTTGGAGTGAAGACAATTTTAGAAGAAACCATCATTATTTTGAATGAGGATTTTTACAACCCTTGCATTGTAATAATTGTATCAAAGCATGCACTACATTGTAACCCCATATTTGGGGTAAATCTATTGTACAAATCGAAGATCCAATCTCCTTGAGTTTTAATAAATCAGATCTATCAATTTTGTGCACATATTATCATTTGCTTTGATCTATTGATTTATTTGTGTTGGTTTTTACTTTACAACTACTTATCTTGATTGGGTGGGAAAGAGTTGGGGGATGCAAATAAAATTTCTTAAATTCAAAGAAGACCTCATTATAATTTGTATCCCACTTGAATTCAACATCCTTTTAAATCAAGTGATTCAATAAATAAGCTTTAAAATCTAACTCAAGGATGAAACATCTAAGGGATACAATATTCCTAAAAAATAATTTTATATCTTTAATATTT
Source organism: Wollemia nobilis (assembly GCA_028583015.1). Classification (NCBI taxonomy): domain Eukaryota; kingdom Viridiplantae; phylum Streptophyta; class Pinopsida; order Araucariales; family Araucariaceae; genus Wollemia; species Wollemia nobilis. The sequence continues at coordinate 1,490,788 of JAQPPZ010011065.1, read as the reverse complement.
TTATGGGAGACATAGCATCAATGGATTTTATCTTGTCTTGGTTGACATATATACCCCTATGGGACACCATAAACCCTAGTAGATTACCACTAATAACACCAAATACATACTTCTTGGAATTAAGTTTAACCTTTTACTGATGTAATTGCTCAAGTATGATACAAAGGTTAACTAGGTGGTGAGAACACTTCTTAGACTCATCCAAGATGCCATCATCATATGATTCCACTATATTTCTTATTAAAACATGAAATATCATTATCATAGCTTGTTAATAAGTAGCACCAATATTTCTCAATATAAAAGGCATGATAACATAACAAAATGTTTCCCATGTTGCAATAAAATTTATTTTAATTAGATCCTTAGGGGCAATCTAGATTTGGTTATTCCCTAAATAACAATCCATAAGGGATAACATTTCATTCCCTATGGTAGAATATACTATAGCATCAATAGAGGGAATTTGAAAATTATTCTTGGGATAAGCTAGGTTGATGTTTCTAGAATCATAACAAATATGAATACCATTCTTTACTTTTTTTATAAGCACAATGTTAGACACCTATCCCAAATAATAAATATGTGTAATAAAATTGGCATGTATTAACTTTTGGATTTCTACTTTACATAGGTTTTGAATGAGGGGAGGGAACCTTATTTGTTTTTTCTAGATGGAAGTGGTATCCTCATAGGTAACAATGATATGGAAAATAAAATCCTCAACCATTCTAGGCATGTTAGATTATTTCCAAGAAAATACATCCATGTACTCCTTAAACAAGGCAATAAAGTTGGCTTACTCTTTGTTGGATAGGCCTATCATGACTTTTACAAAGAGTGGTTGCTCTAGGGTGCCTATGCTAACATCTAAAGTAGGCTTGACATTCACGATATTGTCTTCTTCAAAATTGTCTAGAGCAAAGTGAATATTATCTAATTTATAATTAATCTCCATCTACTAAAAATATTCAAGCCACTTATGCCTTTCCCATTTATGATTAGGTTCATGAAGAAACCTTCTCATGATGTCTATAAGGAAGTATTTTATCTTTGTCATATAGGAATTTTGATATAGCTTCATTATTAGGTAATTATGGGAGAATGATGATATTATCAAGAATTCAAATTTTAGATTCTTCCACATACCCATTTCCCTAAGCCTAGAAAGGATATGAGCATGAAATTGAGCATTGAGAAAGATAGTAGTTTGTTTACTAGGGTATGGTCTTATTTTCTTGTAAAATTTTATTAAATCCTTAGTGATGACCCTAGTTATTATCTCAATATAAAATTTAGCTTCAATCATATGCTTATCCAAACAAGAGGGTGTATATTATTGCTTACTAGGATTACTACTTTAAGTGGTAGTCCTGATATAGCTAAATATATTTGAAAAAATAATGAGTCAAAAGTGGATTATAGATTAGAATAGGTTAAGACTATACTGGAATCCAAAAATAGAGTAGTCAATATGATAACTTTAAAACTGATATATTTCAACCTTTGTTAAATTCCAATGCAAAGAAATAATTTCTATTTCACCTAACCTATAGAAAGGTTTTGAAGTAGAGATAACATAAACATTATTTATTCTATGCCTATCTAGCCTATATTTGAAGCTTTTATATTAAATATTATTAAGCATACAATAGGAAAATAATTTACTATTATCAATTACACAAAAAATATATCAAGCTACTCATCATTATAATCTAAAACAAGAATATCAATTGAATCTACTTGGTAATGTTACACACCCACCTCAAAAATAGTTGTAGAAATAACATTATTAGTTTTAACGTTGTTAAAGGCTTTATTAAAATAATTTTTTTATATCAATATAAGTTTCCCCCATGTTGTCATTATCTACACAAAATGTTGTTTTATTTTGGCAACATCCTTGTATGATTTATGTAGTTTTCCCAACCTTTGGTAAAACAAGATGGGGTCTTCTCTCTATTTAGGTTTTAACAATGATGATAATTATTTAACTACATCCTAAGGAAGGGGAGTAATGACATCCATATAATGTTGACTATCCTCAAATTCATACCTATCTTGAGGATATTTCAAGTAGAATTTAGAATTTTCCTTATATAACTTCCTTCTAGAAGTCCATTGAGGCTCATGCTCATAAATGGGAACCTTTTGTGTTTCATATATTGAAGGAATAAAATTGCTATCATATATTATAGGAAGAGACCCCCAAGTATTTGTGTATCCCTCTATGGTAAACACTTTATCATCATAGGCATACTTAACCACTTGACAAGTAGAGGAAGTTATGGCTCTCATCTTACTAGTCCAAAGTCTACTTAATAACATATTATAGTTGGCCAAAGAATAAAACACATTAAACTTTACTCTTATTTCTTTAGACCCAGATGAAACTAGCAACCAAATGCAACCAATATAATATTTAGTTTTACCATTATAAGCATAGCAATGACTTCTACTAGAAAGAATATTTTCTCTAGGGATCTCTAGTTTATCTATCAAGTATAACGACATGACACATGTATAAATATATTCATCAACCAAATACCTACAGACTACCATATTATTATAAACAAAAATTATTATCAATGGTATATCATCAATCCTTACTAAATAATTAGTAGTAACCATATTTTTAAAGAAAATTTTATAACCAAATTAGGGCCAGTATGTGCATCAATACAAATATTTTTGCTTTGTGATTGGATATACTACACTTAATAAGATACTAGAATGGTGGGCATAATATTAGAAATCCTTGGTCTAGGAATATCCATCTCATCTAGTAGTTTTTTAACCTTTGTCTTTGATGGAAATATGTCCTAAAGAGTTCCACATATGGGACTTTACAAGGAGTTGTACTCAACAATATCCCACTTTTTTTTCTTACCGATGACTACTTTCAATAGTAATTCTTTGGGTTGGGTGACATCCTATCATGTTTCTATTTTAGGTGTTGAGATCACCACATGTTGGCATTTTTGCCACATTATTTTGATTGTTGATTATTCATGCATAAGATGTTGAAGTTCTCACTCCTTTACAGGTTTTGATGCAAAAAAAGCTAAGTCCGAAGACTGTCGCGAAATCGTGACAAAAAGCAAAGCATGGAAGGCATAGTTTGAAAATCGTCGCGATATCACGACATGTCGCGTTATCGCGAGTCTTTCGAGGAGAGAGAAGCAAAGTTAGAAAATGTCACGATTTTGTGACGTGTTCCAAAATCATGGTCAACACAGTCAACGGTAGCAAAGCAGCAAGGTTGTCATGATATCGCGACGCGTTGGAGTTTTGCGATAAAAATGGTCAACGGGGGGCAGTGGAGTAAACTGTCATGAAAACACGACATGTCACGTTTTCATGACTTACAATGGCCATGGAGTATAGTGAGAGAAAAGGTCGTGAAATTGCGACATAACTAAGCAAAGGGTGATGACAATGAATCTTGTAGTGATATCATGACAGAATAATGAACAAGGCACAAAACGCGAAAGGCATCGCGAAATCGTGACATGTTGCGTGGTCGCGGCAAGTGGAAACAGAAAGCATAAGGCATGAGAGGCGTCGCGATTTTGCGACATTTGTGGAGATGAAGTCCAGCAACATGGAAACGTCACGATCTCATGACATATTGGGGCGGAAGGACCAAGTGCAGAAAATTGTAGCGATTTCGTGACATGTCGCGTTTTCACGAAGAGGAAGCGAAGAGGCAGCCAGATTGTACGAAACGTCACGATTTTGTGACATGACAAATTTTCATGGTCAAAAGTAGTAAAGTCCAAGGAGATAGAACCTGTCACGATTTTGTGACATGATGGAGATTAACGAATCACTTGAGGCAAAAGTGTCATGTTTTCGCAGGTTAGAAGCAGGACCGTATAGGATGGATGAAAATTATCGCAAAATCGTGATATGTCAGATTTTTGCGACTTAGAAGAGAAGATTGAGCAGCGGGGAGATAGTGTAGCGATTTCGTGACTTGTTTAGTTTTCGTGACCCAGAGATAAAACAAAGATGTCGATGGGAGATAACGTAGCGAAAGCACGACTTGTCTTGTTTTCATGACGTACTAGGAGGACACAACCAAAAGAGAGAAAAGTGTAGCGAAATCGCAACATGTCACGTTTTCATGGGTCGAAGCAGCAAAGGATAAAATTGAGAAAGAACGTCACGATTTCATGACATGGATGGTTTTCGCAGTTCCAAAGTGACAAAGTGTACGGAGCAAAAATATGTCACGATTTTGCGACATGTCACGTTTTTGCGACTTGTTACAGTTTCGCGCCAGAAAGCAGTTCAAACGGCTCGATGAAGTTTTATGATTTCCAATGATTAAAAGCACTCCAGAATTAAATGTTTTGCTGCTTTCCAATGCGAGCAAGGTATAAGAACGTTTCCAAGCCACTAGAATTAAATATTTCCATTATCCAAAGCTACTGTTCATGATTTTTCTAACGGTTCAAGCATGTTTCAAGAACGACCATTTAATAAAGACGATCGACTCCTTGTTTCATTCAATATCTGGTTTCTCCAAGGCTGGTTTAAGGGGATCATTTCCTTATTTCCGTTGCATATTTTGTAAATCTTGAGGAAGTCCGTTGCAAGTTTTAAATGCTGTAAAGAAGCAAGACTTCTATATAAATCAATGTAGATCTTAGAAAGAGGGATCGGGAGTTTGAGAGACAGGTTGCATGAAAGCTTTCAAGTTCTTTGCATGAATGAAAGATATTTGGCCTCTGATTTTGCAAACGTCTTTCCCGTGTGATTTCCTTCTATTTCATGTATTTCTCGATTATGCTCGTCTTTCTAATCTATCGTTAGATTTCAATTCTGCATCTGAGTTTGAATATCGCAAATGAGAAAGTGAGTTCTGGAATGCAATCCTGAAGGTTGTCTGCGCGAGGTTGTAAGTGGATTATGTTGTATTCTATTATTATATGTTGTTTATGCACTTTAGGTTAGATTCTTGCTGAGTTTCTTTCCCTGATCATATAAGTTCGGCCTGTGGCCATATTTCCTGTCTCTTTCCGTGTATTTCCCGTTTCTTTCTGCACATTTATAATTTCTTTCCAGTAAGTTTAGTCTTAATCAAGCTTAGAAATAGTAAGGGAACCAACCCTCTCTGGAGATTGGTCTGGGAGACATTTCTTTCTCCCAGCCTTTCAATGTTGGCCGGGTCTAAGGTGCATAGACATAGAAAATCCTTTCCTGTGGCAGATTCATGACCAACACCACTTTAAGTGATGATTATGGTCTTTTTTTATTTTATAAAATGAAATATTTTGTAGAATGGGTTGAGGTCTTCTCAAGAATATTTTCTATAATTTTGCATATTTTTGTGTTTGTAATAGGTTCTCTGATGACCAAGGGAGGGCTTGAAATTTTATCAATATTAGTAGGATTAACCATTACTTGAAAATGTTATTTTTCTTTATACTTCTTTCCTTTTTATTCTTTAGAATATTCCTTATTTTTGTATTGAGATGCACTCCTAGTATAGTAGCAAATTGTTGTTTCAGTGATCCAATTGTTTATTTATACACCTCTAAAATGTCGATATATTGACACATAGTTGAATATAAATGTACTCTCAATTTGTGTTGGGTTGGGTAAAGACTTAATTAAATTGAGAGGAATTCTAAGAAGTGTTATCTGTAGAATTTGGACTTTAACAATAACTACTATTTTTATTTTGATGATTGTGGCTTCCTTTATTGATTGTATTGATTAGAATTGTATCATTGATTTTGAAAATTTTGTTGGCCACCCTTATTAAATCCTTAACCCTAATTTTGATTCAATCCTTGTTATTTATTTGGACCATGTTGTTCATGGTTGGAGAATGGGGAGTTATATATACTTCACCTTCAGTTGTGAGGGTGATTAAACCTCTTATAAATAATATTTTTCCTTTAATGAAATAAAACAATCCTATCATTGTTAACTTGATTAATGTTGAAATTAGGACCAAAGGCTTTCCTAAGATAGAAATTTTGTAAATCCATACAAGTGGAATTATTATGACTATAGCTTTCATGAAAAAAATAAAATATTATTAGTATCACACCATAGGAGCTTCAAACCTATCATTGATATGATAATTTTTTAGGTTAGGTTGTGGGTAGATTTTAAAAATATCTTCATGTGTCCATTGAGGCATCATATTCTCAAGTTTTGGACCATTCCTATATTTAGTTAACATATGGATAGGAGCTCAAACTATATCCAATTCATATGAGGCATATTGGATAGTTGCATTCCAAACTCCATCCCTTATATCATTTTCATTAAGATTTTTAGGTTTCATAGCTTTTTGACATTCTTTCTTTTCTCAATGTTTAAGAATTTTTACAAAATAAATAGACTTATTAAGGGAAGAAAATCTATAAGGGTTACGTTCTTGGATCTTAGCTTAAAAAATGGTCTAATATTACTTAAAAATATCATAGTAGAAATATTTTTAGTTAAATTCATATTCACATGACATTTGAGTCTTTCCACCTTTTGTGGAAATCAAAAACATATTCATTATAGTCATATCATCATCAATATCTTGTTTTAATATATTATCAAAAATATCTATGAAGTTAAGGAATATTTAGGTAAGCAAGCAAACCAATCAAGAACATTTCCTACCAAAGTCTCAGTCATTCATTTCAACAAAGTTTTTTATTATGAATCCAGTCCCTATAATATGTGATGAACTTGTCTATAAATGTTTAGCTTTATTAGTACCATTATAAAATAACTTAGGCACATGGTGAAATAGGTCTATAGCTTACACATCAGGGGCTAGGATTTGACTCTTATAATTTCTCAAAGTTAGATCAATTAATGTAGGTAAAACCTCCCTAGGTTTAGTTAGAGGAGGAGGAGGATGAGAAGCATTGGAATTCAAGATTGAAGGAGGGATAATATCCTATGCTATAGGGTTTTTATTCATACCTAAAATTTAAGTAAGATTGATAATCAAGTCTTGTATTTTTATGGTTGTTTCTGTACTAGAAGCCTCCATTTATCTTATGGTATCATGCCTATTACTGTTTAGCTAGTAAGCTAAAAATTCCCTTAGGGTCATCATGTACAAAACTATATTTTTATCATTAGGATCAAAATAAGTGTTCAATTTTGGAGACTAGCATTCGATCTATATCATTTGCATGTGCATTTTATTTCTATGATCACTGCATATTGTGGAAACTATAGTTATGTTCTGAATATCTTATTTTGGGATGATTGTGGTCATTCCACAAATACCTCATTTTGGAGCAATTCATTTTCATCACGATACTTATCTCCTCTACCCAACATTTTTAACTCTTTGGGATCCTATGATATATCTATATGGTTTTTCAAAGTCGATATTATGGTATTTTTATTCTTCTAAATCAGATTTCTTATAAAATCAATCACTAATCCTAAGCTCATCATCATGAGTCATCAAAGAAGTATGGTTGATGTAATTTGGGACACAAAAAGAAGGAAGATTCTCTACTCTTTCTATAGATTCTGGAATACACTTTTTCTTAGACCTAGTATCCATCCCAATGACTTTGGAATAAGCTAGAGGAAAAAGGATAGAAAGAAAATCAAATCAAGAGCAACTATGTTTTTACCCAAAATGTTCTACCCTTAAGCAAATAAACTACAAAAACCCTTATAAGAAATAAAATTAGTTTTTTGAAAAATCCTTAAGAGGAGGAAAATATTAGCACATAGAAAAAAGTGACATCCAACAAAAACCCTATAACTACTAACCTACCAAATCCTAGGGGCTAAAAATGAAAATAAATATCTCAAAAGGGGGATATCTAATACAATTATTCAAATTAATACTAGATAAATTAAAATGCTAAAACTAATATAGAAAAGCTAATAAATTAAAATTAAATACTAAAAGCTATCCTAATTCTTTCATAATTAAATTCAAAGCATTCAAGAATAACTTCACTAAAATTATCCACAACATATATGAACTAAGGTAAATCCTTATGTAGTGAAAAAATTTATTTGAAACCTAGGGCATCAAGGGCCATTCTATTCAAAAAATAAAGAATCTCATTCCTACCTTTTCCTTCTTACAAAATTACTATAGTAAGTAAGAAGAGATCACATTTGAAATATTTGTAGAGGGTTTGACTAACCTTGAAAAGTGGTCCTCAAATGGTAATCAATGATCTTTGGCATCAAATCCTAGTAGAGCATCTCCATGGAAGGTAGCAAACTAGTAGTCAAAGGATATGGTTGTAGGTCACTTTGGCATCAAATCCTAGTAGAGAATCCTATTCTTCTCCAAGGAAGGTAGAAAACTAGTGGTCAATGGATATGGTTGTACCTACATGTATAAGAGAAAGAAGGAGATTGCAATAGGGTATATGATGTGATAACAAAAAAGGCAAAATCTTGAAAATACTGTTAGAAATAGGAGTCATCAACAATTGAGTTTTTAGTGTTTGAGTGTTGAATAAATGACAATACAATGGTAATAAAATGATATGGATGTATTCACAACAAATAACTCGCCCTTTGGAGTTGACCACTAGTTTTTACTTTTTTAGTGTCATAAAATCATAATTGTCTATCTAAATGACATGCCACTTGAATCCTATGTGTAAAAACATGCTATCATCAAGACTGTGTGTCAAAATCCTTATAGTAAATTAAACAACCACACTCCTCATTTAAAGTGTTAATTATGGTACCATCAATTTTAGGATATGCACTTTGGGGAACACTCGTCAAAATATCATTTAATCATAATTTTATCCTTATTTTTGAGTTTTGGTAAAGTTAGAAAATGAAAACATCATGAAATATGGTAGAACATTGACATTTAGGTGAATAAAGGAAACTAAAACCATTGGAAACATGACTCATTGTCATCCTACTTGAGGACTAACCAAGTTAGTTCACCTTTGTCCCATAAATAGAAATATGTGACTTTCTTCCACCTACAAAGTCAATTATTAGTGCTCTTTTTATAAATATAATTTTTAAATCAACAAATTCATTTTAAAATCATTCCATATATATTCATATCCCTAAACCTAAATGCATCATGCATCTCTAACAAATATATATATATAAACATACTTTTATATTTTTTTTACAAATAAAAGCTCAATCAACTTAAAATAAATTAAGATTTATATTTATCCCTTCAATTTAAAATATTTTAGTTGGATTAAAACTCTCTTAAAAGATAATGATAAGTTGTTCACTTCATAGACCTTAAATTAATATTTTTGAAAAAAATAATTTTATATTATAAAAATAAAAATAAAAATAAAAATACAATTTTATTAATTCATAATTAATTTTATCCCTTCAGCTTTGAATATTTTAGTTTAACGAAGACTCTCGTAAGGGATAAGTGAAACTTATCTACTGCATACAACTTAATTTAGCATTTTTTAAAAATAATTTTTATATTATCAAAAGAGAGGAATGCAACTATTTTTGTTAATTATGTTTTAAATAAATAAATTTTAACTTATGCAAATAATGTATGATTTTAAATGGCTTGATATATATTTCACTATAAACCAAAAAGGTGATCGTGGAAGTAGAGCACCTAATGTGGTCATAAAAGTACTATGACCACAACACTTTTAAAAAATTATGGAGCATTTGGGAAAGGTAACTTGCACCATGAGTGTTAGAGAATGACATGTCACAACCTTTGTTGCATGAGCACTTAGAGAATGACATGTCACAACCTTTGTTGCATGAGCACTTAGAGAATGACATGTCACAACCTTTGTTCCATGAGAACGATGAGTGGCATAATTAAACTAGTTCCACCACCTAGAGGCAATTGACACCATAGAACAATGGCATAATCAACTAGTTCCTCCTCCATCTAGAGGCAATTGAAATCATAAAACAATTGAAAACAAGACATCCCATCCCACAACACTTCGGGACTCATACCTGGTTCCTCCATTCGTTGGATATGTTGCCTCCTTGATGTGATACCTGAATGAATACTAAAAAAAAAATTAAATAAAATAATAATAAAAAAAATCAAAATCCATCGCAACCATGTTTGCAAGTTGGAATCAACTAAAAAGTTGTTGGCTCCCATTCAAAGCCTGGATATCAAATCATTCCAAGAGGATTGTTACGTAGTCCCTTTAAATAGAAGCTTATCGTCTAGATAATATGAGATACGCACGCTCAAATAAAGATTCACTTAATCTCATTGGAAAATTTGTATATCTACTGGGTTTCATTAAACAACACCCTTTAATCAATTTAAGATAGTGTTTTACTCCATGACGCAAACGTCTGAGAGAGAGAGCGAAGAATAATTTAAAAATTTTAAACGTGATTCGTTGACAGAAATTCGTTGAGAGTCGCCAAGTCCGAAACCACGGTGGACCGCCCATATTATTTAGCAAAAGCCGGTAGCTGTTTCAACGAGTATCGCTGGTTTTCTGCAAGTTGTGGTTGGTGTCGTCGTTTTGACGAATCGTAATTTGCATTATTATAATGTTGCAATTTAACGTCGCTTTTTCTTAATCAAATTTCGGGTCCAATCCCCCTGTGCTACTATTTCCTACAAGTTGGAATATTTTAGTCACGTGTAGAAGAGACAATCTACAGGTTTTAAATGACATCTTATCTCCAAACCAGAAACAACAGGCAATTGCAATTAGCATCCATAAGAATTCGTTTTTTTTAAAGTAAAAATGTGCGGAGGGGCGATTATATCTGCAATTGTATCCGGGTCAACTAATCGCAGATGGGTTTCTGCGAAAGATTTAGGCATCGACTTTGACAAATTTTGCGAATATAATCTTGGTAAAGCTTTTTCTCAGCCACTCAATGCGGTCGATCTCCCTCACAAGAAAGATGAAGAGGGAGGCGCAGGGGATAATGAAAGAGAGAGGAAGAGGAAGAGGAAGGTGCAGCAGCCACGTCATAGATTTAGAGGCATCAGGCAGCGATCCTCCGGAAAATGGGCGGCGGAGGTGAGGAATCCCTTCAAAAGTACCAAAGTTTGGCTCGGGACTTACAGTTCTCCTGAGGAGGCTGCAGCAGTTTATGATCGTGAAGCTCTAAAGATCAGAGGAAAAAGGGTCAAAATCAATTTTCCAAAGGAGGAGATCAGCGAGGATTTGGAAGAGAAGCCCGCGGACAAGGTGAATGTGTCCATGGAAACCCCAGAATCTTCAAGGAAATCACATATTTCTTGGAACGAGGGTATCGGAAGTGTTGTTTGGGACGGCCAGAAGGAAAGAGTGAGCCTTGCCCATACATCGCCTCTGACGGGGTTTGAAGTCAATTGCAGTGCCTTGCAAAATTATGATTCTGAATTCATTGACATGGAATCCCCTGAGCTATGGTGTGAAGGGTTGTTTCCTTTGCGAAGAATTTATGATGAAATGTGTGAGGACCCAATTCAATCGGAGACGAGAAGAGTTAATAAAATAGGAGAGCAGTGGCCATTGGAGTCAGATGAGGGTCTTTATCAGTCCGTGGAGGGGACGCAGAATGAGTACCTCCATGAAATGGGCGTTCAGGGGCTGCCGTTTTCTCAATGTCAAACTGAATCGGACATGTGGTGCTTTGAAGATGAAACGCTATGGAGCGGAGGGTATTGAAACGAAAATATGCGTCTTTTATTTAGGTCTGTATTTTGGTTAGATGTGTAATTATGCAGATTCCAAATTCGCTGTTCTTCCAGTTGTACTTGCTGCTGTTTTTCGCACAGGCTGATTAAAATTATGTTGCAACGGAACTCAGTTTCAGGACCAGCATGCCCGACGGATTAACTACTACATCTAAATTTCCCAAACCAAAACCATTTTATTATTACTTATATAAAAAAAAAAACCAAGCATTGTTCGATAGTTTTTAAATTTTTGAATTAAATTCGTCTTAAGAGAAAATTTTAAGTTAAGGTCAACCCTGCAATTTTGGCGTATGAGACCCTGAATATACAAATTAACCTAACCTTAACTTTTAAGATTTGAATACGAAACCAAGCTTGGGAAAAAATATTATAAGGATTAGGTTTTTTTTTTGGAGGCTCTATTAGGTACAAATTTACTTTAGCTTTTAAGATTTGAATACCAAGTCAAGCTTCAAAAAAATATATTATAAAGGGGAGGTTTTTTTTCATGAGGTTTTATTAGAGTTTTCAATCGTTATTGTTATCTTTTGTTCTTTCTTCGACAGTCATATTGTTAGGGATCTAAGCATTGCAAAATTTTGTATACTAACTTTGTCAAAGACGAGCGGCTTCTTTTCTTGTTATGGCTATCTCTTAAATCGTCACTTCACTTTTTAGTGAAGTTGTAGATGCAAAGAGCCATGGCACCAATCAATAGACCCATGAAGTTTGTCTTGAGGGTTTTCCAGAAGGTAAATATTTTGTGTCGGACATAGTCTTCCCATGCAAGATTTTGGTAAAGTATGGAACTGGCTTGAGAATCACATTATCATTGGGTATTTTTTGAGGATTCCTAGTAACTTGTTAATTCGTCAATGGATTCAACCAGTATGGCAGCCATATGACATAAAAATTGACCACATTCAAAACCTTACTAAAGGTTTCTTTTATTTCTAGTTTTTTGAACCGCAACATGTCATTGTGGTTATGAGCAAAGGTCCTTGGTATATTAGAAATACACTTTTAATTCTTCAGCCTTGGCACCATAATTTTACTGTCTCTATTGATGTCTCCCTACATGTCCCATTGGTGTGGAATTCTCAAGTATTCCCTTGCCTCTTTGGCCATTCCTACCATAGCTTGTTGCACCCATTGGCAAGTATGTGTGCATGGAGCCACAAAAATTCTATGTTGTGCGGCCTTACAAATGCATCTACATTGAAATTGATCTCTCAAAGGACCTCAAGGACTCTATTGATATTCAAGTTGGTGAGACCTATTTTCAACAACGAGTGGTCTATATAAATCTCCCCAACACTTGTTATTGTTGTTAGTCCACAACTCACAAGATAAAAGACTACCCTCTTATGGAGGATCGGTTAAAAAATCAAGCTCTAGTAGAAGTGTCAACACCTTTGACCTTAGTTCAATCTACTCCTTCCACTAATGGAGGGGAGGAATGGATGTTTATCACCAAGAAAAATGGTAAAGACAACCGACTGTAGCCTTCTACAAGAGCTAGTAAAAAAGGAGTCTCAAACAGGCTCTCAGCCAAGGAGCTTTAATGTAATTACTACAAAAGAAACTTATTTTTCTCCTCTTGTAGATACCTATAATGGTTGTACCCAATAAATCCCCTAGATGGATTAGTCATCGCCTATGTTGGAATTTGTTCCCTCAAGCGGATGCTTTGTCTCTCCTGGTTTTTCTAGTGAAGTTACTTCATGGAATCATCATCGCTCTCACATTCTAGCTAGGAGTCATCAGACGTCCCTTTGGAAAAGCAAAGAGAGAAGGATTTTTTTTGAGAAAACTATAATAGGTTTCTCACAAACACCTTTGAATCTTTGGTAGATTTTGAGGACTCTTAGGTCATCGAAGAAAATATGCTCCTTGATCTGTCTCATGAAGTGCATGTTCTAGAATGTTAAGGGTTTGATAGATCCTATGCGCAAGTACATTGTGTGTAACGATCTAGATTACTTCAATATCAAATTCAACAATATTGATATGTTATACCTTTAGGAATTCAATGTCACTAACTTCATTGTATCAAGTACTTGCTTCTTTCTATGGACTCGGGGCCACATCTTTCATACTATGCATGACACAGGCAAAGGATGGGTAGTTATCTACTGAGGGTTATGCATAAGGGGTAGGTCTGAAAAAGTATTTATAATAATAAGGCGAGTTAATTTTGAAATTGAGGCAAATAGTTTTCAAAGTCATGTAGAAGATATGGTGAATTGCCTTTTTTTTATGAAAAATATAAAAGGAGGTGAATTTATCAAAAATGTAAAATGTACAATAAAATATTATCAGTTGTATACCACACAATGAGATATAGCTATAAATTTAATGCATGGTACATGATGACATATAGCTGCCTACCGATTGCATGGTACACAATGACTTACAACAGCATACCAGTTGTATGGCACACCATGACATACAATAGCCTACCAATTGCATAGCACACTATGACACACAAAGCCTATTAGTTACATAGCACACAACAACCTATTGGTTGCATGACATCTGACAAAAGACTACTACCTATAGAATGCTTAAAGATGCCTAGCCTACTAACATGTTTAAATACGTCTACCAACAACATGTTTTAAGATAACAAATGACAACTCCTGGCCTATCGAAAACATGTTTAAAGATGCTTTTCAAGAGCCTATCAAAAAAAAATTTAAAGACACCTGATGATAGCCTACCAATAGCTCTCGATACCATGGGCAAGATGCCTGATGAGAACTTATCGATAACATGCTTCACGATGCTTGACCAAATCCTATTGACACCATGAGCAAGACGCCTAGCAAGAGGCTATAAACAACATGCTTCATGAGGCTTGTTGAAAGCCTACTAATAGCATGCTTCATGACACCTAATGAGAGCCTACTGACAACATGCTTCACGATGCTTGATCAAAGCTTATTGGTACCATGGAAAAGATTCCTGGTGTCAATCTACCAACAACATGCTTCATGATGCTCGACGAGAACCTATTGTCAACATGCTTCATGATGCCTATCAAGAGTCTATTGATTGCGTGTCAAGCGATGACTAAAGACAACCTTCCAGCGGCATGTCACACACCTACTACCATGTGTCGACATCTAAGTTAATGTTACCATATGTCAACACCTCATTTAATGCTACACATGCAAACACCTATAAAAGGGTATGAATAGTTTCATTTATCTTATTTGCAGACAACAAAAAAAACCTATCTTATGCAAGCCTTCCAAAACCTTCCCAAACCCTTCCACTCTGTTGCAGTAATGACCAACTCATCATCCATTGGTATTCTTCCATAAAAAATTATTTTCAAAAACTCGTTTGCCTGCTCATATTTTAACTTATCAATACTCCTGATTACGATTCAACATGGCTGAGAAAATTTAGGCTTTTGGAATTAGTATCAATACCCTAATACAACACGAACAATAGTTTGTTACATAGGATTTTTGAGTGCTATGACAATGATAGGTCAATCATCATAATGACCACTGATAACAAGATCTTCTGCTTCTCTATTACACTAGCTAACGTCCATAGATTAACAACCCTTCCATATAAAAATTGTGAACCCATCACATCAAAATTCTCTCTCTAAATGCAACAAAATATATCTTAAGGATAGCTATAATCTCTCATCAGTTTTTTTATTAGGTAAGTCTTCCAAATGTAATTATTAGTTTCCTCTTCCTTGCATAATTTTCAAATGTAATTATTAATTTTGTGTTATAATTTTTTTGTAGGGCAATCAAATTCCTCCCAAAGGGACCTACTATTTTTAGTTATTACCAACAATTTTCTTCGTATGATTATTGAGTTCTTCCAGGTATGTATTATTTTGTAAGGGATAACAACAAACATTCATTTGTGGGCTTTAGCATATATGGTGCATTATCTTGGAAACAACCAATTTGACTGGTCCTCATATGTTTCCAACAGAATCACAAATTATCTTAACCACGCATGCATAAACACTGTTTCTACTACCAATTATTTGATTTGATTTTATTATGAAATATTTTACAATGTAAAGAGGACCTCTGTCCCCACATCACTCCACTCAAAATTGAAGATATTTGGCTTAATCGCTGAAGAGGTACAGGTAAAATTCATATTTTTAATTTAAATTTACAATAAATTTAAGTTTATTATATTTTAATATAGTGTTTATGTTTTTAATTTTTAAATTTACATTTGAATGTAGAAAAGAGCTACCTCATCTTCTAATAGAAGAGAGGCTACAATTAGAGGACTTTTTCCAAAGGTTAGTGGAGATTTTGAGAAAGAGTCACCCTAACCTCTAATTACAAAATATGCAAAATGCATAAGCTCTTCTGCATCTCCTCTTGTTCGTGTAGATACCTCTTCAGTTACACGTCAAGATCCCATCGATGTTGAGGAAGTTAGCCAACCCATTACAGGTAATGTTACTCTTTCCACAATTGGTTGTGTAATTTATTTCTTTTTACTTAACTTTAGTTGCCTTTATCTAATGTTATTAAAATTTAATTAGGGCAATATCACAAACATACTTAAGAAGAATTTGAATAACCGACCCAATAAAAATATGAGGCCACATTGATATTTGGTATGCTCAATTATAGTTAATTAATATCTATATAGTATACTTATATTTTATTTTTTCATCATTTTACTTCAATATTTTCTAATAAATTTTATTCTAATTTTTTATAGGGTCCTTAACTTAACAACATCATCAAAGACAACGAATGATGCCACCGCCACCTCCACCTTAGCAACATCACATCAAAAATTATAAACAACCAACCAAATCAGAACCAAAGATCATAACGACATCATGTATGGTATGCTTAATTACAATCACTTAATCTCTATATAGTACATTTATATTTTTTATCATTTTATTTCAATATTTTATAATAAATTTTATTCTAATCTTTTTGCAGGGGCCTTAGGTCAATCACAAAAGTTGAGATAACGAATTATGCCACCATCGCCTCCTCTAAAATAAAATTTTACGAGGGGTCAACAACGTATGCATGGTGACACTTCTTCCAAAATTCTAACTCATCAAAATAATAGATTTCCTAGTGAAGGCTTGATGATGAAATAGGGTTTCTGGAGCTAGGGAAAAACTTGGGCATCAATTGGGTAGCCGAAGAGATTTCTGGTTACTGTGGATTTGAATACAAGATTGCTGCCTAAGGAGGGTCCAATGGGGACACCTCCGGATCCTCTTCTAGAGAGACATAGTTCTTTTGCAGATTTGTTAAAGGATAAATCTCCATCAAAGACTGAAGAAGCACAAAAAACTACATTAAAAATGCTCTTTACGGCTGCTGGAAATATATCAACATCTCAACGAGTTAATGGATGCTTGCCACAGTCAGAATCAAGGCCAAAGATTGTCATTGAGCAAAGGATGGTTCAAGAAACAGTTTTATATAGAGCCAATCATGATTTGATCTATAAATTCATGGGTATTCACCCTACCCTGAATTTTTTGCATTCCTGGGTCCGACAAAACTAGGAGCCTCTTGGTGAGTATTCTTTATGGTTTATTAGCAATGTATATTTTATTGTTAGTTTTTCTTCATTGGCCAATAGAAATAGGGCTTTTGAATCAGAAAAGAGGAATCATGGTCCCGCAGGATTATTTGTTCAACCTTGGAGAGTGGGATTTGATCCTCGAATTGAACCCACTGTTGTCCCGGTTTGGATCCGTTTGTATGCACTTCCAATGGATTTTTGGAGTGAGCAGGTATTGGAAATTATCGGTAATTCCATTGGAAGACATTTGGGTGTTTCCAAAGACACAATAGAAGGAAACACAACTATTTATGCAAGATTATGTGTGGAAATGGATCTTAGCCAGCATCTATCGGCAGAGGCGAAACTTGAACTTGCAGGACTATCTTGGATTCAATAGCTGGATTATGAGGCATTGCCCTTCAGATGCAGAGTTTGCCACAAATATGGGCATTTGGCCCGATCTTGCCCAAATAATATGAACACAAAAATGGAGGCTCCTCTAGGAATGTCAAATCTTCCTAAGGAGGGTAAGTCAACAATAAAAAAAGAACCAACCAATATTTCTCAGGGTAAAGAAGCACAAAGAGATGGTTTTGAACAACCCAAAAGAAGGAGAAGGCAAAAGAAAAAAGATGGTAAAGAGCAAACCCAACTCAAGCCCTCCAATAGGTATGAGATATTTAAGACACTAATGGACCAAGAAGAACAATTCATGGAAGGAGTGGATGGGAATAATGAAAATAATAACATCCATGTTCAAGCTCCTCTTTCATCTCCCCCCGTCATAGAGTAGGTAATTGAGTACAGTGAGTTATCGCAGTCAGAGAGTGCAGGGGCATTGATAATGCATAACCAAGAGCAACCAATAATTAAGGATGTCAGTATGAGAATAGCAGAAAAGAATAGAGAAAGGCCAACTTTAGGGATAACTCAGATGGAAAAGAGATCAAAAAATAGCAACTCTCAAGGTGTGGGTAGTAAATCAAATAAGGAATTGATAGCAGTTCAAGGAGACAAACTGATCACTAGAGGATCGGTGAGGCCAATAGATTCTTACTGCTCTCAAGGTAACCAATGATTATACAATCATGGAATGTTAGGGGTTTAAACAGTAGAACCCATCAATCTACTGTTCGAAGACTCTTAGAAAACTGTAAAACATTTTTTTTGCTTATCCAAGAGACAAAAATGTCATTAGATATTATGTGTACAACAATTAACAAAATTTGGAGGGGTGCTGGTCATATGGAAGTGGCTGCCCAAGGTGCCTCAGGGGGGATAGTTACTGATGCGTTGTCATTATACACATCATTAATTCTCAATGAATTTGTCAATCCAGGGCTGTGTACAAGGCTATCTGCGGAAGAAGGGGCAAACAGGGCTATAACTTAGGTCAATCTAGAGCAACAGGTTTTATTGGTGAAACCGATTGTGTGGGGGGTTTTAGGACATTCCTATCTCTAAATTGCATGAATTAAACCTTAATCTAAGTTGCAGAATTGGAAACTAATCATTAACTACAGAAATGAAGTCCTAATTACAATTGCAGAATGAGACCTAATTATGTTGCATAAATAACAGTTGCAGAATTGAAAGTCTGATTCTAATTGCAGAAGGAAAATCTAATTACTTTTGCAGTAATGAAAATCTAATTCTAATATGGAAATGAAAACTGTCAAGGCTCTGTAACAGAAGGTTGTCAATCTTCTATGCAGGGGTTGACAACAAAACATAAAATGCAGGAAATTACAAAAAACAGTAAATTCTGGGAATGAAAGTCTGCACTAAATTGAAAGCTTTGCTGAAAGTGAGGATTACAACCAAATCATTAATCACAAAACATAAAATAAACTAAGATTGCAAATATCATTAGTTGTTTACAAATGAATGAAAGGACAAGTTCTACAACTCATTCTATTGCAGCAAAATCAGAATAAAAACCTGTTGTTAGTCCTCCTCCTAGGTCTGGAAGTGGCCAGCCTCTTTGTCCAGAAGAAGGTATGAGTCTCTCTCTCTTTAGATCTTAATCACACTCATTTACAGACAATATAAAATAGAAACAATATACTTTTATTGATCTCAAACACATGATTACAATAATGTCGCTAAAATCATTATAGGACTGTAACAGTCATTTTCTGACTATCACCTATTACTGATTTCTCTATTCTATTCCTCTTACTTTCTATTACTTTCTTTCTTCTACCTCCTTTCTACCCTCCTAGCTCAACCTGAATGGGAGCCCTATTTATAGATGTCCTAAGATTTACTAACAAGCTGAAAAGATCTAATCCTATTATGCTGCAGCAATTCCTGGTTTTTATCCTAGAAGAAGATCATCTTTTGATCTTTCCACAAATGGTGACTTTGGTCGGCAAGGATGGCAAAGTCAGATCTGAGATATTTCCTTTTATCCTTTTCAATCTTTATTTCCCTTTTTCCAACGTCATAATTCGGTCAATAAGTCAAAAAGCACATTCTGTCTTCATTTCGAAGATAAGTGGCTCATTTCGAAGATACTGCAATTCTCATTCCGAAGATCCGCTCATTTTGAAGATGCTACAGTTCTCATTCTAAAGATCCACTCATTTTGAAGACACTACAGTTCTCATTTCGAAGATCCGCTCATTTCGAAGACACTACAGTTCTCATTCCGAAGATCCGCTCATTTCGAAGACACTATGTTTTCTCATTCCGAAGATATCTGTTCATTCCGAAGAGACTTCGAAATGAACAAATGTGGGCTCCTTAAATGATTTCCTTCGCATTTCTCATGTGGGTTACTTCTCAGGATCAGATCCCAATGGTCTTCATCTCTTTCCACATGTGAATTCCATGCCTTGCCATTCATTGGCAATCGGCTGGAATTTACATGGGAAAACCCAGTTTTTGCCGCACAAGAATAGTTTCCTTGAACTGTTGCCGATTTAGGTAAAATGAATGCTTGAGACATATCAAAACATGATTAGTGAAGTGCTGCTATTAATCTAAGCATATCTCATTTTAGCAAGTCATAACAAAACAACATAAAACTTATACAAAAAGCTGTAAAAATCAGAATATAGTACTTCAAATACATTCATCATGCAAATAGTTAATACAAAGCATATTGAATCAACTTAACTAGCATATTAGATTAAACATAAGAGTTTATAGGCAATTTTAGTGTTCAAAACATGTTATGATTGAGGCATTTCCAGGCCTCATCATTTCCCCCAACTTATATTGATGCATGTCCTCATGCATTCCGTTGGGCTATGGAATCACATATGTCCATGGTCAAATTCCATGACCTGTAGAACAACTTCTTGCCTATATAAAATCCCCTATTCTTCTGAAGGTCCCCGAGCCATTCTTCAAATTGTTCATCAGAGTTGGGCATCATCTTCAAAGTAGAATGGGACTCGGAGTGATGATGGTTGGAGGCCTAAATCCGAGACCTATCCAATTATGTTGCATGAGTTCAATCAACTGTATTACTCCTTCTGCCCTTCTTCTGGACCATTCTAAGTTGATGGGGGAAATGGGTTCTCTTTTCTGCAAAGACATGGGAAGTTCAGCCCATCTGTTTCTACAAACTGATAATGCTGGAAAGAAATTGTCATTACAAAAATTATGGAATCTGTTCACACAGTCCCTCAAGTTTATCAAGTACATTCTCTTCACATCATCCCTGTTCATCATGGTGAAGTGTTGTCTTGTGATAATGGGGTGATTTGGCTGAATTGCTCTGACTAACAATTCAGCTCTTGTTTCAATCTCCTTATTCTGCTTCTTTTCTTGGTCCCAATAAAACTGATTCTGCAAGGTGGACATGAATGCCCTCAATTGAACATCTCCAATGTAGATCTATGGATGAAACTCTACTTCTTTCGAAATAAAGAAACTATGTAAAAATAGCTCACACAGGAGATTTTTCTGCTCAAAAGGGCTGTCAAAGTATGCTTCCAGGAAATCTGCAGTGGTGTCCAATTTATATGAAAGATTTGAACTAATCCTCATGACCTGCCATCTGAGGTATTTCTCCTTCGTAATAAGACTGTAGAATCTGGTCGGCCGTCTGAATTGGACTAAAAATTCAGCAATTTGACATAAATCAGACACCTTTTCTTTCAATGCCTGAATTTCTGTTTCCTTGGCTTCTAGCTGTTTTGCTTCTACTTTGAACTTTTCAGTTTTAGTGGCAAGCTTCTCATACCTAATCATCCAGCTAGCTATGTCTGCATTGTATTGTTCTAAAGACACAGTATTAGGTGGTCTGACTACAGGTGGAATTCTAGGTAGCAGATCTATCTGAACCCCTTTTTCTGCCACTTCCACTGGTTGTTCATCTATCAATAACTCTACTTGCACCCCCTTATGTGCTATTTCTATTGGGTTGTCATCAGATAGTAATTCTACTTGCACCCCCTTATCCGCTACTTCTACTGATGGTGTAACAGTTTGAAATACAGGGACATCAATAGGAGTACTTACTTGATCTATTTCATGCTACTGCTTGGACTGTTCTTGTGCTGGTGACTCATCTCCAATGTTTTTTGCTATGCTTTTTGCCAATTCTGAAGCATCTTCAGAATGAAAGGGTGCTTCTGAATGAGAAGGCACATCTTCAGAATGAAAAGGTGCTTCTTCAGAATGATCTCCTATGTCTACCTCAGTAGAGTCATCTGCCCTAGATAAATCCACAAGCAGTTGAGCCAAATCATCTTCATCATTGGATACAGTTGGCTATTTTTTAGACTATGACAACTTCTCTCTCAGTTCTGCCACTTCCTGCTGTAACTCTGCAATTCTTCTTTCCTGCATCTCAATGATGTTTTCTTTCTCTAAAATCCATTTGGTCTGTGTCTTGACAACACTCCTTGCTGCTCTCACCTGCTTCTGTGATATCTTCCTCCTCTGTTTCTCCTTCGAATCGGATGCGACAAGTCGCCTATAGCAGTCGCTCAATAACTGGTTCCTCCTCTGCAACATCTGTTTGCTCCTGTTCAGTAGGCTCTATGAAATTATCTATAATTGCATCTACTATTTGTGTGGCTTGTTGAACTGTAGCCACCTCCATATTATCCTGCCCAGCCTCTTCCTCAATTATCTGTTCAGGGAATTCTGGGAAGTTTTTAGAGGCTGGTTGTATCTCTGTGACATCTGGACTGCTTTGTCCATCTTCTTGTTCTATGACCTGGTCCGTCATTTCCCTCAAGTGGAGTCTTGTAGACCTCCGAGTTCCAGATGCAAACTTCTTCTTTTTGCTCTATTTTTTGGTGACAGCAGGGGTTATGGGGTTAGTTTCAGATGCCTCTATTTCCCTTGTTGTTTCTTCCCCTGTTGGGCTAGGTGCTTCATTTCTCTGTTCTGACAAATCAGTTGCAACTTCAAAAAAATGAACCTTTTTCTATTTTTCTGTTCTGCTTCTAGTTCTAGATCCTCTTTTCTTTTGTCTTTTTGCTTGTGAAGTTGAAGGTTCTGGAGCAAGGTGTTCTACTGCTGTTGGGTATGTTTCTATCTCTGCAACAACTTCTGTAGCACCTTCTGTAGTTTCCTCTGCAGCATCTTCTGCAACATTTTTTGTAGTAGTTGTTTCTTCTTCTATAGCAACATCAGTAGTATCTGTTTCTTCCTCTTCACCCTCATCTCCAAAAATTACATCATTTAAGGTGGAGTAAAACCTCTCAAAGCTCCTAGGGTTTCCTCTAAAATGGTGTTGGCAAACTAGTTTGATAAGACCATGGTGGCGAAGACTTCCTTTTCCTTCCTGATATCTTTTTGCCATGTTTTTTAATTCCTGGTGCAAGTATAGGGGAAGATTTACCCTAAACTCTGGTTGTTGCCTACCATGTCTGAGATGATTTAGAATTTTTATGTGATGCCCTGACAATAGTACATACTGCCCTTCACAGGTTAGAAATTTGATTACCCATGTGGCTACTTCATCCCAGGGTTCCTGCAGGCTGGCCCTTTTTACCCCCTTGCATGTGTTATTATGTGTTAAATACTCAGGTGCCCTATCATTTTCTTCCAGAAATTGATTGACTGTGTTTACCAATGTATTTTTGCCAGACCTAGAAATTGGAAGACCTTCTAATGGCAGCTCAATAATTTGACTCAGAACTTCAGGGGTTACCTCAATAGTCATGTCGTTAACGTGTGCCCGGTTGTTTCTGAACGTGTGGGCGAACATGCCGGCCAAGTCTTCAGAGGACCCATTAAATTTATCCAAAAATGGCATAAGCCCTCCATCTTCAAAAATTTGCACCACTTCTAGATTTTCTCGGAGATGGGTGGTGTCTGCCGGTTCCATTCTTGTTTTTCGCCCCATTTTCCTGTCTTGGTTCATCACAAACTGCTCTCTTCTACCGCTATTCCTCTGCTGGATCTCTGATTTTCGACGTTTGCAACTTTGCAGGGTTTCTGTGTCATGCAGGGTTTTCTCTATTTTTGTTCTTCGAAATGAACCGTAATCTCTGAGCACTGTACTTCGTAATAATTTTGCGTTAGCAAATACGTCTTCGAAAAGAAGAGTGGCACACGTTTCTACTTTTTTGCTTCGAACACATGTCCATCAATGATTACACAAATGTCCTTGCCGTCAGATCCACCTTATTCGCTTTTAGTTTTTCTATTTTTCCTGTAGATTCTCACGTGCATGTTTATTAGCATCAAAAATTGGTGGCATACGGTTGGTCACGTCCTCCGTGATTCTGGTATTTTCCAATGGGTGCAAAAACAAACCATATGCTGATTGACACGTGTTCCTTTATCGTATGCGTCAAAAGAATTTTCACTTGATTGTATTTCTTTCCTTCTCTGGATGCCACGTGGAGATATTACATTGAATGTTCTTTCCGAAGATTATAATTTATTGCGCAAACAAAACTTCATTCCGAAGATTATGACTTCATTCTGAAGACGAGTCTTCATTCCGAAGACAAATCCTCATTCCGAAGATTATAACTTCATTCCGAAGATTATGACTTCATTCTGAAGACAAATCTTCATTTCGAAGACAAATCCTGCTTCATTCTGAAGACAAATCCTGCTTCATTCCGAAGACAAGGCTTCATTCCGAAGACAAATCTTCATTTCGAAGACAAAGCTTCATTCTGAAGATAAGGCTTCATTCCGAAGACACTTAATAGCCTTCATTCCAAAGACAAAGCTTCATTCTGAAGATAAGGCTTCATTCCGAAGACAAAGCTTCATTCCGAAGACAAATTGTCATTCCGAAGATGAAGTGTGACAATCTGCTGTCATTCCGAAGACAATTTCAATCCGAAGACAACACAACAATTAGTCTGAAGAAGATAGCAGGTACTATTTTTGGCATTCTTGTTCCGAAGATTAGGCAAAAATCAATATTCCCATTCTCAAAACATGTTTTAAGTATGCCAACTCTTATGGATATCTTTTATGCTAATGGTTAATTGTTATATACTATATATCAATCATTTACAATGAAGAAATGTAAGAAATATATACCTGATTAAAATAAGTTAATGCAAGTTTTTGAAATATGACTGTCTTCGTTGATGTTCTCGCTGAGAATTTCTGCAACATTTCAAAACAAGTGCAATTGGTGAATTTGTACAATGATGGTTCAGAAAATTTTCAAGGTTATGCATGCCAAAAACTGGTTTTCATGCATACCAACCCAGTAGTGCCTTGAAAAAGGTTTTCACTGCTGAGTTATTCATTTTTCTCTTTTTTTTTTTTTTTCTTTACCTCTCCTTTTCTCTTTTTTTTTCTTGATTCTGACTATGCCCATGAAGGAATTTCATGATTTCCCTGAAATCATGCCCATGAAGGAATTCATAATCAAAATTTATTCATCTTTTTGTTTTCTATTTTTTTGATTTTTTTGTATTTTTCTATTTTTTCTTGAAATCCATGATCATGCTGATTGTTTTGAAGTGGAAGAGGAAATTTCTTCCACCTGTTGTGTATCCAAACTGTCAAGCTGTTGCAAGAATTCCTCTTTAGTCAGAGGTGTATGGTACACCCTGAGGCGATGTCCATTCACTACCAACTTTCTCTGTGACCCATCAATAGGAGATAAACGGACTGCTCCATTGTCAAATACCTCCTCAATCTGGTAAGGTCCAAGCCATCTAGTTCTCAGCTTTCCAGGGAAGTCTTCATAGCGAGAATCAAATAATAAAGCCCAATCTCCTTGTTGAAGTTTCCTCTGCTGAATGT
Organism: Wollemia nobilis; assembly: GCA_028583015.1. Taxonomy (NCBI): domain Eukaryota; kingdom Viridiplantae; phylum Streptophyta; class Pinopsida; order Araucariales; family Araucariaceae; genus Wollemia; species Wollemia nobilis. Next base: position 1,465,431 of record JAQPPZ010011065.1, on the reverse strand, counting down.
GACTATCATGCCACAATTTTCTCTGCTCCTGAATTACTTCAGTTTGGTGCAGAGCATCCAACCTAAGTTCATCCAATGCATTCAACTGCAGAATCCTGTCTGTCCGTGCCTGTGACAATTCAATTCCAATTTCCAATGTTGTGCGCAGTGTTAGTAGCTCAAATTCAATAGGTAAGAGGGGCTTTTTACCAAAGACTAGTTCATAAGGTGTGAATCCAGGAGTGGATTTCCAAGTAGTATTGTAAGCCCATACCGCTTCGTGTAATTTATCTAGCCAATTCTTCCTATGAAAAGCTACTATTTTTGTTAAAATTCGTTCCAGTTCCCTCGTTTGTTACCTCAACCTGGCCATTTGCTTGTGGGTGATAAGGTGATGATTTTCTATGTTTGATTTCATATAATTCTGTAAATACCTCAATGACTTTGGATGCAAATTGGGGTCCTTGGTCTGTGGTGATAGACCGAGGAGCTCCAAATCTCTGAAAAATCTGAGTATACAAGAAATCAACGACCTTCTCTTCACGAGCATGTTTGAAAGCACGCACCTCTACCCACTTTGTCAAGTAATCACTGCATACTAGAATATGCACCTTTCCTTGAGAAGGTGGATCAATAGGTCCTACAAAATCAAGCCCCCACCTCTCAAATGGCTCTAAAACCAATTGAGGCTGTAGTGGCATTTCATTTGTATGAGTGGGTTTCCCCATTCTTTGGCATGCATCACAATGCTTGATGTACTTTTTCACATCCTTGTGAAGAGATGGCCAATAATATCCTGTCCCTAAGACTTTTCTAATTATGATTTTTACAGAGTAGTGTCCACCTGAGGGTTCATCATGACAAGCCCTAAGGATATCATACACCTCATCCTTTCGGATGCACCTACGTAACACATGGTCAGGACTGCACTTAAAGAGTATACCCTTGATCCATTCAAAAGAAGAACTCTGTCTAATTAATTGTTTCTTCTATTTTGAAGTGAAATGTGGAGGAACTTTCCCCGTGACCAAGTAATTGGCTATATCTGCAAACCAAGGTGATTGGACCGATATAGCAAATAGTTTTTCATCGAGAAAGGTGTCTTCAACTAATTCCCCTTCATCTCGTGTTCTGTAGTCCGGACAAGAAATCTGCTACAACATTAGCTTTTCCTGGTTTGTTGATTATAGTGATATCAAATTCTTGTAGCAACAGTAACCAACGAATAATTCTTGCACTTACCATAGGTTTATTCATCAAATATTTAATGGTTGTGTGATCTGTGTGAATAAATATTTGATAACCTATGATATAATGCCTAAATTTGTTGATGGCATAAATGACTGCTAAGAATTCTTTTTCAGTTGTGGTATAATTTTTCTCAGCTCCTGTCAAATTCTTGCTAATGTAGTAGATGGCATAGTGTTCACCATTGTCAATTTGTCCTAATGCTGCTCCAATTGCAGTATTGGAAGCATCAGTCTGTATGTGAAATGGTAATGTCCAATTAGGGCCTCTTAACACAGGTGGAGTTACTAATTTTTCTTTCAGAGCTTCAAATGATTCCTGACATCTTGCAGTCCAGGAAAATTCAGAATCTTTAGTCAATAGGGCAAACATGGGATTGGCTATTGTGCTAAAGTTGGGAATAAACCCGCGGTAAAAACCAATGTGTCCTAGAAAGCTTCCGACATTAGTCCGAGTTTTTGGAGGAAGAAGATTCTTGATAATTTCCACCTTCTTTGGATCAACTTGGATTCCCTGAGGAGAGATGTGATGACCAAGAACTATTCCTTCCTTCATCATCATAAAACATTTTTCTGGATTCAAGGATAACTGGTATGTTTCACAACGACCTAAAACTTTGTCAAGGTTTTCCAATGTAAAGTCAAAAGTCCGTCCGCACACTCGTGAAATCATCCATGTATATCTCAACACAGTTGGTAGTTAGATCAGAAAATATTGCTAAAACTGCTCGCTGAAACGTTGTTGGGGCATTACACAAACCAAAAGGTAAAACCCTATAGGCAAATGTTCCCCATGGACAGGTAAAGGTTGTTTTCTCTTGATCTTCAGGTGCAATCTGAATTTGATTATATCCACTAAATCCATCAATAAAACAAAAGTATCTTTTTCCAAAAAGGGTATCTAACACCTGATCTATGAAAGGTAATGGAAAATGATCTTTGTATGTCACCTTATTCAGCTCTCTCGTAGTCTACACATATTCTCATTTTTCCATTTTTCTTAGGAACTATAACCAATGGAGAGACCCACCGGCTATCGAAAATTGGGTAAATGAATCCTACCTCCAGAAGTTTTTCAATTTCTTCCTTTACAATATCCCTTAGGGCAGGATTCAGTCTTCTCTGGAGTTGTCTTACTGGCTTGACTTCTTCAGTATAAATTTTGTGGGTACATATATCAGGGTGAACTCCCGACATATCTTTATAGTTCCAAGCAAAAGCATGAACATGCTTCGCAAGACAACTATCAATTTATCTTCCTCTTCCCTAGTAAGCCAGCTATAAATGTTTAAAAATTTTCCTGGCTGGACTTCTATTTGTTTTGTATTTGGAAGGACCGAACTCACTTCTTCATACCCGGTGATTAGGGAGTTAAGAGGACACTGCTGAGATGGGAGAAAGTAAGAAATTTTTGTTTCATTATTCTCTGATGGAAGCATATCCTGTATGGAACAGTGAGAAGGAAAAATCAAGTGATGGTGCCACCCATGTGGTAGTGAAACAGAGTTTTCCTGTGATAGTACAGATGGTTCACCTTCAGAATTTTGGTTCTCCTCATTCCTTAACAATTGCTGGATATTTATTGCTTCTTCTTCTAACCCTTGTTCATGCAGAACATTCATTAGGATAGTTTCATTTTTCGAGTTTTCTGTGTCATGGAGGTCTTCTGTGTGTTCCCTTACTACCAAGGTGGCTAGTGTGGAAATAACCTCCTCTGATTCTTCATCTGAATCAGGAAACCATAACTGACCTAAGAAATTGCTGGAGGGTCTTGCAGGAGGATACAGAGATATCTGTTTTAGATCAATACCATTTGAAATAGTCATTTTTCTAGATCTGCAGTCTATGAAGGTTGCTGCAGCTTGCAAGCCAAGGTCTTCCTAAAATGATGGGATATCCATGTGTTGAATTTCTTGGTTGTAAAACCAAAAAATCTACAGGGAATTCCCAAGATGAAACTTCTATAGGAACATCTTCAATGATACCTTCAGGTTTTGCAACTGACCTATCAGCCATTTCTAAAACTGTAAATGTGGGGCTGAGATGCTTGAGCTGTAATTGTTTCATTATATCCTTGGTCATGACATTTATTGTAGCTCCTAGATCTACTAAGACATTTGATATTGGTACTGAACCTATAGTAACTATGATAACTGGACTTCCTAGGTCACTATACTTTGGAGGTAATAGTTTCCCAGATAAGAGATCAACTATCTTTCCTTCAATCTGAATAGTCTTGGGAAATGCCTTCTTTTTCCTTCCTGCTCTTCTAATGCACAAATCTCGGATAGTACTTTTAATCACTGGTATATCCTTAATGGCTTGCAATAAGGGCAATGATATGGTTAACTTTTTAAGTTCCTTGACCAGGTCTGATTCAGAATTTTTTGCTGTTGTATTGAATCTTTCAGGATATGGAATTATCCTTGATGAAGGTAATTGTTCTGCTGTGGTTCTATTTTTTCTTCTTCTTTCTCTATTGTTGGTTCCACTATAATTGGTTCCAAGGGTTCTTGCTCTTCATTTTCTTTGCTTTTATTGGAAATGGGTTCATGTACAATTTTTCCTGAACGAAGTTGGATGTTACTACAATCAATAACATTGATTTCAATATTTTCTTCAACTTTCAGCCACATAGACAGGGGATGCCTGTCTCATGTTGTTTGGATTAGTGACTGATTGAGCTAGGAAGTTGAGGTTGTTTCACCTATTGTGTTTGTTGTGGTTGGTTTTGTTTGTCTTGAAAGTTTTGAGTAGGTGCAGGCAGCAAATGCTGATTCTGACCTTGATTTCTTTGCTGTCTTGGATAGGACTGGTATTGTTGATTCCACTGTGGTTGATTTTGCATCCAATGTGGATTAGTCTGATTCTGATTCTAGGGTGGATTGTTTTGACTCCATGATGGGTTGCTTTGATTCCAAGATGGGTTGTTTTGATTCTGATTCCAGGCTGAATTACTCCAATTTGTTTGTGGCCATTCTTGGGAATTTGTCCATTGAGGATAATTCCAAGGACGTTGGGGTGGTTCTGATTGTCCCCAAGGCATAGTACCAGGATTATGCCCCCAATTTGTAGGAAAACGAGGGGGATTTTGGTATTGAGAGAAATTTCCCCCTTGTTTTGGTCCAATATAGTTGAGTTCCTCAATCTGATTTTCTAACACAGTTTTGAGTTGTGGTAGCAGGTGGCATTGATCACTTGAATGCCTTTTTGAACAGATACTACAAATGGCTGAGATAGATGTTTTATTCAAAGGACATTCCTGCAAAGCATGTTTATTTCTACATCTTGGGCAATAAATTGCCAAAGGTTCTGTGTTTTTTGCTTTTGCAGACATTTCCCCAAAGTTGTGTTTAATTGCACTAGAATATCAGTTTTAAAATTTGCAAGTTCTTCTATTAGTTCCTTCACATCAGTGCCATTTGTATTTTTTTTCTTTCTTCCTTGCTTATTGCGAGAGTAATTCCTGCAGAGATCCATAATTTCCTCATTACTGAGAGTATTTACATCTCCTCTTCCCATCAAATCCAATACATCTCTGGATTCATCTTGCAATCCTCTCAAAAATATGGTTTTGTATAACTCCGGTTCTACAAGTCCACATCTCCTTTGAACAAAGGAGAACCTATCAAGATAGTCTTCTAATGTTTCATCATCTTCCTGTTTAATCTTGAATAACTCATCTTTCCTGTTCCTTACACGACAATACTCCTGATATTTGTCTAAAAACATAGTTTCCATTTGATCCCAAGTTCGGATGGAATTTGGCTCTAAACTCATGAACCAACGTAATGCTGAGTCCTTGAGTGTTGAGGGAAAAACCTTAAGTTTCTGATTGTCATTTACATAATCATAGGTTTGACACACTACCTTGAATTCAAATAAAAATGGATCAGGATCTTCAGATACAACACCTCGAAAGGTTGGAAGTACTGAAGGTGAAATAGTCTTCATGGGAGAGTTTTGTGTTGGATTCAAATGGATAGGATATTCAAATGTTATGGAAGGTTGAGGAATATCCCGATCATCTCCTTCATCATGGGCATAGCCATGTTGGCCATTGCATCCCTCTGCCATAGTTTCTGGTCTCTTAGTTAAACTTATCCAAATTTCTCTCTCAAGAGGTCCAAGACCCTCTGTTGATAATGAGTCTGACGATTCTTCTTTCTCAGGATGTTCTAGTGATGGTGAAACTGGTGATTTTCCTTTCTCAGAATGTTCTAATGATGGTGAGACTAGTGATTTTTCTTTCAATATTTCTGGTAATTCAAACACAGGTGATTCACCCCTTAGGCGTGAAGATCTCCTTAATGGAACAAGCCAGGGATCCTTTTGGGTAATTCTACCTTTTTCATCCCTAGACTTACTCATTCATGTTCACTCTAAATGACATAAATTATATGTCAATAGTTGTTATTTTAACCAACTGTTCTATTCAGATTTTATCCTGAATTTTCATAGTTCAGTCTAACTAACAGCTATTGGACTGTTGTTACCTTCTAGCAACACGTATCCCCGACAACGACGCCAAAATGATGCATTGTCATTATACACATCATTAATTCTCAATGAATTTGTCAATCCAGGGTTGTGTACAAGGCTATCTATGAAAGAAGGGGCAAACAGGGCTATAACTTAGGTCAATCTAGAGCAACAGGTTTTATTGGTGAAACCGATTGTGTGGGGGGTTTTAGGACATTCCTATCTCTAAATTGCATGAATTAAACCTTAATCTAAGTTGCAGAATTGGAAACTAATCATTAACTACAGAAATGAAGTCCTAATTACAATTGCAGAATGAGACCTAATTATGTTGCATAAATAACAGTTGCAGAATTGAAAGTCTGATTCTAATTGCAGAAGGAAAATCTAATTACTTTTGTAGTAATGAAAATCTAATTCTAATATGGAAATGAAAACTGTCAAGGCTCTGTAATAGAAGGTTGTCAATCTTCTCATGCAGGGGTTGACAACAAAACATAAAATGCAAGAAATTACAGAAAATAGTAAATTCTGGGAATGAAAGTCTCGCACTAAATTGAAAGCTTTGCTGAAAGTGAGGATTACAACCAAATCATTAATCACAAAACATAAAATAAACTAAGATTGCAAATATCATTAGTTGTTTACAAAGGAATGAAAGGACAAGTTCTACAACTCATTCTACTGTAGCAAAATCAGAATAAAAACCTGTTGTTAGTCCTCCTCCTAGGTCTGGAAGTGGCCAACCTCTTTGTCCAGAAGAAGGTATGAGTCTCTCTCTCTTTAGATCTTAATCACACTCATTTATAGACAATATAAAATAGAAACAATATACTTTTATTGATTCAAAAACATGATTACAATAATGCTGCTAAAAACTGTTATAGGACTGTAACAGTCACTTTCTGACTATCACCTATTACTGATTTCTCTATTCTATTCCTCTTACTTTCTATTACTTTATTTCTTCTACTTCCTTTCTACCCTCCTAGCTCAACCTGAATGGGAGCCCTATTTATAGATGTCCTAAGATTTACTAACAAGCTGAAAAGATCTAATCCTATTATGCTGCAACAATTCCTGGTTTTTATCCTAGAAGAAGATCATCTTTTGATCTTTCCATAAATGGTGACTTTGGTCGGCAAGGATGGCAAATTCAGATCTGAGATATTTCCTTTTATCCTTTTCAATATTTATTTCCCTTTTTCCAACGTCATAATTCGGTCAATAAGTCAAAAAGCACATTCTGTCTTCATTCTGAAGATAAGTGGCTCATTTCGAAGATACTGCAATTCTCATTTCGAAGATCCGCTCATTTCGAAGATACTACAGTTCTCATTCTAAAGATCCACTCATTTCAAAGATACTAAGTTCTCATTTGAAGATCCGCTCATTTCGAAGACACTATAGTTCTCATTTCGAAGATCCGCTCATTTCGAAGACACTATGTTTTCTCATTTCGAAGATATCTGTTCATTCCGAAGAGACTTCGAAATGAACAAATGTGGGCTCCTTAAATGATTTCCTCTGCATTTCTCATGTGGGTTACTTCTCAGGATCAGATCCCAATGGTCTTCATCTCTTTCCACATGTGAATTCCATGCCTTGCCATTCATTGGCAATGGGTCGGAATTTACATGGGAAAACCTAGCTTTTGCCGCATAAGAATAGTTTCCTTGAACTCGTTGCAGATTTAGGTAAAATGAATGCTTGAGACATATCAAAACATGATTAGTGAAGTGCTGCTATTAATCTAAGCATATCTCATTTTAGCAAGTCATAACAAAACAACATAAAACTTATACAAAAAGTTGTAAAAATCAGAATATAGTACTTCAAATACATTCATCATGCAAATAGTTAATACACAACATATTGAATCAACTTAACTAGCATATTAGATTAAACATAAGAGTTTATAGGCAATTTTAGTGTTCAAAACATGTTATTTCGAAGACACTATAATTCTCATTTCGAAGATGCTATAGTTCTCATTCTGAAGATCCGCTCATTCTGAAGATGCTACAATTCTCATTTTGAATATCCGCTTATTTTGAAGACACTACAGTTCTCATTCTAAAGAGCCTCTCATTTCGAAGACACCGTGTTTTCTCATTTCGAAGATATTTGTTCATTCCGAAGAGACTTCGGAATGAACAAATGTGGGATATTTAAATGATTTCCTCTGCATTTCTCATGTGGGTTACTTCTCAGGATCATATCCCAATGGTCTTCATCTCTTTCCACATGTGAATTCCATGCCTTGCCATTCATTGGCGGCTGGCTAGAATTTACAAGGGAAAACCCAGCTTTTGTCGCACAAGAATGAGCTTTCCTTGAACTGTTGCTAGATTTAGGTAAAATGAATGCTTGAGACATATCAAAACATGATTAGTGAAGTGTTGCTATTAATCTAAGCATATCTCTTTTTAGTAAGTCACAACAAAACAACATAAAACTTATACAAAAAGCTGTAAAAATCAAAATATAGTACTTCAAATATATTCATTATGCAAATAGTTAATACACAACATATTGAATCAACTTAACTAGCATATTAGATTAAACATAAGAGTTTATAGATAATTTTAGTGTTCAAAACATATTATGATTGGGGCATTTTCAGGCCTCATTAGTTACTCTTTGGAACTCTCTTGAATGGACTGCAATAGAACATATAGCTTGGAGGGGTGTTCTCACATCACATTTTAGAAATAATGTCACAACTAAACATATTTTAATCACAAATTTTTATGGGGCTCAAAACCTAGATTGTCAGATGCATCAATGGAAAGTTGTGCATAACATGAGAGTCTCAAGGGAAGATTTAGACTGGATTATTGCTAGGGATTTTAATGCTAAATTATCCTCTAGAGATCAGGAAGGGGGAACCCCAATTTTGGACCCAGGGGATCGACTTATGATTTCCCAAGTCCAGGCATTACACTTGGTGGATATTAAATTCCCTGGAACCAACTATACTTGGACTAATAAGATGAGGGAGCCACATAGCAGGAAGGTGAAGTTAGACCATTTTTTGGTTTCAGAGGAGGCATTTGTAAAATGGAATATAAAATTTTAGATTTTGGAGGGTCCAATTTTAGATCACTTTCCCATTTTGTTGGAAGGAGGGATCAAGACATTACAACATCACAAACCATTTAAATTTGAAAACTTTTGGTTACAAAAAGAGGAACTTCGAAAGAAAATTCCATAGTGGTGGGAAGGTCACCCAACATATGGGACAACAATTTTTAGATTCCACAAACAACTTCATTATGTCAAAGATCAACTGAAACAATGGAGGCGAGCTAACAAGACAAAATTCTAGGTCCAAAGAGCTCCATTGGTGGCCAGATGGGATGAGGTTCAAAAATACTCCAGAGAAGGAACAATTACAGAGCATCTCAAAGAAGAGGATGATGCATTGTGTAAAGCGGTTGAGGACATTGACAACCAAGAGGAGACCTACTGGAAACAGAGAGCAAGAACAACTTGGTTATTAGAAGGTGATAAAAATACCAAATTTTTCCATCGGACTGCTTATGCTAGGAGACAGATGAACAACATGGAAGCTCTTCAAGATGAGAATGGACACTCCTTTGATACTCTTTCAGGTATGCATTTCCATTCAATGGATTATTTTTCTAAACTATTTAAGGAAAGTATGGTGCAAGATGAAGAGGCTAAAAAATTAGACCCTCTGTTATTTTTGAAGAAGAAAATTAGACCCTACTTAAACCCATTGATAGAGAGGAACTGAAGAATGTAGTCTTTGGAATGAACACTGGAAAAACTCCAGGTCCAAATGGCTTTCCAATTGAGTTTTTTCATGCCTTTTGGGAGAACTTGGAGGAGGATGTAATGGTCATTACAGAGGAGTCCAAAGGTAGTAAAAGAATGCTTAAAGCATTAAATCATACTTTCATTACCTAAATTCCAAAAGGGGAGGAGGGGGTACATATTTCAAATTATAGACCTATTGCCTTATGCAATGTCATATATAAAATAAGGTAATGGCCGAGTGGCTAAAACCTCTTCTACATAACATTATTTCCTCAGAGCAAGGGGGTTTTGTTGAGGGTAGGCAGATCTTGGATGGTGTGGTTCTAGCTCAGGAGGCAATCCATTCAATGCAAACATCTGGTAATAGAGGAATGTTCATAAAATTAGATATGTCAAAGGCTTATGATAGGGTGGAGTGGAGCTTCTTGTCAAAGATGATGGCAACCTTTGGTTTCTCTCAGGATTGGATAGAATGGGTCATGAGTTGTGTTTCTACTCCGACATACTCAGTGTTAATCAAGGGTATTCCCTCGCAATCGTTTGGAGCTACTCGAGGCCTTCGTCAAGGATATCCTTGCTCTCCCTATATTTTTCTCATATTGGCTGAAGGATTGGGTAGACTTATCTTGAGGAGAAGACAACAAGGTTTGCTAACAGGTATCAAGGTGGGTGAGGAAGTTTTGACTCACCTACAGTTTGTGGATGATACAGGATTGGTGGGAGTGGCCAGCTTCAGGGAAGCAAGAATGATTAGAGATACACTTAATGTCTACCTTAGGGCTACAAACCAAGTCATCAATGATAAAAAATCCAAAGTGTATTTTTCAATCTTGATCAAAGGCTTCATGACAGAGTTGTAGAGATCTTGGGATTCACAAGGACTTATCTCCCAGTGGTATACTTGGGGGTCCCTTTGCATTTTAAAAAACTAAAACTAGATATCTGGAGGAATATTTTGGATTGTATCAAGGATAGAATTAATCATTGGTCTCACAAATGGTTAAGCTATGGGGGTAGATGAACTTTTTTACAGTCAGTCATTCAGGCCATGCCAATTTATAAATTTTCTATCCTTGCTGCCCCACATACTATATGGAAAGAGTTGGACAAGATGGCTAGAAAATTTTTATGGGAAGGAGTAAAAGGAGAGAGTAAATGGGCCTTAGTAGGTTGGGACAAAGTAAGCCAGCCCAAGGTAAAAGGAGGTTTGGGGCTGAGAAGATCAAAGTTAAATAATAAAGCTTTGGCCGGAAAGCTTTACCGGAGGTGGATTTCCCAACCAACTTCTTTATTCAGTAGAATCTTAACTAGTAAATATTTTGGATATGTAAACCCAAATGAGGTGGGCCATTTCCCTTTAGATGGTAATGGATCCTTAGTGTGGCAGGCTCTCAAGTTAGGATCTCAGGTAGTAAAAGATAGATTATTTTGGAAAGTGGGGAGAGGGGAGAAGGCACTATTTTGGACAGATTCATGGGATCAATACCCACCTATCATTGTTGAATTTCCTAAATTACAACAAATAAAAATAGCCATAGAAACCAAGGGATGGGTCCAAATTAAAATTTACTTCAACACTAGTCAACTGGGGGATTATAAGTTTAAACAACTTAAGAAGTTGGATGAGTGGCCAATTTCAATCCCTCCGGATTTGACACCCATCATGACTAAAATCTTGGCAGAAATATTTCTCACAGGTAGAGACGAGGAGGATGAATTAGCTTGGGGCTATGGGAGCCTTGGTGTCTACACAATGAAGGATAGATATGATAAGATCCTTCCAGAGCCTCCTCCTCATACATATTAGGTTGAGGATTGGAGAAAGATTTGGCAGTCTAAGGGTTGGCTGAAAGTAAATTTTTTTGCCTGGCAGTTCATGCATAATGGAATTCTTACTTTTGATAAACTCAGATGTAAGGGAATCATCGGTCCATCTCAATGTGTTTTATGCTTGAAGAGCGAGGAAACAACTGATCACTTGATGTTTGAGTGCCCATTCACGCTCTAGATTTGGGAGAGATGGTTTTTATATTATAAAATTCAAGTTAATGGTGATTTGAATCGAATTAATATTTGGGAAAGATGGAAGAGGGGTAGATTTAAATTTAAAGCTCTTTGTATTGGTTGGGAGCTTGGATTAAACTTTATCTGGTGGCAAGTGTGGTTGGAGAGAAATGCTAGAATTTTTAGAGAAACTTTTTCTTCTTTAGATGGAGTTTGGCAGGTCATTTGGAGCAAAGTCACGTAAACTATGGCAGTCTATGCTAAAGAGGAAACTCAGGTTGTTATTGGGGCAATGGAAAAGGAAGTTGAAGTGCAAGAGGGATAGGACAGAGCTAGTTGGAAACCAGCCCCAGAAGTTTGGATTAAAATTAATACGGATGGAGCTGCAAAAGGCAATCCGGGTAGAGCTAGAATTGGAGTGGTTTGCTGGAATCATGTTGGAATAGTTCTCTATTAGAAACTGCAAGGCTTGGGAAGAGCCACAAACAATGAAGCATAAGCCTTAGCTATCAAATCTTCTTCTATTTGGGTAGTAAAACAAGGCCACAAGAGGATAATACTAGAAAGAGATTCTCAAATAATGGTTGGAGCTCTAGATTGCATGAGGAACTTTGCTTTGAAAACATGGAGGTTGAGGATTCTTGTCACTAAAATTAAGGAATTATGAAGGGAATTAGATGATGTGATTTCAGTTTATGTGAGTAGAGATCTAAATAAATTGGTAGACTTCCTGGCTAAGATGGGTGCTGAGAAGGAGGTAGGGGTTCAGTTGCACAATGACATGGCTATTGAGGATGAGGTGATTAGGCAGGGTGTTGAAAGGTCCCTGAACCTTGTACAAAGTAGCCATGGGCCTCCGAAGAGGGAGGAAAAGGGGAAGAACGGTGGCAGCAGACCAAGACAGCTTGAGGACAGCAGGGGCCACCTAAGGTATAGGCACCCAGAGTAACCCACTAGAAGAACTAACTTTTTTTTGCATGTTTTCTAAGAAGACCGAAGAGGCCCATGAGCTAAAGATCAAAGAAAAAGCAAAAAACCACAAGGAGGAAGGTGTCGTGATTTTGCGACATGTTGCAACATCATGGCCAAAATAGAAGTGTCACGATATCACGACATGTTGCATCATCGCGGCCAAAGGAGGAAAGGTTTCGTGATATCGCGACATGTTGCATCGTCGAGGCCAAAGGAAAAAAAGTGTCGCGATATCGCGACATGTTGCATCGTCATGACCAAAGGAGAAAAAGTGTCATGATATCACGACATGTTGCATCATCACGGCCAAAAGAGAAAAAGTTTCGTGATATCGTGACATGTTACAACATCACGACCAAAGGAGGAAAAGGTGTCACGATATCGCGACTAGATGCATCATCATGGCCGAAGGCGAGAAAGTGTCACGATATCGCGACATGTTACAACGTCACTGCCAGAAGAGAAGAAGTGTCGCGATATCGCGACATGTTACTTCGTCGCGATCAAAGGAGGAAAGGTGTCATGATATCATGACATGTTGCATCGTTGAGGTCAAAGGAGAAAAGGTGTCACGATATCGCAACATGTTGCATCATCGCGGCCAAAGGAGAAAAATTGTTGCGATATCGTGACATGTTGCATCGTCACGGCCAAAAGAGAAAAAGTTTCACGATATCGTGACATGTTGCATCATCACGGCCAAAAGAGAAAAAGTGTCGTGATATCGTGACATGTTGCATCGTCGCGGCCAAGAGAGAAAAAGTGTCATGATATCACGACATGTTGCATCGTCGTGGCCAAAGGAGAAAAAGGTCATGATATCGCGACATGTTGCATCATCGCGGCCAAAGGAGAAAAAGTGTCGCGATATCGTGACATGTTGCATCGTCGCAGCCAAAAGAGAAAAAGTGTCACAATTTCGCGACATGTTGCATCGTCGCGGCCAAAAGAGAAAAAATGTCACGATATCGCGACATGTTGCATCGTCGCTGCCAAAGGAGGAAAAGGTGTTGCAATATCGCGACATGTTGCAAAGTCGCGGCAAAAGGAGAAAAAGTGTCGCGATATCGCAACATGTTGCATTGCCGTGACCAATGGAGGAAAAAGTGTCGCGATATCATGACATGTTGCATCATCGCGGCCAAAGAGAAAAAGTGTCGCGATATCACGACATGTTGCATCATCGCAACAAAAAGAGAAAAAGTGTTGCGATATTGCGACATGTTGCACAATGACATGGCTATTGAGGATGAGGTGATTAGGCAGGGTGTTGAAAGGTCCCTGAACCTTGTACAAAGCAATCGTGGGCCTCCGAAGAGGGAGGAAAAGGGGAAGAACGGTGGCAGTAGACCGAGATAGCCTGAAGATAGTAGGGGCCACCTAAGGTATAGGCGCCCAAAGTAACCCACTAGAAGAACTAACTTTTTTTTGCATTTTTTCCAAGAAGACCGAAGAGGCCCATGAGCTAAAGATCAAAGAAAAGGAAAAACACCACAAGGAGGAAGGTGTCGCGATTTTGTGACATGTTGCAACGTCATGGCCAGAAGAGAATAAGTGTCGCGATATCGTGAAATGTTGCATTGTCGCAGCCAAAGGATGAAAGGTGTCATGATATTGCGACATGTTGCATCGTCGAGGCCAAAGGAGAAAAGGTGTCGCGATATCGCGACATGTTGCATCGTCATGGCCAAAGGAGAAAAAGTTTCATGATATCGCGACATGTTGCATCGTCACGGCCAAAAGAGAAAAAGTGTCATGATATCACGATATGTTGCAACGTCACGACCAAAGGAGGAAAAGATGTCGCAATATCGCGACAGGATGCATCGTCGTGGCCGAAGGCGAGAAAGTGTCGCGATATCGCGACATGTTGCAACGTCGCTGCCAGAAGAGAAGAAGTGTCGCGATATTGCGACATGTTGCTTCATCATGGTCAAAGGAGGAAAGGTGTCACAATATCGCAACATGTTGCATCGTCGAGGTCAAAGGAGAAAAGGTGTCGCGATATCACTACATGTTGCATCCTCGCGACAAAAGGAGAAAAATTGTTGCGATATCGTGACATGTTGCATCATCACGGCCAAAAGAGAAAAAGTGTCGCGATATCGTGACATGTTGCATCATTGCAGCCAAGAGAGAAAAAGTGTCGCGATATCGCGACATGTTGCATCGTCACGGCCAAAGGAGAAAAATGTTGCGATATCGCGACATGTTGCATTGTCGCGGCCAAAGGAGAAAAAGTGTCGATCGTGACATGTTGCATCGTCGCGGCCAAAAGAGAAAAAGTGTCGCGATATTGCAACATGTTGCATCGTCGCGCGACATGTTGCATCGTCGGGGCCAAAAGAGAAAAAATGTCGTGATATCGCGATATGTTGCATCGTCGCAGCCAAAGGAGGAAAAGGTGTCGCGATATCGCGGCATGTTGCAACATCGCAGCCAAAGGAGGAAAAAGTGTCAAGATATCGCAACATGTTGCATCGTCGCGGCCAATGGAGGAAAAAGTGTCGTAATATCACGACATGTTGCATCGTCGCGGCCAAAGAGAAAAAGTGTTGCGATATCGCGACATGTTGCATCATCGCGACCAAAAGAGAAAAAGTGTCGCGATATTGCGACATGTTGCATCGAGTGAAAGATGAAAATTAAATTTTTTAGAATCTATTTTATTAGAAAATAATTGCAAATCCACAATAAAAGATAGTGTGCTTTAGGATATTATAGAATTAAAATATTGGGAGTATCGAGTGAAAAATATAATTAAATAAATTAATGTTTGGTACAAGAAATTTTTAAGAAGAGAGAATATATTTTCATTGGTTGAGCAATAGCCTGAAAATCTTGATGCTTTATTACATCAAGAAGAATAAAGAAATGTAAAGACCACTCATGTTTACAATGATGAAATTTTAGATAATATTTTGAATAGGCTGGAGAATTTAAGTGCTGAAGCCCAAGCATATTTCAATAAATGAGCAATTGGTAAGAAAAAAATAAAACTGGCAAAGGCTGCCAAAGTAGTTATAGAGGTAAGTCATGAGTATTTTGTTTAATCAAAATTTTCATACATTTATACATTTATTAACTAATATATTTTAAATTTTTTACTATGCAATCTACTTACGACAATGTGATGAATCAGGTGGAAATCCTGAAGGCTTTTTTGAACATGGCAAAGGAGAGTCTAGAATATGCTATCAAATTTAAAGAATGCTTATATAACACCATAAGAGAGAATAATGCCCTTAGTATAATAATAAAGAAATAGAATATAGATCCAAAAATTTTCTTGAAGAAACATGAGAAAGAAATACCTTCGAGTTCAAAAGAAGATCCAACCATAGAGGAAAGGGCATTGATCATGAGTTTGACGAATGCGGAGGAGAACCTGAGGATAGTTGGTAGCCTACAAAGGGAAAATTTTGGAACATTAGAGGTAGCATTTGGACAAGGGCAAGGACATGAGGAAAATCAATTGGATTCTACATCTCAGCAAGCACCTACATTAGTCCCCATAACCGAATAATATCAAAGTGGACGCACAATTCACTATTTTTGTAAAATTGTAAAAGAAAGCATCAAAGTGGACATAGTTCACTAGTTTTGTAACGAAAAGTGATTTAGAATAAATAAAAATAAAATCTAAATATGTCTCATATTTTTAAACTATTGTTTAGTTTTTTATTAAATCTTTGTAGATATTTCAATTCACCACAAAGAAATGTGTTATTAAGAATAAGTTTTATTTTATTATCATTAAGCTATCCAATGTTTACAATATTCAACAAAGCAAAGCAAAGTTATTATATAAAACATATAATATTATGAACAAAGGGTTTTCCATAAAATAAAAATTGCATTAACTAGTATGACATATTATTTGAAAAAATCATCAATCCAAATAAAAATTCAAAATCTTGAAGGAAGGATATGACATATTATTTTAAAAAATCATCAATCCAAAGAAAAATTCATAATATTGAAGAAAGATGTTTACAAAAATCAGGCAATATGTTAGAAACTCATCTATCCAAAAAAAATTCATAATCCTAAAGAGACGTTTGCAAAATTAATACAAATATTACAATGAAGGAAGTTGAAACAAACACTTCCCATCTTGTCCAAAATTAGTTGCATGCATAGTTGATCTTTGTATGTCAATAATTTGATCACTGTAGTTATCATTTTCCTCATTATCATCAATATTAGTGATACCTATTTTATCTGCTATAGATTTCCAAAATACCAGAGCTCTTTCATAAGGATACTTGTCCACCTCATAAGATGATACATATATTCTCAAGAAGTTCTCTAAATATTTATCCAGTCTATTACAAACTTCAGATTTCACAAAAGATAATGCACTGAAAACCCTTTCATCTTCCCTTGATTCCAAAATCATTGTTCGACATAATTCATATAAGAAAAAATATTTTCTCATCGTATACTATAAAGCTACTAGGGTACAAATTTTTTCACAAACATATAATAGAACTTGGTTCATTAGGATTAGTCAAATGTGAAATTTGATAAACCATTGTCATTCCAAAATATGTGGATTGATTGATCAAAAGTTCTTTATTTAGAATACTATTGATCTTAGTACCATTGAATTCCACACATTTAGCAAAATTTTTAATAATTGTACCCATATATTTTATAAACAACTCACTTTTACTATTATCATTGGTTCCTGGATCCCACAACACAGGGTTAAACACACCCATCGCTTCAAGCAACTCATCTCTTTGAAAATGGTATCTGATTTCTCTTGTTAATGAATCTGCTATTTTTATCAATTTAATCTTTGTACTGAGTAAAACTACATAAAATTTGTTGTATGTGATTGACATTTGTTCAACATATTCAACAACTATATTCAATCACTTTGACACAAAATGGAAATGCCAAAATCTGAGGAACAACTGTTGAAAACAGGGAATATAAAAAACAACTGTAAGATGCAGGTATCTACTCAAGGTGTTCAGCTAACATGCATTAATCATTAAAAATATAATCTAACACAACTAGTAACATGAAATAAAAAGTGTCAGGTTCCTACTAATTTGTTGCAGTAAGAAATGAGCAGAAAACCTGTCAAAGATGTTTCTTCTCCTAGGCCTGGAAGTGGCCCTTGCTCCCTAAACTAGAATAATGTGGAAAGAATTGTTCTAAACTATCTAAATATCACACACATTCACTTAGAATGCCAATATAATGGAAAAATTGCACCTTATTGATTATGTAGTAACATTACAGTAGTGTAGGAAAATACCTGCAAAATACTATTTTGTTACAATAAAAACAACTTATCTATTCTTGAATTCTTCTATACCTATATCCTACATGCTCAACCAAATGGAAACTAGGTTATTTATATTATTCTATTACAATGTTGATATGAGTTGTTGTTGTTCTTTAGATATGCCATCAATTGTTTCAGAACTGTTTTCCTAATATGCAAAAAATTATTCTGCTATAGTTTATCCATTTGCTTTGCTGGGCTGCAACCATTGGGAGAAAGGTATTGGAGGGAGTAAAGCAACCCCTTAGACAGTTGAAACCAACCTTATCTCACCATTTGCCATTGTATTGACCATTTTGTGGTTGATTTTGACCAAAACTATTCCTACTTTGCTCATTTCAAAGCTGCTTTGGAATATCAGGCAATATAACAGTTCTTGTGCTTATACGTGCATCCGATGCATAGGAAAGTGGTTTTGAGTGTGTGAACATCATCTTGTCATTCTCAGAAGACCTATTCCACCATTGGCACTTGCTGGAGCTGACCAATTCCAAGCCATGTTGTGTATGCATAGTTGGCTAGAATTTATATGGTCAATATTCTGTTTTTGCACAGTTGGCTTAATTTGAACAGGTTTTGGCACCCTTTTTAGCATTTGAATTTGTTAAAAATGTAATGAAAGCAAATAGAATGATTTCATAATAAAATACATATCAACACCTATTATTACAACTTCAAATAAATCCTAATTTGCTAGATAATTCAGTTGAAACAGGTCCGAAAATGCAAAAAAATAGTCAAAACAAAATATATGCTCTTCAACATTTAGAACATGTAAATGCTAATACATAATGCATTCTATCACCATAATCATCATCAAAACATAACATAAGGTGTTCCAAAGAGTTTATAAGTTATAAAAAATAGTCCATGGATGAGGCAATTCCCAGCCTCATCAGAAAGGGAACTAAAACCATGGATCATTGTCATCATACCTAAGGAATAATCAAGTTAATCCACCTTTGTCTCATAATTAAGAGGATGTGGCTCTTTACCATCTACAAAGTCAATTATTAGTGCTATTTTTACAAATACAATTTTTAAATCAACAAATTTCTATTGAAAATCATTCCATATATATTTAGATCCCTAAACCTAAATGCATCATACATATTTAACAAATATATATATATATATATATATATATATATATATATATATATATATATATATATACTTTTGAATTTTTTTAATAAATAAAAGCTTAATAAACTTAAAAATAAATTAAAATTTATATTTATCCCTTCAAATTAAAATATTTTAATTGGACTAAAACTCTCTTAAGGGATAGTAAAAACTTGTTTACTTCGTAGACCTTAAAAACTTGTTTACTTCGTCGACCTTAATAACTTATTTACTTCATAGACCTTAAATTAAAATTTATGAAAAAAATAATTTTATATTATAAAAATAAAAAAATAGAATTTTTTTAGTTGATTAGACTTGAATATTTTAGTTTAAAGACTCTCCTAAGGGATAGCGGAAGCTTATGTACTACATACACCTTAATTTAGTATTTTTTTTTTAATATTACCAAAAGAGAGGAATGCAAATATTTTTGTTAATTATGTTTTAAATAAATAAATTTTGATTTATTTATGATTTTAAATGTCATCATATATATATTTCACTATAAAAGTGAAAAGGTGACCGTGGAAGTAGAGCACCTAATGTGGTCATAGAAGTACAACACTTCTAAACATTTAGGGAGCATTTGGGAAAGGTAAGGTACCTTGCACCATGAGTGAATGTTAGAGAATGATATGTCACAACCTTTGTTGTATGAGCACGATCAGTGCCATAATTGAAGTAGTTTCTCCTCTACCTAGAGGCAATTGAAACCATAGAACAATGGCATAAACGAACTAGTTCCTCCTCCCCGCAATTGAAACCGTGAAACAATTGAAAGCAAGACACCCCATCCCACAACACTTGGGGACTCAAACCTGGTTTCTCCATTAAGTTGGATATGTTGCCTCTTGATGTGATACTTATGAATAATTTTTTTTTTTTTTTCTTGACGTGAGTAAAATCCTCATGAACACAATCTCTACACTCTAATGAAATAAAAAAGGTGGCTAGTGTTTGAAGAGTATTCTTCAATCAAATATATATTGAACCAGAATCATCCGAAATAGGCTACGCCTAACACACCACTGGATTTGGTTGGAGTCCATTCTCGATAGTGAATCTATTAAATAATAAGGTTAGAAATACAATAAAATAAATAAAATGTAAATTTTATAATATTTTAGTTTTTTTTTTTATACTTTGAATAATTTTTATTTTTTTTCCTTGACGTGAGTAAAATCCTCATGAACACAATCTTTACACTCTAATGAAATAAAAAAGGTGGCTAGTGTTTGAAGAGTATTCTTCAATCAAATATATATTGAACTAGAATCATCCAAAATAGGCTACGCCTAACACACCACTGGATTTGGTTGGAGTCCATTCTTGATAGTGAATCTATTAAATAATAAGGTTAGAAATACAATAAAATAAATAAACTGTAAATTTTATAATATTTTAGTTTTTTTTGGTATTGGAAAGTTGTAACAATTATAATAATTGACAGATGCATGGTTTAAATTTTAGGAGCTGCTTCCACCAAATCTATTTCGTTTGATCGTGAAGGGGACCATGTGTCGTTGGGGATTCACATCATCATCATTCTTCAAACTACTACCTTTACAAATAGTTGCCCTCGAGGTTTGAACCTAGATGTCTTCTTGGTAAATGCCTGACAAGACAAGTACTTACCAATCCACCTAAGACCTTTTTATTCAAATCTTGTAAGTCTTAATAACCTAAAATATCAATGAGTGAATAATTTATCTATCTTAATAAATAAATAAATATATATATATATATATATATATATATATATATATATAACATTATTGGATGGATGTTTGTTGAGTAATCAAAAATTATCATTCAATCTATTATTTTTTTGGGTAGGTTCTAGTTTAATTCTAAGTAGACATCCATATACTTTTAATATACTATAATATGATCTGATTTTGTATCTTCCACCGCAATATTTTTACGATTCAACATGTCAATAGAACTAATACAAATACTAAAAATTAAATAACAATAATCACTAAAAATAATCAAAATCCATTGCAACCAGGTCTGCAAGTTGTTTAACACTTGGAATCAAGTAAAAAGTTGTTGGGTCCAATTCAAGCCTTGATATCACATCATTCCAAATGGATTGGTAAGTAGCCCTTTTAAATAGAAGCTTATCGTCTAGATAATATGAGATACGCACGCTCAAATAAAGACTCACTTAATTATTTATAATAATAAAAAAAAATTGGAAAATTTGCACATCTCCTGGATTTCATTAAACAATACCCCTTTAATCAATTTAAGATAGTGCTTTACTCCATGACGCAAACGTCATCAGAGAGAGAGCGAAGAATAATTTACAAATTTTAAACGTGATTCGTTGACAGAAATTCGTTGAGAATCACCGAGTCCGAAACCATGGTGGACCGCCCATATTATTTAGCAAAAGCCGGTAGCTGTGTCAACGATATCGCTGGTTTTCTGCAAGTTGCGGTTGGTGTCGTCGTTTTGACAAATCATAATTTGCATTATTATAATGTAAGTTGCAATTGAATGTCGATTTTTCTTAACCAAACTTCGGGTCGAATGCCCCTGTGCTACTTTTCCCTACAAGTTGGAATATTTTAGTCACGTGTAGAAGAGACAATTTACAGGTTTTAAATGGCACCTTATCTCCGTGCCAGAAACAACAGGCAATTGCAATTAGCATCCATAAGAATTCGTTTTTTTAAAGTAAAACTGTGCGGAGGGCCGATTATATCTGAAATTGTATCCGGGTCAACTAATCGCAGAAGGGTTTCTGCGAAAGATTTAGGCATCGACTTTGACAAATTTTGCGAATATAATCTTGGTAAAGCTTTTTCTCAGCCACTCGATGCGGTCGATCTCCCTTACAAGAAAGATGAAGAGGGAGGCGCAGGGGATAATGAAAGAGAGAGGAAGAGGAAGAGGAAGGTGCAGCAGCCACGTCATAGATTTAGAGGCATCAGGCAGCGACCCTCCGGAAAATGGTCTGCGGAGGTAAGGAATCCCTTCAAAGGTACCAAAGTTTGGCTTGGGACTTACAGTTCTCCCGAGGAGGCTGCAGCAGTTTATGATCGTGAAGCTCTAAAGATCAGAGGAAAAAGGGCCAAACTCAATTTTCCAAAGGAGGAGATCAGCAAGGATTTGGAAGAGAAGCCCGCGGACAAGGTGAATGTGTCCATGGAAACCTCAGATTCTTCAAGGAAATCTCATATTCCTTGGAACGAGGGTATCGTAAGTGTTGTTTGGGACGGACAGAAGGAAAGAGAGAGCCTTGCCCATACATCGCCTCTGACGGGGTTTGAAGTCAATTGCAGTGCCTTGCCGTATGATGACTCTGGATTCATTGACATGGCATCCCCTGAGCTATGGTGTGAAACGTTGTTTCCTTTGGGAAGAATTTATGATGAGATGTGTGAGGACCCAATTCAATCGGAGACGAGAAGAGTAAATATAATAGGATATCAGTGGCCATTGGAGTCAGATGAGGGTCTATATCAGTCCGTCTGTCAGGAGGGGCCGCAGAATGAGTACCTCCATGAAATGGGTGTTCAGGGGCTGCCGGTTTCTCAATGCCAAACTGAACTGAACATGTGGTGCTTTGAGGATGAAACGCTATGGAGCGGAGGGTACTGAAAGTAAAATATGCCTCTTTTATCTAGGTCTGTATTTTGTTTTGATGTGTAATTATGTAGATTCCAAATTCGCTGTCCTTCCAGTTGTACTTGCTTCGGTTTTTCGCACAGGCTGATTAAATTATGTTGCAACGTAACTCAGTTTCACAACCAGCATGCCCCACGGGATTAACTACTATATCTAAATTTCCTAAACCAAAACCATTTTAGTAAATACTTCTTATACTTATAAGTATCCGCCAAGCCAAGCCTTATTCGATAGTTTTTAAAATTTTGAATTAAATTCGTGTTAAGAGAAAATTTTACGTTAAGGTTAACCCTGCAATTTTGGCGTATGAGACCCTTAATAGACAAATTCACCTTAGCTTTTAAAATTTGAATACGAAACCAAACTTTGAAAAAAAATATTATAAGGGTTAGGTTTTTTTTGGAGGCTCTATTAGGGAACAAATTTACCTTAGCATTTTTTTTTTAAGTTTTATTAGAATTTTTGATCGCATATTATTGTTATCTTTTGCTCTTTTTTCGACCATCATATTGTTAGGGATCTAAGCGCTCTTATTGTATAATTTTGTGTGCTAACTTTTCCGAAGACGAGAGGCTTCTCCCCTTGTTATGGTTGCCTTTCAAGTTGTCGCTTCACTTTTTAGTGAAGTTGTAAAGCCATGGCACCAATCAACATACCCATGGAGTTTGTCTTGAGGGTTTTCCAGAAGGTAAATCCTCTGTGTTAGACATAGTCTTACCCATGCAAGATCTTGATAAAATTTGGAACTGGCTTGAGAGTTACACCCTCGTTAGATATTTTTTGAGGATTATCAGTAACTCGTTAATCCATCAATGGATTCAACTAGTCTGACATCCATATGGCATAAAATTTGACCACATTCATAATTTTACTAAAGGCTTCTTTCATTTCTAGTTTGTTGAACCACATGTCATTGTGATTATTAGCAAAGATCCTTGGTATATTAGAAATACGTTTTTAATGCTTCAACCCTTGCACCATAATTTTATAGTCTTTGTTGATGTTTTCCTACATGTCCCATTTGGATAGAATTCTCAAGTCTCCCCTTGCCCCTTTGGCCATTCCTGCCATAGCTTGTTGCACTCATTGACAAGTATGTGTGCATGGATCCACAAAAATTCTACGTTGTGCAGTCTTACACATGCATCTGCATTGAAATTGATCTCTTAAAGGATGTTAATGACTCTATTGATATTCAAGTTGGTGAGACCTATTTTCAACAAGTGATCTATATAAATCTCCCCAACACTTGTTATCGTTGTTAGTTCACAACTCATAAGATAAACGATTATCCTCTTATGGAGGGTCATTCAAAAATCGATCTCTAGTAGAAGCATCAACACCTTTGGCCATAGTTCAATATACCCCTCCCACTAATGGAGGGGAGGAATGGATGTTTATCACCAGGAAAAATGGTAAAGGAAACTGAACACAACCTTCTACAACAACTAGTAAAAAGAAGTCTCAAATGGGCTTTGAGCCAAGGAGCTTTAATGCAATTACTACAAAAGGAACTTATTTTTCTCCTCTTGTAGATACTTATAATGGTAGTACCGAACAAGTCTCCCCGATCTCTCAAGGCTCCTAGACGGCTCAATCATCAACTATGCTGGAGTCCGTCCCCTCAAGCGGATGCCCAGTATCTCCTAGTTCATCTAGAAAAGTTTCTTCATGGAATCATCATCGCTATCTCAATCCAACTAGGGAGTCATCGGACATCCTTTTGGAAAAGCGAAGAGAGAAGGAATTTTTTCGAGAAAACCATAATAGGTTTCTCACAAACACCTTTAAATATTTGGTAGATTTTGAGGACTCTAAGGTCATCAAATGAAATATGCTCCTCGATCATATCTCATGAAGTGCATGTCCTAGAATGTTAGGGGTTTGACAGATACTATGCACAAGTACATTGTGTGTCACGACCTGGATGACTTCAATATTAGATTCGACAGTATTGGTATGTTATACCTTCAGGAAGTCAATGTCACTAACTTCATTGTATCAAGTACTTGCTCCTTTGTCTAGCCCCGAGGCTACACCTTTCATACTATGCATGACATAAGCAAAGGAGGGGTAGTTATCTACCTAGGTTTATGCATAAGGGGTAGGTCCGAAAATGTATTTGTAATAATGAGGATCAATTTTGAAATCTAGGAAAATAATGTTCGAAGTCATGTAGAAGATATGGTGAATTACATTTTTTTACAAAAAAATATAAAAATGAGGTAAATTTATCAAAAATGTTAAATGTACAGTAAAAGACTATCGGTTGCATACCACATGATGATATATAGTTGTATATCGGTTGCATGGTACACGATGATATATAACTGCCTATTGATTGTATGGTACATAATGACTTATAGTAGCCTACCGGTTGTATGACACACGATGACACACGATAGCCTACTAGTTGCATAGAACAAGATGACACACAAATCCTATTAGTTGCATATCGCACAACCTATTGGTTGCATAAAACCTGATAAAATCCTACCAATAGCATGCTTAAAGATGCCTAGCCTACTAAAATCATGTTTAAAGACACCTACCGATAATATATTGAAAGACAACACATGAAAATGCCTGGCCTATCAACAACATGTTTAAAAATGCTTAATGTGAGCCTACCAACAATATGTTTAAATATGCTTTATGAGATCCTATCGATAGCTCTCGATACTATGGACAAGATGCCTGACGAGAACCTATCGATAACATGATTCACAATACCTGACCAAATCTTGTCGGCACCATGAGCAATACATCTGGTGAGAGCCTACAAACAACATGTTTCATGACACTTGATGAGAGTCTACTGATAGCATGCTTTGTGATGTCTAACGAGAGCCTACCAACAATATGCTTCACGATGCCTGATCAAATCCTATCCTATCGAGACCATGGGCAAGACACCTAGTGATAATCTATTGATAATATGCTTCACAATGCTTGGCAAGAGCCTATCATCAACATGCTTCATGATACCTATCGAGAGTCTACCAATTGCTTGTCAAGTGACGACTAAAGATAGCCTGCCAATCATATGTCGTGTACCTACTACCATGTGTCGACACCTAGCTTAATGTTTCCATGTATAAACACCTCATTTAATGCTACACATGCAAACACCTATAAAGGGGCATGAACAGTTTCATTTCTTTTCTTTGCACACAGCAAAAATAACCTATATTACACAAGCCTTCAAAAACCTTCCCAAACACTTTCTATCTATTGCAGCAATGGCCGAATGATCATCCATTAGCATTATTCCATATAAAACTATTTTCAAAAACCTCGTTTGTCAGCTTATCATTGAAGCTCTCAATACTTCCGATTACGATTCAACATGGCTGAGAAATTTTAGGTTTTTGGGGTTAGTATCAATGTCCCAATTCAACACGAAGAATAGTTTGTTGTATAGGATTGTTGAGTGCTACAACAATAACGGTTCAGTCATCACAATGACCATCAATAAAAAGTCCCTCTCCTTCTCTGTTACACTGGGTCACGTCCATAGATTAAAAACCCTTCCATATAAAAATTGTGAATCCATCACATCAAAATTCTCTCTCAATGTAACAAAATATATCTTGAGGATAGCTACAAAATTTCATCAAATTTTTTATTTGGTAAGTCTTCCAAATGCAATTATTACTTTCCTCTTCCTTGCATAATTTTCAAATGTAATTATTTTATGTTATAATTTTTTGTAGGACAATCAATTCCCTCCAAAAGGGGTCTGCTATTTTTAGTTGTTACCAACAAGTTCCTTTGTACAGTTATCAAGCTCTTCCAGGTATGTTTTTTTTTGCAAGGGAGAACAACATACATTCCTTTCTAGGCTTTAGCGTATATGGTGCGTTGTCTTGGAAACAACCAATTTGAATGGTCCTCATATGTTTCCAGTAGAATCACAAATGATCTTAACCACACATGCATAAACATTGCTACCAATGCTGTTGTTGTTTCTATTACCAATTATTTGATTTTATTTTATTATAAAACATTTTACAATGTAAAGAGTACCTCGGTCCCCACCTCACTCCATTTAAAATTGAAGATATTTTGCTTAACTGCTAAACATGTTCAAGTAAAATTCATATTTTTAATTCAAATTTACAATAAATTTATTTTTATTATATTATAATATAGTGTTTATGTTTTTTTCATTTTTAAATTTAGATTTGAATGTAGAAAAGAGTTACCTCATCTTCTAATATAAGAGAGGCTACAATTAGAGGACTTCTGCTAGAGGCTAGTGGATATTTTAAGATAGAGTCACCCCAACCTCTAATTACAAGATCTGTAAAACACATAAGCTCTTATGCATATCCTCTTGTTCTTGCAATTGCCTCTTCAATTGCATGTCAAGATCCCATCGATGTTGAGGAAGTTAGCTAGCCCATTACAGGTAATGTCACTCTTTCCACAATTGGTTGTGTAATTTATTTCTTTTTACCTAATTTTAGTTACCTTTATCTAATGTTGTTAAAATATATTTAGGGAAACATCACAAACCTACTTCAGAAGAATCGAAACAATTGGCCCAATCATAATATGAGGCCACATCGATATTTGGTATGCTCAATTATAGTTAATTAATCTCTATATAGTATACTTATATTTTATTTTTCATCATTTTACTTCAATATTTTCTAATAAAATTTATTCTAATTCTTTTATAGGGTCCTTAACTCAAAGACATCATCAAAGACAATGAATGATGCCACCACCACCTCCACCTCAGCAACATCGCATAAAAACTTCTAAACAACCAACCAAATCAGAATCAGAGATCATAATGACATCAGGTATGGTATGCTTAATTACAGTTACTTAATTGCTATATAGTACATTTATATTTTTTATCATTTTATTTCAATATTGTATAATAAATTTTATTCTAATATTTTTGCAGGGGCCTTAGATCAATCACAACAACTGAGACAACGAATGATGCCACCATCGTCTCCTCCATGACAATAGTTGATGAGGGATCAACAATGTATGTATGGAAAGCAATTATTTTATTCAAGGAGTTTAGGAGGAGGTCACACTCAAACCATTTTAGACTTTCTCAAATTTTCATTTGGAAATATTTCCACTATTATGTAGGAAGTTCTTGAGTTGGATAATCCTCCCCTAGATGAGGATATTATTTTACAAAGCAACATTCTTGAATGTTTTAAAGCTTCTGATGTGCTTCAAATTGAAGCATTGCAAACTAAAGGAAGGGCTACCCCTACTCACAGATCCTCTCCCTCCTATTAAACTGATGACCATACTTCTATAACAAAAGATAGAAACTAAAATTTGTAGAATCTATTTTATTAGCGAATAATTGTAAAGCCACAATAAAATACAGTGTGCTTCAAGATATTACAGAATTGAAAGACTAGGAGTATCGAGAAAAAAATATTTTTTTAAAAATTAATACATGTGTAGACACCTAAAATGCGTCATGTCGAAGGTGACTACTCATATGGGACATGCTACAAGACCATATGGAAGATCTTGGATAGACTCCAAGATAGAGCAGTGGTTCTAACCACTCAATTTGGGCTCCTTGGCCTAATCAGTCTGAACCATAGTAGAGACCTATGGTCTATAGTCTGAACCATGGTTAAGACCTATGGTCTATAGTCTAGGCCATAGTTATGACCTACGGTCTAAACTAAAGTTCAGTTGGCCTTCATCCGAGCCAAATCGGTTGGAATGACCATTTGATCTAGAAGAAGGTAGTTGAAGGATGGAAGATTCTAGAGGCTTCCAATCCAACTGTCCCAACTACCTCTTCTTGATCTTGGCTTCTCCATGAAGCCACCCCTAGCCCTTGGGTAGTCCTATAAGTACCCCTCAAAATTAGGGCAAACTATGAGAGAATGCATTGGAGATTAGAGCAGCAAAGCCCTGTATTATTGTGGACTCACTTGAGTGCATTGAGAGAGCCTAGTTTGCATTCACTTTCCAATTCATCAAGCATCATGACAATTCATGCCATGGATGCCCTAAGGAGCTAGAATACCAAGAAATGCTAATTCGGGCAAACGGAGGCCCAATTATGGAATTCAACCGCCAAACCTATCAGAGGACACTGAGGCGACCCTTGATCATCAATTTGACAAGGAGGATCAAGCCCATAACCCTAGATTTGGAGGGCAAAACCACTTGATTGCTCATCGTAGCTGATAGCCATGGTGTATAGTGCAGACCGCTCATCAGAGCTATGGTTTGCAATAGGTGATAGATCTCCTTACTTTCTATTTTAGTATGCTTAATTAGGTTAGATTAGTCATTTTAATGGTTTATTTGATAGTTTAGAGACTCTTACTAGCTTAATTAGGGATTATAATAAGTTTACTTCATCATAGTAAGTAGGACATCAATGGCTTATTTTCATGCTATCTTGTTTCATTCCATGCAATTGATTCAAGTAGATAGATAGCTGCACTTTCTACTTTCATGTTTCTAACAATATTTATGAATCTTGCACAAGTTTAATATGTTTTATCCATCTTCTTGATTTCATAGTTGTTATGACATCTTTATGCATATTTTCCTCAAAGGGCCTCATCATGAGAGGTTGCCTATTCGTTTAATGCTTTTGTGTTGTTTCTTGATCGTAGGAAAGCAGGTTCGAAGGAGATTCAATCATCTAATTCCTTCCTCAATGCGAAGAAGAGGGTCAACTCCACCCTAGAGCAGTTTGTGACTATTTAGAGAGCATTAGTATTGTGCCTACCCCATTGGGGGCTTTGGAATTGTATCAATTGTATCAACATTTGGGTGACCCTAAGAGGGGCATGATTGTAACCGAGATTCTTTTCCAATATTAATAAAAGAAACATCCATTTTCTTGTTATTTGCAATCTTGTTTATCATTTTATGCTTTTATGTTGATTTCGATTGATGTATTAGATAGGCGCATTGCTTTTTGGATAGGTCAGAAGGTGATCATGGTGGAACTCCACAATTTATGCAATTGATCTCTGACCCCTGTGTTTTTTTGATATCAAGTGCAAACCACAGGTTACAGCTACGGTCTCATTGTTGGCCCATGACTTCAAAACGTGGTCTGTAGTCTGAACCATGCATCAGACCTACGGTTCACAGTAGACACAACAAATAGCAGGGAGCCAAAGCTTGATCGGATGAGGACCTGAGGTAGGCCCCATTTTTCACTCTCTGTACTTTTTTATTCTGTCTATGTTTTCCAGAAAGCAGAAAAGGGAAAATCTAATTAAGACACTAAAAAAGGAAATGAATTAGGTCTTGGGGTTTCTTTTTTTGAGTTTGGCTAGGCACTGCTAGGAACAACGGACCTCTGAGTGTAGTCCACCCTAGAATCCAATGTGCTAGGTTTAAATTGTGTGTTGGTTTGCATGCTTGAGGCCCAATCAGAGGCTATATCATCATAATTTGCATTGTCAAAAAGTCATATAGGATATAGCATGCATTCTCTGAAAATGAAACATTTATTTTTGCATATCATGTAGGAAATAATCATTCATGTTGTATTATGCATTTTCATTTCTATGCAAAGATTAAAATGAACCACACACACCACGTTTCACTTAAATGCTAGTGAGTTGGGAGTGACATCCAACCACTAGTAGGGTTCAATGATGGTGGAGGTGACTTCCATCCGTTGGCCCAAATCCTATGTACCCTTGGATACTAGACCAATAT
Organism: Wollemia nobilis; assembly: GCA_028583015.1. Lineage (NCBI taxonomy): Eukaryota > Viridiplantae > Streptophyta > Pinopsida > Araucariales > Araucariaceae > Wollemia > Wollemia nobilis. The sequence goes on along the minus strand of JAQPPZ010011065.1, from coordinate 1,435,197 downwards.
CGGATCCGAGAACCTTTCGTACCCTAGAAAATTTGCATGTATTCTCTTCGGAGGGTATAACGCTGACTGGGGGAAAATGGGTGAGGATCTGGGAGGACCTGTGCTCCCTAATCGTGTGTGGGCTTCATTACCACACATTATAGGTTGGATTACATGACTTGGAGTTCATAGCCAAGTTGTCGAGCTATGAGTATACAGGTGAAAGCCAATTAAACTGAGAATATCATCCAACAAGCTTTCAAACATGATAAGGAGTTTCTTTACTAACACAACAAATCATTGAAACAACATCAAATAGTTTAGGGCTCACATTTAAAAAGTAATACGAGATAATCACCATTGTATACCTTGTTTGCATAATAAAGAATAAATCTAGACACTAGGTGCACCATGGTGGAGACACGAGGTGGTCGGCAAAGGCATAAGCTTGATGCCAATGACCAAGCCCCAACAGATTCACAACAACATATGTCGAACCCTCACCCACATGCACTTCCTGAATATCATTCGATGAGCATTAGAGGAGACAATTCGACATGAGGGGAACCTATTGAGCGTACCCTCGATAGAGGAGCTTCTATGCATTCTTCTAGACATATAATAGAGCATGGAGCCTCTCAACATGAGGGTGTTCCACTCGAAAGCCATTATCAGGATCGCATTGCACGTGCATCCATGGGATCGATCGAAGAGTATGTTATATAGGGGTCCAAGTTGGTACCCCTACATCATAGGTCTATAGGAGGATCCATGGCTCCACCTTCAAAGTACATATGGGATCGAGACCCACCCATTCAGGGGCATGCAGATAGGGCCACCATTGAGCATAGGCCTATGTAGACTCCCACACATAGTGAACCTTAAAAGATCACTATTGATATGGCTAAGGTGGGAGCCAATGGCACACCACCGCATGAGCGGTGGAGATCCAGATAGTTGGATGGCTTAGGTAGCATCCTTGAGTAGCTAGGCTATAAGCCTTCGGCTCCACCCACTCGTGCCCTGAGTGAGCATAGCATGAGTTCTATTAGGACTGCTAGAGAGCATGGAGAGGCTTCCAAGCACCCTCATGTGACACATCCACCATCCATGCATGGTGGCATAGAGCATAGGGCTCAGCAGGATGCCAATGTCATCTTCATGGACAAAGGCAAAAGCATCACAAATCAGTCATATGGGTACAAAACCCATAAGGTCACTCACATGGAGCATGCATACCAGAGGCCTATTATGGTCGATCACCTTGATAGATCACACAGACTGGTATCCGAGCAACGATGATAGCTCCTCCAAGATCAATTGGAGGATACTCACCTAGAGAGGCAACACATCGAAGATGAGAATCTTCAGGCATAGAGGCTCATCAGACAAAGACTATATGAGCAGCGCATGCATGAGGAATGCATCCTTACCCAAAAGGAGCATGTAGAGCAGGAGGATAGGCTAGCCAGGGCTGGTCTATACACTCACGTGGAGAACAAGGAGAACGCATTCATAGGAAGGCTTTTTCACAAGCCGATGTGCAATAGGAGCATAGAGATGCTCACACTCATATTAGTGCCCTACAAAGAGAATGACCACCACCATTCGAATATGAGAGGCAACAACAATATGAGGAAGAAGAGGGAGAGGGAAACAATCAAGAGTATCCTGAAGACTCCCAAGTTGAGGAGGAGGAAGAGCAATGTCCTCCACCTCGATAGAGGAAGAATGTACCTCCAAGACCACCCTCACGTCAGCTTAGGGAGGAGGACTTTCTATCCTCGTAGGCCTATAAGGCCTTAGCTGAGAAGGTAAAAGCAATCGAGAGGCAAGGCATGGTTCTTCAAAATCCAACATTAAGAAAGATTCATAATGAGCCTTTGGACCCCTCGGTGCCTACTCCAACATATCTTGAGCATTTTGATATGCCTAGGTTAGATAAATTTAAAGGTGATGAAGACGTGCAAGAGCATGTCACAAGATTTTTGGATGCATGTTTCCAGATTACAAGCAATAATGCCTTGTTGTTGCATACATTCATCACAACCCTCTCAGGCCTAGCCCGAGAGTGGTTCAATCAGCTGAAGAAGCATAGTATCACCAGTTTTGAGTAGTTAGTTGACACTTTCCTTGAACACTTTTCTTTTGGCATCAAGAAATAGGCTAACCTTTTCGATCTGGCTGCATTAGCTCAGCACGATGATGAGCCAATTGAACAATATGAAAAGAGGTGGAGGAGATTAATGGTAAAGCTGCCATTCCCTATTCCTGCTATAGAACTGACTCGAATGTTCACCAAGAGTTGTGCCAAGCACATCTCATTATTGTTGCAACTACAGTAGTATCCAACATTCGAGGAAGCTTTGGTGCAAGCCAAAGTAATTGAGGATATCAAGTTGCAAGAAGGCAACTTGAAGCTCAAGAACAGGAAGGAGGGGCACAAGAAGAGCTCCACGAAATAGTAGGGCAAGCAGGCCCATGTAAATCAGGTGGTGCTAAACCTCTAGAGAGAGGATAAGGGGCAACAAAAGTAGAATTATCAGGCCCAACCTCCTCCTGCATAGTACAAAAAGCACAATAATAATTATAAGGGCAAAAATAAAGAACAACGCCCACCTCGCCAGTTCACACCTTTGACGGAATCATTGACATCAATATTCCATCAGTTATGTGAGGCTAAGGCAATCAGACTACCCGAGGTTAAGCTGGTTGATCCTAATCAGCCCAAGTCAAAGGGGTATCAGGATGACCTATTTTGCATCTTCCATCGTGCGAAGGGCCATGACATCGAAGTGTGTTGGTCCTTCAAACATATTGTGCAAAATATGATCGATAAGGGTGAGCTTGTAGTACCACATAATCCACTGGCACCCGACAACCAAAACATGGGGATTTATAAAAATCCATTACCAAACCATGAGGCACCACACAACAACGTTGGCCAGGTCAACCAAGTGCATGTCGAACCACCTACCCAGGGGTTCGTAGGCATGGTGAATGTTGTTACTAGACATGGGAGATATGAGCAACCGAATCAACCTCACGCTCCCATCAGGATACAAGCTACACCGAATCAATGGCCAGCTCAGAATATTCTAGGCCCACCAACGAGACCGGTGGTGACCATACGAAGCAGGTTGGTCCAAAACCTGCAGATAACTCCTACGAAGTTGTCTATATATGAACTGATACAACAGTCCCCTAGGCATAGGGAGACTCTCATGGACATTCTAAGGTCCATCGAAGTACAGTCTCAAGATGCTCAAGCATTTACCAATTTTGTGGGACATGTACAATAGTGCTAGGAGCCTATGATCCAATTTTATGATCATGAAATCAGGATAGTTCCTACAGATATGGCTGACCCACCATTGCATATCATCACATGTGTTAATCACATGCCATTCAAGAGGGTCTTGATCGACACTAGTTCATCGATCAATATAATAATGACCAAGGCATTGAATCATCTAAAGCTACCCAAGTCACATATTGTGCCCACCACCTTCACATTGAGAGCATTTAACGATGCCCTATGCTCGATGGTTGGCACAATCATCCTACCTATTTAGGTAGGCCTAAAGACCATCTCTATGATGTGTCATGTGATCGAGGGTACCATGCAATATAACATCCTACTCGGGAGGCCTTGGATTTGAGAAATGCATTGCATTCCCTCTATATTACATCAATGTGTAAAATATCTTCATGAGGGATGGGTTCACGTAGTGTCATCAGACGAAGAACCTTTCAAGTTTATGAACCTAGCAGATTTTCCTGGGGGTTTCATACTCCCATCAATGCACCTGGACGTCCAGCCTGCATCACCAGTTAAGAATCTAGGAGGTAAACCAATAGTGCGTGCTCAACCATCGACATATGTATCGCATAGATCTGAGCACACTACTACTACTTCATTGAAATCGACTACATCAACGATGCTTCAGGATGACAGGAAGTTAAAGGTAAAAATGGGTAAAAAAGAGAAGAAGCATGTGCTCAAACCAATCACCAATGAGGCTCCCATCCCCATGGAAGTGGAGGAAGCCCAAGATAAAGCCGAGGAGGTACCTCAGCCTGCCTCGCCTACATCATCAGTAGGGTCATCCGCACCATGGGTGACTGTACATCTCACCAACATAGGGTTAGGTGAGTATATTGTGTAGAATGTAACCTTCGGACCAATTCTAGAGACTGCACAAGAGATGGGCCGACCGCATGCTCATCATTTTTTGGTTGGATCAGTAGTGCCATTGGGAGAGCCACCCAATCAGACTAACTTCATCTACGTTGGGCTGGATCAGCTTCCAATGTGAACGCCCATGGATGAAGATGATGATGAACCTTTCATAGTAAATGTTCATTATCTATCCAACCCGAAGTACTCCATGCATATTTTTGAGTTATATCATTGGCATGGATATGACCTTGGTATTTTTGAACAAGGATGTAGGACTCCGCTTGAGCCACGTTATCAGCTAGAAACTGATAGGTTCGGGCTGGGGTTACAGATACAAGGACAAGATGATTTGCTCATAGCATCCTTAGATCACTTGTACCTTAGTCTAGGGGATGATGTGGATTTCAACCCATATCACCCTAATCCTTCTGCATTCTAGAGGGATAGTCGGATGGTGTCTTACATCACCATAGCGCCACCCAAGACGTATCATGAGAATATCTTGGTGGATAGTGAGTCCTCACCTGACACTCAGTCAGGGGATGAGGCTGAGCTGATTTATGAGGCAGTATCATATTTACGGTGCTTATATCTAATTTTATCGAACATCGATGATAGTGATCAGGAAATAGCCTATATGGGGCCACATTTTCTAGAATGTCCCATTCTAGTGGGGGAAAATGAAGGATTGTATTATGATAGTGATGAAGAAGATGATTTGGAGAGAGCCTATCTAGGACCTCCCTACCTACGTCATCGTAATGCACCTTATATGGTTGAGGACATGCGTAGAGAGATCAATCTCAATCCTCACCTTAGGGGAAGACCATCAAACTTCGATGTGATCTATCACATGGTGTTTCCCGATCCACCTATGTACATAGAGCTCATTGAGCCGAATGATCCAATATTGCAATCAGTGCATAGAGAGGACCCAATCATCCATAGTTCTCATAGAGAGGACCCATTTGTGCCCATGCCGATAGAGCTAGATCTTGGGTATGGAAGTTACATCGATGATGTAGATGTTTGTCCATGTGGTCCTGGAGATCAATTCCATTCCATCAATATGGTCTCCATTGATTTGACCACTCCACTCTACAATCCAACAGATCCATCCAAACCATTGCATTTAAATGTAGATGCTATCGATTGGGATCATGTTGACTCACCTATTGAGCCTGAATATTTCTTCCCTAATGAAGAAATGTTACAACCATTTCATTTTGTGCACTAGGCTATGCTTATGATGTCTATCATGTTGAGGGTGCTTCCGATGTGGAACCTATCAACCCGACTGATGACATCCATTTGATTCCTATGCCTCATCAGCTTGAGGAGGGATCACACATGTCAGTAGAGGAAACCTTCGATGTGGATATCAGTAGTGATCCCACTATTTCAAGGAAGGTTAAATTTGGAGAGAGTCTCACTCCAGATGAGCGTGCCACCATCATCCCTCTACTGAAAGAGAGACCTAATATTTTTTCTTGGACATACAAAGATATGCCAGGTCTAGACCCAAAATTGGTTACTCATAACCTTTCGCTAGATCTGACGAAGAAGTCGGTCAAGCAGAAGCTTAGAAAGATGCATCCAATAGTAGCCTTAATGGTGAAATATGAGCTACAAAAGTTGTTGGATGTAGAGTTTGTAATCTCCATCGACTATCCAGAATGGGTATCCAATATGGTGCTCGTAGGAAAACCTGATGGAAGAATCCGTATTTGTATAGATTTTAGAGACCTGAATAAGGCAACACCCAAGGATTCATTTCCATTTCCGAATATTGATGCTCTTGTAGATGCAACTGTAGGTCATGAGATGCTCTCCTTAATGGATGATTTTTTTGGTTACAATCAAATTTGGATTAAACCCGAAGACCAACATAAAACCATATTTATAATGCCATGGGGAACATTTTGCTATAAAGTTATGCCATTTGGTCTTAAAAATGTTGGTGCCACATACCAATGGGCCATGACATATATCTTTCATGACTACATGCATAAGATCCTAGAAGATTATATCGATGACTTGTTGGCCAAGTCATTGCTACGTAGAAGAGCATGCTGAGGTCTTGAGGAAGGTCTTCGATCACCTGATAGAGCACAATGTCAAGTTGAATCCTAAGAAGTGCGTATTTGGCATAACTTCTAGTAAACTCTTAGGATTCATCATTTCTAAATGAGGCATCGAAGTCGACCCAATGAAGGTCAAGGCTATCTTAGAGATGCATCCTCCCTCCAATATTAAAGAATTAAGGAGCCTTCAGGGCAAAGTAGCATCGATAAAGTGATTCATCACTCAGTTATCGGATAAATATCGACCCATGAATCGACTTCTACATAAGGGGGTCCCATTCAACTGGGATGAGGACTATCAAGCAGCTTTCACTGAAATAAAGCAATACCTAGTGACGCCACTAGTACTAGCTCCACCAAGGCTAGATGTGCCTTTTCTTCTATATATATCGATGACCGACTTTGCATTAGGGACCATGTTAGCCCAAAAGAATGTGCAAGGCAAAGAACAAGCCATATATTATATTAGCCAAACCTTGGTGAGTTACGAGCTAGGGTATGCATATGTGGAGAAACTATGTTTAGCAGTAGTGTTCACTACAAAGAAATTGTGACACTATATGCTAAGTCATACGACATATGTAATATCAAAACAAAATCCTTTGTAGTACATGATGAGTAAGACGTATCATAATACATGTACTACAAAGTGGATCATGCTACTAATAGAATTTGATTTGGAATTCATAAGCCAAAAGTCCATTAAGGGACAAGTCATAGTTGATCAGCTGGCTGAGGCACCACTATCAAATAGTAGGCCTCTGACCATTGAGCTTCTGGATGATGTGGTCTTCATCATATCCGAAGCTCTCAAACCTGAAGAACTAGAGAATAATGTTGATATGACTCTGTTCTTTGATGGTTCAAAGTGTGAGCAAGGAGGTGGTGTAGGAATAGTGTTTTTCATGCTACAAGGAGCTCCAATGCCCTTGTCATTTAAATTAGACTTTTCTTGCACCAACAACAATGCTGAGTATGAAGCCCTACTACTGGGCCTCCACATAGCCATCACCATGAACATTAAGAGACTAAACATCTTTGGTGACTCCTTGCTCATAGTCAACCAAGTTAAGGGGCTCTTTCAGTGTCGATGTCCCATACTGAAAGCTTATAAAGATCTTGTTGTTACATATTTGGCTAAATTGGAATGGTATGACATCGAGGCAATCCCTCATTCATCAAATAGGTTTATAGACACCATGGCATATTTGGGATCCTTAATCCCTTAGAATCCATCTATGGATTTCACTACCATCCATGTCAAGATGCTCTCGCATCCTACAGTAGAGCGTGCAACCTTTGATAATAAAGAATCAGTCAACATGATTAGCATGGAACCAAAAGTTGAATGGTTCTGCAGAGCTGAAGACTTTCTAAAGAAGGCACCCTGGGGGTCATTAACCTCTCAGAGTCTGATGGGGAGTGGTACTACCATTCACCACAAGGTTGTTTCCTAGTCTGCATTTGCAAAAGTAAATACGCAAGGGGAGCAAGTCATCTTGGCAGTCGAAGCTGAGGCTTGTCAGAGCTGGATGTCACAAATCCAAGACTTCTTAAAACTTGGTATAATCCTAGAGGGATTGTCGCATGCCGCAAAATGCACATTCAAGAAGAAAGTGACTAAATATGTCTTGCTAGGAGATATTTTGTACCGACGAGGTTATGATGGAGTTCTCCTTCATTGTCTAGAGCCCCAAGAGTCATCTTGGGTGATTTCTCAAGCTCATGATGGTACGTGCGGTGGCCATTTCAGTGGCATGGCCATCATCAAGTGCATCCTTCGAATGGGTTACTATTGGCCCACTATGGAGAAGGAGTGCAATGTGTATGTCAAGAAATGCATCAAATGTCAGCATCATGCTAATCTTATGCACTTGCCATCGTAGGCCTTACAGCCCATCCAAGCGGCTTGGCCATTTTCTCAGTGGGGATTAGATCTTATAGGCAAGATCTCTCCTCCGTCATCGGGTCGACATACATTTATTATCATGGCTACTGAGTATTTCACAAAGTGGGTGGAAGCAATACCCTTAACAATGACAACTGGAGCTCGTATAGCAGAGTTTATACTAGAGCATATCATAAGTCATTTTGGGATTCCATCCAAAATAATTTTGGATAATGGAACATCATTTAAGAACAAAACTGTGAGAGCTTTGACATCTAAATATAGAATCAAACACAGTTTTGCAACTCCATATTATCCACAAGCAAACGGGCAAGCTGAGGCCTCAAACAAGATAGTGGTGGCTATCTTGAAAAATATGGTCCAAGAAAACCACAAAGATTGGCATATCCAGCTGCCCCTTGCATTATGGGCTTACAGGACTAGTATTCGGATGCCCACTAGGGCAACACCATTTTCACTAGTATATGGCACTGAGGCCATTATGCCCTTAGAGTTGGAAATTCCAATGTTGCGCGTCACATTGAAAGAGTTCATCGATGATGACACCGTGTGACAAGCTCGACTAGATCAATTGACGCTGCTTGATGAACATCATGTGAATGCCCTGGAGCATCTCCATGTTTATTAGGAGTGACTAAAATGAGCTTATAATATCAAAGTCCATCAGAGAGACTTTGAATTTGGGGATCTTGTGCTCAAAGAGAACCAACAGAACTCTAATTTTTTGCCCGATATGCGAGACAAATTCATGGCTAATTGGCTAGGACCTTATATCATATCTAAAAATATTGGTCTAGGTACCTATCACCTAACATCGCTAGGAGGTGTTGAAGAGCCTGAACCTCTCAACATCATCCATATTAAGGTATTTTATGCTTGAGAGCATAGCAAAAGGCTCCAAGGGTTCCTAAAACCACTTGGTCATGTTATTTAAAGGCCCAAGGGTTTGCTTATAATCGCTTGGTCATCCCAAAAAGGCACCAAGGGTTTCTAAAAAATTGCTTGGTCATTAAAAGGCTCGAGGGTTTGCTTAAAATTGCTCGATCATCCTAAAAGGCTCCAAGCTCTCTTGTGAGTAGTTTGGTCAATCAAAAAGCTCCAAAGGTATTTCAAACCTTTGGTCAACCCCAAAAGGCTCCGAGGGTTTTCTTAAAACCGCTCGGTCATCCTAAAAAGCTCCAAGGATTTTCTAAAAAATTGCTTGGTCAATTTAAAGGCTCCAAAGGCATGTACTCACCGTTTGGTCAAATATAAAGGTAAAATAAAAATTAAAAAAAAAATGGTAAAGCATAAAATCCAAAAACATTTGCATTTGCATTATGCATTTTCATTTACACATGCATTCATTTCATCATTGCATTGCATATAGGTATTCTTCATCCATTGCATTCCATAGTAGGATGGATTGTGTTTGTCAGTCTTACAAATGATGCCATGTTTGTGTTTTAATCATGCACCTCTGCATTTATCATAATCCATCATTCATGTGAGTAAATGTGTTTTTCAACACAACACCTATTGCTATGAGATATGTGTGTATACCAAAGTTTTCCAGTCACTCAGCCATACCTAGTGGGTTTCTCAGATGTCGTAGAAAGCTTCTTTTGCTTTTGTAGATGAGGTCATTAGTTGTGATAGTGCTTGGCATATCAGGATCCCATCACTAATTGACACATTTAAAATCCTGCTAAGATAAGGGAGGATGAAAGCTATGAAAGTGGTCTTGGGTATTTAGAGAGATGGGTTTTATTACCTGCTTATCTTGCAAATAGTTCGGTCTAGAGTGGTGAACCTTGGCAAAAGGACAAGAATTTCCCCTACTCGTACATAGATACAAAGTTTAAATCTCAAACCCAAAGTTCAAAGTTCAAATCTAAAGTGATATAGTGAATCAAAAGCACTATACAAATCCCTTGCTCAAGTAAAATGTGAGAAATAATGATTTTTATCACTCAGAGTAAAACGTGAAAAATAGTGATTTTTATCACTACATATGAGCAAATATAAAAAATGGGGTGAGAACTTGAATCCCTGGATTGTTCACTATTCAAAGCCATAGAGTGAACCCCGATTGCAGCAATGGGTTGAAAGAGTCCCACCTGCTTTTAGAGTAGTAGTTCTATTGGGTGATCCCCAATTGCAGCAATGGGTTGAAAGAGTCTCGACTATTTTTGGAGGGGTAGTCCTGATCAATTTGCAAGATGAGCTAGCTCTGGGTGCCTGGGGTTGTCTAGCAGTATAGTCCAATCAAGTCTGAAACAAGGATGATACGAACATAGGAGGAACCCGATCTCACATATGGGTTGGAAGAGTCCCGACTGACATCTGGGGTATGCCTATGGTCTATCTAAAAATACTCACGTGCACACATAGGGGTAATGAACAGTTGGGTCATTCATGATGAAAGCCTTGTCCAACAAAAGCCTTGTACAGTTAGTATGTGATGTTTGAGAAGTCTACTAGGGTGTTTGAGTCTCATGGAAAACCTCAAAAATTTCTCTAATAGCAACAAAATACCAAATATCACAAACCATATAAAATAAAGTCATTCAAATCATCAAACTGCAAAGTATCGAATCCATGATACATCATTACATAAGGCACAATCAAGATATAGGATAGATACCGGATGGATATCAGAAATGATATCTAGATGACCACTGACTATATTGTGCATATTTTTCAAAATTGCAAAAAGAATATAAAGTGACATATTATATCATTTGCATCATACCATTGCATATCATTGCATTTCATATATGGGTGATTAATTGAGTAAATTCTTGTAATGAGGATTTTCAATTACATTCATGATTTTTACACATTCTATGGTGTCATCCATTAGATTGTTAAACTCATATCACATTCATTCCTTATGTTTTAAGTGATTAAAGCATACAGGTTCATTTACATTAGATTACCATCATGTAAATAAAGCATTACATACATTACACCAGCATAGTATGACATCATCACAAATTAAATGCATACAATAAAGCAAAATTAAATATGCATTTAAAAGTAAACATCGCATCCATATGCATCCATCATAAGTAGCACATCTAAACATCTAGATCACTGCATATCATCATCATCATAAATAAAAAATAGCTATCTAGTGCATGTCATCCATACATCACATCATATGAACATAGCATCAATATAAACATCTGCATCCATGTGCATAAACATAAACATAAAACATAAAAATGACAAGTACACATAATGAGCCAAAATGATCAATATCATATAAATATGTGTATCAATGAGTACATCAAGAGTATATCAAAATACCCATAGGCTACAACTGTGTAGGTCCTCGACCTTACACTCAAAAATAGTACAATAAATATCTCAGTAGATATGTACTATGGAGGGCCTGCACCCCCAGCCTGAGAGTCACCGCCATCACCCCCACCATCCCTGTGGCTCCTATGAGAGCTGGCTCCATGCGTACTAGAGGACCTATGTGTCCTCTCGGTCCTATGGGTCCGATGGCTAGAGCTCATAGATAAATTCCCTGTAGTCCTAGTCCTGGTCCGATGGGACCCTGAAGCATGTGGATCCTCTGGGACCTACCCACCAATCAACCTGATGTAACCCTCTAGCTGGTCTATGCGGGCTACCCTACCTGTGTGCCTATCATTGCCCTCCTCCATGAGGGCCTGTAAGCACCGGATATCTGACATGGGGTCATGACCACCTGGTAGCAATGATGATGGTGTAGCTGGAGGTCCCATGATAGCCTAGGAGGATGAAGGATCCCCTCTCTATACCCTGAGTAGATCTCTCTCTGCAATAGCTGCACTTCACTATGCTTGTGCTAGATCACGTGCACTAGTGAGATCATGGACCTGTGTCTCTATCCTTGTAGCCCATGTTGTGAGAGCTATGATCTACTCCTAGGCCTACGCTAACTACCTCTCCCTGTGAGCTAGCTTCACCTCTAGAGTGGTGATAGAAGTATCTCGTTGCAACTTTGGGTCTGCAGCCTCCCAACCTGACTCTAAAGGTCAGCAACCTGAGCTAGTAGCTACCCCACCTCACTTTCTGGAGGTGCCTCACCCTCCTCTAGGGCCTCCTCCTCTACCTCAACCTATGGAGCATCCTCTGTAGGGGCCTCTGCACCCCATCCACCCTCGGTCTACTGGTGCACATTGCGCCCCTCTAGATCAACCTTAGCATCATCATCCACCCGATCGAGGGGCCCCTCTCCCTACCACTATAGTAGGGACCACCAAGTATCATACGTTGGGGTGGTCCCAGCCCTAGCCATGCCCAACTCCTAGAAGTCATCAGCCTCATCCCCAAGTGGTATCGACTGAATCCAAGGCAGATCCCTCTCTAGTACTAGGCATCGATAGATGATAGGTAGCTCCAAAATATCCTGTACGATCCCAAACTGGTAGAGGATGTATGAATAAAATTGATACTCATGGATCTCGGCCTTGTGGTCGAGTAACCACCTATCTCACCTAGCCTGGTGTAGTCACTCTCCAACCTCCTCCCATGTAGGGCAATCCATATACGGATGCCACTCTATGTCATCTACCCGAAGCTATGCAAATATAGTAATGTAGTGATCAACATCCCTAGCATGGGACCTACTCTGAAACCCCTCCTCCTCATAGGGCTAACATGCCGCATAACACTAGCATACATCAAGGATAGTAGTGATGATGAGTGGTAAGTCGGTCGGCCGCTCGATCCTGATATGCTACCAACCCTAGATCTAAAGCAACAAGTTGCAATTGATGCCAACTTGGCTCCTACATGTAGCTTGATATAACTCTCGATACAACTAGCATAGTAAGGTGCTCCCCCAAGCCAAGAGTAGTGGTTACTATATGGAGCTCTATGTAACTCTCTTGACACTTGCCAGGAGGTTCTAGGGGATCCTCATGCCCGAGGAGTCTGGAAGAACAATCTGAACAATGAGGTGCATAAATATGACCTCTCGAATGGAGAAGATGCCCTTCCCCTACCAGTATCCGATGTGGATGCCCCCATGATCAGCCCTGCCCTGGGCATCCTCACTGTGGTCACCAAAGATCTCATCAAAAACATCCTCCTTTCTGGTGAAAGGAGTGGAGGTGATGGGCTCACCATCAATAGGGATCCTAAATATCCGGTAGACATCCTCCAATGTGATAGTCATTTCACCTATGGGTAGGTGAAATGTGTTGGTCTATGCCTCCCAACATCGGGCCAATGTAGTCATGTATGTCTGGTCTACCCTAATCATGGGTAGATCAAGCACATAGCCAAAGCCAACCACACCAAACCACTCCCGCTCTTGGTCAGTGAGCTGATCTATGGAGGGTGCGAAGGATATCTGGCTCCCTAGCTCTAGAGGTCAATTTTTGTAGAGCAAAAAGGTATAAGGACAATGATGACTAAGAAAACTAAAAATAGATAAACAAAATGACCTAAAAATGTCAAACAAATCTAAAAATTGCTAAAAACACAATAACATGCAAAAAGTGATCAAAAATTTCAAGAAAATTCAAAAATGCATCTTAGAAGTGCAATAAATGGCATTAATTGCCAAGAAAATTAAAAAAATCATTAAAATTTGAATTTTTTTTCCAAAATTGGGAACCATAGGTCAAAGTTGCGGTCCGCATAATGATCAAATTTTTGATCGTTGGGATTTGAATCCCACCATGGTTGATAACTATGGTCCCCAATCTGACAATTGGGAACCGCACCTACCAGCTGTGGTCTAGGAATGTGACCTTTTTTGGGTCACTTCCTAGCCTGGCACCCAAGAAAAATTAAAATCTAAGCTAGCCTAACTAGTATGAGGTTCTTTGCCAATAGTTTAATGAGGTAAATTTAACCCATTTCTTAATGTGGTTCATTTTTAAGTGGTAAAGAATGCGAGGACTAGGTTTAGGGTTACCTTTCCTACATTGATCCCTCTATTGGATGAAGGTTGTGAAGGGTCCACCATCGGGATGTGTATGAGGTGGTAGGTAGTGGTTTTAGTAGCGTTTCACGTCAGATATGCTTCCTCACCTCTCAGAGCTCTCTAGTTGCAAATCACTTTCAAGGAATAATGAGAATTTTTCAAAATGGGAAAATTTAAATACCCTTTTCTAATTTTGTCAGACCGTAACTTAAAATCATGGTCCCAAAATTAGGGTTTTGTGATCGTAGCCCTGAGCTACGGTTCCCAAAATTTGAAATACCAATCATAGACCATACATGTGGTTTGCAACTGGCATTAAATGCACTAAAATCCCATCATGGGAAGGTCTTAAATGGTAAATTAATGATTCCTAATGGATCAAAATCTCAATAAGAGCAATCAATTTAACAAATTTGGTGATTCTCAAGCACCATGATCAATTAAAAATTCAAATTAACCAAAAAAAATCAAATAATCAAAAGCCAAATGCACCTCGTATTTAGTCATTTACCCTATACACTCGATGGTTGCAGTGACTGATGCTCCATGCAATCCGGTGAGATGAGTAAATAACCATAAGGACATTTGGGGTAAAATTGTCATCGTTGATTTGATATGCTTCTTTTCAATCCCGAAGAAGGCCTTCAAGGCTGGACCGCTCCATGAGAACGAGGTATTTCATGTCATTTCTCCTATGACATATTTTTTAGTAGATCATCGATAAATTGATTCAACACAAATATAATTGGCATTGTATCATTTTGATTCCCTAAGAAGGCTATTGCAGCTCGATTGCTCCATGGGATAGGAATGTGCAATTACTATTAACAGTTGCAATCATACGCTGAACTAGGCCTAGCCAAGTAATTAAAATGCTCAAATCTAAGTTTGTGCAGATCATTCATTATGGTCAAGCGACCTCATCACTTTATTCATTGTCATTACCCTCATCGACTCATCACTTGAGGGGGTAGTCATAATATCATAATCATAATCAAAATCAATAGAAGATCCCTGAAATCGTAGATCCCTTGATCTTGTCAAAATTGCGTTCATCTTACAAATCATTGTCAACAACTATCATAAGCTTACCCCTTTGCTTGGGGTAAATAGCATATATGATAGTTAGTTTGTAACTCTCATCCTTTCGGTTATATAGGCCTAACTCCTATTATAGCACCAAAGCTACCCGAATGTCTGATGATGAGTGCAAACTCTTTCAAATTTAAGCCTTTCACCCAGTTGGAAGCAATGATTCTAGGATGCACATCCTTTTGTAGGACCTGGGGCATCTAATGTTGATCAGATCAATGATCATCATAGAACCTTCGACATCATTTTAGGAGGTCTATTTTTTCTCAGCATTGTTCGATCTCACAATGCATCTCAAAAGGGGCATCTGTAGACACCTAAAATACATCATGTCGAAGGTGACTACTCATATGGGACATGCTACAAGACCATATGGAAGATCTTGGATAGACTCCAAGATAGAGCAGTGGTTCTAACCACTCAATTTGGGCTCCTTGGCCTAATCAGTCTGAACCACAGTTGAGACCTATGGTCTACAGTCTGAACCACTGGTTAAGACCTATGGTCTACAGCCTAGGCCATAGCTGTGACCTGCGGTCTAAACTGAAGTTCAGTTGGCCTTCATCCGAGCCAAATCGGTTGGAACGACCATTTGATCTAGAAGAAGGTAGTTGAAGGATGAAATATTCCAGAGGCTTCCAATCCAACTATCCCAACTACCTCTTCTTGATCTTGGCTTCTCCATGAAGCCACCCCTAGCCCTTGGGTAGTCCTATAAGTACCCCTTCAAATTAGGGCAAACATATAGCAAGAGAGAGCATTGGAGATTAGAGCAGTGAAGCCCTATCGAATTGTGGACTCACTTGAGTGCATTGAGAGGGAGCCTAGTTGCCATTCACTTGCCAATTCATCAAGCATCATGACAATTCATGCCATGGATGCCCTAAGGAGCTAGAACACCAAGAAACGCTAATTCAGGCAAACAGAGGCCCAATTGTGGAATTCAACCACCAAACCTGTCAGAGGACACCGAGGCGACCCTTGATCATCAATTTGACAAGGAGGATCAAGCCCACAACCCTAGATTTGGAGGGCAAAACCACTTGATTGCTCACCATGGCTGACAACCATGGTGTACAGTGCAGACCGCTCATCAGAGCTACGGTTTGCAATAGGTGATAGATCTCCTTACTATTTCTATTTTAGTATGCTTAATTAGGTTAGATTAGTCATTTTAATGGTTTCTTTGGTAGTTTAGAGACTCTGACTAGCTTAATTAGGGATTATAATAAGTTTACTTCATCATAGCAAGTAGGACATCAATGGCTTATTTTCATGCTATCTTGTTTTATTCCATGCAATTGATTCAATAGATAGATAGCTGCACCTTCTACTTTCATGTTTCTAACAATATTCATGAATCTTGCACAAGTTTAATATGTTTTATTCATCTTCTTGATTTCATAGTTGTTATGACATCTTTATGCATATTTTCCTCAAAGGGCCTCATCATGAGAGGTTGCCTATTCGTTTAATGCTTTTGTGTTGTTTCTTGACCGCAAGAAAGCAGGTTCGAAGGAGATTCAATCATCTAATTCCTTCCTCAATGCGAAGAAGAGGGTCAACTCCACCCTAGAGCAGTTTGTGACTATTTAGAGAGCCTTAGTATTGTGCCTACCCCATTGGGGGCTTTGGAATTGTATCAATTGTATCAACATTTGGGTGACCCTAAGAGGGGCATGATTGTAACCGAGATTCATTTTCAATATTAATAAAAGAAACATCCATTTTCTCGTTATATGCAATCTTGTTTATCATTTTATGCTTTTATGTTGATTTCGATTGATGTATTAGATAGGCGCATTGCTTTTTGGATAGGTCAACCTGATACAAAAAAATTAAGAAGAGAGAATATATTTTCATTGGTTGAGAAACAACCTAAAAAGCTTGATGGTTTATTACATCAAGAAAAATCAGGAAATGTAAAGACCACTCATGCTTACAATGATTTAGATATCCTTTTGAATACTATAGAATTTAAATGTTGAAGCCCAAGCATATTTCAATAAATGGGCAATTGATAAGAAAAAGGTAAAAGTGACAAAGGCTGCCAATGTAGTTGCAGAGGTAAGTCATCAATATTATGTTTAATCAATTTTTTTCCATATATTTATACCTTTATTAACTACTATATTTTAATTTTATTACTATGTAGTCCAATTTTGAGAATGTGATGAATCAGGTGAAAATCCTAAAAGTTTTTTGAACATGGCAAAGGAGAGTCTAGAAAATGCTATCAAATTTAAAGAACGCTTATATAACACCATTAGAGAGAATAATTTACTCAAGAGAATAATTAAGAAATATAATATGGATTTGGATATTTTGTTGAACGAACATGAGAAAGAAATGCCTTCGAGTTCAAAAGAAGATCCAACTACAAAAGAAAGGGCATTGATCATGAATTTAACGAATACAAAGGAGAACTTGAGGATAGTTGATGCCCTACAAGGATAAAATTTTGGAACATTAGAGGTAGCATCAGGACAAGAGCAAGGACATGAGTAAAATCAATCGGATCCTACATCTAAGTGAGCACCTGCATCAGGCCCCATAACCAAATAGTATCAAAGTGGACACACAATTCACTATTTTTATAAAAATTGTAAAAGAATATAATCAAAGTGGACAAAATTCACTAGTTTTGTAATGAAAAGTGATTTTGAATAAATAAAAAACATTTTCTAAATATGTGTCTCATATTTTTAAACTATTGTTTGATTTTATTATATCTTTGTAGAGATTTACATTTGCTTGCTATTGTAACTATGGAAATTTAGAAAACAAAAGTTTGACAATGATAAAAATGAATAAGATCCAATTTCTTATACGTCTAATGTATTTGTGATAAAGGATTCTTTCATTTCACCACAAACAAATTTACTATTAAGAATAAGTTTTATTTTATTATCAATAAGCTATCCAATATTTACAATGTTCAACAAAGCAAAGCAAGGCTATTATATAAAACATATAATTTTATGAACAAAGGGTATGATATAAAATTAAAAAAATCATTAACTAGTATGACATATTATTTGAAAAATCATCAATCCAAATTAAAATTCAAAATCTTGAACAAAGGGTATGCCATATTATTTGAAAAACTCATCAATCCAAAGAAAAACTCATAATCCTGAAGAAATATATTTACAAAAATCAGGTAATATGTTAAAATATTCATCTATCCAAAAAAAATTATAATCCTAAAGAGATGTTTGTAAAATTTATACAAATATTACAATGGAAGAAGTTGAAACAAACACTTCCCATACTGTCCTATATAAGTTGTATGCATAATTGATCTCTCTATCTCAATAATTTGATTACTGTAGTTATCATTTTTCTCATTATCATAAATATTAGTGATACATATTTTGTTTGTTATAGATTTCCAATGTCCTAGAGATCTCTCATAAGGATACTTGTCCTCCTCATAAAATTAGATATATATTATCAAGTTCTCTAATTTTTTATCTAGTCTATGATAAACATTATATTTCACAAAATATAATGCACTAAAAACCCTTTCATATTTCATTGATCCCAAAATCATTGTTTGACATAATTCATATAAGCGAAAATATTTGCTCATTGTATACTATAAAACACTACTAGGGTGCAACTTTTTTCATAAACATATAATAGAACCTAGTTAATTAGGATTAGTAAAATTTTAAATTTGATCAACCATTGTCCAAAATATGAGGATTGATTCATAAAAAATTCTTTATTTAGAATACCATTGATCTTAGTACCATTGACTTCCATATGTTTAGCAAAATTTTTAACAAGTGCACCCATATATTTTATAAACAATTCACTTTTACTATTATCATCGGTTCCTGGATACCAAAACATAGGGTTCACCACACCCATCGAGTCAAGTAACTCATATCTTTGAAAATGATCTTCAATTTATCTTATCAATGTTTCTGGTATTTTTATCAATTTAATCCTTGTATTGAGTAAAACTACATCAAATATGTTGTATGTGATTAGCATTTGTTCAACGTCTATATTCAATCAATTTTCAAAACAATATAAAGGTATCTCTTTACCGTGAATATTAATACAAAGATGATTTTTGATATTGAACTTCAAGAAACTATTTTGATCATTGACATTTGTTAAAGTTCTCCAATCATCAAATAAAGGATCCATAAAATTTTCACTGGATAAGTATAACCTATCAATATGCATACAATTTTGTTTTCTAATCTTGATGAAATCAACAATATAAATGGATATTTCTTATGAAATTTTTATCAAAGTATTCATTTCATGCAACATTGGAAGAATACCATATAAAGTGAGTAGTGTTTCCAAGTCTATCATACGATATAGCATATGTTTTACTTTATCAACTATCCTCTTATTATCGTACATAAATCATATTAAGGATTTATATTCTTTGAAAAATCTTACTACATGTTGAAACAATGAAATCCACCTTAGTATCTACATATTTTAACAATTTTGTATCTTTTGTAACTCCTAGTGCAAATAGTTGAAACTCTACAAACCTTTTTGGACTGCAAAAAAAAACATGAACTTCATGGATGAGTTCTTCAACTCTTGAAACATTTTCAAATGCATTTACAATTTTGTATGCAAGATTCTTTTTATGAACCATGCAGTGAATTGGGATCAAATATGGGGTAACTGATGTTTGAAGTCAAACACAAAGACTACTTTTGTGACCTTGCATTGTAGCAACACCATCAACTCCACTCCAGAAATATCTTTTAAGTTAATAAGAACATTTTAAAAATTTTATGCATTATAATTTTCCACCATCTTATGTAGTGCTAACAAATGAGGTTGCCTTACATGATTTTGAAATGTGTAAACATGCATGCAAATCCAAGAAGTGTTGTCAACATCAATTAAATCATCAATAGAAAGTGAAATGAATTCAGAATTTTTAACTTTTTGTTTTAGTTCCTCCTCAACCAAAGAGAGATATTTTACCATTTCCCAACCACTTCAATATGACCAATGGGCATTGGGGATGTTCTATAAAATATCTAGATGAAAGGGATGCTTAAAATCAATAAAATATGACATAGTTCTACCCTTTTTAATAATAGTATATACAACATCAAACTATAAGCTTTTTTAAGATAAAGTGATTTTATGAATTTTTTGAAATTGTGCTAGAATAACTCTACCATTCTAAGCTAGGGTTTTTTGTTGTTTCATCTCTTTATCATAGTATTTTGTATATCTGACATGTGTGGATTCTAATGCATCCTTCCACATAATTTTTTTCTTAGTTGTTCCATAAATTTATTTTACTATCACATAAACCTTCCTACAATGTTTTTCTATTGTATCCAACTTAAGTTACATCTTATGATCTTTCCCTAGTTTCCAACTACAAATAATGCATCTACATTTTTTTGGTGTATCATTACTATTTTTTGGCTATATTGGTTCATTAAACAAATATTTTGATGACCATTCAAGCTAAAATGTCCTTCCAATAGTCTACCTTATTAAATTTCTATAGTTAGGTTTATGAGTAGAATATTCCCCAAAAGTGTGTATTTGGTTAGAATGATCATTTTTATTTTTGGTTGGTGTACTACTTTTAGGATTTTGTTCAAGTTGTTGCATGTCATTTTTAATCAAATTTTTATGTTGAGTTATTTCATCCTCAATAATATCATCATTAAGTGGAGGTATTAGGATCAATTGTGTATTCTACATTCAAATATGTTCTATATCATTTTTTAAAATTACTTATAAAAATTATTATTAAGTAGGTAAAATAGATATATACCTTGCATTTGTGCAGATTTTAGTACCTCATTGGATTTCAATGCCTCATTGGATTTCGATGCCTCATTGGATTTCAATGCCTCATTGGATTTCGGTATATGGCTAAAATATTTTAGGATACTCTATTTTCCAGAATATTTTCCTCCATTGTTTCCATTGGGAGTTGGAGCCATTGTACCTATAAAGGAAAAAGTATTTCATGTTAGAAAAAGAATGTGATATTGAATAAAATTATGATAATTCTACAAGTGTTATAAGGGACATCGTGGTATCCTACCCGTCGTTGGTCATCTATTCATTGGTATGGTCATCTATTCAATGATATGATCATCTTTGTTTATTATGCTATCTATTGTTATGCTCTGCCATAAATCATTGCTCGTTTCTTTGATGCTATAGGTCATCGTGTTGTCTATCATTTATGCTCTGCTATTGATTGTTGTGAGATTGGTTGTCTATAGTATATTCTTTGGTATTGATCATTTTCTCTATGATCGAGCATCTTTAGTATTTATTTGGTGTTGATAGTCTTTCTCTATGATTGAGCATATTTCATATTTCTCTGGTATTGGTAGTATTTATCTGGTTTTGGTGGTATTTCTCTAGTGTTGGTCATCTTTGGTCTTTCTTTAATGTCAAATGTCTTTCATCTTTCTCTGGTGTTGGTAATATTTGGTCTTTCTCTAGTGTTGTCATATTTCATCTTTCTTTGGTGTCGGTCATATTTTATCTTTTTATGGTGTCTATCGTATTTCATATTCTCTAGTGTCAATCATATTTCTCTAGTGTCAGTAGTCATTTTTCATTTATTATGTTATCCATTGTCCACCATTTATTCTGCTTCTATTCTCTATTGCCATTCATTTTTAGCTTCTCTGGTGTCGGTCGAGGAAAACCAATGTTTAACGTGTATGATTATCGCTATCACATTAGATATACATACCAAGGGTATAATAGGTAATTTTTTTATGTTAAAAAAATTATTTATAATTTTAAGGCAAAAAGGTCCAAAATTTAGGTGGGAATATTGGTGATTTAAAATTTAAATCATAAACTTATTATAAATTCGGGGTGATCCGACCCTAAATTTTTTTGGATGAATTGGCTCTAGTAAAGGGTCTCCATATTCACCAATTTTAAATTTCAAAAATCCTAATATTTTTTAATTAATGATAATTCGTTGCTATGCATAACCCTGCATATGGCTCTCAAAAACTTACCATTCCAAACTGATCTATTGGGGATGTGACCCTTCCAGTCATGTTGTCTAGGTTGTGATGGATATTGATTGCCATATCCTTGATGTGCTTAACATCTATGCGCATAACGATGCTAATTACTATTGTGCACTTTGGTTATGGGTGACACTCTCTCTCCCCCTTGCTATTTGGTTGCTCTACGATGACTTCAATATGATTGAATTCCTTCATGACAAGGTGGGTCTTCTTCCCATGCAATGAACCATTGAGGAAAGATAAGAATGAATTTTCATGAAACAATTTTGGGGCTCTCTAACCCCAATAGTTGCTTCTTACCCTCCTTGTTCCCTACTAATTTTAATTTCACCTAGTCTAATAACTAGGAGGGCAAGAATCGTGTGTTGAAAATATTGGACAAATTCATGCTCTTAGATTATAATATTTTCTTCTTTGAGCAACCGGTGTCCTCTCCCCTCTTTATCTCTATCCACCTCGAGCTCTATTTGTTTAACCATTCTTCCATTTTCTTTTTCATCATAGTTTCTTCCACCCCCTCCTATTTCTTAGTCATAATTCTACCTTAATACTCCTATTCTGGACCACCCCATGTTGAGAGCTTATATCATCAAAATTTGGAACCTAGTCCCTATACCGAAAGGGGCATCTGATTGGATTGATTGGTGGAATGGTGTTGTCCAATGAATTGCTATCTTCCTACACTCACTAGGGTATAATATTGCCAAGATTTATCGTTGCTCCTCCACTACTCTAAAGTGAGATTTGGAGGTGGTCTCAAATCAACTACAGTTCAATCCTTTCAATGAGGAGCTTCAAAGGCACCTCATGGTTGTCAAACACCAAATTTTTATGGCAAAGCACTATGATGCCAAAGGGGCACAAATCAAGGTAAGGTTTCACTAGCTTAAAATTGGTGACAAGGTAACCAAGGATTTATTCCAGTACATGCATCCTCACAATCAATTTTTGGACATTAAAGCCTTTAACATTAGTGGAGAGTATGTTTTTGAGATTCCTTGTATTCTCTTCACTTTTGAAGAACATTATCATATTATGTTTGTGGATTAGTCTTGCTCTCATCAACATGACCAAGATATTAATTCCTACCTCTCTATTGCCCTAGTGTAACTTTCTATGTCTAAAAGAGCCACTTGTGAAAATACCCTCTCTTTGAAGGATATAGAGGAATCTATTTCTCAGATGATCGATAATAAATCTCTTGGTCTTGATGGATTCATCTATGAGATCTACAAGTCCCTTTAGGACACTATTGGTTATTATATTCTTAAAGTTTATTAGAAGGCCTACTCTAGGGGTTATTTAGGTCCTATTATTTATCAAGGGATTATTAAATTTATCCTCAAGGCTGGTGATTTAAAAATCATCAACAATTGAAGGCCTATTACTCTCCTTAATATTTCCTATAATATCATTGTAAGAGCCTTATATTTTTACATCTTTCATATCCTTCCCATCATCGTGCACCTATAGCAAAATGGCTTCATTTAGGGGAGTTTCATATTTGACAATATTGTTGTTTTTTGGGAAGGTATGGATTGGTCTTGTAATTCCAACCAATGATCCTTGTTCATCAAAATTAACTTTAAGAAAGCCTATGATAATATTGATTGGTCATTCATTTTTGCCATGCTTAAAGATCTTGGTTTTGGACCCTCCTTCATTAGCTCTATGGAGATGTTATTTACTGAGGATTTGATTGTTTTTCCATTAACATACATAAGTCCTCAACCATTGGGAACTTCAATTACATTCAACAGGGTTGCTCATTGGTACCATTCCTATATATCCTCATCGTTGAGGGGTTTGGCTATTTATTAGATCACCATGCCACTCAAGGTACTATTTTAGGAATTTCTCTCCCTAGAGGTAAGTCTTAGTTGATCAACGATCATTTTTCTAATGATTCTTTCCTCATGCTTATTGATGATGAAGGTGTTATTTAGCACATGCTTACCTACTTGGACACTTTTTATCTGGCTTTTCGATCCTCTATTCAATGGATAAATACTCAATGTTACAGGTAATCTCCTAAATGATGCCCCATTGGTTTAGTCAATATCAATAGAGGATCATCCAAGATGGGGAAATATTTTATTTTTTAGGTATTCCTTCTACTTTTAATAGTTCAATTTCAGAGCTATAGAAGTATGTCATTAACAGGGTGGAACAAAAACTTACCTACTAGTCCACCAAGAAGCTCTCCCTTATTGGTAAATTTTAAATTTTCTCAAAAGTCCTTACGACCACCCATGTTTATTATTATTCCTACTAGATCCCATCCAAAAAATTCTATAAGTATCTTTATAAGCTTTTGTGGGACTTTTTAATGTCCTCTTCCAGTAATGGTTCAACATTCCACCATGTTTCCTGAGAGTATTGTTGTCTCCCTAGAAGCCATGGTGGACTTGGCATTCTCAATACCCAATGTCAAGGATGGGATATTTGTGTTAAGTGGATCATCAGAGCTCTTATGGGTAATGAGGATTAGAAAATTCTCATTTATCATTATATCTATGAAGGTTTCCATTTTGGCCATAAGTGTTGGAGGGGCATGGGTTTCTCTTCCCTCGTTGTTGCTCCTATGTCTATCAAAGTGATAGGATCCTTTGTCATAAATACCAATCTTGGGATAGTGTTAAACCTTGGCTAAGATGGAATGGTTAGATCTTCTAGTATGTCCTCTCAATCAACTAGATGAATTTTTGGTGGTCACCTGTCATCACCTACCAGGTTTCTTCACTTGTGCAGGTTCCTTGGTTTCATGTGCTTAGAATTTTTGCAAAGGTGTGAGATGCATCACCAATTTATTTTCTCATCCTACCAAGGATTGGCTCCCTTGGGATGACTTCAAAGTCAAATTTCATCTTAAGCACTCTGACAAGAACATGTTTGAGGCCGTAAAGACTACTCTCACTAACTCCATATTTTGTAAAATTTGTGTTTTCATAATAACCTTGGTGGAAGGATTGGAATTGGTATCCATACATTCCTCTACAAAATTACAAGACCTATTTTGGATATGGATGGCTTTCTCCTTCTCTCCCCATGATTGATAAACTTAATAAATGGTGGAATATCTCTTCCCCTTGGCCTATTTGGATGCATAGGTTTCAGACCACCTTGGTTTATTTATTGGAGCCCAAGGTTTCTTTTTTTTCCTAGAGTCTTCTTCATCAAGGGCTTCATAATGGGTAGCATATCTGAAATTTATGCATCCCCAAACCTTCTTTCCTTTCTATATTCATTCTAAGGACTTTATCCATATTTTTTATATTTACGTGCGCACGCATTACTATTATGAGTGAATTTTTTCCTTTATTAGACCTTATTCCTATGCCACACTGGAGTGGAAGCATATCATTTTGGGATACCCTAGGAAGCATATCATTTTGGGATACCCCACACCCTTGTTGTAGCACTTGTTTTGTATGGCGATCTTGTATAGCATATGGAAATATAGAAATGACTGTATCTTTGGTAAGTGTTCTTCCTCTCTTCACATCTATACTTTTGAGAAATCTAATATTATTTCATTTGTATATTTTTAGATTGTAATTTAGGTTATTAAGGTGACTATGAATATATCTCATCTTCAAGATCTTATTGACCACTAGGAGAATGCTCCATGAATAGTTAGTCAGGTTCCTATTGAGAAGGATTATCCCTAAAGCTCTTCTAGGTCCAAGCAACTTTGTTGCTCAATCCCAAATTACACTCCTACCCCAGCTCAAAGTCCCCCTCCTTATAGAGCTAGCCTTGGTAACCTAAATACTCCTCTCTCTCCCCTAGATCCTCAAATAGATGCTTATTGATTCTTATTTTTGTTTAGATTAAATTAGCTTATAGTCTTGTAGGTGTTATCAATAAGTGTGTTTAGGTTTGTTTGGTTATAAGCAAGTTTCTATGGATGTTGAGTTTTGTTATAATTTTTTTACTTTAACTTAGTTTGATTGATTCAAATAACTTACAAAATTTTATAAATAATTGTAAAATTAACAAAATTTATGACCAATCACAAATTTTTATAAACAATTTTGAACAGTATAACAATTATGAAATTAACTACATATTCTTATAAATTACAAATTGTGAACTTGAACATTTTTTTACTATAGGTTATAAAGTATTATGAGGGAAACTATACAAATAATTATTGTTGAATTACACAACTCCTTTGAATTAATTAATGTACATTTACAAATTTTATAGATCCCTTTTCACTCTCTTATAGTTTTCTTTGTATGGCTTATCATTTAGATTTATACAAAATAGTTCTTCTATCTCAAACCTACGTCTACATCATAATAATATGCCAGAATATAAAATAAAGAAATAATTTTTGAAAGTAATAATTAAATATAGATATTAAATATTATTTAAAACTTCTAGGTAATCTAAAATGAAATAAACTAAAGTATTTTGTAAAGAATTCCAAGCCTAAATAAAAGAATTCCACTCTAATTATCAAGTATGATTAGAAGACCAGGAAAAAGAGTAAAAACCTAAAACTTGATTTTATAATAAAGAATGTGTTTTTACTATGTTTGTTGAGGGATACAAATAACATTATGAAATAAAAATTAAAAAATATAAACATGAAAATATAGAAAAAAAGATAAAACTTATCCCACAAACTTAAAATTTACAACTTTACATATTTATTTATTTATTTTTAAAGCAAAAAATCCCTTGTGGGGCTGCCTTGGTCTAAGAGACCACGAAAAGGGGGTTCTACACCGTCAAAGTCACCCGTGGGTCGCACCCAACCCTGCCCGTACCAACATTATCAATTGGATTTTGGGTACCCAATTCAAATTTTTGGTAGGGTGGAGATTCGAACCTGGGACCTCCTTGGAGGATTGCCCTCTCCTCTCCAACTCACATACAACACCTAAGTACAACTTTACATATTTAATAATAAGCATGATGGAGAATTTCTTTGCCATCTCTTTGGAATCAAGTTCCTCTATTGGGGAATTAGCTCTAGAGTGTGCTTTGGGGTTTAAAAATTTTCTAAGGTCTATTGCCTATTTGGATTCAAGTGGGAGAAAATATATTTCTTGGGAACCACCCCTTTTAGGTTGTATTAAACTTAATTTTAATGGGGCCTCCAAGGGTAACCCAGGAGAGGCAAGTGCAAGTGGTTTAATTCTAAATAGGAGTGACAAACTCCTTCTTACCTTTCCTAATAAGATAAGACCTCAATCGAGTCATTTTACTAAATATCATACTCTCTTCCAATGGATTTATTTGTTGAGTGGCTTCAAGTAGAGTAAGTTCATCATTGAGGGTGATTATCTTAATATCATAAATCTAGTGAAAGGTTCTCAAACTCCTAGTCCTTTTGTTGCTAATATGATTTTTGAGGCAAAAATAATACTTTAGGTTTTTGAAGATGTGGTTGTCAAGAACGTGTACATGGAAGGTAATAAATCAACCGATTTCTTAGAAAATTTGGGGTTGAGCCAATATTGTCTAACTATTTGGAGAGAGGATTTTCTGCCATGTATCAATGATTCAGAGACTAGAGGTATCTCTACTAAGCTGGGGATAGGCGGGTCATATTTTGGAGGGCCTCAATAAGGACAACCTAGACATCAACGAACAATAATGATCGAGGGCTTGTTTTTTGATGGGTCTTTATAAGTTTTTTTGTTTTTGTTTCAGTTGTTTTGTGTGCATGGGTGCCCCTACGTGGGTTGATCTGTATGGATTATGAGGGTTGGTTGTAGACCATCTAGTCTTCCTTCTGTTTGTCTATTTTTTTGTGTTCGCCCTAGTGGTGGGTGTGTTGATTTCCTCTATGTGGGTTTTGGATACTGGTCTCTATTTATATTTCTAATATCCCTCTCCCTAATAGGATGTTAGTTGTTCCTTTTGTAATAAGGTTTGGGATCCTTTCAAAAGCCCTTCTTTCAACTAATAAAAAAAATAAGCTTGATTGAATTTTAAAAAGCACTCAAAATTAATGATAAAATCAATGTCAAATGAGAGGGAGAACCAAAACATCTTTGAGCATAATAATTGCAAGTATAGATGAAAAAAAATCCTCTAAAAATACACATTGTCAAATCTAAATTGAAGGAAAAAAATTAAAAATTAATACCATTCATATTTTAGAAGTGGAATGAATTGGAAGGGTTGATCCAAAAAATATAGATATAGACTAACTAAAATCAATGGACCAATATTAAGCTTTAACAATGATCTTTTTCAAGGGTGCCTAACTTAAATGAAACACAAATTTCTATTAATGAAGACTTATACTTAAATAATAATCTAATCTAATAAAAACTTATATTATAAAATATAAATTAAGGTATCTTAGATTACAAATATGGATATTATAATTTTAAATACAAAATATCAACCATGCATGATCAATGTCATTTCATTAATTTGTTAAAGTCTTTCATGTTAAAAGAGTGTTAAATGATTTTTTTTATTGGCTAAGGTTTATAGGTTAGGATGAATTGGTCTTTGAGACTTAAGGTTAAGGCTTGTTACTTTATAAGTTTATAAATAGAAAGAGATATGTGATATCATAATTCTACTAATATTTCTTTTATTGTGTTTAGTGCATAGAGGATAGTTTTACCACTTGAGTGGAGTATGATAGTTTTTATTTGAGTAGCTTTGATTTTATTTGATTTTATTTAATTATTTGAAGATTTGTTGGAACAATCTTGGATTTGTAATTATCTATATAATTATTTTTGTTCTATTGTGAATTATGAAAGTTATTCATAGATCACTATTTCATAAGTTGTTTTTATTACATGTAATTTAATATGGATGTTTTTATATTTCTTTGAAAATATTTGGCATGAAAATGTCTAAAAGCCAATATTTGACCACTTTTAATGACAAAATATCTATTAATTAAAGATTTTTTGTTTATTTTTCTTTTTTTTTTTTACTTTTCATGTATATTTATGTATAATAATTTATATCCCCAAACCTTAAAAAATTGTCAATATTGTCAAGACCATTGTGGGAGATCTATTCTATATCACCTTCTAAAGAATTATATATATATATATATATATATATATATATAATAATAATAATAATAATAATAATGATGATGATTAATTTTGAAATCCATAAAAAATATAAATTGAACTAAATTTCATATTCTATGAAAAGGAACAAAAAATAAAAGATAATTTAACACATATTTCATATATTATACACATTTTAGAAGTCACCATAAATTTATACATTTGATTTAATTTTTTTAAGGTTAAACTATTCTTTAATTATCATGTAAATCTGAATACAATGGAAAATTTCTTAGCTAAAAACAAACAACAAGAAGGAGGTAGAGGTACAATGGTATGGCTATTGAGGATAAGAGGATTAGACAGGTTGGTGAGCAAGTTCAATGTTTGGATAATTTGGACAACCATTGCAGATATAAACTTTAAGAGATTTGGCTTCAATGCAAATTTACTTTTAATATTGAAACCAAAAGTGGTTAGTTCTTAAGATCATGGGCTTTAGAGGTATGAATGTTTGTTGGAATGTTAAAAGGATAAAATGGGTGCTCTTGCTGGCTAAGGAAGGGATAAGTCTTGTATGGAATTGTAAATAATCTTGTTTTAAAATAAAAATTTCAATTGTTTTTATCATCCATATCAATTTCAAGCATGTTTAGTTAAATTTCATTATCACAATAGATATATATATCTTTTACATTTTATTGTTATAATATATAGTTATATATATGTTACTATATTGACATCTATCTTTAGCTTTTAAAAATATATCATCTTTTCTTAAGTGATTTTTTAAAAAATTTCATATATATATATATACATTAAAATTAGAAATCCATTATTTCTTTAATTATAATGAATATTTATAGTTGCAAGCTTACTTTAGTGGTAAGGTCTTTGGCCTCTCTTTTTGAGGTCCAAGGTTCACACCCCACTATGTACGAGGGGACCATGACCCCTCATAAAAACCTTGTCAACTCACTGAAAAAAATTATAATGAATATTTAGCAAATAACAGGAGCTTAACTAATTAAATTCATCAAATTCCTTTGAGGAGGGAATCTAGAGTCAAGTATTGACAAGTGATACATGCATAATTGTTACTTTGGATATTGTATAATAGGTTAGGCTCATTGAAAATGTATAATGTAGTCTTGGTGGCCGAAAGGGCAATGGTTAGGGCACCTCTCTTTGGAAGGTCCAAGGTTCAAATTGAGGTGTGTGTAATTTCATGTGGTTCGAGCTTTGGTTCTCATGAGAATCACTTGTTTGGGCATGATGGTGTGCAATTGTGTGTTTATATATATATATATATATATATATATATACAATGTAATAATGTTTATTATTTTTAATATGTTAAATTACACTCATATTACAAATATACCATATAGTCCAACCACTAAAAATATGCTTATAGTTGTTTTAAACATAAATTTTTAATTAATTTTTTTTAATGATAACTTGAAAAATATCTCAACGTATTTGGAATAACTAATTGTTGTTGAGTTATTCAACAATTTAACTTCGTCCCTTAACTACAACTTTTAAGAATTTATAGTTATAAATGCTTACTAAAAATTAATTTTTAATTAAATAAATATCAAGTATTTTATTTTATTTATTATAAAATATTAATAGAAAAATAAAACTTCAACTAATTTTTCTTTTTAAATGATAGTTCAATTACAACTATTAATACTAATTTTTACAAAGCATGAAAAATCTATCTATGCACAAATTAATTTTTATGTTAAAACACTTCTTCTAATGCTAAATTTTACAAATTACTATTTTTTTGGTAAGTTAATGATTTTGCATTAAAAAATGGGGCATTTGAAAGGCACCCCAATGCCTTGTACAATAGAGAAGCAAAAGGAACTAAAAATTAGGAAACTTCAGGAAAGACTAAACAGGATGTTGAAAAGGAACAAAATGCATCCACGCTGAAACAACAGGAAAGGAAACCAGAAATCAGACCCAAGGAAAGGGTCAAAACACAAACTAAAACGAGAGCAAAACTAGCTGAGAGACAAAATAAGCTAGAATATTAGTTTGGTATGTCAGTCTGCATAGGAGAGGCAACCATGATCTCAACAACTTCATCTTCCTTAATATTATCCTTGATATAAAAAATACCCACGATAGTAGAAAATGCAGGATCCTCTTCATATGTATCATAGAAAAAGAGCAGGCTAAGAGGATTATGTTGATCCTTGAGCTGAGCAATTCCTTTCCCAAGCACAACATAGGCGGTTTCCAAATGGTTGATGGTGGTAGAGGTGGACTAGATGGCAAGCTTGTGGAGATACTTTTCCACCATATCAGGAGAGTCAAAATCATATTTGTGTTCTTTCTTGATATTTTTATGGGTAGGAGTGTCCTTAAACTTGAGCCTTTGAGAGCACCAAATGGGTGTTTTCCCAAGCTTGACCTTCTTCTTGATATTTGAAACAGGTTGGGGTTTCTCGATTTTTCTTTTCCTTTTGGACCTGATGGCTTTAGGGCTAGGAGTAGAAGAGAAACTCTCTTCAACAGTTTCAGAGGCAATAATGTTGGTTATTGAATCATGTAGTACATGCATAACTAAAAATGTGATAGATTACATGTGAAGCAACATGTGTAATTTTATTTACAAATTACTGATCATATATTTGAATGCAAATCATTTTAATAATAAAATCATCTAGAATAAAATTTAACATAATATTAACACAACATTTCTTTGGTGTATTTGGAAGGAGAGAAATAGCAATATCTTCAAAGGAAAAGCAAGGATCTCTCAAGTTGTTTTTAACTAGCTTCAAGTTAGTTCATCTAAACTAATTATACCCAAACAGATTAATATAGACCAACAATGAAGTTCAGTTTTGAGCCAAAATAAGTATTAGATTATCTTGCAACTAGACCTCCAATTTAGTTTTGGATTTCAAAGGAGCAACTAATGAGTCCTAAATTTTGATCTTGGGACTCATAATGGATTTCATATTAGAAGGATATTGGTAATATTCTGTTTAACTCCCTCCCATAGTTGGGCTACTTGGTTGTTTGTGTAAATTATCTCCAACAAGGCAGTCATATGATCACCTTGGAAATAGTATGCATATACTAGGGATATTTATCTATAACTCCTACATCTTCTTTGAGCTCCACTCATAGTACTTAGAGCTTAACTATCAAGTATAAATGCATAGGCTAGGCACAAGCTCAATAGGACTCTAGTTTTTTTAACCTTTATTAAGTGTTGTTGTGCTAAGACTCTTTTAGTTTCTAGCTCAATTTTTATGTAAAAGGATGGGGGACCATTTTAAAACCCCATTTTTTTAATAACCAAACAAAATTATAGAAATAAAAATAAACATAATTATTTAAATATTTTTATTAACAAAATTTCAAAATAATAATATATTTATTAATATTAATTTGAATCTAATTATATTTATATTGTAGACACCTGCTTTTTCTCCCTAGACTAGCCACTCATCATCTTGCCCATCGCACATTTGACCAATTTGACCAAATCACCTTTTGTACCCAAGTTTAGGGTTAAAAGACCCCATCAACTTCAACTTTCCTAAAATATGACCAAATGAACTCCAAATTTCACAAAATAGGTATTGTTGAAAATATCTCAAAACAAGCTTTCTAGAGAGCATAGGCATTAAAAATTCGCACTTGACAAATTAAAATGAAAAATTTGCACAACCAAACTCTTGCCAATGGTAAATTTACAAAACCATGGACACAACCTCCAATTTTAGTGGCATGACTCCTAGTCATTGCCAATTCCACTAATTTACATATGATCAACTCGAAATTCATGCCATTATACCTAAAATTACAAATAGAGGTAGTTAACTCAACAACTACCTCCAATCAACCCATGCAACTCTTAAAGGATGCATGCAACTCTTATGATTGCCAATCAAGGTAGATAACTAAACATCTCATATCTCAAAATTTCAAACAATAGTTGAACTAGATGAATCACCTCACATAAAAAGTACATGCATCTAGCTTATCGTGAGCACCCTTGGTGAAAATTATAAAGAATTTTCATCTTCTATAAAAATGGCCCTTGGGGTCCCAAGATGGTTATGCAAAAATTATCAATGATACATAGATACACATAAATTTTGGACAAAGTGTTTTTTATAGATGCTAGTATTTCATAGATATCTTGCATAGTATTTTGTCATTTTATAGGTTTTTTTGATGAATTGGTTGTGAAACCGAGGTTTTCTACTCTACTTTTTCAAGTTTACATCAAATTTCTTGTAGGGAAAAATTTGCAACATGGCAAATTTGGGATCTAATGATGAATTTGTGGTCCAATGGCAATATTATGGTCCAATGATGAATTTCTGATCCAACAATGATTTTGCATTTTCTACATAGTAACAACCCTAACGGTCTAATCTTCCATCTCAGGGGTTCTTATTTATCTCTTTTACCCTCTTATTTTACATATAATTTCATTACATGAGCTCATGTAATTTTAAATTTATTGTACTACAAAACCTTAAATGGTATTTGAGGGCTTAATCTATGGATCAAGATAGTTTGTTGAGCAAGGTATAGCAACGGTATTGTCATTGTTGTCAACATAGTCAAATAGATCTGTTGATGTAGTGGACAAGAAGTTCAAAATCTAGTCAGATGCAGAAGCCAGGAGTTCAAAGGTTACTCAGAGTATGTACAGTTATTTTCCAAAAAGACCGAAG
Organism: Wollemia nobilis; assembly: GCA_028583015.1. Lineage (NCBI taxonomy): Eukaryota > Viridiplantae > Streptophyta > Pinopsida > Araucariales > Araucariaceae > Wollemia > Wollemia nobilis. The sequence goes on along the minus strand of JAQPPZ010011065.1, from coordinate 1,401,286 downwards.
TGGACCATATGCAAAAGATCAAAGAAAAATACAAGAAAAGTGTTGCGATATCACGACATATACAACAGGCAAGAAAAACTATCGCGATTTCATGACATGTTGGAAGAGAGAGAAAAAGCAAGAAAAACTGTCATGATTTCGCGACATGCTGGAAGAGAAAAAGTCAAGTGGAAAAACTGTCGTGATTTCGCAACATGCTGGAAGAGAAAAATGCAAGTAGAAAAATTGTCACGATTTCGTGACATGTTGGAAGAGAAAAAGGCAAGTGGAAAAAGTGTCACGATATCGCGACATTTTGAGAAGAAAGAAAAACTATCACGATTTTGTGACATGTTTGAAAAGAAAGCGCAAGCAGGAAAAACTGTCGCGATTTCGTGACATGTTTGAAGAGAAAGCGCAAGCAGGAAAAACTGTCACGATTTTGTGACATGTTGGAAGAGAAAAATGCAAGTAGAAAAAGTGTCACGATTTCATGACATATTGCAAGAGAGATTGTACGAAATAAAAAGTGTCGTGATTTTGTGACATATTGCAAGAAAGAGAGTCCAAGAGAAAAAGTGTTGCGATATCACGACATGTCACGTTATCGTGACCCAAAGGCAAGAGAAAGAGCAAAGTAGAAAAAGTGTCGCGATTTCATGACATATTGCAAGAGAGATTGTACGAAAGAAAAAGTGTCGTGATTTCGTGACATATTGCAAGAGAGAGAGTCCGAGAGAAAAAGTGTCGTGATATCATGACATGTCACATTTTCGTGACCCGAAGGCAAGAGAAAGAGCAAAGGAGAAAAAGTGTCACGATATCGCGACATGTTGCATTTTTGTGACTAAAGGAGGAGAGAGAAAGTAAGAAGGCAGAAGTGTCATAATTTCACGACAAAAGTAAGGAGGAAGAGTACGAAGGCGAAAGTGTCACGATATCATGACATGTGTTTTCGTGGGTATAAGCTAAGAAAAGAAGCAAGGAGGTGAAAGTGTCACGATATCGTGACATGTATTTTTGCGGGCCAAAGCAAGGTGAAAGAAAGAGAAAGAAAAAGTGTCGTGATATCATGACATGTTGTGTTTTCATGGCAACAACAACAGAAGAGTTACAGGGGTAGTTGAAGCCGACGAATACCAATGAAAGCCGACTAAGATTAGGGTTTACAGCTAACTAAGATTAGGGTTTACAACCGACTAAGATTAGGGTTTTACAACCAACTAAGATTAGGGTTTTCATCATGAAAATATTGTTATAAAAGGAGGGTTGTTTGGAGAATTGATTGTATTGAAGTGTGCAAAGTTTGGTCATTGTGCGCAGAGAGCAAGTCATGTCAAATCGTGCTAAGTGCGAAACTCACGAAGAGAACAGAGTGCAAAAAATGGAGAAGACGATCGTGAAGGTTGACTGTATCGAAGAAGAGTGTGCGAAGTGATTGCACAGAGGGAGCAGAGTGCACAGAGATCACAAAGGTGAAGAAAACCAGTCAGGGTCTTGCAAAAGCAAAGGTATCTTACTGTTAAATCTATAGATTCAAATTGAAGTCCAGGTTGGTGCTTGGCATTAAGGGTTGGTGCTCCTTCCAGTTGGTGCTGGTAAATCAAGGGTTGGTGCTCCTTTCTATTAGTGCAGATAAATCAGGGGTTGGTGCTCCTTCCAGTGGGTGCTGGTAAATTGATTATAAAGTTGGTGCTTTATAAAGGCTGGATTTGGATGGTAGTCCAAGCAGTCATTTTTGAGGAGTAGCCACATTGGTGAACCTCATTAAATCTTGTGTTGTGTGATGCTCTATTGTTATACTTGCTATATCTATTTTAAGGTTTCATTATTTCAATTTTAAGAGCTGTAAATTCAAGATTAAAGAGCTACACTGATTCACCCCCCCTCTCAGTGTCATTGTAAGACTAACATAGTTGTTTGTTTCAATCCAGAAGGACAAGCCCCCAAAATATATTGATCTTGTTTCTCTTCATTTTTGCAGGTTTTTCACATTTTGTTTCATAGGTTTTTGTAGGTTTGATAGTGGGATAATGCTGCTTTGTCTTGTTTCTACAAATTTGAAGCCATTAAAGCAAATTCACACTCACAATAAATTTGCAATTAGTTTAAATTTGTAGTCATGGAAAAATTGTAGCTCAAGGATAAATTTATAGCTCAAGGATGAATTTGTAGTACAAGGGTGAATTTGTAGTTCAAGAGGAAATTTACAATTCATGGACGAATTGCAGTCCAACAAATATTTTGCAATTTCTATGTAAACAAATATAAGATTTCTATTTAAGTTTACTCTTTCTATCCAAAAAAAATGAAAGCTAATTGGGTTTTATTTTTAAGAATCTCTTTGTTATTATTTTTGCATTTCATAACATTGACTTAGAAATCCATTTAATTTTGTAAAGAATCTTACTTTGTGATTTTATTTAATTTCATAGTCCTTTTTATTTCATTTTGGAATTAAAATAATATTAGTTCTAGGATACTTTGATTTCATCTTCATGTTAAAAAGAATCCTTAGCTTTCACTTTGGAATTAAAAATAATTTTAGATCTTCCAAATTCATTTTGACATTAAAATAAACTAAATATTTTGTTCTTACTTTAGAATTAAAAAGAATCTTAGATCTTGCAATTTCATTTTAACATTAAAAAACCAAATATTTTGTTCTTACTATAGACTTAAAAAGAATCTTATATCTTGCAACTTCATTTTTGAAATTAAAAGAAAATAAATATTTTGTTCTTACTTTGGAATTAAAAATAATCCTAGATCTTGCAATTTCATTTTTGGAATTAAAAAAAGCCAAATATTTTGTTCTTACTTTGTAATTAAAAAGAATCTTAGATCTAGCAATTTTATTTTTAACATTAAAATAAGCTCAAAATTTTGTTCTTACTTTGAAATTACAAATAATCTTAGATATGGAAATTTCATTTTGACATTAAAAGAAACTTAATTATCATTAATATGTTAAAAAGCGACCTTCAAGTTAAAAGTTTTTTTTTTGAACTTTGCATCATTCATTAATGTTTTCTTAAGTAGATTTTTTTTCAAATTTTATATCTTTCATTGACATTGTATTAGTTAAGAATTTATCTTTAATCTTGTACTTAGAGAAACTTAAGTTAAAGGTATATTTTATCTTGTATATTTATTAAGCATAATTAAGAGAAAATATTTGTCGTAAATTACTTTAATCTTGCATCAGGGATTGATTTTGCTAAAAGGAATGATTATTTATAAGTTATCTTTTATTTTACATGATGAGTTTATTTCTTTAAAAGGGAATCCTAGTTTGGTCTCTTCAATATTACATATTAAATATTAAAAAATCTTACACAAAACACTTTTTAGATCTAACATATTTATTCATTTTATGAATCGTGATTTAAAATAATTCTTGATTTCTACGTATTTTGTTGGAGAATATCACATTATTTGGTACATGCTAATGTACTCCCATGGTACCTTAATGTAAATATTTGATTAGGCTTTGAGTCCATCGTTTAGGTGTGTGAATTATATTTCTCTTTATGTATGTGTCTAGGTGTAGGATGTGCACAAGTGTGCAAGTGTCATGTAATAGAGTGTGCATGTAGGAGTGTGCAAGTTTCATAGAGTAAAGTGTGCAAGTAAATAGAGAGTTAAGGGTCATGTATACAAGTAACAAGATGTGAAGGCAAATGACATGTGAGAATTATCTTATGTATGGAATATGAAAGGTTGCATCTCTTGGATATGTGAAGAGTGCAATATTCAAGTATTGAAGAGTCACCTTTTTAAGGTTATATAATATTGACAAAGCTCTAGGTATTGAATCATTGAAGAATATTCCATTGTAATAGAAGACTCATTAAATAATATTGAAGCTTGTGTGCAATATTATTGAGCCATTATATTGTAAGTTTGTACTTACATATTATCATTAATATTGACCATTTAATATATTGATTGTTGTTATATTTGAGTCTATTCGAGATATTGAATATTGATACAAGATAATCTAGCTAAAAAACCAACAATGGTATTAGAGCTACTTCAAGTAGTCTCAAAAGCTAGCACCAAAATTTTCTTATGTGAATATTTTTGAAGAATTTCATTTGAAGAAAAATTTCTAGACTGAAGCTAGCATAAGAAAAAGAATTTAGTGTGAATTTGATTGGTAGAGTTTGACATTTTTTACCAAAGATATATTGAAGAAAATAGGAGTGATAAATTGTACCTGAAGTTACTATTGGAGTCATATTTGAATATTACTTTTGTTGCCTAATATTTTTTATGTTTGTTGTCTATTATATTGAAGGAATAAGGCTTATAGAGATACATCATAAGATGATTTGAAGGTAATATCAAAATAACAAACAGATAAAGATATAACATCCTTGTAAATATAAAGACTAAAAATCCCAAGTGGGGATGTGCAGATTAATGCATCTCAAAGATCACCAATATATTTTGGTGAATAGAGAAGATAGAAGTAGTTGCAACCTAATGTAAACATCAGAAATACTAAGTACATGGAAGACTAAGTAACTATAGAATATATTTAAAGACTCTATACCTAGTGAAGAAGACTAGGAGGATAAGTACTTGGTGTATATGTCCAATGCCTGGGTGAGAATAATGGTCATTAAAAATCTTTGCAAACCAAAGAGTAGGGGTTGATACAAAGTGACACAATGAAACCTGAATGAAAAAAGTATAACTCCTTTGCAAACTAGAGAGCATAGGTTGATACAAAGTGACAAGGTGAGCCATTAAGAATGTTAAGTCTGAAACATCTCTAGAGAATAAATCCTAAGCATAAAGCTTGCTAGATTCCATGCTTATCCTAGGAATCAATGATAATAGTGGATCCATTACCATGAATACCATATGGAATTTTGCATGCACCAATGTACATAATAATACTTCCTCCATATTTTGAGTTTATGAGCAAGCTATTTTCGACATTAGTAATTTGGAAATTGATTTATACTAAATTTGAATGTTTGTCATAAAGAATTAATTGGAGTGAAAAGGAATTTGACTTCAAATTTTATTTTGAAAATTTGAAAAATGAAAATCATTTATTGGTTAATTAAGGAGTCAAAAGGAATTCAACTCCAAAAAATATTTTTGAAATTTTGAAATTTTGTGTATATTGACAATTGATATTTGATACTTGGAAATAGATTTTACAATATGAAATATAAAAATTAATATTTGAAAATTAGATTAATTAAATTTTGGAGAGATAAGGATTTCTACTCCAAAATATTGAAAATTTAAAGATTTGATTTATTGAAGAATTTGCAAATTAAATTATTTATTTAAAATTTGGGAGCCATAAGGTTTCCTACTCCAAAGGAATTTATTTTTTTATTATTGAATTTAAGACATTGGAGAATGTAATTTGTAAATTTGAAGGTTGAAGAATTTGATTATTTGAAAATTTTGGAGAAATAAGGTTTTCAACTCAAAAGGAATAAAAATTGAAGAAATTGAAAACTTTGAAATTGTCGATAGAAGACACAAAAAAAAATGCTCAAGAAAAAGAGAAAGCTTCTAAGAATCAATAAATAATAGAACATATTCAATTTATTCAAAGAGAAGTTGAAGATATTATTTTTACAATTCTTAAGAAATGCATGAATGAATGTATTGAAGATGCTATGATATCCAAGAAGATTACAAAACCAAAAAAAAAAATTATGTTCCCATCAAAGTTTATCCAAAAATAAATTACACTCAAAAGTGTAAACAATGTAATAAGCTTAGACATAAGACTAAATATTGCTTGAGTCATGTACATTGTCTAAATTGTGGGAGTCATAATCATATCCATAAAACATGTTGGTATAAAGAGAATGGTGTTCATAAATGGAATACTATGAAATAAATTCTACTAATGACATTGGATGAGGTACTAAAACAAGTTATTACAAAAGCAAATATTGAAATAATCAAGATTACAAAAAATACAATACCAACAATGATAACCAAATAAACTCAAAAAATGAAGACCAACATCAAAATAGCAAGCAATACCAAAATCAGAACACAAGGCACACGATGGAGACAAAGATTGAATACTAAAGTCTTTAATAACCAAATAAAGTAATACAAGGGGATGTTGGAGAATATTACATTATTTGGTACATGATAATGTACCGCCGTGGTACCTTATGGTACAATTTTAAATATTTAAATACTAGAGTAGGTATTGAGTCTATGGCTTAGAGGTGTGAATTATATTTCCCTTTATGGATGTGTGCAGGATGTGTGCAAGTGTCATGTAATTATGTGTGTATGTGTGAGGAATGAGAAAGTGTGCAAATGTCATGTAATAGAGTGTGGAAGTATCATAGAGTAAAGTGTGCATGTAAATAGAGAGTCAAGAGTCATGTATACAAGTGGTAAAATATGAAGCCAAAGGTATATGTGAAATTTGTCTTATGTATGGAATATGAAAGGTTGCATCTCCTAGATATGTGAGAAGTGCTATAGTCAAGTATTGAAGAGTCATCTTTCTAAGATTATATAATGGAGATAATGATCCATGTATTAAATTATTGAAGAATAGTCCATTGTAATAGAAGACTTGTTATAGAATATTGAAGCTTGTATGCAATATTATTGAGAAATTATATTGTAAGTTTGCACTTGCATATTATCATTGATAGTGGATATATTATTCATATTATTGTTATTTTCATGAATGTTATGTTCATTGATATTAGCCATTTAATATATTTATTGCTCTTATATTTGAGTCTACTCGAGATCCTAAATATTAGTAGTTTTATTCATATATTTATGTTCATTGATTTTCATTTATATCATTCAATTAATAATACAAAAGAAAATTGTGTCTTCATTTTTAGTAGTTTTATTTGATATTAATGTATAAGCAAATATATATATATATATATATATATATATATATATATATATATATATATATATATATATACACATTTTCTTGTAGTTTCTTTCATCTTTGATATTTTGTATAATAAGGAAATAGCCAAAGCTTCTCTCAAAAAGGAACGGGACAAATTCTAGAAAGCAAATAAGATCTCTACAAAAGGCCTAGATCACTCTATTATCTCATTGTTTGTTGTTTGTATTTTGTTAAAATAATTAAGAGGGATTTTGATAAAAGAACTTTGAATCTTCGATAAATCTAAAAATAAACATATCTTCTAGGCATTGAAAATAAGAAAAGCATGTAGTCCTTTGCATCTAGGATAAATTTTATCTTCTTACATTCCTCTTGTAGCCTTAACTTGAAAAGATTAGATCAGGAGTTTATTCTTTCTATTTGAATCTAGGATTAGCAAGCATTCAAAGAAACAAAAGCATTTCTAGGTTAGCTCTTATCTGGATGCATTTCGTTTTATGCATCTTTCCATTCAATAATATAAATATACTCAAGTCTATAAATTTTAAAGCCAATAGTAAAGGCCTTAGTCTCCTCTTTTTATTGTTTGGATATTAGATATTTGAAAGAAAAATTGCATTTGGATATACATTAAGCTAATATTTGTCTTCATTTTTTTTTGAAACAAATATTTTATTCTATAGAGTTACATCTTCGATTAAAATCAAAATCAAAATTGCATATAGATCTTTTCTACAATAATATATTGTATTCATTTGCATTGGCCCATAATATTTTAAATTTATATACTATGTTAGAATGAGAAAGGTATTTTGCAAAAATCAACACATAAAACTTAGATTTAGGGAAATTGAAATATTCCCTTGGTGAATCCTTAAACTTTTATTTTTTGGCAAAGATAAAGCTCAAAAACAAATGCACAAATAGTGGGGCAACAACAATGCCCTTCCATTTGAGTGTGGGCTCAACCTTAAGTAACATGTATCGGAGGCCAACACCTTCATAGTTCTAATATTTTGGTGCTCACATATTTGGTGAACCCAATGTGAAACACCACTTAGGTCCCCATCCTACCCTTTGACCAAGCCCACCTTTAATTAGGATAAAATTTTGCTAAATTTTAATAAAGACCACTTCAATTTGTTTGCTTAGTTAAATCACATTAAATCAATATAACAAGAACCTAACAAATTTCCAATCTTACTAGGAGAATGTTAATGACCCTTGGAACAACCCAACATATGAACCTTGGGGGTCTATATCCCTTGGCTAGTATATTATGCAAGGTTGATGAGATTCAAAAGGAGGGTTGTTATTTCAATATGAGATAAGGGTATCAAGCATATTCTCTTCTTTGCTATAAGTACTTTGAAAATAAAAACATTAATTAATTGAACTCCCTTGGCCATGGTTGAACCACCATATATAACCAAAAATATTATGCATTGAATGGTGCAAAATTCAAATGCATTACCTGATATTCCTGATAAGCAAAAGTTTATAGAGAATATTGTTTTTTAAGAGGGATATGATGATGAAAATCCTCTCTCTGGTAACCTTTCCCTTGTACAAACTCAACAACGAAAACTAGATTTCAGATCCATGGACTATTTAGCTGCTTTCCTTATAGGAAAAAAGAAATAATAACACAAGTCCTTACAACTAAAGAAGGACCTTTGAATACATCAACCATGGAAGAATAATTTATGTACATTCTACAAAAACCTAGATTAAATCCTATGAAGATTCAAAGAGACCCTTTGCATGGGTCCCTCTATGTAGATACTAATCCAAATTAACTTAATAGGAGGTCTAATCACCCCATCATCACAACACCAATAGAAGGAAGGTCCCTTACATTAGAATAATTACCCCTTAGCATAAAAATTAACTAAATAGAAGGAGTTATATTTTCTAGTGTGCCTAATACCTGTAACCTTGTAATATCTAATTATTTCATCAACTTACCACCATCACAAGTTTTAATTTTTAATGTTCCATCATCAAACACTTTTATCCCTAATAATATTATAGCCAATAATATAGTTGTCCCCTTTTGGTAAACTCACCCTAATTCACAATACTACCCTCTGATAAATACACAATCCCAATTCATGGTACCACCCATCCCTTATCGTAGTTTCCATGATCTAAATTCTAAACTAGAACAACTTGTGAAGGAAAATTTTGAGTTGAAGCAAAAAATAGCCTCTATCCAAGGAGACACAACTAAAAATAATGCTTATAAATATTGTTGTAATGAACCCATAGATCCTACCTTAACAAAAAAACCCTATCCCCTAGGCTTTGTGTTACCTAAGTTCTAGATGTATAGAGGAGAAGGTGATCCAATAGAACATCTTCAAATATTTTGAGTTGTATGTCATGACATCAAATATGATGAGATATTGCTATTAAAAATCTTCTCTAGTAGCCTTTGTGGTAAGGCTTTAGCATGGTTCTATCAACTACCTCACAACTTAGTTTTTTTGAATTAACAAAAATGCTTATACAATATTTTATCACTTGTATCATAGAAAAGTGCACTCTTGATGACCTATATCAACTAAAACAACGAAAAAATGAGTCCCTTAATGATTTTTTAACCTAATGAAGGGAATTGATTAGGAAGCTTCCATTTGTCTCTCTAACTAAATAAATTTTGTTTATTTTCATAGCAACCTACAAGAACACTTTTCATATCCCCTATATATGACCCATGTCATGTATTTTGATGATGTAGTTGATCTTGCTAAATAGATGGAAGCCTCCTTCCAATGTAGGGTGTAATTAAAAACCAAGAAGAAGTATGAAAACCCATATCATTCCAACTCTAAATCATAATACAAAAATAATCATATGGTGTGTGATGGAGTTACTGACTCACCCCATAAATAATGTAAAAATAGGTCATGTGGGCACTATGGTAGCCCTTCAAAAAAATATCTTGAAGAAAACTCAAGATAAACCTTTGAGGAATTTCATTAGGATAAATAGGTCTTTATCATTTGTCTTGACCTATCTCTTGGAAGTAAAAATGATAGACCTACCTCCTGTTAGGCAATATGATTTTGAGAGAGATAAGATTCCTTGTTTTAAGGTATATGGACAATGTGGTTACCATTGTATGAATGGGCATAATACAAACAAATATAGAACTTTTAAAATCCTAGTACAAGATCTTATCAATGAAGGTTACCTTGTTGTGGAAAATTATAAAAAAGCAACTTCCACCAATTAGGACTTAGGAACATTGCAAGATGCATTTCCCAAACATGAACAAAAGACTACTAACATTGTGTCTTATAGGAATCTACCCCAACTCGATAGAAATTTGGTGGGGATAATCCAAATTAGTATCATAACTAGGCAGCAGACTAAGAAGAAAGGGAAACCTTAAAAACCCTCTAACCCCCATCTAGTCTTAAGGTCCAGGCATGCATCAACCCCAAAAGGTCAAACTTTGATATTGAAGCCTCAAGATAAAGGTAAAAGGGCTTTCAACCTCCAATAGTAGTTGGAGGACATACCAACTAAGATATCCATATTAGAGTTTCTAAAGACATCACCAAGCCATAGAGAGAGAGAGAGAGAGAGAGAGAGAGAGAGAGAGAGAGAGAGAGAGATTTTTCAAGCTTCTAAGTGAGTAGAAAGTCCACCAAGATGGTAGCCCTAAAAAAATAGCTAAAATGGTAGGCTCATTAATAGTAAATCATACCATGATCTCCTTCTTTAGGGATGATCTCCCTTCACCTTTAATAATTGGTGAGTTACCTTTTTACATTACTTACCACATCTATGATAAATATATAAAAAGAGTTTTAATCGATGGTTTCTTAGCTATTAATGATTTTAACCTTAAGTTTATCCAAAGGATAATACTTGATAGAAATAACTTAGAAAAATCTTGCATTGTCGTAAAAAGCTTATGATAATCAAGAGCAAGAAGTTGTAGTATCTATAGTCTTTCCAATTAAAGTAGGGCATCACATTTTAAAGATCTGGTTTTATGTGTTACCCTATTAATTAAACTATAATCTCATATTAGGGTGGTCTTGGATTCATGCTATGCAATAAATCCCATCAACATACCACCAATGTGTGAAATTCAAGTACTAGAGAAAAGTGCATAGCATTGAGGGTGATATGGACTCTTTTGCATATTGTTAGAATATGCAAGCCATGAATCCTAAGGCTCTACTATACCTAACCTTATATGCTTCTCACCCCTTTATTAATGACTTTGTTTCACCTAGAGAAAATCAAGAAAATCAAGAAGCTGGAACAAGCGCCCAAGCTTCACTCAAAAGAAAAGAAAAGGTTGAAGTATAAGACATCAACCACATAAACCTCAACCATCAGTCTAAAATTTTAGCCTTAGACTTAGCTAGGCTACCCCCATCCCCTAAATTTTTAGGGTTATCTTCTATGAGGATGACATTGGTAAATATTGGAAGTTGTACTTCCATTTTTTTTGGAATAAAGATAATTTGTGGGAACAATCCCTATCTAATAAAATGGAAACATGATTCTTGTTAATTTTTTATCCTTACCCAATATCTAAGAAAATTCTTTGTAACTTTGGATATAAAGGAAAATGATTAAGGCCTTGAAATCAAAGAATAAAGGAACCTTTAAAGTCAGAATCTTAGCCTAGATGTTGGGGATTAGGCTATTTCCCAACTCCAATGCGAAGACACCCTATGCTACCTCAAAAAGTGACAATGATGAGGAAGTATACATTTTTCAATATAACTCCAAAGATAAATAAACCTAATATAAGGGTTAGAATCATATATAAATGAGGATTATGAACCTTCCTCATTCTATATTTTTGAATTATTTACTTAATATGCCCAAATAAACATACCTAGTGCTATCCATATCGAACTTATACCCTTTAATGTGAGGATAGGTCAACTCTACCCCCAACAACACCCTTTAATGTGAGGATAGGTCAACTCTATTCTAGAAAATACCCCAATCAATAGAAGATCCTTTGTCAATGCTAGACATGATTATGAGGTGAGAGATTTATCCTACAACCCTTCTACGGATACTCTAGATGGTTGTCCTATTCAAGAGAACATATTTACTAAAGATCATTTTTCAATAGTTCCACATCCCTCATAATCAGCAAATAGGAGCAATTTTCTTTAGAAACTAATGAAATTTAAAGTTTAGCGGTCTTACTTGCCCCTCCTTGATACAAAGATGAGTCTTAAAAATAATAGAAGAAACTATAGACATTAACATAGGATTGGAAGAAAACCCAAGGATAATCAAGTTAGAAAAAATTCTAATACTAGAAGAATGTGAGGAATACATAAAAATCTTAAAATAATTTTGTGACATCTTTTCATGGTCCTACGCAAACATGCCAGAACTATATCCCTCCTTTGTATTTCATCACTTAGTAGTTAGATTAGACACCAAACCAATGAAATAGAAACTAAGAAAGATGCATCCAAAGGGTTCCTTACTCATGAAAGAAGAACTCCAAAAAAATTTAGAGGTCAAATTCATTAAAGCAATCTAACCAGATATCAAACATAGTTCTAATAGTTAAGAGGGAAGTGTTGTGTGGGTCTACATAGACTTTCAAGATATGATAGTAGACTTTACTGCTGGATTCGATATGATATCCTTGATGGATGGGTTATTCAAATATAATCAAATTCAAATAACCCCTAAATATTAAGTTAAAAAAAAAATCATTACTCCTTGGGGAACCTTTTACTTGAAGTGATGCTTTTTGGCTTAAAGAATACTGGCACATCTTACCAACATGCCATGACTTACATCTTTCATGACATGATGCATGACATCATGAAAGATTAAATTGATGATCATTTAGGATGGTCAATGAAAAGAGAGGACCACATTAAAGATCTAAGGTAAATTTTGAAAGATTTCTTTAAGCCCTCCAAATGCATATTTGGAGTAACATCCAATAAGGTATTAGGCTTCATCATATCTAGATGTTACATTGAGGTAGATCCAGATAAGATATCGATCATAACTAAAATGCCACCTCCAAAATATTTAACCCAACTTCACAACTTGCAAGGAACATTGCAAACAATAAGAATATTCATATCCCAATTGGTGGGGAAGTGTCATCCCTTTTCCAAGTTGTTAAGTAAATGGACCAAATTCATATTATATGAGAAATGCTAAAAGGCCTTTGATGCCTTGAAGACATATCTTCTAACTCTACCAGTTTTGGTCCCTCCAGAACCCCTTAAACTATTTTTATATATTTTAGTGATAATTCATGCCTTAGGATCCATGTTGTAACAATATGATCACCAAAATAGGGAAAAGTAAGTCTACTACATTAGCAAAACCCTTATCATTTATGAAACTAGATACACGCCCTTAGAGAAATTATGCTTAGAAAAATTCTTTGCTTCACAAAAACTAAGATAGTATATGCTAAGCCAAAAAACCTATGTAATAGATAAGGTAGACCTATTGAGGTACCTTATGTCCAAACATTACCTTTCAGGTAGAACAACCAAGTGGATAATGGCTCTCAATGAATTTGACATAGATTTTATAGGTAAGAAATTAATTAAGGGGCAAGTAAATGTCAATCCACTTGTAGTAGTCCCTTTATAAGATAACCACCCTTTAGTGGTTGAATACCCCAATGAAATAATAGGAACCTTAGAGGTATCCCAACAAGATACCTAGACCCTTTTCTTTTATGGAGTAATATTCATCAAAGGTGCAAGGCTAGGTATCATACTAGTATTCATTTAACAAATAGTCATCCCTTTATCTTTTAAGCTTTAGTTATTGTATAAAAATAACATAGCCAAGGATAAGGATCTCATCCTTGGGTTAGGGGTGGACTTAGCCCTAAAAGTAACATTGCTCTCCTTATTTGGAGATTTCCAATTTATAGTTAATCATATCAACAAAGTTTATCAAACCAAAGATGATAATATCATTGACAAGTTGAAGGTTTTCTTTGACAAAGTGGCCATTGATACTTTTCCATGTTATAAAAATCACCAAGTAGTTACAATGGTTGTAGCTACATCACTCATGCATTTAGAACTAGACAATGAAAAAGCAACACTCATCACTCACCAAATAAGACAACCCACAACCTTGCAACACAGTGAAGATCCCTTAGTTTTTTTGCTATAGAATAAGCTCTTATACTCGATGATTGGTATAAGGAAATATATGACTTCCTTAATAATGGAGTCATTCCTAAAGGTATAAATTGCAATAAATGAAAGAGCCTAAGGCAAATGCCTTGTAGGTTTGTCATAATCAAAGAAATTCTATATAAATACATATTTGATGGCATCCTTTTAAGGTGTCTAAATTCTAATGAAGCTAAACTTCTAGTACAATAATCCCATGAAGGGACATGTGATGGTCATTTCAATGGAGGTGCCATCACTAGAAAGCTTATTTGTATGGGACATTATTGGCCAACCATGGAAAAGAATGCCTGTAATTTCATACAAAAATGTAATAAGTGTCAAAAGCATGATAACCTCATTCATGCTCCTAGTGAGTAGTGATAATCTATAATATCATCTCAACCCTTATCTACTTAGGGACTAGATATCATAGAAAAAATAATCCTATGGCCTTATATGGATATAAATTCATCATAATGACAATTGAGTACTTCACCAAGTGGGTAGAAGCTATGCCTTGTCTTTTTGCACTGGGGCTCAAGTATCCAAGTTCATATTAAACTAGATCCTTTTAAGGTATGGTATCCCTAACATAATAATTTTTTTTTAAATAAAGAAATAACAAAACTTTACACAAAGTTTAAAATCCAACATAAATGGTCAACCCCGTATTACCTATAGGGTAACAGTCAGGGTGAAGCATCCAACAAGACGTTAATTAAAATACTAAAAAAACTAGTTAGAAAAAAGGGTAGGGATTGGCATCTATAACTCTATCTTGCCTTGTGGGCATATCATAGGAGTTTCTACACTTCAATTGGTGTTATTCCCTATGCCTTGGTTTATGGAACTAAGACTATATTTCTCTTTGAGCTAGAAGTTACTTCTCTTAGGATTCTTCTCAAGGATGTGTTTCTTAGCAATGAGTATCACCATGCATAACTTAGTTAAATGGAGCTACTTTATGAAAGGTGGATCCATACCCTAGAACACTTATGAGCTTATCATCACAAATTTAAAAGAGCTTATGATAAGAGGGTGTTACCCCACTCCTTCAAATTAGGTCACTTAGTCCTTAAGGAGAATAAACAAAACATAAATACCAAAGAGGATAAAAAGGGCAAGTTTGAGCTCAATTGGATAGGATCTTTCATAGTAACTACTAGATTTGGATCAAGTGCATATCATTTGAACTCATTATATAGTAAACAAAAAAATATCCAATAAATATAATGCACTTAAAAATATACTACGCTTGAATGTCTATGTTTTACCTACTCATGTACCTGATTGCATTGCTTGCTTGTTGTATGACCAAATCACTTGCCTGTATTTATATGCTTGATGCTTGGCTAATTGTTGCATACAAAGTTAGGAGATTCATCGTGACCAATTATGATATTATTTATAATATTAAATCACACTTAGCTAGGTAGATAAGATAGTGGGTCTTCCTAAACTCTTTTTATCCTTAAAGCATGCACATCTTATCAGTTCCATATATTTTTTGCTTTATAGATAACCTGCTAGCTCACCATGATGACTTTGACTATCTTCACACTAATAATTGTGTAATCGAAGCTAGCAAGGGTCTCCCTTATGTTTATTTCTTTCTTAACATCAAAAATTTCTTCACACCTGATTAATATCTATAAATAGGAGAAGCATTTGGTAGAATTATTCAATGATTGGTATCTGCTTATCATCAATGAACATCTAACAACATTGGATAATTCTATGAAATATTTTTTCTCAATATAGGGATCTATCAAAAATCCAAATCAGTCCTCTTTTTTGTCCTACAAATTACCTAGACAAGGTGTTCCCCTTT
This sequence comes from Wollemia nobilis, assembly GCA_028583015.1. Taxonomy (NCBI): domain Eukaryota; kingdom Viridiplantae; phylum Streptophyta; class Pinopsida; order Araucariales; family Araucariaceae; genus Wollemia; species Wollemia nobilis. The sequence goes on along the minus strand of JAQPPZ010011065.1, from coordinate 1,385,424 downwards.
TCTATGCACTAATAGGCATTTATATGAGATAAATATATGCTCACCACTGATCATAAATTAAAAACATCTTGCCTTGACCATTTATGGAATAGTTGGAATAAATCAACTACATATATAATCATATAATACTCTTTTCGTCAAGCTTTATTCTCTTCTCTTCCTATATATTTGGTTCAAATGATGAAAAGTGCAATCCCCCCACCTACCTAAGAGATAAATCATTTTCCTTTCTTCCATATTATCAATGGATGTGCTAATGGACTTTATCATATTTTATTTTCTCATGTGATTGCTTGCATTTGTTTAGAAATCCCATAAAGTTATAAGGGGTTCTCTCACAATGAGACCATAATAACCCTAGCTAGCAAATAGTGTAACTCATATTACACTTGTAGCAAGTTACTAGGATAACTGACCTCCTTGATGACTCCCCAAAATTTCCCTTTATTTTCTACATGATTGCCTATCATACTTCACATTAATTCTTGACATTATTTGTACATCCACTTGTTATAATTACACAAAGAATAATCTTACTTGAATAAGGACCCTCTTGACTGGGGGTAGAATTGTTGGAGAGTATTACAATATTCGGTACATCTAAATTTACCCCTATGGTACCTTCATGGTAAAAATTTAAATATGTAATATATTAGGGTTTGGGTCTATAGTTTAAATGAGTGATTTATATTTTCCCTTTATGTAAGTGTCTATGTGCAGGATATGCACAAGTGTCATGCAAGTGCAATGTGTAGGATATGCACAAGTGCCATGTAAGTGTTATGTGCAAGATATGCACAAGTTTTATGTAAGTCTAATGTGTAGGATATGCACAAGTGTCATGCATGTTAGTGAGCAAGTGTGTAATGAGAGAATGTGTACAAGTGTCATGTATGTAAGTGTGTAAATATGTAATGTGAGGATGTGCACAAGTGTCATATATTAGGAGTGCATATAGAAGAGTAAGTTTCATGGAGAAATATGCAAGTTTTATAGAGTTAAGTGTGCATGTAAGAATAAAATAAAGAGTCTTGTATACAAGTGGCAATATGAGGAACCAAAGAACAAGAATAGTAAAGGTTACAACTCCCGAATATGTGAGAAGTGCAATAGTCAAGTATTGAAGAGTCACTTTTCTATGTCTATATTATGGAGATAAAGCTCCATACAATGTAAGTGGGAAAACAATCTATAACGATCACCATAACAAGCATTTATAATATTAAAGCTTGCATACAAATATTGAGAAATATTATTGTTAGTATATTTCATGCTTGTACATCAATGGTTTTGGAAATTTACATTTATACTTGATGTCATAGTGAATGTTATTATAATTTATATTGGCCAGCATATACTTTGATTGCTCTTATATTTAATTGTACTTGATTAATTATATTGGGACCTAAGATAATTTGACTTAAAAGCCACAAAAAATAGCAAAAATAACAAAAAGAACCCCACAACTGGGGGCATTCAACATAAGAAAATATCAAAACAATAAGGACAAAAAATGTCCAACATATCAAAATAATAAGGACATAAAATGTCCAATATATCAAAGCAATAAGGATATAAATTTTCCAACATATAAAAGTAGTAAGGACATAAACTATCCACAATGTCAAAATTATTGAGCAATATGATATAGATTATCCAAAAAAAAAAATTATGGACATAGACTATCGAAAGCAAAAAATTAATAATGACATAGAGTGTCCAGAGAAAAAAGTCAATAAGGACATAAACTATCCAAAGCAAAAAAAAATTAATAAGGAAATAGACTATCCAAATAAAAATAAAAAGGACATACACTATCCAAAAATCATATGAAAAAGGGACATAGACTTTCCAAAAAGCATATATAAAAAAAATGGACATATACTGTCTAAAATGCATATAAAAAAGACATATCCAAAGTAAAATATTATATAGACATAGATTGTCCAAAGACATATTTTATATGGACATAGACTATCTAAAAACATTTAAAAGCATAGACTATCTAGAAACAACTTGTTTTTCTAAGAACCTGTCAATTATTAGGCTAGAAGAGCAAAGCTAAAAAAATAACTCTATTGGGAAAGAATCCTTAGGGTAAATGATCCCACCAAAGACTGATTAGGTTAACCTCTAGAAGAGAGGTAACCATATTCTTCATGAATAAAATCCATGGAAGACTCTGAATCTAGACATTATCAGCAAGACCAACTATATAAGAACCAGGGCCTACTAGTAAATATTTTTCCGCTATATTTATTAGATATTCTCAAAGAACATGAGAAACCAAGCGTTGCATAAATCAGATAAAATATTTCAAAGAAGGTGAAATATCAATGTTACATCAACTAGGTGAATGATCCCAAAGAATGTGAGACTCTTACCAAAGGAGGAAGAAGACATGTTGATTTGAAAAGCATGGAAGGATTTCTCTTAAAAAAAATCATGAGGATTTTGCAAGAGCAAATTTCATCAATGCAACCTATTTAGAGAGCATTTCTAACATTAATGCATAGATGCATAGGAAAATTATCATATTTGTCCAAATAGAGTCATGAGATCACTTAGAACCAAATATAATTTGTCTATAAGCCATGAGTGAAGTAGTATATTGGATCAAAAACTAAATTAGATCAACCAAGATTATTTTGCATTAGTTGTAGAACACAACTGGTGCTATAGAAATACATTTTTAATGCATGAGTTTCACCTTTGTAGACAAAAATAACAACACCAATGACGATTTCTTGTTCCATTCAATAAAACAATATTTATGTAGTTTAGCTCGTAGGGACAAACTGACATTGGGTTAAATTTTCTTTCTCCCTAAAAATTGTGTGTTCTAATAGAAATATACACACACATCACCCATAATTTACTTAAAAAATTCAAGTAACTCTTGACCAAGAAAGAATCCTAGATGATACTCTCTCCATAGTGAGATGACTTGACTAGCTAAACATTAAACGTATATAAGAAGCATTACATATTGGAAAAATGGTGTTGAGCACCAAGTGATATTCTAGGCCTCCCCAATGTAACCATGGTATTTCACTAGAAATACAAATATTAAAAAGAGTGTTTCATCGAAAAATTACTTTAGGCAATCTCTATGTAAGGGACTCAAAAAGTCCTGAAATTACAAGTAAAAATATTAAACAAAACAAGCATTGATCTTCTACTCATACCTAATTCATAACACCAAAATTATTTTTAAAGGATATATATATCTATATCTATATATATATATATATAAGCGAAAAACCCTTTGCGAAGCCACATTGGTCTAAGAGACCACGAACAGGGGGTTCTACACCGTCAAAGTCACTCGGGGGTCGCACCCGACCCTGCCCACACCAACATTATCAATTGGATTTTGGATACCCAATTCAAATTTTTGGTAGGGTGGAGATTTGAACTTGGGACCTCCTTTGGAGGATTGTCCTCTCCTCTCCAACTCACCTACAACACCTGGGTAAAGAATTATATGAATATTTTTGCTCAAGTTCATGGACCTGTATCCTCTCCAACTCTCCTCTCCAACTCACCAACCCAAAGGAGACACCAATCCCCTATGCTCAAGTTCATGGACCTCTATCCACAGGAGACACCAATCCCATTTTCTCTGGTTCATGGACCTCTATCCACAGGAGACACCAATCCCATTTACTCTAGTTCATGGACATCTATCCACAAGATAATGTTAGTCTTACAATGAAACTGAGATGGGGGGGTGAATCAGTGTAGCTATTTAAACTTGAATTTATAGCTCTTAATACTGCAACAATTAAAACTTATTACTAGATACAACAAGTATAACAAAAGAGCATCACACAACACAAGATTTAACAAGGTTCACCAATGTGGCTACTCCTCAAAAATTGACTACTTGGACTACCATCCAAATCTAGCCTTTGCAAAGCACCAACTTTACAATCAATTTACTAGCACCCACTGTAAGGAGCACCAACCCCTTATTTATCTGCACCAACAAAAAGGAGCACCAAACCCTGATTTACCAACACCAACTGGAAGGAGCACCAACCCATGATTTATCTGCATCAACAGAAAGGAGGACCAACTCCTAATTTACCAGCACCAATTGGAAGGAGCACCAACCCCTGATTTATTTGCACCAACAGAAAGGAGCACCAACCCCTGATTTATCTACACCAATAAAAAGGAGCACCAACCCCTGATTTACCAGCACCAACTGGAAGGAGCACCAACCCCTGATGCCAAGCACCAACTTGGACTTTAATTTGAATCTATAAGTTTGTCAGTAAGATACCTTTGCTTTTGCAAGACCCTGATTGGTCTTCTTCACCTTTGCATTCTCTACACACTCTGCTTTCTCTATGCAATCACAACAACACCTAGTCGAACTTCAACCTTTTCGCTCTCTGTGCACTCTGCTCTCTCTGCGCAATCACTTCACCCACTCTGCTTCGTTATAGTCGAACTTCATGATTGTCTTCTCCATTTTGTGCACTCTACTCTCTTTGTGAATTTCGCACTTAGCATGATTCGACACGACTTGCTTTCAGCACACAACGACTATATTTCACACACATTCAACTCCACTTCAATTCTCCAAATAGCCCTCCTTTTATAACAATATTTTTTATGATGAAAACCCTAATCTTAGTTGGCTGTAAATCCTAATCTTAGTCGACTTTCATAACAACTATAAACCCTAATTTTAGTTGGCTATCATCGGTCTTCGTCGGCTTCAACTCAAGAAGATGTTCGGTTTATCCATCACTTGATGATTTCATTTTGGATAGACCCTGTAATCGCCATACTGACTTTTGATCACTCTTTGTATTTTAGCAATATGAAATCACTCTATAACTGCCCCTATAAATGCTGTAGTGATGTCGGTCCACTGTCATACTTCTCATTTCAATCGGGTTCTCCTTCTTGACTTGCATATTTACAACCTGTCATGAAATTGTGACATTTCTGCCTCTATAGCTTCTTTTGTTGCTATTGCCATGCAAATACAACATGTCATGATATCACTACACTTTCACCTTCGTATGCTTTCTCTATTATTTTGTCACGATATTGTGACATTTCTACCTCCGTAGACTTCGTATTTTCTTTTGTCATGATATCGTGATATTTTTGCCTCCGTATACTTTGTCTTTGCTTTTATCATGATATCACAACACTTCTTCTTCCATAGACTTCGAATTTGCTTTTGTCGTGATATCACGACACTTCTGCCTCTGTAGTCTTCAACTTAGCTTTTGTCATGAAATCACAATACTTCTACTTCCATACTTAGCTTCTTTGTTTTTGTCATGAAATCGTGACACTTCTGCCTTCGAAGTCTTCTTCTCTGCTTTTGTCACAAAATTGTGACACTTCTACTTTCATACTTTTACTTCTTTGCTTTTGTTGTGAAATCATGACAATTCTGCTTCGAAGTCTTGCTTTTTGCTTTTGTCATGAAATCATGACAGTTCTACTTCCGTACGCTTCCTCTCTTTATTTCGTCATGAAAATGCAACATGTCGCGATATCATGACACTTTTTAAACTTACTTTCTCTCTCCTATTTTAGTCATGAAAATGCGACATGTCGCGAAATCGTGACACTTTTCTTACTTGTTCTCTTTCTTCAAACTTGTCATGAAATCGTGACACTTTTTCTTGCTTTCTCTTTCTCTTCCAACATGTCATGAAATTATGATAGTTTTTCCACTTGCCTTTTTCTCTTCCAAAATGTCGCGAAATCACGACAGTTTTTCCTGCTTTTTCTCTCTCTTCCAACATGTCGCGAAATCATGATAGTTTTTCTTGCCTGCTGTATATGTTGCGATATCACGACACTTTTCTTACTTGTCTTTTTTTTGATCTTTTGCATATGGGCCACTTCGGTCTTCTTGGAAAATCACTATACATACTCTGAATAACCTTTGAACTCCTATCTTTTGCATCTAAATAGCTTTTGAACTTCTTGTCCACTGCATCAATAGATCTATCTGACTGTGTTGACAATAATGACAATACTGTTGCTGCACCTTGCTCAACAATCTCCCCCTTTGGAATTTTTGGCAACACATGTGTAATTTCCTGTAACTCTTCTTCCCCTTTGACAATAATATCAAAGGGCTACTGCAGACCCCCCTTGAGTCCATGCACAACATTCTTAGGAAAAATTTATTACACTTAGCAAAAATCATGAATATGAGCAAAAATATAATCAAATACTTAAATGCTCCCCTTGAGAATGTGATCCTTGTAGCTAGTCAATTCTTGGGAAGTGTGACCACTCCAAATTTATTGCGAAGGTACTCAAAAATTTCCTTGGGCAATGGTTTTGTGAAGATATCTGCTACTTGCTCTGTAGTTGGAACAAAATCCAACTTAACCTCACCTTTCGCAACTTTATCCTTCAAAAAGTGATACCTGATAGCAATGTTTGTTGTGCGTGAATGCATAACCAGATTCTTGGAGATGTTAATGGCACTGGTGTTATCACACTTAACTGATATTGGCTCACTAAAGCTAATACCGAGATCTTTCAGGGTTTGTTTCATCCACAATACCTACGTACAACATGTTGTCACTGCAATATATTCTACCTCTACCGTCGATAAAGAAACTGACTCTTGTTTCTTACTGTGCCATGTGACCAATCTGTCTCCAAGATAGAATGCACCTCCACTAGTACTCTTTCTGTCATCGACACCTCCTACCCAATCTACATTTGAATACAAAATAAGGGTGAAGTCTTTATCTTTTGGATACCATAACCCATACTCCATAGTACCCTTGAGGTACCGAAGAATCCTCTTCACTGTTGTTACATGAGTCTCCTTGGCATTAGCCTAAAATCATGCTACCATGCATACTGCCTACAAAAATATTTGGTCTGGTAGTTGTCAGGTACAGTAAGCTCCCAATCATAGATCTATACATTGTTTGATCAACAGGTGGAGATTTGTCATCCTTTCTCAACTTGCAACCTGTCATCATGGGAGTGCTAACTGGATTACAATCCTCCATTGTGAACTTTTTTAACATCTCTTTCACATATTTAACTTGAGAAATAAATATGCCCTTCTTATTTTGATTAACTTGCAACCTGAGGAAATACAAAAGTTCACCAATCATTGACATTTCAAATTCTTTCTGCATCTTATTTTCAAATCTTTATACGACTCATCTTTGCTACTGCCAAATATGATATCATCTACATATACAACAAGAACAATAAGATGCCCATTTTCTATTTTGACATACAAATTACTATCCACCATACCTTTCTTAAACCCTTGTTGAGTGAGATAGATGTCTAGCCTTGCATACCATGCTCGGGGTGCCTATTTTAAGCCATATAATGCTTTCTTCAACTTGCAAACCAAGTTGGGATCATCACCAAGTTGGAAACCATATGGTTGCTCAATATAAACCTCTTCTTCAAGTTTCCCATTCAAAAACGCTGATTTCACATCCATTTGATAAAATTTGAAATTCTTGTAGATTGCTAAAGCCAGAAACATTCTAATTGCCTCTAGTCTAGCTACTGGTGCAAAAGTTTCCTCAAATTCAATAACTTCAACTTGTGCATAACCCTTACATACCAATATTGCTTTATTTCTGACTACCTGTCCATCTTCATTCAATTTGTTTCGAAAAATCCTTTTAGTACCGATTATATTTTTATTTGCAGGTCTAGGTACTAACTCCCAAGTTTCTTTTTTCTCGATCTGATCTAATTCTTCATTTATTGCCTTCATCCAACTTTCATATTTGCTTGCGTCAGCAACATTTTTGGGCTCAATGCTGGATAATAGAGAGTAGTTACTTACTACTCTTCTTCTTGTCTGAACACCAACTTTGGGGTCTCCAATTATTTGCTCTCTAGGATGATTTTTTTGCCAACTGCTTGTTTTGAATTTCTTATTTTCTTCCACTCCTGAATCACAACTTAAATCATCTGAGTCAATTTTTTGTATCTTTTCCGTTTCGTTTTCCTCATCTCCTTCAATAACCTCTTCATAAATTGGGTAGTTCTTTTCATATCTAATTACTCGTTCTCTACCTTCATCAAATTTAACATCGACATTGTCCACAATTTTCTTTAGCCTCTTGTTGTAGCATTTGTAAGCTTTTATTTTTGATGAATAACCAACAAAATACCTTCAACCGCTCTATCTTCAAACTTACCAAGATTATATTCAGTTCTTTTGATGTAGCACTTGCTGCCAAAAACTTTGAGGTATTTTGTTGTTGCCATTTTACCGAACCACAACTCATAAGGAGTTTTGCTTTCATGTGTTCTTAGCATGTACCTATTTTGGATATACACTGCAGTATGGACTACTTCTTTCCAAAATTTGTCTGCTACTCTGCTTTCATTCAACATAGTCCGTGCCATTTTTTGCACTGTCCTATTCTTTCTTTCTACCACTCCATTCTGCTAAGGTGTCCTGGCTACTGAAAACTATCTCCTAATACCGTATTTTTCATAGTACTCTGTAAACTCCTCTAAAATGAATTCTCCTCCTCTATCTGATCTTAAACATTTGATCCTCTTTCGTGTTTCATTCTCAACTTGGTTTTTGAAAGTCTTGAAAATTTCAAAAAAAAATTATTTATGCTTCAAGAAAAATATCCATGTCATCCTGGAATAGTCATCAATGCACAACATAAAATATTTGTCACCATTTATGCTATGTGTTCTCATGGGTCCACATAAATCAATGTGTATTAGTTCTAAAGGTTTGCTTGTGTAGTACTTTTTTGTTTTGAATGTGACTCTAGTTTTCTTCCCCTTTTGGCATGAAGCACAAATGTTGTTTGCAGGTTTGTTGATGGTGGGAATATCTCACACTGCCCTTTTTGAGTTGATTTTTACTAGATTATCAAAACTGATATGATCGAGTCTCTTGTGCCACAACCAATTTTCTTCTTCCTATCCAATAAAACAAGCTCCTTCTGAAGTCTCTGAGAGCGTGTACAGGTTGCCAGATGTCCTTGATCCAGTTGCTATCAATTTTCCACTATTTATTTTTTTGACTTCACAACCCTACTTCTTAAAAACTACTTCATGACCTTTATCACAAATCTGACTTATGCTCAACAAGTTATGTTTCAAACCATCCACAAACAAAAATTCTTCTGACTTAATTTTTTCGTCACTAATTTTAACTGAACCTTTGCCAACTATCTTAGCTCCATCATTATTTCCAAACTTTACTGAACCACCTTCATATTTTTGTAACTTCTCAAATTTTTGTTTTTCACCTATCATATGACTGGAGCATCCACTATCAAGTATCCATGGTACATATTTATTTTGTTCTTTAAATGTTGTTTGTACGATTAAGGATTCTTTTTCTTCCTTAAGTCACTCTTTTTCTTTCCACTCCATTTTGATAGTAGTTTTGGGCTCTTGTTTTGCCTTTCCATTATCAATAGCTTGTGCATGTTTTTCGAGAAGTTTTCTATTTTGTCTCATCCTATTTGGTTGAAATTTTCTTCCCTAAACCGATTTGATGCAAAAGTACTTCTACGAGTTTCTTGCAATGTGCCCAAAATTATGACAGTTATAACATTCTACTGTATAATTCATCAAAGGAGAAAAAACATTTCTATTGGTGAAATTCCTTGGTCTTACATTATATTTGCAATTTGAGATTTTATGTCCATAGCCATTGCATTTAAAACAGAAACCAGAAAAGGGATAATTGAACCTGGGTGATGGTCTTTGCCATGTTGTCGTAGGAGCCATAGGTCTTCTTCTTATTTGATGTGTGACATTGGTGAATCCATCATTGTTAATTCTCCTTTCGTGCCTACCATTATTGCTTTCTTTTGCATGAGAAATTTTTCTTTGATCAACCTGTTTATTATTTTCATTCTCTATGGATTCTACATTTATGGCCTTTGATCCATTTGATGATTCTCCTTCGACAAAACCTAGACCAAATTTGATGCCTATAGGCATTTGGTCATTTATAATCTTATCCAGCTTCATAGAACTTTCTTCGCGTTTGTGATAGCAACTAATTTTGTGATTCATATCTTCTATCTGTGTTCGTAAACCAAAATTCTCTTCTTCTAGTTTGCAGCAATAATCTATTTTCATGGTAATTTGTACTTTGAGATCTTCAGATATTTTATTGTATTCTTCTATCTGTACTTTCAGACTGGTTATGATTTTGTTTGCATCCTCAAGCTTTTTTGAAAATTTCTTATTCTTTTTCCTCTCTATTTTCCACTCTTCAAGTGCAGATGTCAACTCACCTTCTAGATCTACTTCAGCCTCGGGGTTTTCACCACATACTTCCGAGTTCACTCCTTCTTCCTTTTCTAATTTTACTTCTTCAAATGCCATGAAAATAGCTTCACTGTTTCCTCTTCGAATCCTCACCGAGCTGTCTTCTGATGAACTGGAATTCCTGGAGATGAAACTTTTCTTCTTGAAGTTGCCTTTTCGAAATTCATTTTCTTCTTCCAGTCAGTTCTTTCTTGGTGCAATCCTTCATCATTTTTTTCTTCTCATTAAGTGGACATTTAGTCACAAAATGCCCAATGCCTCCATAGTTGAAACATTTAAATGGTAGCTTTCCTCTGTATTTTTCTTTTCCCTTTTTTAGTTTTCTAACAAAGTTTGCTTCCATTTCATCTGATGTCTCTTCTTCCTCGGACTCTTGTTTTGCATTTTTATTTTTAAGTGCTTTAAAATCTGCTTCTCTATATATGGATTTAGATCTTCCTATCCTCATCTCATATGCAGTCAAAGAACCATACATATCATCTATACTAAAATAATTTAGATTTTTAGCTTCTTCTATCATTGAGATTTTAGAACCAAACCTTTGAGGAAGAGATCTTAATACCTTTTTCACGATGACAGAGTCTTCGATATCCTCGCCGAGTCCTCTAATCGTATTAATGATTTCGTTAACTCTCAGCATATATGCCTCAATGTTTTCATCATCATTCATCTTTAATGCTTTGAACTGAGCTTGATGTGTCTGTAACTTGGCCTCCTTGATCTTATCGTCTTCTTCATGAATAATCCTCAGTTTGTCCCATATTTCTTTTACCATTTTACAGCTCATGATATTTACTAGTTAACTGTCTGCTAATCCGCACATGATAGCATTCTTTGCTTTTGAGTTATTTTCAAACAGTTTATTTTTGTCAGCCTCTTTTGGAGGAGTGATGGGTATTGTGTATCCACTAACTACTGAATCCCAAATGTTGTATCTCAAAGCACAAAGATATGTCTGCATCTTGATTCTCCAGAATGCGTAATTATATCTGTCAAACAATGGTGCTTTGTTTGATGAGAAGCCTTCACCACCTACCATTGTGTTACTTCCAAGATCACCCTAGCTGGTTAAGCTTGTATAGAAACTTAGCTTTGATACCAATTTTTAGTCTTACAATGACACTGAGAGGGGGGGTGAATCAGTGTAGCTCTTTAAACTTGAATTTATAGCTCTTAATACCACAATAATTAAAAATTATTACTAGATACAACAAGTATAACAAAAGAGCATCACACAACATAATATTTAACGAGGTTCACCAATGTGGCTACTTCTCAAAAATTGATTGCTTGGACTACCATCCAAATCCAGCCTTTGCAAAGCACCAAATTTACAATCAATTTACCAGCACCCATTGTAAGGAGCACCAACCCCTTATTTATCTACACCAACAGAAAGGAGCACCAACCCCTGATTTACCAGCATCAATTGGAAGGAGCACTAACCCCTAATTTATCTACACCAACAAAAAGGAGCACCAACCCCTGATTTACCAACACCAACTGGAAGGAGCACCAACCCTTGATTTATCTGCATCAATAGAAAGGAGCACCAACCCCTGATTTATCTGCACCAACAGAAAGGAGCACCAACCCATGATTTACTAGCACCAAATGGAAGGAGCACCAATCCCTGATGCCAAGCACCAACTTGGACTTCAATTTGAATCTATAAGTTTATCAGTAAGATACCTTTGCTTTTGCAAGTCCCTGACTGGTCTTCTTCACCTTTGCATTCTCTATGCACTCTAATTTCTCTACGTAGATACACCAATCCCCTTTGCTCTGGTTCATGGACCTCTATCCATAGGAGAGACACCAATCCCCTTTGATCTGGTATTTGGACCTCTATCCTTAGGAGACACCAATACCCTTTGCTCTAGTTTGTGGACCTCTATCCATAGGAGACATCAATCCCCTTTGCTATGGTTTGCTCCAAAGCTTGCTCAAATATTATCCAAGCCTAATAATAATGCTTGCATAAATCTGCTCCAAACCTACTCACAATGCTTTCTCACAACTCTACTCAAATTTTCTTCAAGCCTAAATATAAGGCTTGCTCAAATCTGCTCCAATCCTACTATCAAATATACTCTAATCTGCTTCAATACTACATACAAGGATTTATAAAATTTACTTCAAGCCTACACACAAGGCTTACTCAAATCTACTCCAAAACATGCTCTCAACTTTGCTCAAATATATTTTTAATCCTACACACAAGGCTTGCTCAAATCTGCTTACCAAATCTACTCAAATATTTACTCAAAATTTTGTTTAAATCTACTCACTAAACCTTCTTATAAGCCTACTTAAATCTGCTCATTACTGCTACTCATAAGCCTGCTCAAATCTACTCATATCACCTACTCAAATCTGCTCCAAGCCTACACATAAGGCTTGCTCAAATTTTCTCACCAAAACCTACTCAAATCTGCTCTCAGATCCTACTCAAACCTACTCATATCTTATATACAAATAATGTTCATCTATTCCAAAATATTGCATAATAATGTCATCAAGTGCTTTATCTAATCTTCAATGTGCTTTCTTCAACTAAATAGTTTATACATATTCTACCTAGAATTTGTTTAACCTCTTGAACATATAGAGAATGATATGCACTAAAAAATCCTCAAAATGTTCTTCACATACATTAAGTCTGTTGTTTTCACATGTCTCACTTTTACTACATTCTAAAGATAGATCTAGTCTAACACTTGATAGCTGACTTGTTTATTGCTGATTTGCACCTTACTTCAAAATCAATCACAATGCACAAGTCCTCATATACTCACAAAATCAATCATGAATAATGCACAAGTCTGTTCTTTTCATCTACTCACAAAGTCAATCATGAATAAGCACAATTCTTTTTTACAAAACTAATCTATAACTGCACTTTCATTTCCAATATCACTCAAAACCAATGCACAAGTTTGCTCTAAAAAATGATCTATAAGTTTCATCAATTTGTTTCCAATTTCAAACATAACCAATGCACATCCTTGATATCAAACCCTTGCACATATATTCCCAATTTCATTCAAGAAATTGCACAATCAATCAGTTCTTATACATCCAAACATATGACAACTCAATATATTTTCTTCAACCAAAGAACACCTAGATAAGGGGTTATATCACCATTCCTCTAAAAAAACCTTGACGATGATGTTCCTTTAAAACCTATCTTAACAAAATAATTTTATTTTCTAGTGCCACTTCAAGAACTGGTTAGCAAATCTCCTTTTCAAATCATTGACATTAACCTTCCTAAAAATATGCACAGTAAAAATTTAAAAATAATACCTTATATCTCCTTTTAAAATATGCAATAATACAACTTTCAAATAATCCACAATACACCTTATATCCCCTTTTGTAACATGCGATAATCACACTTTTCAAAAAATACCAAAACCACCTTGTATCTAATTTTTCACATGCCAAAATTACACTTTCAACTAGTCCTTAATACACCTTATAACTCCTTTTCTTAGATAAAATAAAAGAAAAAAATTCCCTTTGTTTAATCAACAACTAACTAGCAACTATCTCCTTCTCTCATAATTTTTTATCCTTATTTTAATCAACACAAGGCCAACGAACTATATCTTTTCATAAAAAAATTAAATTCAAATTTTGGCATCCATACCTCAACCAACAAGCCCTGCGAGTGCAAGGAGAATTAAAACCATGACCTTTGCCAACACAGCGCCGAAGCCAAGGCTTGGTAACTAGCTAGGCTACCCTAGTGGATAGTAACCACAATGCAAAATGAAATATTTGAAGCACTTATTTGTACAAAAGTATGCTTCCACTCTACCAAGAAAAACAAAACCTACCCAAATTTGACCCTACGATCTTCTTGCCCTTGTGCCTTAGCGCTAGATCAATGACCAACTAGGATAGCCACCTGGTTAAAACAAAATATGTAACACTACCAATTTGTCTCCTTTTTTACACTCTCCAAGGCAATAAAACACTTCAAAATTAGCGCTAGTGAGTTTTGTACCTGTTGGCATTTTTGCCACATTGTGTTGATTATTGATTATTCATGCATAAGATGTTGAAATTCTCACTCCTATACAGGTTTTGATGCAAAAAATGCCTAAGTCCGAAGACTGTCATGAAATCACGACAAAAAATAGCATGGAGAGCCAAAGTTGAAAACCGTCACGATATCATGACATGTCATGTTATCGCGGGTCGGTTGAGGAGAGAGAAATCAAATGCAAAGTTGTGATTTCGCAACGTGTCAAAAAATCACGGTCAACACAGTCAACGACAGTAGGGGGGTGAAACCATCACAAAATCGTGATGTGTCGGATTTTCACAGTCAAAGTGGTCAATGGAGGAAGCGCAACAAAATGTGACATGTCACGTTTTCACGACTTGCGATGGCCAGGGAGCATAATGTTAGAAAAGGTCACAATTTCATGACATAACTCAGCAGAGGGTGATGGCAACAAACTTTGTAGATATATCACGACAGAATATTGAACGCGACACAAAAGGTGAAAGACGTCGCAAAATCATGACGTGTTGCATGGTCACGGCGCAGTTGTAACAAAAGACTTAAGGCATAAAACATGTAGCGATTTCGTGCCATTTTATAGATGAAGGTGAGAAAGAAGTTGGCGTAGCGATTTCGTGACATTTGTGGAGATAAAGCCTAGCAACATAGACTTGTAGCGATTTTGTGACACATTAGGCAAGAAGGACTTAGTGCAGAAAATGGTAGCAATTTTGTGATGCGTCATGTTTTCATGGAGAGGAAGCAAGGAGGTAGCCAGATTGTACGAAACGTCACGATTTCGCGACATGATAGTTTTTCGTGGTTCAAAAGCAGCAAAGTCCAATGAGACAGAACCTGTCATGATTTTGCGACATGATGGAGATGAAAGAACTACAGAAGGAAGAATGTTATATTTTCATGACATAGAAGCAAAGACTGAGCAGCGGAGAAATAGTGCAGCGATTTCGTGACATGCTTGGTTTTCACGACCTGGAGATAACGATGAAGGTGCCGATGGAAAGATGTAGCGAAATCGTGCAGTGTCATGTTTTCATGGTTCGAAGCAGCTAAAGTACAACATGGATGAAAGGTGTAGCAAAATTGCGCATTGTCACATTTTTATGACAACAAAGCAAAGAAAGAGCATAATGGTACAGAACGTCGCGATTTCGTGATGCATCACGTTTTTGTAGTTCAGGGTAGCGAAGGAGACAAAGGAGCCGAATACGTCACAATTTCATGACATGGATGGTTTTTATGGGTTGAAAGTTAAAAAGCATATGGAACAGAAAGACGTCACGATTTCATGACATGTCACGTTTTCGTGACTTGTTACAGTTTCACGCCAGAAAGCGGTTCAAACGGTCCGATGAAGTTTTGCGATTTTCGACGATTAAAAGCACTCCAGAATTAAATGTTTTGCTGCTTTTCGATGTGAGCAAGGTAGAAGAACGTGTCCAAGCCATCAGAATTAAATATTTCCATTATCCAAAGCGGTTGTTCGTGGTTTTTCTAACGGTTTCAAGCATATTTTCAAGAATGACAATTTAATGAAGATGACCGACTCCTTGTTTTGAGGCTGGTTTAAGGGGATCATTTCCTTGTTTCTGTTGCATATTTTTGTAGATCTCGAGGAGGTCCATTGCATATTTTTAATGTTGTAAAGAAGCAAGACTTCTATATAAATCAATGTAGATCTCAGAAAAAGGGATCGGGAGTTTGAGAGACATTTTGCTGGAAACATTCAAGTTCTTTGCGTAAATAAGAAATATTTGGCCTCTGATTTTGCAAGCATCTTTTTGTGTAATGATTTCCTTCTATTCCATGTATTTCTCAGTTATGCTTGTCTTTCCAATCTGTTGTTAGATTCAAATTCTGCATTTGAGTTTGAATATTGCTTAAAAGAAAGTGAGTTCTGGAATGCCATACTGGAGGTTGTCTGCACAAGGTCGTAAGTGGATTATGTTGTATTCTGTTATTATATGTTGTTTATACACTTGAGGTTTGATTCTTGCTGAGTTCTTTTCTCGATCTAACAAATTCGGCCTACGACTATATTTCCCATCTCTTTCCATGTATTTCCTGTTTCTTTCTGCACATTTGTAATTCCTTTCTAGCAACTCTAATCTGAAATCAAACTTAGAAATAGTAAGGGAACCAGCCCTCTCTAGAGATTGGTCTGGGAGACATCTCTTTCTCCCAGCCTTTCAATGTTGGTCGGGTCTAGGGTGCATAGTTTTTAGAAAATCCTTTCCTGTGGCAGATTCGTGACCAATAGTTTTTGGCACGCCCGGTGGGATAGACTTCTTCTATCTCAAAAGATCCATAATCGGTGAGATTGTATGTTTCATTGTTTAACACTCGGAGGTATCAAGATTTTGATGAGTTGTCTTGACCTCATAGCGGAGATTTGTAAGTTCATCTAGCGACTTTGCTAAGTTGAAGATCCAAATTTCTTGATCGTGGACACCTATCTTTTAAAGCTAAAAGAAGATAATGGCGAGGGTATTATGTCCTAGATGGGATGATCCTGGCCCTCTGAATCTCCAAATTCGGCACGAGATTCCCAAAAGTGCCCTGAAAGCCCTAAAAAAATATAATGGCACCCAAGGAATGGCCCGAGAGCATGTTAAAGATATTGCCACTTTGTCGACCCTACATGATATAGTTCATGAGGATGTTATGATCAGACTTCTGGTTCTGTCTTTGCAAGGAAGGGCATTACAGTGGTACAGACTGCTCAGGCATCAAAGCATCAGCTCATGGGATGACTTAGCGGGAGCGCTAATCAAAATATTCGACGAGGATCTCTTTTATAGCTCTCAGGATCCCTTTCAATTTTTCATGTACATCACGAGAGCACCTATGGAGAGCATCATAGACTTCAATGTCTGATTTAGCAGAAGTTGGAAGAGAATTCCAGAGATGATCCGACCAACACCCGCCCAAGCCCACTTCTTCTATGTTCGAGCTTTCCATCCGGACATAAGCCTCCTCTTGCTGTAATCAGGCGAACGTAGATTCCCTCAAATATTTGAGGAAGCATTACAAGCGGAGCAGCTTTTGCTCTTATCAGGAAAATTACCATGGGGAGAAGCTCCATTACCTTATCCGATAGTCACCACTCCTGTCTACCCTATGCAGTATTCATCATGGCAGATCCCACATACTGTGCAGAGGCCTGAAATGTAGTTGTGTGGAACTCAAGGGGCAGATTTCATCCAAAGTCAACGATGGGAATATGCAAGTACTTTCCCAACAATGAACAATATGGTTGCTTGCAATGTCTATCAGGAGATGAGCCAAGGAGAGAAATAGATTCAAGTTCCAAAACCTGAGGAGGGCATAACCGTGCACAACATGCAAGTATCTAGCCAGAACCTGTCGAGCATGCCTCATCAAGAGGAAGAGCCTGAAGAGATCCTGAAAGTAGATTTATCATCAGAAAGGTTCTGTGATCGCATCCAGGAGTTGGAGGAACCCGTTCTCAGTCCACAACTAGGGAACCCTTCAAGATGGTGGTATTGGCTTCAGTCATTACTACAACTGGTACCTACAGGAGCCTTCCATGTGGCAAATTTCTTTGCTACATTATTTGTCGATTGTGTGGGTACTGGCATGCAGGATAACTTGCCCATGTCTGCAACATGGAGAACTTTAGGAAGAGGTCATCCCAATTTCAAGGACCGACTCAAGTATGATCAGATCTGGTCGGGACACTATAGATTTACCGGATAACCCCCTGAGACTGGGTTTCTGGTGGCGACATGCCAATCATGTCGTAAACTATTGTACATAGCAAAAAAAAAAAAAGAAAAAAGAAAAAAAAAAGTATTGTTTTCCTCTGTCCACTTCGGCTCTTTTTGCATGCGAGCCCGCAGGTACGTATTTCTTTCTTTTTTCTTCTTCCTTCCCTAGCAGTTAGTGGCTTCCTCTTTATTTCTTCCCTTCCCCTCTTTATTCCCTTCTTCTCCTACTCCTTTTCTTCTGCAAGTAATCAAGCCACTGTTGTTGTTTCTTTTCCCCTTTTCTACTATTCCCGGTTCTTCTTTTCCTTTTCTTCTAACTCAATTGTTGTTTTAAGCATTTATCCATAGTTCATTTCCCCATTTCATTCTCATTCCACAACCTACATATTTGCTGGTCATCATTCTATTTATTCCATTCACTTCCATAGTAGCCGGTAGCATAGAAGCACTCTGTTACTGTATCTACCGCTGCACTCCCTCCATTCCATTATTCCATCATTTATCATTTCCATTCCATGGTCAATTAAGCCAAATACAGATTTACTTGAAGTTTATGTCATTCAACAAGAGTTTTTGGAATAGTCCACCGAGATGTACCCCATCAGCTAGCTTTTTGTTCTAAGTTTTCTTGACTCTGTTGCCCAATGGATTCAAGCCTGGGATTCGTGCATACAAAAGAACTGTATACCTCGCGAGCCACCAAGAATGTTGGCATTTTTGCCACATTGTGTTGATTATTGATTATTCATGCATAAGATGTTGAAATTCTCACTCCTATACAGGTTTTGATGCAAAAAATGCCTAAGTCCGAAGACTGTCGCGAAATCGCGACAAAAAACAGCATGGAGAGCCAAAGTTGAAAACCGTCGCGATATCGCGACATGTCGCGTTATCGCGGGTCGATTGAGGAGAGAGAAATCAAACGCAAAGTTGTCACGATTTCTCGACGTGTTGAAAAATCGTGGTCAACGCAGTCAATGGCAGCAGTGGGGTGAAACCGTCGTGAAATCGCGACGTGTCAGATTTTCACGATCAAAGTGGTCAACGGAGGAAGCGCAACAAAATTGTCATGAAATCGTGACATGTCGTGTTTTCACGACTTGCGATGGCCAAGGAGCATAATGTTAGAAAAGGTCATGATTTTGCGACATAACTCAGCAGAGGGTGATGGCAATAAACTTTGTAGCGATATCGCGACAGAATATTGAACGCGGCACAAAAGGCGAAAGACGTCACGAAATTACGACGTGTTGCGTGGTCACGGCGTAGTTGTATCAAAATACTTAAGGCATAAAACATGTAGCGATTTCATGCCATTTTAGAGATGAAGGCAAGAAAGAAGTTGGCATAGCGATTTCATGACATTTGTGGAGATAAAGCCTAGCAACATAGACTTGTAGCGATTTCGTGACACATTGGGCAAGAAGGACTTAGTGCAAAAAATGGTAGCAATTTCATGACGCGTCACATTTTCACAGAGAAGAAGCAAGGAGGTAGCCAGATTGTACGAAACATCACGATTTCATGACATGATAGTTTTTTGTGGTTCAAAAGCAACAAAGTCCAATGAGACAGAACCTGTCGCGATTTCGCGACATGATGGAGATGAAAGAACTACTGAAGGAAGAATGTCAAATTTTCGTGACATAGAAGCAAAGACTGAGCAGCGGAGAAATAGTGCAATGATTTTGTGACATTCTTGGTTTTCGCGACCTAGAGATAAAGATGAAGGTGCCGACAAAAAGATGTAGCGAAATCGCATAGTGTCATGTTTTCGCGGTTCGAAGTAGCTAAAGTACAACATGGATGAAAGGTGTAGCAAAATTGTGCATTGTCACATTTTCACGGCAATAGAGCAGAGAAAGAGCATAATGGTACGGAACATCATGATTTTGCGATGCATCGCATTTTCGTGGTTCAGGGTAGCGAAGGAGACAAAGGAGCCGAATACGTCACGATTTCACGACATGGATGGTTTTTGTGGGTTCAAAGTAAAAAAGCGTACGGAGCAGAAAGACATGATTTCGCAACATGTCGTGTTTTCGCGACCTGTTACAGTTTCATGCCAGAAAGCGGTTCAAACGGTCCGATGAAGTTTTGTGATTTTTGATGATTAAAAGCACTCCAGAATTAAATGTTTTGCTGCTTTCCGATGTGAGCAAGGTAGAAGAACGTGTCCAAGCCATCAGAATTAAAGATTTCCATTATCCAAAGTGGTTGTTCATGGTTTTTCTAACGGTTTCAAGCATATTTTCAAGAATGACAATTTAATGAAGACGATTGACTCCTTGTTTTGAGGTTGGTTTAATGGGATCGTTTCCTTGCTTATGTTGCATATTATTGTAGATCTTGAGGAGGTCCGTTGCATATTTTTAATGTTTTAAAGAAGCAAGACTTCTATATAAATCAATGTAGATCTCATAAAAAGATATCGGGAGTTGGAGAGACATTTGTTGAAAACATTCAAGTTCTTTGCGTAAATAAGAAATATTTGGCCTCTAATTTTGCAAGCATATTTATAATGATTTCCTTCTATTCCATGTATTTCTCAGTTATGCTCGTCTTTCCAATCTGCTGTTAGATTCAAATTTTGCATTTGAGTTTGAATATTGCTTAAAAGAAAGTGAGTTCTGCAATGCTATACTGGAGGTTTTCTGCGCAAGGTCGTAAGTGGATTATGTTGTATTCTATTATTATATGTTTTTTATACACTTGAGGTTTGATTCTTGCTGAGTTCTTTTCCCGATCTAACAAATTTGGCCTATGGCTATATTTCCCATCTCTTTCCATGTATTTCTTGTTCCTTTCTGCACATTTGTAATTCCTTTCCAGCAACTCTAATCTAAAATCAAACTTAAAAATAGTAAGGGAACCAGCCCTCTCTGGATATTGGTCTGGGAGACATCTCTTTCTCCTAGCCTTTCAATGTTGGCCGAGTCTAGGGTGCATAGTTTTTAGAAAATCCTTTCCTGTGGCAGATTTGTGACCAACAGTACCTCACACCTTCTTCCTTGTAGTGACTTGGCAAAATTCAAACCACCATTTGGACTACCCCAACATATGATGTCAAGGGGCTACGCTTATCCTCATTATTTGTTGTCGTTTGCACTCACCGCAATGAACGATCTTCGAATGAATGCTTTTCAACATTATTCAAACCAATGTTTAGTGCATTATTTATATGCATATGCCTCCTTTCACAATGACATCGGTGCTCATATTTTACTTTTTGATTTTTGAATTTCATATAGCCTCTAATAAATTTTGGCACTCTTTCTTTTTAAGCCTTCTTTTGATTATAATATTTTAAATCTAAAATATTTAAATATTATAGTCTTTAAACCTTTGGCCCTTAGAAAAAATATTTCTTTAAACCTTTGCCTCATCTTGTGGTCTTTAAATATTTTTCAAGAAATTAAAATAAAACCTTTTAAACCTTGTCCTTCTTCATAATATTTAAATTTGACATTTAAATATTATTAATCCTTCTCTTACCTTACTTTTGAATTTTGTCCATTGCTTGCTATTCATCAAAACCATGGGGAATATGTTTGCCTTAACTATCATGCACCTTTGACATCAATGATAAATTAATATTTCCAACAATATCCCCTTTTTCATTGATGGTAAACCTTAAAAAAAAATCTTCTTTTGCTACAACTGAATTCCAATATTGCTTTCCCTGAGAAGCTCCTCCTCCTCACTGAATTATCTCCCCTTTTGACATCAATGGCAAAGGGCTCCTTGGGACTAAGAATAATATACTTTTAGCATAGCTCCCTCACCACCTCCTTTCCTTGAGGTGATCAATTATGGGATGGGAGTAAAGCTACACTCAACTTACAATGCTCTTCTTCTTTTTCAATCTTTTTTAAAAAATTTGAAGTTATACCTCTTTGAACATTTTGACTATCCTTCTTCTTGCTTGTCTTTAAAAGCTTTAAAAATTTTGTTCTACACCACTTTTCTCTATGCCAAAAATTCTTGCAATTGTAACACCTAATGTTGTAGTCCTTGAAAGGTGAAAATGAATTCTTGGTGAAGCTATAATCATTCTTACCATAAACCCTGCAATGTATAGATTTATGATCAAAATTATAGCAATTGAAACACATGGTGTTGTAGTCCTTGCAAAGTGCAAGTGACTTGAAATTTCTGTTGTTGAAGCTACAATAATTTTTATCATGAACCATTCAATGTATAGCTTTATGACCAAAATGATTACATGAGAAACAATAACCTTGGAATAAATATTCATCTTGCCTTGATCTCATGGTTCTTTCTTTGCTTTTCTTATGATGGTCCATGTTCCTTAATTATTCTTTGTTTGCTTCCTCTTTGATACTACCACTTCTCAACTTTTCAATATTAGTCTTAGGCTCTTATTTAAATAACTTATTTGATTATTCTATTTATTTTGAGCTTGAATCATCTTCTTAACCTTCCTCATAATCAAGTCCAGTCTTCATAAATGGAGATATTTGTGTTTTTATAATATTGTCCAAATATTTTGAGCTTTTCCTAAATTGATATATTTTATTATTGAATTTATCAAGTCCCTTAGAATTTCAGATTCATGTTCTAGTCTTTCACATTCTATTTA
Organism: Wollemia nobilis; assembly: GCA_028583015.1. Classification (NCBI taxonomy): domain Eukaryota; kingdom Viridiplantae; phylum Streptophyta; class Pinopsida; order Araucariales; family Araucariaceae; genus Wollemia; species Wollemia nobilis. Next base: position 1,362,752 of record JAQPPZ010011065.1, on the reverse strand, counting down.
TTTTGCCTTTAAATGTTCAACCATACCTTCTTCAAATTTCTTTACCTCTTCAACCTTAACTTTTAAGTCTATGAGATCTTGTAGGAGCTTTGTATTTGTTTCCTCATCCTCTTGAACTTGAGCCTTCAATTCTGAATTCTTCTTTCTAACCCTTTTCAATTCTCCAAGAGCAGCAATAAGTTCCTCCTCTATGTTAACCATGGTTTCTTCTTTATTTTTAAATTTGTAGTTTTTGCTACGTCTTATACACAAGAGCATATTATTTCTCTTCTTCTTGGTCTTTGAAAACAAGAGTATCTTCATTCTCTTCTATGTCCAAAAATATGTTTTCTTCCTTTTCACTATCGAAGAAGTTCTCATCAATGTCACTTGAAGCACTGCTTACTTCTTCAACATAAAAACTCTTCTCGTGCCTTTAAATATCTTCTTATCATGCTTGTATTGACCATACTTGTTTTTTTTTTCATAATAAAAATTTCTTTCCTTATTTTTCTTGTAATACTTTTCTTCTTCACTACTACTACCTCTATTTTATGGACAATTAGTTGCATAGTGACCAATGTTACCACAACTAAAACATTTCACAATCTGCATACTTTTGTATTTTCTTGGACCCTTTTTATTTCTTCTCACAAAGTTAGCCTCTTCTTCACTACTTGATTCATCATTTGATTCTTGTTATTTATTCTTTTCCTTCTTTGAAGCTTTTAATTTTGCCTCTATTTTTGATGTTTGTTCTTTTTCTATCCTTTTCTCATAGGCTGTGAGAATTCCATGTAACTCATCCATGCTTAACATTTTGAGATCCTTCATCACTTCTATTGCTGAAACCTTTGCATCATATCTCATAGGGAGTAACCTTAATATTTTTTGAATAATAGTAGATTCCTCAATATTTTCTCCAAGTCCACAAATAGTATTGACAACCTCATCAATATGAAGTAGATACATAGCAATATATTCATCATGTTTCATATTCAAATCTTAAAACTTCCTTCTGTGTTTGATGTTTTTCCATTTTGACCTTGTCATCTCCTTCATATGTTCTCTATAACTTATCCCACATTTCTTTTTTTGAAGTACATTGCATGACCTTTACAAACTCTTATTCACATAACCCACTCAAAATTATATCCATTGCCTTAGTATTATCTTAATATGGTTTCTTACCACTTGCATATGTAGGAGGAGTTGTAGATGGTGTGAATCCATTTTCAACATATTGCCATGTATCATATCCATGTACCATCAAATAAGTCTTCATCCTTACACTCTATAAAACATAGTTAGTCCCATCAAACAATGGAGTCTTATTTGATGAAAATCCTTCCTTATGAGCCATGTGTGTTTTTGTAACATCGTCCTTCAAGCTGTTAGGCTTTCACAAAGGAACCCGCTCTGATACCAATTAAAGAACACAAGCTCATACTAAGAGGGAGGGTGAATAGTATAAGATACAAATTTTTACTTTTATTTCCAAAATAGTATTATCCAATATTATCAATTGCAATAATAAAACAATGTACTAATCATCACACATAAGAGACATAGATTTAATGTGGTTAACCCAATGTGGGCTACATCCATGGAGAAAATATTTCTTATAAATTTTCTCAACAAGTCTCTTGGGAACCAATTACCTATTACAATGTTTATGGACACCAATTTAAAGGAGACACCAATCCCCTATGCTCAAGTTCATGGACCTCTATCCACAAGAGATACCAATCCCCTTTATTCTAGTTCATGGATCTCTATCCATAGGAGACACCAATCCCATTTGCTCTGGTTCATGGACATCTATCCATAGGAGACACTAATCCTATTTTTTTTGGTTTGTGGACCTCTATCCATAGGAGACACTAATCCCATTTGCTCTAGTTTGTGGACCTATATCCATAGGATACACTAATACCCTTTGATCTATTTTGTGGACCTATATCCATAATATACACCAATCCCCTTTGCTCTGGTCTTCTCCAAGCCTACTCACAAAGCTTACTTAAATTTACTCAAAACCTTCTCACAAGGCTTAGTCACAAATCTGCTCAAATATGCTTCAAGCCTACACACAATCTACTTCAAGCCTACACACAAGGATTTCTCAAATCTACTTCAAGACTACACACAAGGCTTGCTCAAATCTACTTGAAAACCTACTCGCAACTCTACTCAAATATATTTCAAGTCTACACACAAGTCTTGCTCAAATCTGCTTACCAAATCTACTCAAATCTATGCTCAAAACTCTGCTCAAATCTTCTCACTAAACCTACTTATAATCCTACTCAAATTTACTCATTACTACTACTCATAAACCTGCTCAAATCTACTCATATCACCTACTCAAATCTACTCCAAGACTACACACAAGGCTTGCTCAAATCTGTTCACCAAAACCTTCTCAAATATGCTCGTAGAGCCTGCTCAAACTTGCTCATATCTTGTATACAAACAATTTCCATCTATTTCCAAATATTTCATAATGATGTCATTAAGTGCTTTATCTAATCTTCAATGTGCTTTCTTCAACTAAAGTAGTTTAGACATATTCTACCCATAATTCAGTTAACCTCTTGAACATATAGATAATGATATGCACTAGCAAATGCTTAATATATTATTTTTTTTTGGTAGATAATATACTATAGCATTAATACCGGGTTTTACAGGTTGACCCAAAACCTTTTACAAAAATCAGCCTAGGGTTGTTGATGAACATATCCTTACTAAGGATCCTATATATGTAAAATCTACATGCCACCAAAGTCGTTACATCCGGTAAGGCACATAGCCTGTTATCAAAAAGAAACTTCCCATACAAAATTTTGGATATAACCTGAGAAAACACACATGCATCATAATTAAAGAAAAGAAATAAACACGGATCCCTTCCTTAAGACAATGGAGAAACAAAAAGCTGCAGACACACATAGCAGAGTACTGAAAAAAACTTCCACAAGCTCTATATTGATAGTTACTCTTAATAATTCTTTGGTAATTGCTTTCTTTCGTATATGACATGCTTTGGTATCACATACTATCTTGGCCAATCAGCCTTGGAGAAGTGAACCTGCTGGCTAGATTTATGGCAGTGGCTATCTGGTGGTCCACATGACTTTGGTTCGAAGACTTATATTGTTGTTTATTTTCTTCCCTATGATTATCAACCAACCTCAAATTACTAAGATGACTAGGAGCCATGTTATCTGACATGTGACTGTCCCCATTAGTCTTTGTGGTATTTCCAAGCAGCATCCACGACGAATGACAGCTCAGATAATTTTTATTGTGATTACAATTCAAAAAAGAGATGAGAATACTCATAGCCTTCGAACTTATAGTGCCTTCCCTGTTGGTAAATTTAACTATAATTCTTGGCATTCTTGTTGAATAAGCTCCTCTACTTCACTCGGGACACCGTGTTTCCATTTGAAAAGTCCATCACCATCGACACCCAAATTGGCCAGCTTATCAGCAATTTTGTTAGCTTCCTGAAAGATATGTTGGGATTTTTTGTCATGTCTTCCCTGGAAAATGGTCCTAGCCTCTTCAACAATTGTTTTAATCCTCCAAGGAGGTGTTTTCCAATTATTGAGGAGATTTATAACATGCATAGAGTCTTCTTCTATGATCAAATTACCTTTTAAATCTTGAGTCATTTGAAGTCCTCTCCACATAGCTCTAGCTTTAGCTTCATTGCTCGTCCTTGTTCCCAAATATTTAGAAAATGAAAGCATAATATTCCCATTATGATCTCGCACAATGCCACCAACACCTGCTCTAACAAAATTCTCCTTAGTTGCTCCATCATAATTAAGCTTAAACCAAATCGTAGGAGGTGGAGACCACTTAACATTGGCTTTGGGGTTGACTACCCTAGGCACAGACTCATCTAACAAGGTTAAGCTTAAATATTGAGCAATCGTGGTCTCCTACAAATGAGGTTTACAAATATAAAAGGGATAAGGTTCACATTCTCATTGGCAAAGGATAGGATCCTGGCAATGATAGTTTGATGATCATGAATAGACTCATTAAAGACTCTATGGTTCCTTTCTAACCACACCTACCAAAGATAGTGATTGAGATAAATTTTCCACATGTATCTAAGTATTTAGCTTGAAAAGGGGCAAGGACACTAGACTAATAAATCAAGTATGATGGTTGGTTTAACCTATGAAATATTAAAGTCCTGAAAAACCCCACTTAGGAAAGTCAAGGAAAAAGGGTACTCAAGGAAAATGTGATAAATGGTCTCCCAATTAGCCCTGCACAGATAACAATGATTAGTGATACAAATACCTTTATGCATCATATTATCAATGGTTAGAATTATTCCTTGGATAACCAGCCATGAAAAGATTGCAATTTTCGGAATTAAATTTTTTATCCAAACTAAGTCCTTTTGGAGGACAAAATCGTCGTCATCAAGTAGAAGCTTGTAAGCTAATTTAACAGTGAACTACCTATTTTTCATAGGAGCCTAGGTCACTTGATCTTCCTTGGGTCTCATGGGGATAAACTATTTCTCGAGAATGTTACAGAGATCATTTGATTCCCCTTGAAATCCTTAAATTCTTATTTGTTTCCACTTCATTCTACCTCTGTCCTCAACCATATAATTAGAGACTTTTCTGCCAATGAGTTCTTTTGTGATATCTCTAATTCGGGCTAAGTTAGGATATTGCGTCAGTGGTTCATCCTTAGCCCACCTGTCATTCCAACAATTTATCCTCTCACCATTGCCTAAAACCCATATTAAACCTTTTTGATGATTTCATTACAATTAAAAATTGCTTTCCAAAAATCAAAACCTCTGATTGGAACTGAGTCACTTAGAAATTACATATTTTTAAGATACTTTCATTTTATGATAGATGTCCATTCATTTTCTTCACTAGAAATGAGACGTCATGCCTGCTTAGCTAGTAAAGCTAAATTTATATGAGCAATTCTCCTAAGACCTAAGCCCTCATTTTCCCTGGGTCTGCACACTTTGGTCCATTCTACAAGGTGTATCCTTTTTTTCTCCTCTGATCCAGTCCATAATTTTTTTTTTTGGAGTTTCTCAAATTTCTGGAAAACCTTCACAGGGGCTTTGAAAACGAAGAGGAAATAGACTAGAATGCTCTGAAGAGAGGCCTTAGTGAGGGTCATCTTTCCTGCTTGAGATAGACGATGACCTTTCCATCCAACAAGTTTTTTTTAAATTCTTTCAATAACCCTATCCCACATTGACTCTCTCGGAGAACCAATGAAAAGACAGAGACCAAGATACGAAGTGGGGAGGTTTGCTATATCACACCCTAAAATGTTTGCAATCCTTCTTTGCCTCTGAATGGGGGTGTTCAAGAAATATAACTTGCTTTTACTGAAATTAAATTTCTGACCAGCAGCGTCCTTGTAGAGTTACAAGATGTATTTAATTATTTTGCCTTCAACCACTGATGCCTTAGTCAATATAAGGGTATCATCGATGAATTGCTGGTGAGAAACAACCCTGTCGAGATATTTTGCCTTGATTCCCGATATTAGCCTTGAACTGCAAGTATTTTTTATGGTTCTGCCTAAATATTCTGCCACAATGATGAATAACATGGTGCTGATAGGGTCCCCCCACCAAATTCCTTTGCGACTTTAAAAATAACCAGTAGTTGTTCCATTAACTATAATCGAGAACCATGCTTTAGAAATATATTCTTTGATCAAATTAACCCATTGGTGGTGAAAACCAAACTTAAGGAGGACAACAATCAGAATGTCCTAATTTAGCCTATCAAATGCTTTGTTCATATCAAGCTTGAGGGCAAAAACATACCTGTTAGTCTTATGAGCAGAGTGCAGAGCTTCATAAACTGTGATAACTCCATCAAAGATTGACCTGCCCTAGATAGATCTTCCCTGGCATGGATCTATGATACAGGGCAGTATATCTCTCATTCTATTTGCAATGGCTTTAGTTAGGATCTTGTAAGAAACATTGTACAAATTGATTGGCCTAAAGTCAGCCATAGATTTAGGGGTTTTCTTCTTAGGAATTAGAGAAATAAAAGTAGAGTTGATACCTTTTGGGATATGACTTGCTTGGAATTCTCTGACAACAAAAGTTACATCCTCACTTACGATGTCCCAAAAAGCTTGATAGAAATGAGAGGGAAATCCATCGGGTCCCGGGGCTTTGTCTGGCTCCATGCTAAACAAGGCTTCCTTAATTTCCTCATCAAAAAAGGGAGCTAGAAGCTTAAGGTTTATATCCTCATTTATTATGCTAGGAATGGATTGCAAGAGAATATATTTGGCCTCCTCATTGCATTGTGATTCCTAACCAAGGATAGAATTTAAATAAGTTACTGCCTCCTTTCTGATTTCTATTAAGTCTTGAGTAATAGAACCATATGCTTTTTTAAAAAAAAATTATCTTGTTATTGCTTCTGTTTCTAAATGTGGTGATGTGAAAAAACTTGGAATTTGAATCTCCATATTTCAACCAAACAGCCCCTGATTTTTACCTCCAATAGATTTCCTCACAGGCCAAAATGTTATGAAACTTTGCTAGTTTTGTTCGTTCCTCCTGCCTAGTAGATTCATAAGCATCACCATGTTGGATCCTCTGATCAATTATCTTCAAACTTTCAACAACCTATTTTTTATTTTAAAAGAGGTTCCCAAAGACCTCTTTGTTCCAAGTTCGAAGTTTTTCCTTAATAAACTTTAATTTTCCAGCAAGTTTAAAAGTTGCACTACCCCTGACATACTGCTCTTAATATATTATTCACATACATTAAGTTTGTCACTTTCACATGTATCATATTTATTGCATTCTAAAGGTAGATCTAGTATAACACTTGATAACTAACCTAGTTATTGTTGAGTTGCACCTTACTTCAAAACCAATCATAATGCATAAGACCTTCTCATCTACTCACAAAATCAATCATGAGTAATGCACAAGTCTGTTCTTTTCATCTACTCACAAAGTCAATATTGAATATGTACAAATTTACTTTCGCAAAATTGATCTATAACTCTTACACTTTCATTTCCAATATCACTCAAAACCAATGCACAAATTTACTCTCAAAATTGATCTACAAGTTTCATCAATTTGTTTCCAATTTCAAACATAATCAATGCACATCCTTGATCTCAAACCCTTGCACATATATTCCTAGTTTCATTCAAGCAATTGCACAATCAATCAGTCCTTATGCCTCCAAATATATGATAGCTCAATATATTTTTTTCAACCAAAAAACACCTAGAGAAGGAGTTAGATCACCATACCTTTAAAATAACCTTTATGATGATGTGCCTTAAAAACTTGTCTTAATAAAATAATTTTATTTTCTAGTGCCACTTCAAGAACTGGTTAGCAAATGTTCTTTTAAAATCATCAACATTAACCTTCGCAAAAATGTGCACAATAAAGCTTTAAAAATAATACCCTATAGCTCCTTTTAAATATGCAATATTACAACTTTCAAATAATCCACAATACACCTTATATACCCTTTTTAACATGCAATAATCACACTTTTCAAACAATACCAAATCCATGTTGTATCTAATTTTCACTTGCCAAAAATTACACTTTCAACTAGTCCTTAATACACATTTTAACTCCTTTTATTAGATAAAATAAAATTAAAAATTTCCCTTTGTTTAATCAACAACTAACTAGTGACTATCTCCTTCTCTCAGAATTTTTTGTCCTTATTTTAATCAACACAAGGCCAACAAACTATATCATTTCATAAAAAAATTAAATCAAAATTTTGGTATCCATACCTCAACCAACAAGCCCCGCGAGCGCAAGGAGAATTGAAATCGTGACCTTTGCCAATGCATCACCCAGGGCAAGGCTTGGTAACTAGCTAGGCTACCCTAGCAGGTAGTAACCATAATGCAACATGAAATATTTAAAGCACTCCTTTATCCAAAAGTATTTTTCCACTCTGCCAAGAAAAATAGAACCTTTTTGAATTCAATCTTGCAATCTTCCTACCCCCATTACCTTAGTGCTATCTTAGCAACCAACTGGGCTAGCCACCCAGTTGAAAAAAAAATATGTAGCACTATTGATTTGTCTCCTTTGTCATGCTCTTCATGACAATAAAACATATCAAAACTGGCATCAGTGCATTTTGAACCTCACACATTCTTCCTTGCAGTGACTTGGTACAAGTTAAACCACCACTTGGGCTACCCTGATGGATGACATCAAGGGGTTACACTTCTCCTTCTTATTTTTTGTCGTTGACATTCACCACAATGAACGATCTTTGAATACACACTCTTCAAAATTAGCCAAACCAATGTATAGTGCATTACTTATATGCATATGCCTCCTTTCACAATGACGTCAGCGCTCATATTTTACTTTTTGATTTTTTTATGTTTATATAGCCTCTAATAAATTTTAGTGCTCTTTCTTTTTAAGCCTTCTTTTGATTATAATATTTTAAATCTAAAAGATTTAAATATTATAGTCTTTAAACCTTTTGCCCTTGGAAATAAATCTTTGTCTTTAAACCTTTGCCTCCTCTTGTGGTCTTAAAATATTTTAAAATAAATTATAATAAAACCTTTTAAAACTTGTCCTTCTTCATAATATTTAAATTTGACATTTAAATATTATTAATCCTTCTCTTAAAAAAATACTTTGGATATATACCTTGCTTTTGAATTTTATCCATTGCTTGCTATTCATCAAAACCATGGGGAATATTTTTGCCCTAACTATCATGCACCTTTGACATCAATGACAACTCAATATTTCCAACACCTAGTGAGACATTATTTTTCTCACTATTTGAGGCATCATTCATGTTGCATGTATAAGTTTATATATACTTGTGGAAATATATTTTTTGAGGCCAACATAATGAATTTGTTTTTAAGTTTCGTAAAAATTTGATATGGCTAGTGGTGCACCAAAGTTTTTATTAGATCAAACTCAAAACAAAACTTGATTTTGAAGAAGCATGATAAGTTGTAGATGGGAGCATTACCCATCCCAATTTAGGAGATGAAGAGGAGGCAAAATTTGATAAGGTATATAGAAAAGTATGATTGATCATCATGTTTGAAGTAGTTGATGAATTACAACCATATATTCAAGATTCTAATATAGTTTAATATGCATGGGATAAACTTCAAATAGTATTCAGGGCAAGGAACCATAATCAAATATCATTTCTATAAAGTCAGCTTCATTTCTTGAAAATAAAGAATAAAGAAAGACTTGAAGCATTCATGAGGACAATTATTGAACTATAAGGATCACTATAAGCATTGGGAGAAAATATATTTGATGAGATACTTGTTCCCATTATTTTGATATCTCTCCCTTCATAATATATTGTATTTGTGAAAATATTAAATATCGCTAAGCAAATACCAACATTTGAAAATTGGGTGAACCTACTTCAAAAAATAGAGGACTCACATACAAGACAAGAAGAAGAAGAAGAAATTTTTACAAATAAAAAAGGGAAGCAGTCATATAGAATAGGTATAAAACCTCAAAAGTGCTTTCAGCAACAAAGAATAAATTCTCATATACAAGGATATCAACAAAAAAGAAATAATTTTCACATGCAAGGATATCAACAATAGAGATAATTTTTACACACAAAAGATATATGAAGTTTATGGTAAGAGTGGCCACATATGGAAGGAATATTGGAAAAATCTCTTCATGAATGGATATATGTCATGAGAGATGTATTAGCAACAAGATAGGTCATACTTAGATGAAAGAAATCCAATTTGGAATAGGGTATTGTAGATTAAAAATACAACGCCAAACAGAAATAAAACCACAATAATGGAATACAGGAAAGTTGCACAAAACCAACGATTTTTATTAATCAGTGGAGTTTAAAAACTCCTTTTGAGTACAACAGGGCCTGTAACCCTTTTTGTGATACACAAATTACAGTTTGTGCTAGGGTTCTCTGAAACCCTAGCTGGCATAAAGTGGTGGCATTTTCGAAGATGTATCCTTAATCCCAAAAAAGTGAGTGGGTTTTGTTGTATCCTTTGGCCCGGACCACTCCAGCTTAAACAGCTGCTATCAACACACCAGATCTACCATTAAAATCCTGCACACATTAACACTATCAAGGAGTTAGAAATTAATAAGAGGGCTCCACTGTGTGAGCCGTCAGAAACAATTTAAAACCCTAGAAAAATAGAATGCGAGAGTTCAACAACAGATTAATAAAAGAAAAGAAGTTACTTGCTTTAAACTGATTTATACTTGTTCTCTGTTAACGCGGCTAGACCAGGCGGCATCTGGAAGTAATGTGGTCATCAAATCGACTGCAAAAGGCACCCTGGTGCACTCGCTGAATGCTCGCGTGCTTCTGGATCAAGGTTTCAGACGCCGGTCTGAGTCTGTGGCTGTGGGTAAACGCCCGTGGGCACTTGGTAAACGCCCGCGGGCACTTGCGACAAGAATGGGGGATTCTACAGAATGCTGCAGAAGGGATGGCGGCGAAGTTGGCGATGGATGCGGTGATGGATGCGGCAAAAAGGGGCGGCGATGGATGGCTGAAGAGATAGATGAAATAGAAGAGATAGGTCCAAAAGATAGCAAATATAGCAAAGATAGCCAAGATAGAAGTAGGGTTTGAGCCATCAAGGTGGCTCTATTTATAATCTACTCTTAGGGCACACTTTAGGGTTTTAACGACACTTTGAACGTGTGGCTAAGATTAAAGTGGATCCAAGGGTAGAGAATAAATCTAGGTTGTGAAACGGATTAAGAAGGATGGACGAATGAGATTAAATGAAAGATGGACGGCTTAGATTAAATCACTTAAACTATATTTATATATATATATATTAAAATATATTAAAATATTAAAATATATATATAAATATTAATTTAAATAAATTTGGGGATGAAAAATGGCGGGAAAGGTGAAATTGGGCCAAATAATGGCGGGAAAAGGTGAAATTGGGCCAAATAATGGCGGGAAGGTGTGGATTTGGGCCAAATAATGGCGGGAAGGATGGATGACTGACACGTGGCTGACAGGAAGGTATAGATGACTTACAAGTGGTTGGATTTTGGTGTCTACAGGTATAATAAATTTATGTAGCCAAAGAGAACCAAGTTAAAGAAAAAGAAGAAAAATATCAAGAAGAAGAATAAGAACATGTATTTGTTGCACATGCATAACTAATTCAACCCAATCATGTTTGGTATGGATCTGAAGCAACCAAATATATGATAAGTCAGGAAAAATCCTTTCCTCCAAATTATTCTAGTTATATAGGAAATAATGTACTCAATGACTTCAAAAACAAAGTTGATCATTCCAAGTCACCAAAGAACCAATAGGATATCAAACTAAAATTCAAGCATGAGAGAAAATTATTGAGTTAAAAGGAAAACAAGACAAGTCCAAGCCATGGGATACCTCTAACCTTAATTTTTGGAAAGCCAAGAAGTACAATACTTCCTAGAATAAAGGCAAGTTGCTTAAAGTTAACTCTTTTACTACTCTCTTTCCTCAATATAGAAAAAAATATTTACAAAATACATGGCCTATCATGATGTAGACACTAAAGAAGCATGCGATAGTTTACAAACTCAATCTCATTAAGAGAATAATATCTATTTCTATAAATTGGAAAACTAAGAACCCTTCCATCATTATCAAATTTTAGATCTCATAAATATTTTGTCAAGAAGTGTAATAGCTTCACAAGTAATCAAGGTACTAGATGACAAGATGCAATGTGATATCATCAAAATTGACAATATATTTTGAAATAAAGGGATATTTTTATACAATATCAACAGTTGTTGGGCCCTATTGGTTCAATGTTAAAGGCTATTGAGCACTTGATAGGATGCTACATTCATGTTCAAGAAAAAATAGTGGCAGTTATGGGATCAATTAAGGGGCTAAAATAAGTATGCATAATTACTAAAGATTTTATTCAAAACATACATCATATCTATCATATCAAAGAACTTATGATAAAAGGTAAACTTGCCAAAGAAAATTGTGATAGGTAAAATAGAAAGCAAGAGAAGTAGAAGAAGCCTTACACAACTTTCATTCCATCACATTAAAGATAAAATTGAGTGACCAATCAATTCAATATTCAACATAGGATGCATGGTAGCATATGAAAAAAACACTCCATATGAAGACATTGAAGGAGAAACATGCTTCTATCATTAAATTTATAAGTACTAGATATTTAATAAGTATTTGTAATATGTATTTTTCTATATTACATGATAGGCGGAACCCAAAACTCCTAAGTATTATAGTTATAGTCTATATTGAAGGAGTATCTTCATCTAGAGATTCCTACATGACCCTAGAATATATTTTAAAGTTAGAATACAAGAGCCAAAGTCAAAATTCAAGATCCATAACTAGAGGTAGATCCAAGAGCTACAACCATAGCCAAGAGCAATAGATAGAGCTATAACTAAGACTATAATATAATAAGGGATGATATATTAGGAATTATTACATCATATTCCATGTGATATGAGAGTGGTATAACCATGCATTACAAGGACTATCCATATGCTAAAGAGTAAGGGTAGTTACATGATTAGTTAAAAGTTTGTTATGTTAAAATTAGGCATCTAATGTATTTAAATATCCATCATTTCTTAATGTAAAACATCTAAGCATCTTAGAATTAATAATATCATGGCACTACTGCAAGAAATAAAGTAACTCTAACAACATAAGTTTTGGATACTGATCTATGAACCCACATAAGTTTCTACCTACTTGTAAATTATTTGATGATGTTCATTTATAGATGGTTGGACATGATTCTATTATTTATGATTGTACTAATATCATCAAGATCTTGTTCTAAAATATATTAAGTGACTTGGTTATCTTTATGGATTTTCTATTTAATAACCTTAGCATTGAGCTTCATACTATCCATAAATACCTTTAAGTCTTTGATGATTTAACATCTTCCTCCATGTAATTTCTTTTGGTCTCCATAAGCATTGTTACCTATTATTGGGTGTCATTCATGGTTTGATCATCCTTCTTGATTACTGTTATCTTTTCCTTGAACACTTATTATAGGGGAAACATCCTAATCAAAATCCTATAGAAATTTCCCTAGTTGGATTCTAATGCCATCATAGATCTTGATATATTCTTATGATATTTTAACAATATCTTCAAGACTAGATCTAGTCATTGGTGATTTTATTATAACAATGGATTTATTCTTTACCTGCTCTTGCCTTAAGAGTGTTTCAATATTTATCATGATTCATAATATCACTAGTGAAGATCCATAATGGTGTTACACAATATTTCCTCTAATTGAGGATTACTCCCTATCGATATTGATGGTTTAATACCTTGGTTGATGTCAAACATTTGATTTATTTGTTCTTATCTAATCAATAACCTTATCATATCTGCTACTAAGTCCTCCTAGGTTCTATCCTACAATACTCTATGAATTGGAAGTTTTTTCTTGCTGTCGTTTGTTTCATAGTTAGAGCATGAATCTTCTTACATACTATTATTTCCCTTTAGATGATCTAATTAAGGGTTATTATAAACAAATATACCTTTGTGGATATTATGAAGATCTTGTGCTTCTATAGAAGTCTTTTAGTTATGTAGGATAGTAATGGAGTTGATGTGCCTTTATTTCTCATTATTAAGAGACATAAGCTCTTTGTATTTTCTTTGATTTCCACCTATACTATTATCCTTGCAAGAAAACTAGCAAGGTTGGTAAAAATGGTCATTTTTAAACCCTACATGCTATACACCTTTGATTATTGATCCATTGACCAACTTGTTAAGCCCATATTTGATCAAGTCCTTGTGATCCTTATCGATCAAGTCCTTGGATAGTTGTTGGGTCATCACCTCCTTAAAATTATCTTATTACCTTCTACAATTAGAAATTTAATACTTAAGTTGGGTACCTATGCCATTGCCACCCCCACTACCACTACCATATTTGTTTCTTCTATCTCTATTTGTATTGTCTATTCCTCATATAAGGATACCACCTTGTACGATTTTATCCATTTAATATTCTTTAATATAAGAAAATTAAAATATCTAGAGTTGTAGTATATACGATGTATTTTGACATTGGAGATGTTGACTTATTTTCTTTACTTAGTAGAGCCTTTTTTATCTTGGCACTAAGAGGGGTAGTACTAGATTTTGGTACCACCATACAAGGCATCATCCTTAAGGGTGTCTATATTTTATCTATGATAGATGACTCTATTGTTGATGTCATTGCCCCTTTATCTTACTTTTCCTATGCTCCAGTTTAATCCTAAACTTATTTAGCTACATTCATTATTTGTTTATACATCTTGAACCTATTTATCCACTTTTATTTCTCTTGATCCTTCTTGTTGTATACAAATTTTCTCAAGGGATTCATAATTTGTATATAAAACTTCATTATTCCATAATCAACCTCATAAATTAATCATCCTAGCTATAACCTCTTCAAGTTGTAGAGCCAAATACATGTAGTGGTGATCAACATGGCATTGAGTTCACAAATAATAATACATATTTATGAAGTCATCTGTTCTACTAGAGGGATGTGGTATCCCCAAAATGCCATACTCTTGATGTTTGTTTCCTAATATACCCACTTGTCTATTACATTGTTATTGGGTTATACATGATGGAATTTATTCTACGGTTCAATTAATAAACAAAGTGATATTCATTGGTGTAGATAAATGATTAGCCTCTATCTATAAATCATTCATTGGAAGGTAAACTTCTATTTGAAATGGGTATACAATGCTTTATTGATTTTTATAATATTAGTTTACACAAGTGGAAGTCATGACATAAACTTAAAGATCAATTCTCAATTTCTTTCTTATTTTTATGCTCTATTTTATTAGTTCAAAGAGTTGTTAGTTAAGAGCTTCAAGTCAAACTATCCATCACCCTAGCCTACAATATGCCTAAGGAGACCAAATGATAAAGAAATATATGACCCTTTGGTGAGAAATTTGTGTAGGTATCTAGTATCCTATTGAAGTAGCTAAAAATCTAAATTATAAGTTGAAAGTTACATATTTTGAAGCTTCCTAGTGATAATTAGAGGCTTTGAAGATCAAGTGCAACCTTATCAAATAGGTTGTCAGTATAGTGAATCCTACATTTTTAAGCTTTCTCTCATGGTATTGTTACCCATGACTAAAATTTTGATTTCAAAACTATTCAATTCATGGTAGATTTGAATCAACTAAACATATTTTTTAGTCATGTATCATAGCCATAAAAGTGTGTCATACAATTCAAGAGGACTTACATATGATTTTTATCACATAATTAGATGGAAAAGGATTTAATGGACTATCGATAAAATGATTGAGACATTTTATTAGATTATTTCAAATAAAATTTAGTTTATTAAATGTTATAATTATTTTCATGATGATAAACATTTATCATAAATTAGAATTGTGTGCCATTACACTAATAGTTTGTTGCAGAAAAATAATTTCTCTATAAAACTTGAGGAAGTAAAACGAAATGATAATTCCAAGTTTAAATTTCAAATCTTTTTTTATCTCTATCGATTTAAAACTAAGAACAATCAATACTCAAATTACAAAATTATATAATATAATTTTGTGCTAAGCTAGATTTAAATTGTGCCTATAATTAACTACTATCAAAATCTATTATTTAAAATTACAAGGTAAACAGAAAAATGTGAAAAGAAGTAATATAAAAAACAATCTCTTAAGTTCCATTTTTATGTTGTAAAGGCACTTTTCTTTTGAATAAAAGGATAGACTTTATATTCTTTTGAGACAATGTAATCCTTAATTCATACGCTATTAGATTATGTTATTATAAAATATGTTATTCGAACATTCTCACAATTTCTTCTTGTGTTCACCTCTTGAAGCGGCTTGGCATTTTTCTCTTTTGCAACTTTTCTATCAACGGATCAAAACATGCCATGCTTCCAAACGTGCTTATCGAGTTTTATATGTTCTGAACTCCAAACTTAGGCTTGTTGCTTGAGATTTCCTTGTTTGCTTCTTTTAAACTACTTCTAGTGAAATACCAATGATAGATGGAGAATATCCACAGAAAGGATAAATGTTTTCACTCTGAGAAAAGAAGTGCAGTAAACTCTAGTCACCATAATCTTCGCCTTATCGTATTCAACTACTACCTTCTCTTATCTTGGTCTCCAACCTTGTTTCTGTCCACTAGAGTTTAGTGGTCATCTGTTAATTTTTGAAATGATATAAAAAACTACAAAATGGAAAATTACGTGGGACCAAATGGCCTCCAGCCTTGTTTCTGTCCACTAGGGTTCAGTGGTCATCTGTTAATTTTTGAAATGATATTAAAAACTACAAAATGAAAAAGTATGTGGGACCAAATGGTCTAGATTCCTTCTCGTGCCTTTTGTTGTACAGCATTATGGATCCCAATGATTGCACTTCTTTTGAATACTTTACATAATGTTTAAAAATAATCACACAAAGAACCATCCATTATAAGTTGAAAAAAAAACAAAATTAATTAATTAATAAATTAATATTAAAACAAACAAATTCAAAATCTGAATCAAAACAAACAAATCCAAAATCTGAAAGAATCCATTCCCAACTGAATATGGCTTGTATGACTAGGCATTGAACAACCCTTTATGCCCTAGAAACTAATGAAATTTAATATTTTGAAATGCTTATGTACCTCTCATTTGGGTGAAGTGAACCACCCTTTGAAAAAAGTCAATAGTTTTTTTTACACAAACTAACGCACATACACTAAGCCCTACAGTAGTTTGTACATAGACCTTTTCACCTTGTGGCATAAAACACTATCCTACAAATGAACAAAATTTGTAATGCTAATGGAAATTTGAAACCATAACAATAATAATCGATAGACAACCTGGCTTACGTAGCGAAAGAGGGTCCCAAAGATGGGATGATGCTTCTCGAATCCACGCTATGAGAAATCTCACCATTGGGTTCCATACCAGCGGGCGAGGAGGTGAATCAATCTGATGAATATATGATTTTGTTGAACATCCTGCAGTGCTGTTGACTGTAAAAGCAACGCATTCAACTTGTTCGCCGCCACAGCCACAACATTCTAAGTAGTGTGCCCACGAACAAGGTGAATGAGTTGACATTTCTACTGTCTACAAGTACTCCAACATGGACAACAATATCATATACTCTGCAACTGCATATTCCTTCGTCTTCGTGCAGTAGGTAACCTTTGGATAACATGCTCGGAAACGGAAATACGGGATTAGAAACCAGACCTTAGTCAAATTTTATAGCGAAATAAGACTGTAACAATACCATATGCTTCCCTCATAAACCAAACCATGTGCACACACAGAAACATATACCTCCCTCATAAACCAAACCTTGTGTGAAAAGCTCCTTCGCCTCTCGCATTATTTGCTGAATTATGGTGTTTTTGTGGTCCTGAGGGATTCCTCACAATGAATGTGGTCCATGGTGCGGTCCTTTGTGGAGTTGTTGGTGATAGAACGATTGTTGTTTGATTCTAAGGGATGTCGAAGTCTGAAGTCTGGTTGACTTTTTTAAGTGAACGAGTTAGAAATTTTACAAGGAAAAGAAAATGTTAAAGGACATTGGATAAGTATTAAAAAGAAAGTAAAGGAAGTCATTTGTATTATTGTTGATATGAGTTGAATCTTCATCATATTTAAGGACCTGGTTCAATGTATTCTTTAGGCCCATCAAAATTTCTTGGGGTATGGATTACTATATGTTAATTTTGGTGGTGACGAGGACTAATCCTAAACCGTGTACCATAGCCCATGGTATTGGCGTGCGGATTTATGGTTGTTGCCGAACGTCATATTGAACGTGGCGTGGCAAAACAGGTAAAGGAAAAATAATAATAATGTTGCATATGATATATGTCGCTTCAAAATTTGTCGAGTCTCACGCAGAGAATAAAGATAAGATATTGTTGTCTGGCTTTAAATGTATTGCTTGCTGTCGCTAGGAAAATCATGTATGATTTGACTAAAGCTTTCATCAAGAAGAAAATGTCAATGAGAGGAGTTGAATAGAAGGAACCCACTAATAAGGATTTGACCCCACAATCAACCTATTTAAAAGTTTTCACTCAGAGATGTGGTCGAGAATTGTTAAAAGTTTTCACTTAGAGATGTGGTCGAGAATTGTTATGAACAGAGTTGAATAGAAGCAGCCCACTAATAAGTATTTGACCCGCAATCAACCTATTTTAGAGATGTGCTTGAGAATTTTTATGAACAAAAGCCATGATATTAGAGAGCTCTTTCTTTCAATTTTAAAGCAATTTACGAAAATGCAAGAGTAACCTATGAATACTTTGTAGCATAGCGTTTATATAGCAATTAGCGTGTACCATAGTTAGCTCTCTGTTAACTCAGCGTCAAAGATTTTACCGTCCACCGATATATATATATATATATATTTATTTATTTTTTGATATCTATTGTATGCTAAGAAAATTTTGAAATCTGCTTTAAATATTTACTGCATTGATATCGTATGTTGGGAGATTGAGATCACTAAAGCGAAACTTACTTGGGTTCTAAGAAAACCATGTAAGGAAAATGTTTCAGATTTATCTATTTATATTTTTAAATAAAATGTGAAGTATAGTTGGCCTAACTATTTATCTAGTTTTTAATTTTTATTATTTATTTTTTTGGGTTTATTTTATAAAAGTGAAGTGAGCAATATGCAGAGTTGATAAGATAAGTGTTAAGTGTTAGGGTAGTAAAGCTGAGCAATAGTGGAGCACTGCTAGAGTAGTACTGAGCATTGAGCAGTGGTTGAACAACGAGCAATAATGGAGGAGTGTTAGAGTAGTGTTAGAGCAGTGAAGGCAAACACTAGTGGAGCAGTGCTGAGCAGTGTTAGGGAAAAGAAGTGGAGCAATAGTGGTGTAGTGTTAGGGCAAGAGTGAAGACGAGGAATGAAGAGATATAGGCGGTATTGGAAAAGTAGTGGTCGTGATTCCCACAGGTTTGTGGGGTAAAAAATGTTCCAAATGTGTGAGTGGGAACGAGAGCAAGAGTTATGTGTGTGACGAGGTGGCAAATCGTTATGTTGCGGCTGGTGGAGTGCTTAGTTGGATGGAGACATCTAGGGCCAATAATCCTCAAGGTAAGCCTCCGGGTCGCAAGCTACATGCACGACCAGGTGGTGACAGCCGTCGTTGTAGCAGCGGAGGTTGTAGGCCACACTAGCAGTGGAGGCTGCAGGCCACCCCCACAGCCACCTGCCGCTACCTGCAGAGGAGGCAGCCACAGCCACAGCCGTGGCCACCTGTTGTCTGCCAGACAAGGAGAGGAGGAGGCACGCTCCCCAAGAGCAACAGGGCTGCCGGGACCCTCCTCAAATACGAGGGGGCCCCTGATCCTGTTGGATCAGCCCGCTAGTCCACCTGGTGGTGGACTGTGCGGTAAGGCTCTGGGAGCCTGCAGGTCACGGGTTCCAATCCCGTCGACCCCCCTTCAACAAAGGTAAAAAAAAAAAATTCCACATTTTTTTTCAAATTATTTTTTTCCTAAAGTTAAACTTTAATTTTTAATTTTAATTTATTTTCTATAGTTTAACCTTTATAAATTAAAATTAAATTTTTTAATTTGATTTTAATTTCTTTTTAAAGGTTTTTTAAAAACTATATAAATTAAAATTAATATTTTTTTTTAACTTTAAGGTTATAAAATAATTTTCAAAATCATTTGTGGGGAGTTTTTTTTTAAGATAAAAAGAAGGGGGTATTTTTTTTTCAAAAATCAAAGGGGGAAAGTGAGTAATTTTTTGAAAAGCAATTTTGGCATTATTGTAAAGGTGCATTTTCGGCTGCGCCCGACACCTAGTGGGTTATTCCTGTGGGCACTTTTTTTTGTTGTATGTTGCATATTTGTTTTTTGCACTATAACATTAAAAGTTAAAATCAAATTCACTCCCTAAGTCCCCGAAATAATTAAAACCCATCCGTGCAATTTATTGCACTGCAGCGTTCGGTATTTGTGATACCTCTGGCCAGCACTTACAGGTAAAGCTGTCGTGATTGCGCTACTGTATCCATCGCCTAATATAGTTGCTACAACGACGTCTGAGCTTGTTCTCTATAAATCGTCGGGGAGAGATAAGTTTGCCATTTTGCATTTTTTTTTACTCCATCCATTACCCTAATAGTTCTTGTGTTTAGGCGTAAATCCTGACGAGAGTTCTGAAATCCAAAGTGTTTAGGGGAAGTTACGCCCCACGCATGCGGATTGCAGACTTTCTATGGTAGGTGCCATCAACAAGACTATTCCCTTTCAGTACTGCTTATGTACCACGTATCGTATGATCTCTAAAACTCACCTATAGTTTCCCTCACGTAAGGGCGGGTGATTTTTGTTGATCTTTCTAAATACCTATAGTTTCCCTCACGTAAGGGCGGGTATTTAGTATGGTATAACGGCCTAGCAAAAGGTATATCGAAAGGGGGACCAATTGGTGTTATAAGGAACCTTCATCATGTCTGCAAAACTAATGACTGATTCTCATCAGTTGTTGAAAGGTCCTAATTACACACCATGGAAAAATAAGATGAAGGCCATCCTAGCAATGGATGACTTATGGGATGTTGTATCTGGAGCAACAACCAGACCTTCATCTGCTGCTGGTGCTACAGCTCCATCTACTGCTCAAAGAGACTTTGATAAGCTAGACAACAAAGCAAAAGTGCTCATCTTGCTTGCTGTGTCTGATGAAGTCCAACCCCATATTGTTGACTGTGCAACTAGTAAAGCGGCATGGGATGCCCTTAATACTATATATGAGGGAAAGAATGATTCCACCATTCTATTTCTTCAATCTCAATTACACGATCTAAGCATGAAGCGGGGTGAGACAGGTTGAATTCTTTCTTTGCGAGTTTTGAATTGAAAGCAAAGTTGAATTCTTTGGGAGAACCAGTTGAAGACAAGCTCCTTACTTCAGTTGTATTGAGAGCTTTACCTGATTCTTATCGGGTGTTGATCACTTCCCTTCAGGTATCACAATGGAAAGTTACTTTTGTAGAATTGGTTAATATGCTTCAAGAGGAGGAGGCACGCCAACTACAACGAGATGATTCTTCTAACACTGCTCTCTACATCAACAGGAAAGGGCAGAACCAGAAGAAGGGTAATTTTTAGAAGGGAGGGAATTCACAAAAGGATTCAAAAGGGAAACAAACTCAACAACCTCAACAGAAAAAGAGATATTGCAAGATCTGTGACAAAGAAGGTCATGATACAAACAGATGTTGGCATAAGAATAAGCAATCAAAATAGAAAGGCCGGAACAAACCACAAAAGAACAAACAACAAGTGAATGTTGCTGTTGAAGAATCTGACATGGATTCTGAGAGAGCCCACAAAGTTCTCATGACTACCACAGTGTCCAAGCAGACGGATCCTATATGGTATGTTGATTCTAGAGCCAGTAAGCACATGACTGGTGACAAATCGTGGTTTGAGTCTTTTGAGGCCAAAGAGGGCAAACCTGTCACTATTGCTGATGATAAAACCTACAAGGTTCAGGGAGAAGGCACTATTTCAGTCACTCTTCCTGATGGCAAGTGTCAGATTGATAAAGTTCTCTATGTTCCAGGATTGGCAAACAATTTGTTGTCAGTCACACAAATTCTGGACAAAGATATGGTTGTGAACATTAGTGTTGATGGAGGCAAGAAGTGTTGTTCTATTACCGGGAGGGGTAAGAACATTGCAACCGCTTCATATAAGCATGGCTTATTTGCCTTAGATACTATCTCTACTCCACATGTTGCCATGACAGTCTCTACAAAGGAGGCAACTTCCCTATGGCACAAGAGATATGGACATTTGAGTTCTGGTTACTTACTTGAGTTAAGTAAGTATGAGATGGTAAAGGGTCTTCCTTCCCTTTCTACCACTTTACCAGTTTGCTCTGATTGCTTGGCAGGAAAGCAACATAGAGTGCCTTTTGAAAAGAGCTCTACAAGAGCAAAGAAACCTCTGGAGTTGGTTCATACCGATCTGTGCGGTCCCTTCACTCCCAACAGTTGTGGGGGTAAGAGGTATTTTCAGTTATTTGTGGATGATTACTCACGAAAGATGTGGGTATTCTTTCTTCAACTAAAATCTGAAGCATTTGGCTTCTTTCAGCAATTCAAGAAATCTGTTGAGAAGGAGTCAGGGACTTCTATAAAGACCCTCCGCTCAGATCGAGGGGGGGAGTTCACCTCTAAAGAATTTTTTGCATTCTTGAAAGAAAATGGGATCACAAGACAGTTAACTACTGCTTATACTCCTCAGCAAAATGGAGTTTCTAAAAGGAGGAATCGTTCCATCATGGAAATGGTTCGTTGCATGCTCACAGGAGCTAGACTTGAGCAACTATATTGGGCAGAAGTTGTCACCACAGCAGTATATCTGTTGAATAGGGCACCCACAAAGGCCCTACAAGGAATGACTCCACGGGAAGCATGGAGTGGTAGGAAACCCTCCATTTCTCATCTACGCATTTTTGGATGTAAAGCTTTCATGCACATACCAAAAGAGAAAAGGAAGAAGCTAGATGAGAAGACATTGAAGTGTATTCTTCTTGGGTATGATGAGCACTCTAAGGGTTATCGTTTGATTGATCCCTTGACCAAGAAGATTCACATAAGTAGAGATGTTGTTTTTGATGAGGCTTTCACATCAGCAAACACATCAGATGTATACCTAGACCTTGTGGAAACTCGGGTTGTTAAATCTCCTTCATCAAAGGTTGGAGGTTCTTCTGGATCTTCTTCAACACCTAAGAAGAAGAATCCAAAGTGGTATACAAATACAATCAAAGACTCTAAGCTATCTACTCCACCAGATTTGACTTTGGATAGGCCTCGTACTCAGAGCATGGCTCGACAGGAGAAAGCTGCAATAGAGAATACTGGGGTTGATGATCCGTGTCAATCTTTTGAAGAACTTTCTATAGATCCAGTGAGAGATACAGAAGATATGGATATTGATAGTGATAAGGTGTTTATGTCTTCCATAGACGATCTTGAACCTGCATCAGTACAAGTTGCTCTCGGTGAGCCTCAGTGGAAGGCTGCTATGGATGCGAGTATAAGTCTTTGATGAAAAACAAAACTTGGAAGCTTGTCGATCTGCCACACGGAAAGAAGCCCATTGGCTGCAAATGGGTGTATAAAGTCAAGTACAAAGTAGATGGGACAATTGATAAGCATAAGGCCCGTCTTGTTGCAAAGGGCTATGCTCAAAAGGAAGGCATTGACTACGAGGAAACTTTTGCACCTATTGCTCGGATGACAACAATTCGAGTTATTTGTGCTATGGCAGCACAGTTTGGGTGGAAAGTTCATCAGATGGATGTCAAAAGTGCCTTTCTGAATGGTGATCTCCAAGAAGAAGTCTATATGACTCAGCCAGAAGGATTTGCAGTGGAAGGCCAACAGCGAGAAAGTTTGCAAATTGGTCAAATCCTTATATGGCCTGAAACAAGCTCCTCGAGCTTGGTATATAAAAATGGACAATCACCTCCTGCAGCATGGTTTTAAGAGATGTCCAGTCAGATGCAAACCTCTATTTCAAGAAACAGGGTTATGAGATAGTGTTGCTTGTACTCTATGTTGATGATCTGCTCATTACAGGGAGTTCAAAAACTATGATCTCTACTGTCAAAAGAGACTTGTGTCAATATTTTGAGATGTCAGATCTCGGACTTCTCCATTACTGTCTTGGTCTGGAATTCAGCCAGAAGGAGCACTCCATCAAAGTGTCTCAGAAAAAATATGCCAAGACATTGTTGGAAAAATATCGCATGACTGATTGCAAGCCAATGGCAACTCCGATGGAGACTGGACTTCAGTTATCGTGATATGATGATTCACCTCAGGTAGATGGTACTCTCTATCGACAGTTGATTGGGAGTCTCATATATCCGACCAATACTAGGCCGGATCTCGTATTTGCTGTCAACTATCTTTCGAGGTTCATGCAGGAGCCTAAGACCACTCATTGGAAAGCAGCAAAACGTGTTCTTCACTATGTCCGTGGCACAATGGAATATGGCCTAGAATACAAGAGGAACAACAAATTCTTCTTGCAAGGATACACGGACTCCGACTATGCTGGATCATTTGATGATCGCAAGTCAACTTCAGGATATATTTTTCATCTAGGATCCGGTCCTGTCTCTTGGCACAACAAGAAGCAACAGGTGGTTGCTATTTCATCAACGAGAGGTAGAGTATCGTGCCGCACGTGAAGCCGTGTGCGAAGTGATATGGTTGCGTCGCATTCCGACAAGTATGGGTCATCCATCCAAATCTCCAATACACTTGTTTTGCGACAATCGGGGTGTTCCGAACCTAGTCAAGAATCCAGTCCATCATGAAAGAACAAAGCACATTGACACACAATGTCATTTCATTCGAGATGAAGTTTCGAAGCACCGAATTCAGCTTCAGCACATTCCCACCGATGCTCAAGTTGCAGACATTTTCACTAAGGCACTTGCACGTGTCAAATTTGAATTGTTTCGCAGCTCTCTTTGTATTGCCAAATGATGTAATGAGGGGGGATGTTAGTATAGCTAATAGTTATATCATTACCAAAATAATGTAATAAGGGGGGATGTTAGCGTATATTTGTTAGTATATTGTTGTTATTACATTATATTACATATATCTTGTAAATTAGGCATAACTTGTTATTTGTTATAACAAGTTCTATTTCAGCATCGGATGGTTTCGTAACCTCCGGGCTATTATAGGCCTACAAATGTATTATTTAATCCTTCCCGTACATGAATATAATTTGCTGTTTTACTCAAAAAAATCAAGGTGAATCCTAAGAAAATCAAATCAATCATCTTCACACTAAAATTTGGGGCATTAATCAATCATCTTCACACTAAAATTTGGGGCATTAATCAATCATATTCACACTAAAATTTGAGGCATTTGAAGCCCTAAAAAGTAAGGTCATCTTTGGGGAAAACTTTGATCTATTAAATCACTTTATAACTTCATAAAAACACCACCATTATATCAGGCTTCAAAAGATTTTTTCGAGTACAAATATGCCTATGTTTGGATATATATTTTACAAATTGACCCTAAGAAATAATTGGTCCCAAAATATTAATGTAAACGGGCCAATATCAATGGTCCTCATATTCGCCAATTTCCAAGTTTGGAAATCCGAATATTCACCCAAGTTGTGAATATTCGTCATTGTGCATAACCCTACTCTTGACAAGGTGGTTGATTTAATGAAGGTTGTGAAATCCCCTTCAAAGAGAAAAAATATTTTAGACATTGGCTCAAGCCTAGTTACAAGAACTCATAATAAAGGCCTAGTGGATATTGGAGTGGACAAAAAAAGAGAAAACGCATGAACAAAGACCTTAGAAGTCTTGCAACAAAAGCAGATATTGCAGATGATTCTCAATTAAATATGTCAAATGGATGGATACATGGTTATGCATAGTGGTGAATATTCACAAATTGGGCGAATATTAGGATTTCAAAAATTATAAATTGGCGAATATGAGGACCCTCGACATCGACCCATTCACCTAAAATTTTTAGGACCAATTTTTTCTTAGGGTCAATTTGCCACAATATATATATCCAAACATAGGCATATTTGTACTCATTGGAAATCTCTTTTAGAGCTTGATGTAATGGTGGTGTTTTTATGAAGTTATAATGTGATTTAATAGTTTAAAGTTTATCCCAAAAATAAATTTAATTTTTAGGGCTTCAAATGCCCCAAAATTTAGTGTGAAGATGATTAATTTGATTTTCTTGGAATTCACCATGATTCACCTTGATTTTGATTAGGATTCACCATTTTTTACAAGTACATTTTGAGTCCAATCCCTTATGCATAACCCTAGATGGATATAATTTCCAAGAGTATTCCTCTCTCACCTTAGCAGAGTTAAAGAAACATACATTGACTATGTCAAGTGGGGGTAGGAAACATTCCAAAAATCCTAAATGAAGATTCTATCATGGAATATCAAATTTCTAAATGGCCTTGCCAAATAGGAACTTTTACCTCTATGAGAATATATTTATCCCCTCACATTACTCTCCTCCAAGAAACTAAGCTTATGGAAAATAATTTACTTAGAGCTAACAATCTCATTTGTAAGGAAGCTCTTTTTTCTGAAATCCATGCTCATGGTGCCTCTAGTGGAATTCTCAATTTATGGGACCCCTTGAAGGTTGATGGGTTTTTGATTTCCTGTTTTGATAGAATCATTAACATCCTATTTTCTTGCAAATATTCCAATAAGAGATGGGTTCTTTCCAACATTTATGCTCCCAACTCCATTTCTGAAAGGTGCTCCCTTTGGGCTCTTCTTAGCCAGATGAGACTCTCTTTTTAAATGAATTTTGGATGCTTGTAGGTGACTTCAACACTCCTTTGTATCCCTCTAATAAAAAAGGTGGGAATCCTATCTTGTATAAATGTATGATTGATTTCTTTAATTTTGTTAACCAACTTTAAATTTATGACTTGAGTTGTAGGGCAATAATTTTACTCAAAGTAATAGATAACATGTTTCCCTTCTAATTCAATGTAGGTTAGATAAAGTCTTAATCTACAAATATGACATTTATCTTTTGGGTTGTTCCTCCCTCACCTCCCTCCCTAAGATAGGCTCGGATCACAACCCCCTTTTTCTTGAACTTCTCTCCTCTCTATCTAACTTTAGAAGACCATTCAAATTTGAGTCTATGTGGACCCTTCACTCATACCTGGAACCAATAATGGTCGAGTGGTAGTTAAAAGACTTCCAAGACCCTCTAATTTCTAAAATCTTCAAGAAGCTAAAATTTATTAAAATCAATCTAAAAATCTAGAATAAATATATTTGTGGGCACTTCAGCAAGAAAAAATAAGATTTGAAAGCACAATTGCAAGTTTTAGAGCTTGCTCAAGAACTTGGATCTCTTCAAGAGAATATTAGAATTCAATAAAAGCCTCTACTATCTAACTTCCACAATATCCTCACGAAAGGAATTTTTCTAGAGGTAAAGATCCAAGTTTGAGTGGCCTAAAAATGATGATAGGAACACAATTTTTTTCATATGACAACCTTGAAGCATAGAAGCCATAAAAAAATTAAAGAGATTGTCAAAGAAGATGGATCTAGGCTACTTGAACTAAAGGATATCAAAGATGAATCTGTCAAATTCTTTCAATCCCTAGTTAACTCCTTTGGATTGGGTGATATCAATATTGAAATAAGACTCCTAAACAACATTCCTTCTCTCATCTCTCAATAAAAAAATTCTACACTAACCTCCCCCTTCAATCTTGATGAAATAAAAGGTATAGTATTCTCTATGGTGGGTGAGAAATCCACTGACCCTAATGGATTTCCTATACTAGTTTCTCAAAGTTTTGGTATATCATAGGTTCTGATGTTATTGCTACTATCTTTGATGTTCAAATATCTAGTTTCCTCCCTAATGATGTCAATTCCACTTTCCTCATGCTCATTCCCAAAAGTGTTGGTACTAAATATCTTAAATATTTTAGATCCATTAGCCTTTGTAATACCATATACAAAATCTTAGAAAAAGTGCTAACCAACAGGTTGAAAACCATCCTTCCTACAATTATTGACCCCAATCAAGGAGTTTTTGTGCCAAGTAGAAATAGTTTGGATAGTATTATTTAGGTTCATGAACTAGTAAATTATGTCAGCAGGTGTGGTAAATTAGGTATGTTTCTCAAGCTCAACATAAGTAAATCTTATGACAGGGTCTCATGGAACTTCTTGGAAAATGTGTTATGCAAATTTGGTTTTCATCTTAGATGGATCTCCCTTATTAAATAATGCTTCTCTACCCCTTGATTCTTAGTTATTGTGAATGGGAAGGTCTCTGGATATTTTAGCAGTAATAGAGGCCTTCGATAGGGAGATCCCTTATCCCCATGTCTCTTCATCATTCTTGTTGAAGCCCTGAGTAGAGCCTTGAAGGTAACTACTTTAACCAAGAGCATTGAAGGAATAAAACTTGGTTATCCCATTTATCCTATGACACATTTATCCTATGACACACCATAAATTTATGGATGATACTTTGATCTCCTCAACCAAGCAAGTAAGGCTCAGTTGGTCAAGTCCACCTTGGAAAATCTCCTAGTTTATTTTCTATCTCTTCCAAATTATTGTTAAAATTACTAAAAATTGGAGCAGTTACAAAGATATTTTTATGGGTAGGGACTAAATTCAAAAAAATATTTTACCTCGTCTCTTGGGACTAGGTGTGCTCAAAAAAATAGGTTGGGGGTCTTGGGTTAAGGAAAATGAAACTCTTGAATAAATCCTTGTTGGACAAGCAATGTTGGAGGTTTATAACTCAATATAACATTGATTGGACCCATGTTATTAAAGCAAAATACCTGAATAGAGGTTAAAAGTTTATGAATGATCAAAACCTCCCCATGGCTAGACATTCTAGAATAGTATTTTCAAATCCAAAAATCTCATCAACAACGGAGTTAAAATCAAAATTTGGGAAGATCCATGGTTGGAGGATGTTCCCCTTATGGAGATCCCTTCGCTTGCTACCCTTATACCCAGATTTACTAAGACCTTTATATCTAAAGTGGTGGATTTTATTGAAGAAGTGGATGGTTTGAAGAAGTGGAAGGATATTAGGAGTCCTTTTTTGAACCAAGATGATGCAACATCCCTGAAGACCCTTGCCCTCAAGCTGAGAACCCAAGCTATCAAAAACTATGCTTGTGAAGATTCTATAATTTAGAGGGAGGATGAGAAGGATGTTTTTTCTATTAAATATTCTTATCATATTGTAGTTGCAAATAATTTTATTTGGTTCCCTTTCTCTAAAATTTGATCCAAAGAGATCATTTCTAATGTGAATTTCTTCCTTTGGCTCTCCTTCCAAAATAAAATGCTATCCCTGGAAAATATTAGAAAGAGAGGATTAATTCTGATGAATTATTGTTATCTCTACGGTTTGAATGAGGATATCACCCAACACCTTTTTTTGGAGTGTCCCTTCTCCCTTTCAATCCTCTCCTTGCTTCTTTCTTCCTTCGAGACCTGTTGGGTGACTCCTAATTCTCTATTGGACCTTTTTGAGCAGTGGTATATTTTTCCTTTTTGTTCCCTCTTATGTAGAGCATTGTGGAAATTCTACCTTCCCCATTTTGGGGGGGAGTCTAGAAAGAGTACAATAATAGGGCCTTAAATAACCTTTCACAAAACCCAATCTAGGTTAGTTCTAGAATTTGTTTTGGTCTTTTTGAAAATTTTCTAAGATACCCTTTGGCCCTTCTCCCACTTACCTTTTGAAGCTTCCCTAATTTCTAGACTAGGCCTATATATCCTAGAAGGACCTCAAGCCAATTATCCTAGACGATAAACCTCATTGACTCCTCCTACTAGGGATTGAATCAGATTTATTTTTGATGGAGCCTCTAAAGGTAATCCTATACTAGTAAGGGCTTGAGGTCTAATTAGAAATGATGAGGAGATCATTTATACATTTGCTAAAAATATTGAAACTCAAACTAGCATTTTGTTGAGGCAAGAGCTGAAAAGGATTGAAAATCCAAGTAACTTCATATTATTTACAAACTCATTATATAGGCACTAATGGTCCAAAATACATAACCAAACCCATCAAATCATGGATTTGATCCAATATGCTTAACCATAAGCTACAAAAGTGCAAGGGAGAATGCACGTAACTTCTAAGTTAAGAGGAAAGGAATAATGCTAACTATAAGATCCATTTTAGCTATCTTGAAGTACACACTTCCTACTTTGAGTTCACACTTACTAACTAACACTCTAAATGACAACTAGAAGATAACTAGTACCCACAAGTGCATGTGAGAAGAAGACTCACTTACAATTATTAATTTGCATGAAATAAACTATGCAAACCTAGATATGAACTACTAGAGGGATCATATGAGTGATCAAACATCAATCCTCATCATGCCTCCCCACAATAGAAGCATTGGCCTCCAATGCTTTCAGAAGAGTAGGAAAGTCACGAGACATCTGATGAAAATAAATCCAACGAGCCTGATGCGGTAGCTATCCTCGTCGAGCCACAAGATATGAGGTGGGAGACCCCTGGCGAGTCTATTGAGTCTTTGTGTCATAGACCTGATCAGAATCCAATGGTAACTGAGAATCATGAACCACGTCCACAAGATGATTGATAGCTGGTGCTATCTCCAATGTAGAGTCAAAGTACAACTTCAAAATATCTACATTGACGACGTCATGAATTCCCAAGTGTGCAGGAAGATCAAGGCGGAAAGCATTCTCGGACACCTGTTGAAGAATAGTATAAATCCCATAGCAAATCGGTTTGATTTTACTATGAGTCTTATCAGTAAAACATCATTTGTCAAGATGCAACCAAACTTTGTCACCAACCTAAAATGGATGAGGAATTCGATGTCGATCCATGGCCTTTTTTAGCTGCTTCTGTGTCTTTTGCAAAATCTCAATCACCTTTGATTCTAGATTGTGCAAATGCTGAATAAATGAGTGTGCCTTGTCTTGCTCCTTCTGAAGATGTGAAGTGACAGAAGGCAATGACAAAGGTAACTCATAAGGTGCCAAGGGCTGAAATCCCATACAAACCTCAAAGGGTGAATGACCTGTAGAAGAATGTAGGGCCCTATTGTAGGCAAGTTCAATATGAGTGAGACTTAAGTCCCACTTTGCTGGTGAAGCATGATGATAGATTCATAAAATTTGCACAAGGGTACGGTTTACCACTTCAGTCTACCCATCGGATTGTGGATGATAGGTGGTGGAAAAGTTAAGGGAAACTCCCAAAATTTTCCACAAAGAATGCCAAAAGTGACCCACAAAGCGTGAATCATGATCCGATATAATGCTAGTAGGTAGAACAAAGGAATGCCAAATGCTGTCAAAACAAAATTGGGCTAAGTCTGCTACAGAACTTGTCTTGCGACATGGAATAAACTTAGCCATCTTACTGAATCTGTCAACCACCACAAACACACAATCATGTTGTCACACTGTCATAGGAAAACCACTAACCAAATCCATGAAAATGCTTTCCCAATGACAGGAAGGAATGGGCAAAGGCATGCCTAAGCCAAACTTCCTGTTATCTGGTTTTGAGCGACAACAAACTGCACACTGTTTGAGAAATCTCAATACATCCCTCTTCATTTTAGGCCAATAGAAAAATCTTTGCAAGTGATGAAGTGTTATGTGCTTCCCAAAGTGACCACCATAAAGTGTAGAATGAGCTTCCTTAATAAGTGACACTCTAGGCTCGCAAGGAACACAAACCTTGTCCAATTTGTAAAGAAGTCCTTCTTTGATGTAGAAATCTTGGAAAGGACGCAAATTGGAAAAAGAAGGCTTACTCACTTGCTCAAATATTTTTCCAAAATCAGGATCCTGTGAATACTAATTAGGCCAAGTCTGAAATCCCAAGTGTGAAGTGGACATAACTGTTAAGGCAAGAGTAGCAGGAGGCTTACTCAAACAATCAGCAATAGAATTACTCTTCCTCTTTTTGTACTTGATCACCAAGTGAAATTGTTGAAGGTAAGAGGCCCACTTCATATGTCTTGATTCTTCAATTTTATTTTGAGATTGTAAAAACTTGAGAGGCATATGATCAGTGTGTACTACTGTATCTTTTCCCAAAATATAATTTCTCCAATACTTTATAGCTTGAACTAATGCATACAACTCCTTGTCATATGTAGAATAGTTCAACTTAGTAGCAGAAAAAGTTTTTGAATGATAAGCAACTGGATGACCATTCTGTTTGAGCACAACTCCTAAGGTAAATTTAGAGGCATCCATTTCAATCTCAAAAGGTTGAGAGAGGTCGGGTAAAGTTAACACAGGTGCCGTACAAAGTTTCTTTTTGAGTTTCTCAAAGGCAATATCTTGGATTTTCTCCCAATGAAATGGAACTTTAGACTTAGTGAGATAATGCAATGGAGCTGCAAGGGTGGAATATTGATGAATGAACTTGCGATAAAAATTCCCAAGTCCTAGGAAACTCCTTAACTCAATGAGAGTTGAAGGAGGGGACCACTTAAGTAAAACATTAAATTTGGTGGGATATACCTGAATTCCACTTTCACTAATCACATAACCAAGGTAAGAAACTGAAGTATTGCCAAAAGAACATTTGGAAGAATTGGCATATAATTGATTCTTCGCAAGAAGATCAAGGGTATGATGGATATGCCTAAGGTGTTCCTCCCAATTTTTTGAGAATATCAATATATCATCAAGATATATTATTACAAATTTGTCAAGTACATCATGAAATACATCATTCATCAATCTCATAAAGGTTGCAGGAGCATTAGTAAGACCGAAGGGCATGACCAACCATTCAAAAAGGCCCATGTTCATCTTAAAAGTTATCTTCCATGTATCCTCAGCTTGGATACGCACTTGATGATATCCACTTTTGAGATGTAATTTTGAAAATAACTTAGCTTCTTGGAGCTGATGTAATAAATCATCAATGCGTGGTAGTGGATATCTATTCTTTATAGAAATTCTGTTCAAAGCATGGAAATCAATGCACAATCTCCAAGTGCTATATTTTTTAAGAACCAACAAAATAGGTGAGGCACAAGCAGAAGTACTTTGCTTAATGAAACCCTTAGACAAAAAATCTTCTATTTGCATTTTTATTTCTTCATTTTGCAAAATAGATTGTCTATACATGGGAGCATTAGGTAGTGAAGAACCAGGAATGATTTCAATGCTGTGATTAATTGTGCGAATTGGAGGAAAGACTTTGGATCTTGAAATATGTGTAACTTTGCAATATTTTATCCATTGAAGAGTGTTGCTTTGGAATGAATGTGGATGTAGAAGTGTTTTGATAGCGAATGAAAAATAGAGCAACATCACCACCTTTTTTAATTACTCTTTTTGTTTGCTTGGAACTTAGAATGATGTTAGGAGTGTTGGTACTTTTAATGAGAAAGACCTGACCATATTTTTGAAGTGTGTAGGTTCTTTTGAAAGCATCATAAAAAACTCTCCTATCATACTAAAAAGGTTGTCCAAGCAAAATCCCACAACAATCCATAGGAGTCACATCACAAGTGACTTGATCTATGAAATGTGGGCCAAGTGCAAATTTTAATGTGCAAGTGTGAGTGATTTTTGAGCCTCTTCCACTATCCTTCCAACGCAAAGAATAAGGTTGAGGATGAGGCTCCATAGGTAACTTC
The DNA here is from genome assembly GCA_028583015.1 of Wollemia nobilis. NCBI lineage: Eukaryota > Viridiplantae > Streptophyta > Pinopsida > Araucariales > Araucariaceae > Wollemia > Wollemia nobilis. The sequence goes on along the minus strand of JAQPPZ010011065.1, from coordinate 1,329,422 downwards.
AAACGCTCGACAATGGACCTCGCAATTAGATTTTTCTGCGATCCATTATCCATTATACAATCTGTTACAAAATTATGGAGCAAATGAGCTCGAGTGATGAACAAAGCATCACGAGCGCCCTCTGATGAACTTACATTTACCAAGGTAACTTCATTGAGCTTACCTCGTAATTCCGTGTATACTCTACTTTCTCCTACTGACTCAAGGGGACCTTTGGAAGCATCCTCCTCTTGAGTAGTAATGACTAAACTCTTCTTTTTAAGCTTAAAACAATCAGCTTTTTCATGACCTTTCTTCTTACAATAGTTACAAAACTTTTTAGAAGAAGAAGAAGGTTTGGAAGAAGAAGAAGGAGTAGAAGCGGAAGGGGAAGGAGAAGAAGGAGATGGAGAAGAAACATTCTTCTTTTGAGCAAAATTCTTCTTTTGTGAGAAATAATTATTCCCTTTTGATGAGTTTTCAACCACTTGAGTAGCAGGTGCATGGAATGCCTGCGAATGCGCCTTAAACTTGTCCTCCACAAGTTGCACTTGGCTAAAAATTGAATCCAATGTGTCCATAGAAACAAACATAATTTCCCTGTACAAATGTTCCAACAAACCACTTTGAAATTTGAGAATCAAAGCTTTAATATCTTCCTCCACATTCACAAGTATCTTGTACCTGTTGAATTGAAAGATATATTCCTGCATAGTCATATTAGTACCTTGCTGAAATCAAAACCACTTAATGACCAATTCCTTAGAATAATTGGAAGGATAAAAATTGGTCTTAAGACAATCTACAAGCTCATCCCATGAGGTGAGTTCATCATGACCTCTTTTTATTTCAACAAGTACTTTAGCTAAACCAGAAAGTTTGAGTTTAGCATATGGAACCGGATCATCATCTAAAATCTGAGTGTAAGAAAACCAAGAACTCATGTCAAGAATCCAACTATTCAAGACTTCAGGGTTCCAAGATCCATCATAAAGTGGCACTTCACAACGAACTCTCAGGCAAGAATCATGGGCAGAAGTTGAAGCATTATGGAGAGAAATATCATTTACCTTCATTGCAAGGTTACCAAGAACTTCTGCCATGGTAGTATCATTAGCCTTATCTGCTAGAGCATTTACAACATGTGCAAGTTCTGCCACTTGGGTAGCCAAGTCAGAATCCATGTGAGACCGGGTATAAGCCAGGAGTAAAAGGGAAAAGCACTAAAAAATCAAGGAAAATTTGGAAAAGTCCTTGTTACAATGTTGTGCCCTGAAAATTACCCCTAAGGCTAAAAATTTAAAAATTTAAACTAACCTAAGGTTTACAATTTATATTTTATTAATTTAAAAATAACTTAATTAAAAATTAAATTATAATTAATCAAAGATTAATTAATTTAATTAAGCTATTAAAAATTAAATTAATAAAAATAAAAAAATTACATGCAACCTTAGAATAGTAAAATTTAAAAAAAAATTACAATTTTACTCGCAGTAAACTGAACTCCACTGGCTGTGTCTGTCTGTCTGAACTGCACTGGCATGTTTCCTGAGGCATCCAATCATGCAAAAAAAATTAGGTGCTCGGTAAAAAAAAATTTAGTGCATGTTCTACGTCAAATTCAGTGCCTGGTCTGTGGTAGCCTCAGGCTGCATGTAGGCAGCTGTCTACCGGCTTGTCAGCTGTGGCAGGACAGACAAAGTCCTGCAGGCCTGTCAGTCGCAACAAGACTGACAGAGCCCTGCAGGCTTGTCAGCTGCGGTAGGCTTGACAGAACTCGTCAGACCTGTCAGCCATGGTAGGCTGGACAAAGCCATCGAGCTGTCAGCCATAGCAAGCCTGCCAGAACTCTGCAGGCCTATCAGCTGTGGTAGGCCTGACAGACCTCTGCAGGCCTGTCAGTTGCGATAAGCCTGAAAAAGCCACCAGGGCTGGCAACTGCAGTGTAACACAGCCGACCTCCCGTCAGCTATGTTGGATGTCGGCCGACGTCCGTCGACAGTCGACAGGCAAAGTCTGTTGACCGACGGACATCCTGTGGCCGACGTTGGCACGCGACAACGCTGACTCAGCTGAGCTGCCTGCGTAGGTTAGCCCTCGGTGCCTACTGAGATGGGGTCGAGGGACTGCAAAGGAAAAATTTAACTATTACAATTATTAGCAATATTTGAAAGCAAATTACCTTCAAATTTCTTAAAAATTGCTAATTTCTCTTGCATATCACCAAAAGTTCTTCAGTTGCTCTCCTTTCAAGATCCAGTCGACACACGACCAACGTTTGAAAGGCAACCATATCTAAGTCAACACACGACCTAGTTTGATGATTCTCAATCTTTAAGACTCTGAAATGGTAGGAAATTCAGGAACAACAGGCTCCCTAATTCGCATTTCACCATAGGAAAAATCCAACCCTGCCAAGGGATTTTTTTAAGAAATAAAACGGGGTAAACTTCTCCTATACTTCTTGAGCATACGGAGAAATTTGGAACGAGTATTTTTCCGCCTAAGGAACTTCCTTCTGCGAATGGTTTTCAAGCTCCCCTTGAGCTTGAACCGATTCCTCAAGGAAAACAAGTTTCTCATAAGAAAAACTAATCTATCTCCTATCCTCTCACCTCACATGCCCTAGTGTAAACTTGAACTAGGCTCTGATACCAATGAAAAGGATTGAAAATCCAACTAACTTCATATTATTTACAAACTCATTATATAGGCACTAATGGCCCAAAATACATAACCAAACCCATCAAATCATGAATTTGATCCAATATGCTTAATCATAAGCTACAAAAGTGCAAGGGAGAATGCACGTAACTTCTAAGTTAAGAGGAAAGGAATAATGCTAACTATAAGATCCATTTTAGCTATCTTGAAGTACACACTTCCTACTTTGAGTTCACACTTACTAACACACACTCTAAATGACAACTAGAAGATAACTAGTGCCCACAAGTGCATGTGAGAAGGAGACTCACTTACAATTATTAATTTGTAAGAAATAAACTATGCAAACCTAGCTAGGAACTACTAGAGGGGTCATATGAGTGATCAAACATCAATCCTCATCAAGAGCACTCTTCCAAGGTTTGGCCCTTGTTGTTGGGATAGATGTCAACAAAGTCCTTATAGAAGGAGATTCAGTCTATATCATCAAAAATATAAATGGTAGATCCTCCACTAATTGGAATATAGCTAATCTTTTGGATGAATCAAAGAGGGTCCTACGTAACTTTGAAAAATTTTAATGTCAAAATATAGAGAAGACAATTCATCTACAGACCTTTTTGCTAATATGTGTACCCAAATTGAAGGACTGAAGGTGTGGAAAGAGAACTTTTTGCATGATCTCATTTGAAAACAAGAAGAGACTATGATCATCTCAATGAATATTTATAACATGTTACTTGCCAGGATTCTTTGGGCCTCCATCTATAATACTATAAATATGTCAAATATCTACACAAAGGAACTCACCTAGATGCTAAGCCCATATGAGGACCCTCGACGTCGGACCATTAGCCTAAAATTTTTAGGATTAAGCTTTTCTTAGGGTCAATTCACCATAATATATATCCAAACATAGGCATATTTGTACTCGTTGGAAAGCTCATTTGAATTTTTATCTAATGGTGGTGTTTTTATGAAGTTATAATATGATTTAATAGGTCAAAATTAATCCCAAATATGAACTTATATTTTAGGGCTTCAAATGCCCCAAATTTTGGTGTGAAGATGCTCGATTTGATTTGCTTAGGATTCTCCATTGTTCACCTTTATGTTGATTAACATTCATAATTTTTTACAAGTATATTTTGAATCCAACCACTTATGCATAACCTTGTGCTAAGGTATTTCAAATACCCTCAGGTCTCCTCTAGAGATCTTGAGTAGTTTAGGGGTTTATCCTACTCTCTTGATATCTTGTTTTCTCTCCTTTCTCTATCGTGTATTTTTTGGCTATTTGTGGGATTTATCCTTGTCTCATTTTTCTTATGGGGTTCTATTCTTATGGTTCTTATGTTTTATTTAGTTTTTGGGCTTCACCCTTATTTGTCTTGTGGTATCTACGACTTGTATGAGAGTATTCTCTTGTTGATTTCTTTTTGGACTTGATTCATGTTCACCTGGTGTTCCACTCTATCCTCTCTTTCGAACAATGATGTAATTATGTAAAATCTTTGAGGGCCTTTTCCAAACCCCTTATTTCCATCTTATAAAAAAATAGTTGGGCCTAACTAGGTCAACAAAAATAGGTTTTCATCATAAAAATTCAAAGACATTAATTTATTTTAAAGCTAATTTGATTTTTTTTTATTTGAAATGTATATATATATATATATATATATATATATATATATATATATAAGAATAATAATAAGTTATATATAGATATTATTAGGGTAATTTTTGTCAAAATACCAAAATATTATATTTTTTGTTATGTTAATAAATTATATGTAGCATATTTGTTTATCATAATTTTTCATTTTATTTTCTAATAAATATATATTTTCAACTTCTTTGAAGTGTTATGTTTCCACAATCAACTCCTTGACATCATTTTGGTCAAGATATAAATTCTCACTTGGCCGGTTGCCTTCTAAAATTTGAATTTCATCAAGATGAAGATCAACATCATAATTGGCTAAGTTATTTGCTACCTGATTTCCTTCTTTATAAATATTATCACACTTCCAAAATATTACCTCAAGTAATAGGTGATAAATATCAACAATAAATTTATTTTTTATCCAATATTCACATCCATTTTTTTTAATAACATTGATGATAATTTGTGAATCCCTTAATTGAAATATATTTCCATATTTTTTTCTATTGCAATTTTAATCCGTGTAAGAAGTTCCCTAGCCTCTACATGGTTTCTATTTGAAGTTTCATATTATTATGAGTAAGTGAAGAGAATTTTACCTATATTATATCTAAAAGCACCACCTCCACTAGCTTTTCTTCGAATTTCATTTAGCAGCACCATCAAAATTAATTTTGATAAACCAAATTTTTAGACATTTTCATTTTACCCCATATTGAAGTAGATCCTTAGTTTTAATTCTATTATCTTTGATTAATCTTCCACATATGTTCAAATATTGTATCCAAGTTTTTAAAATTAATTTTTTTGCACTTGAGACTTCCCATGATGAGCATTATATTTGTCCATATTCTACAAGAGAGGCAACTATATGGTTCTAAAATTGGACATGATTTTGAGATTTATTTTTTAAAATTCTCTTATTTATTTCAAGCCATAAATTATAACAAATAATGGCAAGGACAATCTTCCATATAATACGTAATGTTTTAGCTTTGAAATAATTAAAACAACATTTTATCAACTCTTTCAATGTTTATGGAGCTACCCAATATAATTTTATATTTTAAAAAGTAACTTCAAATGGTGTGAGCAAAGGGACAATGAAGACACAAATGGTTTATGTTTCTAAGTCCTTCTCACACAAGGCACATCTAAAAGGTCCATAATATCCTCTTCTTTGTAGAATCTCTCTTGCGAGAATCTTACTTTGAACTTCTAACCAAAGGAATGTTGAGGCTTTTGGGAGAGCCTCTAATGACCAAATATTCTTCAATAATTTTTTTTGGAAGAAGAAAATTTTGATTACTCTAAATCCTCATATTCCATCTTGATCAAATATGCACCATCCTTTGATAAATTCTAAATAAACTTATTTTTTGAGTAAAAATCAACAATTAAAACTCTTGAAGCATATTTTGAAGTTCATCTATAATTTATTTGAGTTCCTTTTCTTCAAATAGGTTACTAAAATAAATTCATGATCTAGATTTTTTTCTCATATTAATATAGTACTTGACATTTGGACAAGTTGTAGTCAAAATTGATACAATATATCTGATCATGTGGGGGATATGGAGGCAGTGGGTTGTGTAAAACTCTCGAGATAAGAGATATCCCAAGGTCAAATCCCTCCCTTCACATGCGGATATGACCCTAATATAAAAAAATTGATACAATATAAATGTACCCATAATTTAAATTTTTTGAAGGTCTTGAACAAAGTGCATGTTTTTTGATATGTTGATGTGGAAGTAAATTTTAAATTAATCGTCTCAAAAAATTCTCATGGAATCAATGCCTTAAAAATACCTACGATAATATTTTTTTCATCATGACCATATTTGAATCTTAAGTAACTTAATTTTTCCTTCTAATTATAAACTTAAGGGGTTCCTCGCCTGCTCTTCCATAGAATCGCAACTTTTTTTCCGAATAAGCCAAACAAAAAAATAGTGCAATTCTTGCTTTGGTCGGCTATAAAAAAATCACTACCAAAATAAAAAATTCTAAAGTCACCCAAGATTTATTTGGTTGATAGTAAAGAAATATTGGTTGACCAATAATTATTCGTGCTAAGGAACATAAAGTTTTTGGTCGACGAACATAACGAATGGGTCGACAAAATTTTAAAGCAAAGAGAAGTTTCAACTTATGGTAAGGAAGCTTCGATCGACCACTCAGTCCAAACAGCTGAAACAAAAGGAAAGAAAAATTCTAAATCGATCGACAGAGAGAAAATTATCACCAAAAGTTTTCAACTAACATTTGTCTTTTGACCAACAAGCACAAAATTATAGCCGAAGATAGGAAATTTTTGGTCAATGGGAAATAAACAACATATGACTAGTTGATAGACTGACCACAAAGGAAATAAATTTTATGGCCGACTATAGTAACAAATAAGCCAAAATCTTGATCGAACGAACATAGAGCATTTTGCTCAATGGAAATCTTATCGTCAATTGAGACAAGTAAAGGATCGATCGAAAGTCAAATGGTCAAACAAATTTTTTGGTTTATGAATAGCACAGGTCGACCACCCAATGCCAAAAGATAATATTGTTCAACTGAGGAAAAGCATTGATCGATAAAATAGTTATGAGGATCGGCTGACCCAAGTAAATGAAGTGATTAAAGCACATATATCAAAATTTTCTCAATCAAAAAACACAAATGGTGGCCAAACACATATCAACCATTAGAATATCATCGATCGAATAAAATCAATGGTGGAAATCTACCAAGTTGAATAAATGTGAAATCAACGAAGATTAAGGTATGCCAACATTTTTTTTGCATGCATAAAATATTAATTAAAATATTATTATCATGAAATGACATCCTTGATAAAGGCTATCACAATTTTTTAAATGTAGCACATGCAAAAGTACCCTAAGCCATTCGATTGAATAATGATACCCAAAAGTTAAAATATTTTTTCATGCAAAATCAAAAGGATCCACTAATTGAAATATGATAGCAAAAAAGAGTGAATCGATTGAACATCTAATCAACGAGATAGAAATATTCGACTAAATTAAAGCATTGACTGGTCGATCAGTTATCAACAATAGCCAAAGCATAAAAGCCAAAAGCCATGGACCTTCATCCAAGGAAATTTGATGCTACACTTACCAATGATGATTTTGCTGACTCAGCCAAACCACTTCAAGTGTTATAGGTACACAACCCAACTACGGATCTCAATCTTGGATCTCTCTAGGAACGTTATTTGAAACAATGTGTACCGATCAAATGGATTAGTATCTGACACTTGTATAATCAAACCATTAGTTATGCAAACCAAATAGATGATGATGATTCATGATTGACCAATAATTATGGAAGATTGAGATGGCAAGTCGAGAATAGCAACAATGCAATGAAAGTTGGTATAACATTAATGACACCTCATGTGCAAACTATTTTAAATATGGGGTAATTATGATAAGCAACTCATTGTACCTATAGTATTCTTAATTTTTTTGAGAGCTGAGAAGACCAATAGCAAATACTAGAGCAATGTCCTCCTCTAACAAAGCGATCCTCAAGATAAGAGTCGAGGTGTTAGATGAGAAGAAGTCATTCAGAAAGGTGAACACCAGAAGCCTAGATAATAAGTATGGTGTGAAGATGAACTCATCAATTTCTATTTCTAGTCTAGCATAGAGGAATGACGACGCCTACACTACCTATTAAATAACATCTTCAATAAGGCATATGAAGACAAATACAAGAGGGCTCCTTGTAGCAACAAATGGAGAACCAATTTGGCAAATCTCTTATGCCCAAGAGTAAATTTCTCCCCTAAGTTATTATTATGGCTAGCCATATTTTATGATCTGAGAGCTAGAGCTATTTTTAATGACTAAAACAATCCCATTTATAGGATTACACCAAAAAATATCAAACAATTAGTCGGGCAAGAAATTGCCAAACAATGCTTTGACATGAAAGTAATTTTAAAGCAGTCTCGACACATTATCGAAACCACCTTATATAAGAAAATGTTTGATTACGACAAACAATTGTCATTAGATTTTATTATTTACAAGTCTCAATTCCACAAATGAGCGAGATACTACATCGACATGATTCACATAGTGCTGGGAGTCAAGGACCTAAACTAGGTCAGCGTCAGAGTTATGTATTTTATAGTGCATTGTAAGAAAACTTAGAATATGAAAATGTATAGGTGGCAAGACATAATATGTGAAACAATAGATAAGGAATTTAAAGAATTGTAGGACACAATAAAGAAGGACACAGATCTTATACCCTATTTCTCACACTACTCTTTCCTTGTCCAGTTGATCATTGGGTAGTCCAAATATGATGTCATCCAGTAGCTTGGAGGTATACCAAGAGAAATTATCCAAGATATACTACCTTATATCTACGATGACACTTCCCTTTATTTAAAATTTATGGGATATTTTTGGCATCCATGTACCACATACTCACATAAAATTAACCTTCGAAGATGAATATAGGTATAATAAAATATCTACTGAAGCTGGTGATTACTTTCTTGATGAACATTTTAGCTTTATCAGAATCTATGGAGGCAAATTGCCACCAAAAGCCTTGCCCACCTATTGTCTACATTTTCTAACTGTCTTAGAAATAGTAAGGCAATTTGTTGAAGAAGCTAGATTAAGATGGAAGAAGAAGAAGATCAGGGTTCCTTAGCTCATAGCACCAGGGAAAATAGGACAGTATGTGTACAGAGGGTATCCTGCAATGTTGAAATCTTTTCCCATGATGGACTCCTACCAATTCACAAAAATCACCTGGAGACCATACGATCCCAAGGGTTGTTACAAGAAATTTTATTTGGATTCTAAGCCAATGGAGCACATGGATGATGAATTTAAGTATAATATTTTGTTGGCACAAAACAAAAAATTAACGTTGAAGAAATATGAAAAAACTAGAACCTGACGAAGGCGCATACACGAACAGAAATGGTTTGGGACTACTCCATGAATTTAAGGATGCTAAGAAAAGATACAGTGGATAAAATCATGTCGTAAGTAACCATCATTCTACTAGAGGATTTTGTATATCCTATTGTAGAATTTATGAGTTTACATCCTGAATAATTCGAAATCATAGCTGAGGTAAAGGATCAAGTGTCAGAATAAATAGCTAGTACTTCTTTTGCCTCTCAGTCTCCCAGTGCAAGTTAAGGAAAAGAAATTTTGCCTTCCCTTGCTGCCTCGAGATGTTTCATAGCTAAAATTTTGGCAGTGACTTTGATGGACTTGTAGCACCTACAAAAAATGGCCATAGGTTCACCTCAAGAATTACCAATAGCCTTTATGGTAAACAATAAATAAATTAGAATCTCTACCATAACATGGGAGAAAATAAAGAAAGCTAGAGGATTCAATGATATTTTTAGATATTATCAGGTGGTAACACCCAGTACTCCAAGCTCTCCTCCTCACAAGAGAGCAAGGATCAAAATGGGTACCAATGAGCCTATGAGTATCACTCTAGTCAAGAAAGAAGACTTTACAAAATTCACTACTGAAGAAGAAGAGCATATTGAGGCAATAATGGAGGATAGGGTGATAGAAGTTTGGGATAGAAGCAAAGTCCACAATCCACCTCCATCAAGTTTAGAGCCTACTTCCAAGGCCACCATCACCATTCCCACTTAAGGGTATATTCACTTCAAATAAATCCTAGCACAAGTGATACGAAGATAGAAGGAGACTCAGTCTCATTATTAAAACATAGAATGCAAGTTCATGCACAGACTGCACTAGCCATTGAGAAGGAAGTGAAAACCTAGATATATAATACCAAATTGTTACAATCAAAAAATGAGAAGCTAAAGGTTAAAATTAATAACAGTCAAGAGTAAGTATCGTCCGAAAATAATTCATTATAGGTTCCAAAAATTGCAGCCAAATTCAAATAAAATATGATCAAAATCATTGAGAAAGAAGCAGAAATGATTGAGGGTTGTTGCAAAATTTTTTGGATGATAATAGAGATAAATAAAGAAATAAAATCCCTATTAGAAAGTGCAGACAAGAAGGTGGTAGCTATTTCACTAGTTTATGAAATATGCAAAGCCACATACGAGTAGATTAGATCCATACAAGGAGTCACCATTGATGATAAATCTCATAGCTGCTAAGTAGAGCATGATAATATTTTAATTTTCAAGGCAAAAAAACCTAGATGGAATAACTCGGTCAAAGAATTAGAAAAATGGAGAAATATATAGTGATCCAGCTAAAACATCTCAATATAGATCTCCATAAATTATTCAGTGTAGAAGGTTTTTGTCAGTCAATCATCAAGGATATTAAATAATTCCCATGTGAAGAGGTCGATGAAGATAAAATTTTTGATAAACTCATCTCCTTGATGATGCTCACTCTGGACATAGTCATATTCTTCCAAAGTATACAATCATTCATAAAATAATATAAAATCAAGGGAATCAAAGAGTTGGACAAGATTCACACGATCAATGAAATCGATGAAGAAATTTGGATTCTTATAATCGATTCCAATGGTGCAAGTCAATATGAGAAAGAGGCAATTAAGAAAATTCAAAATGCATCTCAGTCAACAAGCAGTATCGGGCTCATGATAACAAAAAATAAAAAGGAGAAGGTGAGGTATGACTAGGCTAGGCTTTGGCCAATTTTGATGATATATTTTTGAGGTAGTTAAAATAAAAAAATTGTATAGTACCCAACCAATGACAAGGCATGAGATGGAACCACATGGATGATCCAGATGAAAGTAGTTCAGGCATTTACAGATCTGCCACAACTATATGGATATCCACAACCAAAATAAGGATCGAGCTTTGACATAGTATATTTTTTCGAGGAGGTATACTCGAGTGCCTATTACTTGCTATTGCATTCTCTTTGTTTCCTTTCTTCTTTTCCATCCCCTCATTCTTCCCATTGTTGTGCAAGTTTTGATAGGAAAGTGCCTACGAAGATGAGATTATTTCTAGACTATTGAGCCAAAGGTCTAGAGACTCAACTATTATGATATTCGAATAGGAGAGTGAAAGTTCCTTATTATGACATTCGAACAAGGATATTTATTGTATTAATCATTGTAAGAGTTAAATGGAAATTCCAAGTCAACTCTTCATGTAATATTTTTCAATATTAATACAATTTTGGGCTTCTTTCCTATTATTTTTTGTGTTTAGTTTTGTGTGTATTTTCATTATGGGTTACATTATTTAAATGTATAGTGAATGCTTCTTTCATTGGTCAACTATTACATTTATTATAATATTCGAATTAATGTAATTGCACTGATTATCTCTTCTCTATTTCTTTCTATTTTCATTGAATTATTGTTAAATATTTCTACAATAGCCCAAAGGATTAAAGAACCGGTCATACATAAGGTATACTAAAACTATTATTGTTTTAGCTCGGTCACAATTTATAATTGTTAATTCATCACCATAAATATGGAAGAGCATGAACTTAAAAACTTAATCTTACCTCAAGGGTATCCTTACCATACTTGGTCTGTCTAGAAAATATTAAATAAATCTATTTCCAAGTTAAAGTGGTAGATCGACTAGAGCGTATAGTTGCTCGTTGGTAGTAGGTATTTCTATAGTGTGACAACTTATCTTAAGGATGCAAGAAAAATCCCCAACAATTTATTGGTGTCGTTACCAGGGACCGAATGTGTAAATTTCATTACAGTTTGGAACCTAACGACAAATATTTATTGGTAAAAATTAGCTTAAAGAAGGAATCATAATATCAATTTATCTTAAAATATTTTCAAATTTGTTTCACTTCCATGCTTATAGTTTCTAATTTTATTTTTTCAAGAATGAACAGTTATATTTTTTTTTTATTATCTTGAGTTTTTTTTATTTTCTTGATTCTTAAAAATATTTATACCCTGAGTGATCGAGAGTGTTAAAAGTCAAGAAATATCAACCTAACGTTCATTACTTCTGCACACATTATGCTGGCAACTCTGACTAGGCAGAACCAAAAATATCATAAAGATTAAAAGAAGAAGAAGAATGTGTTGGAGTGAATGAGAAGAATATCTTAGGACCTGTATTTAGAATTCTTAAATCCAAAGGTATTTTTTAGAACCATTCCTTCTATTTCATCTCCCAAAGGTTTTGATCCAGATATTATTACAGTAGAGAGTTTATTTGAAACACCTCCCATTGTCCCTAGTGGAATTAGTACTACACCTCCTACTGTAATCCAAACACCTCCATTAGTTAACATGGCTAATATGTCACTTGTTTAGTTATGGAGGACTAATAGATATAGACCTTTTTAGTTACCAATGCCTTTACATGATCTCCCTAACAAGGCTCACAAATATTTACCTAAATTTCAAGGAAATAATGCAGTTACTAGGGAAGATCACATTAAAAGCTTCGTGTATGCTTTAGAAAATCTAGAAGTAGAATATGAATATGTAATATTAATATTGTTTCTACTCTCGAGAAAGATGCTAGAGAATGGTTTAATACTCTTCCTAACAATGACATCACCAATTTTACAAAAATGGAGACTATGTTTTTAAAGAATTTTAGTGAAAGGAAGAATGAACAATAAGTACTAACAGACCTAAAAACAATTAAAAATAAAGAAAATAAATTAGTTAGTGATTTCAAAATATTTTTTTCTAAATCCACAAATAATATTTCCACTGCTGTAAGGCCAAATGATATTAGATCCATCTATTTTTATAAAAAAGCCTTCACTGGAGAATTTAACTATGAGTTCGGACAAGAACAGGTTAACACAATAGATGAGTGCATGGAGAAAGCCATAGATTTTGAAAGGAATATGTTAGATAGTGGAAAAATGAAACCATACTCTCTAGAGGATAATAATCCTGATAGGAAGCCTAAGAAGGTAGGATTTAACCTACAAAAGAGAGTTGAATATGATTTCATGGAAAAACTAGCTAATAAAATGAAATAAATGTTTAACACAATGAATAAAATATTGGCTAGAACAGAAAGAAATAAAGAGCGAAATGGTGAAAACTTTCACCCTCATGTTGATAGACAACACGATGACAACAGACCACCTTTCAGGAGAAATTTTAATAGAAATTGTAATAATAATAATCCTGATGAAATAAATCAAAATAATAGGAATAATTGGAAAAATAAAGAGACAAAGAATGACCTGGACTTAGTTAAAAACCCTATACCTACTATCAACTTGGTATAAAATTTTCCTTATTAATTTTCATCCTATGATGCTCCTCATAATCTAGATTATTGTGGTATCTATCTAGGTATCCACCATCCTGTAGACTTATAAGAAGAATCTAAAGAGAATATCAGAATTAATGCTTGTTGGACCTTTGAATATTAATCTAGAGAAATATTGTTTGAAAAAGACATGGATTTGTATGCTTAGAATCACCACCCAAAAATCCTAGTTGCAAAAAACACAAAAAATCTGCAAAGAGGACAATAAACTAGGTATGATAAAATGAAACAAAGAAAAATAGTTCCAATAGCACAAGAGGTGGAATAACTAGAAGTAAATACCCTGAACTTGAGAAATATGAATTGTTCCTAACAAAAATTATAAGAGTTTAAACAAAATAGTAAAGAACATCCCATTGAAAAAAGATTAAAAAAAAGGTTCCTGAAAATACAAGAATAAACGAACCATCACCCCATCAGGGATGCTCTAATATTTTAGATGTTAAGAAGATGGACTTTGATGTTGGTTCATAGTTGAGTAAACAGAAGGTCAACATTACCTTTGGTGAGTTAATGAATATCCAAAAGTATAGAGAACAAGTTTGTAAGGCTTTTGGCTTAAATGAACAAAAAATAACTCAGTCATGTAATGTTGTCAAACCTTCCAATCACGAAACTAGAACCCCCTCATATGTTAGACCATTTTATGTGTCACTTAGGTATAAATCATATGAAGGAGAAAGGTATGTCATTCATAACTACATGCTAGATAGTAGAGCATTCCATAACATCATACCAAAATAGATAGTGGACCAACTAGGGTTGATTTGCACTAGGGAGTCTCCCCCTATATCATTAATGGATAGTAGGTAGATACCCCATGTAGGTATTATCATTGGCTTGTTAGTCTCCTTAGATCAATATCCTAAGAAAGGTATAGTTATGTGCATTGCAGTGGTTTATGTAGACCCTTTCTTCTCATTACTGTTAAGTAGACATTGGGTAGAATAGTTAGGTGGATCCATACAATTGGATTGGTCTTATGCTACAATCCATATTTTAGGAAAAGAAAATGTGACCTTAAGGAGAGAACCATTTAACAAATACTGAGTAGAACTAGTGAGACCAGATGACACCATGGTTAATTTGGTAAGTGTAAGCCCAAAATGACCACATACTTAGGAAAATTTTGAAAATTTTGCCTAAGACATGAAGATCTCATTCCGCACACTTTGTAGTGTATTTTGGAGCAGATCCGCAACAAAGGCCACAAATATGCCCAACACTTGATGAATATTTGTACTTGGAGCAATTTCATATAATTTCTTATGTCTTTGGCTCTAGACTGGTGATGTTATCTAAATTCGTAAAAAAATTTGAATAAGGATGATGTCAGCATAAAATAAGTGTGGATTGAATACCGCTTCATATTATTTGATATCTTTTGTGCGGCTAAGTGTTGGAGAGTTTGATTTCGAAGAGCGCATAGAAAATTTTTACCCATAATGGTGACAGAAGGTGGAGTTTTATGTACAAGCAATGCGAATTCATGACGAAGGTATTTTTGACTAACATTTATTTTGAAATGGCAACAAGTAGCATTTACTCTGAATTAGTGTAGAATGGAGGAAGAGTCCCTTTATATTGCATCAAGTCTGGAATGGTGTTCACAGGCCAATGCACTTGCTTGGGTCCATAATGGAATCCATAGAGTTTTGAAGGAGATATGATGCTATCAATTTTTTTTTTGCAGATTGGCGAATGCTTCATTACCAAATAAGAAAAACGAAGGATAGGGGACAAATTTCATCCCACTTCACTTTCAAGGTATTTTAGTGCCGGATTGGCATTTTGTAAGTTCTGAAGCATGAAAGGTGATATCATCAATTTTTAAAACAAAATGGTGTTGTGTTCTTCCCCACTATTATATCAATCTTATGTCAGATTAAATTGTAGCCATACAATGGGGGATATTGACGATTGATACTTTGCTAAGAATTTTGACACATATAAAAGTAATTTTTCATCGGAGTTGAAAAAGTTAGTTGGAGGAGGAATTTGAAGCGTTAAGGGGTTCAAGAAAAAAAGAACTAGATATGGTTGTAGATCAACGGTGGTAGAAGGTTTCCAATATTGATCAATAATGCATATGCAGTCTCCAATGGCCATAACTATAGTTAATGTCAAAAAACCAACAAGTTGCAGAGGTTTCGAGTTGCCATGGTGGTCCACTTGCAACGGATTTCCTAGAGGTTGAACTAGTAAGAGAATGCCAACAAAAACTCTCTGTTGATCTATCAAAATTTGATCTTTGTAATGTTTCTTATTATTTTAATTTTGTAAAACTATAAATGGAGGTCACACCCTCATTTTTAAAGGGTCGGCTCTAGTGTGTTTGCCTGTGCTACTATAAATATTCCCAAGGACTAATGAAAGGAGCATTACATTCATATTAACCTCAAATTTTGTGTCTTTATAATTCTATATTAGAGGTTCAAATTCTTTAGTTGCATTTATGTGAATACTTGAATGGTTAGTTTGTGCCAAATTAATGGATTACTAGCTTCTAGGGTAATTAAAATCTACTTCTAAATTAGATATTTGTTGCTAGGGAGTGCATTTCTATAAAATCTAGATATTGGTGAATTTTGCTATTTGGATTATCATTGTTTAAATATTGAAATTGATGTCTGCAATATCTCTCTGTTGTTATTTAATGAATGAAAGTACATTTAATTTGAGATAATGTTGATTTGAGTGATGTGTCTTTAATTTGGTTTTTTAGAGCTTTTTGTTGTAGTAAAATGTTGTTAGCCTATATGTCCACTATTGTTCACATTTTCTAACCCTAACCTTTTCTTGCCCTAATCTCTAAAACCCTAAGTGAGCATAATTGTGTCAACACCATGTTTAAGTTGATAAGGAACCAACCTACTCTAGAGGTTGGATCTAAAACTCCTATTTTGGTCCATCCAATGTTGAGTGTTGAGTTGTAGCTATTAGGTGCAAGCCTAGATAGAAAGTAGGAAATATAGACAACCACAATATTGAGTAAAAATTGATGCAATTCTATGCCAAACTATTTTTGGCATGCCTAGTGGGACCTGTTCACAAGAAACATGAAAACCCAATATATGAGTTATTGTTTATCTCAACTCGAAGGAATCAAGATTTGGTGAATTATCTTGACCTTATAAGTGAAGAATAGCAAATTCACCTAGCGACTCCCTGGTCCTTAAACCCAAAAAAGGATTTACCCTTGTATATCAGTGTCCTTTCATGTATACCAAGTATTTCAAAAGGAATAATCTTAAATCCTATTTTTATTGTGAATTACCTAATAGAGGGTTTATTGTTGTTAGAATTTTGAATCGATATTTCCCTTAGAAGAAGAGCTTCCTGAGAAAAATCTTGTAGTTAATATGGCATTCCCTCCAACAAGACCTACACCTAAAAATATGGCATAAAATATGGCTCCTAATCAGCCATTAAAAAAGTACCCCAACCGGAACACAATCGGTCCCCTGAGATTAGCCCAAATGAATGCCATCCCCCAAGTTGTATACAAGGCTATTCCCACTTATTATGGATCAAGGTAGACAACCTATTATCATTATTAGGATATTTTAAATCTGGCATAAATTCACAAAATAAAAGAGGAGAATATTATTATGAGAATTCTAGCCCTATCCTTCAGAGGAAAGATATTACACTGGTTTAGAACTATGGAAGATAACACCATCACTTATTGGTAAGCAATGGCTGAGCCTTTTGTAGAAGAGTTTAATGAGTCTTCTAACCCTTTCTCCCTACTCAACTAGTTCACATCCATGAAGAAATCCTAGCAAGAAATGGTCTCAAATTTCAATTTAAGGTTTAGCAGAACATGGAAGAGAATATCTCTGACAGCTAGACTAGCTGTATGTTTGGCCTATATGTATTATATCAGAGCTCTTGGATCAAATTTAGGCTTACAGACATAATAATATGGAGTAGAAACCTTCCCCTAAGTTTATAATGCAACGGTTCATGCTAATAATATCCTAATTAATGTGGGGAGACTACCCCCAAAAACTGTGTTGCCTTATAACTCAAAAGCCACTAATGGCCAAAACCAAACTACAAACCCATATTACATGGATCTCCTTTCTTTATCATCCCCATATCTGCAAATGAATGCCATTCCACAACTAAAACCATCATCCTCTATAGTTCCTTTCCATACCCTTCCTTCTCAACCATCTCAAGAGTTTAAAATACTCTAAAAACTTTGAGTAACATAATGAATTCAATGGAAAAGAGAGACCAAAAAATTTCATAGCAAAGGAGATTCCCATATGTAAATAAATATCAGATACTTGGTCCTAGTAATAGTATTGGGGTCAAAGTGAATGCAACGTATGAATATCCTAAGTGTTCCTCAAATACTACTCTTGCAAATGTCTGGTGTCTGGTATGTAATGACCCTCATGACTCAGTCTTGTGTTATGTACCAGAACCATATCCAAAAAGCTATGGATCAAGCTGAAAGGAATAAAAAAGGGAGAGTGAATAAGTTATGTCATCCTGATCAAATCATGGTGGGGAAATATCTAGAGGAATACAACCCAATTTTTGTTATGACAAGGTCTGGAAAGAAAACCTTGCAAGTAGATTTCCAAAAAAAGAGGCAATTCCAAGTCCCTTCTCAAAAAAGAGCTTATCCCCTTCCTCAAAGAGGTGATACTTTCCCCATTCCTCAAGCTAAATGGAAAGAGAAGACATATAGTCTTTCTAAGATATTGGAAAGGGAAACTGAAGGATACCATATGAGATCTAAATATGAGGCTCAAGAAAGGCTTAGATTCCCCTATATTACCAACATGTAAAGAATAAAAACCACTCAACAATACAAAATAAAATATGGTGAGCTAGAAAGAAGGCCTAAAATACCTTCCCTAACTAATTTTTAGTATAATATTATGGAATATATGAAAAAAAATTCATAAAAATCTAGCTTTTATGATACTCTATTCATTCATGGTCAGATAGATCTGCTTAAGGCTTCCCTCAACAAGTATCCACAAGATAAGTAGTCCACTACAATATTTAGTATGCCATCATAAAAGAAAGAAATGTCCCCTGTAGTTTTAAAGAATAAACCTCCTCCTTTTTATATATCCCTAAGGATGGGATTATGGGTAGTCCAAAATAGTATGATAGATTCAGGAGCATCGACTATAGTTATCCCTAAAGTAGTCTATGAAGAAATGGGTATGGAGTATACCCAATCTTATCCCAAAGTGTTACAATTGGATGGGACACCTGTTAAGATAGTTGGGGTCATAAAGTATGTTTTAATGAGGTTGCATAGATCCCTTGAGGTGAAAATATTACAAGAAATAGTAGTGGTTGACCTAGAGCCCTACTTTGAATTATTCCTTTCAAGGGAATTTACTGCAAAACTGGGTGGATGTATGTACATGGATTATTCTAGTATGGTGATTTCTTTCAAACGAAATAGAATAAGAATAACTTTTGAAAAGCCAGTAGCTTATCATATTGAAAATATTGAAGAAGACATGTGCAATATTACTCCCCTAGAAGAATTTGATCTTATTGAAAACTTTGAGGAGTTATATATTGAGGATGAGTTGCCCTTCAGAGAGGACTACAATCAGTTTGGAATAGGTATGATAACATATAGTATCTCAACTGAATCAGAGAATAAAATACTTGCCATATCCAATTAGTATCTAAGAGAAAAATAAATATGGACCATGTACTTTGACGATACTAAATGCAGAAATGGTGTAGGATATGGTATGGTTTTACAGTCCCAATCAAAAGGGACAAAGAATTTTTCCTACAGACTAACATGGTCATGTACAAATAATGTTGCTAAATACGAGGCTTTATGCCTTGGATTGATACAAGAAAAAATCATGAACATTAATATTTTAAACATATATGGCAATTCTAAGTTAATAGTCCATAAGGTAAGAAAAAAGTGTAGCAGTAAGCACCATTACCTAAAAGCTTACAGAAATAAGATATGAGATATGATGGAATATTTTGATGCCCTAAATTTAAATTTTAATCCTAGAGAAAAGAATACTCTAGCATATTCCTTAGCGACAAAGGGAGCTAAATTCAACCCTTCTGTAAACTTTGGAATCAAGAAAGCCAATGGAATACAAATTATTTTTAGACTTGCAGTACCAAACAAGCAGATTTTCTGGAAAGTTTTTAAAAGTGATGAACAAATAATTGAATTTCTGGTAAGAGAAGCATGTCTCTCTACTATCCAAGAAGATAATCCATAAGATATTGATAAACAAGATGTTATTCAACTAAGAAACAATCACATTCCTAGAGGGTTGGTCACCATAGAAAGCTTGTTTGACAATGAGGACAGAAAAAAACCAAAGCTATAAAAGTTAGTGAAACAATCTATAAAGAAGTTGAAGTTGGTACTGAAAAGAGGCTCAATGTTGGAGTTCGATGTTCACCAAAGGAAGCTAAAGATATAAAATCCCTATTCCTAAAATACTAAGATATTGTGGCTTGGTCATATGAAGACCTCAAGGTATATGAAAAATAATTTATCCAATATACTATTGAGCTAGAGCCTGATGCAAAGCCTTTTAGGTAGAAGAAAAGGCCTATAAATCCAAGGATCAAATCCATTGTGAGAGAGGAGGTCTTAAAATTATTGAAGGCTAAGATCATATACCCAATAAAACATTCAACTTGGGTAGCTAATTTGTTACCCATGAGAAAAAAGAATGGGGATATTTGTTTGTGTGTATATTTCAAAAATCTTAATCAAGCATCCCTTAAGGATCACTACTCCCTCCCACAGATTGATTAGATCTTACAGATAGTGGCTGGAGCAAAGAGGTTCTCATTAATAGATGGTTACTCTGGATACAATTAGATTTGGGTGAAATATGAAGATTAGTATAAAACAACATTCACCACAAAATAGGGCACATTTACCTACAAGAGAATACCTTTTAGGTTGTCCAATGCGGGAGCCACATTAACCTATCACACCTAGGACAAACTTTTCAAAAATGTAGAGAATTTGGTATTTCACTCAATCCTAAGAAGTCATTCTTTATGGTTCACAAAGGAAAACTACTAGGTCATGTGGTCTCAAAAGAAGGTATGGCCATAGATCCAGACAGAATCATATCCATTATTTCTCTCCCATTGCCTACAAACAAGAAGAATTTATAGTCTTTTTTGGGTCAAATTAATTTTTTTACGAAATTCATTTTTGACTTTGTATAGAAAGTAAGGCCTAAATCTGAGTTACTCAAGAAGAATGTTGGGTTTAAGTGGACTGAAGTAGGAAAATAATATTTTGAGATTATTAAGCAGTCCATTGCAACAACCCTAGTACTAGTAAATCTAGATTTCAGTAAGGATTTTATCCTTTATGCTTATGGATATGAAGAAAGTTATGCCTCAATGCTTACTCATAAAAATGATCAAGGTGAAGAGCATCTTGTATTCTTTTGGAGCCAGAAACTCCATGAATAACAGGTCAAATACAAATTTATTCAAAGACAAGTATTTTTTGTGATGAAGTCACTAAAGAAGTTCAGGCAGTACTTGGTACAAAGTAAGACGCTGGAATATGTTGTTCATCCAAATGTAAGATGTTTTATCCTTCAAGGTGAACTAGGAGATAAAAGAATTGATTGGATTACCAAAATCCAATAGTATGTAGAGATACATCCCACAAAATTGGTGAGAGGTAGAGCCTTGTGCCAAGGTCTCATAGAGGCTACATCATTAGCAGAGGTGACAACTTACCAGATAGCAAAAGAGGATCAGGTTGAAAGAGTACAAACTATAGACTCTTATTGGGTTGATCAGATGATCAAATATTTCTAAACTAGAGTATGCCCTCAAAATATAAATGCATCCTAAAGGAGGAGATACAGGATTCATGCTTTAAAATATGTATTACTACCAGAATGCCTGTACAAAATAAAATTGGATGGAGTTCTTCTAAAGTGCATAAAATATTATCAGTAAAAGAGGGTCATTGAAGAGTTCCATGGAGGACCAGAAGGTGGACATAGCTCAAACATAGTTACAACTTTGAAAATCATAAGAGTAGGCTATTATTGGCCTACTTTATTTATTGATACTTTTAGGGCTACTAGGGCATATGAAAAATGTTATAGATATGTTGGAAGGACAAGGAATACTTCATTCCCTCTCAGGATGATATAGGTTGAATAGCCTTTTCAACAATGGGGGTTGGACTTCATAATGATCATCAACCCTAATTCCTTAGCAGAGCATAAGTTTATCTTAACTACTATAGATTATCTTACCTGATGGGTAAAGGCTATTCCTACTAAGAAATCATATCAAGAGGTTGTGATCAATTTTATGGAAATTGAAATCAACACAGAAAGACAACGTACCGATGTGATGCAAACAAAAATGGATACAGATGCTAAGTCCTACGAATGCATGAAGGAAATGACGCATAAACGAGATGTGAGCAAAACAAAAGCGGGGCCTCTTTTATTGATATTAATTTTAATACGATTACAATACGTCCTCCTTATAGGGATCAAAAAATGTGATACAATATGTTACATCAATGTATGGTACGCTTCCAACATCTTCCGCATGCCCACATTCAAAGTGGGCGGGCTAAAGGTTGCCACAACTTGTGTCCATGTTTTCATCATTCCTTTCTGCCCCTATAGTATTCCTAGTGGTGAGATCATGTGCACATAAAGACAACAAATTGTTAATAGCATATGCGTATGTAGAAAACATGCAATCCCCAAGGCCTCCAGCGGGCGCTTGTGGGATATCAGTGATGAGGTTGATAAATTTATTACATAATGATATATGAATGTATATTACAACTTCTATAATTGTTATTACCTGATTTTGCATCGAAGCGGCATCGAACGGCCCCGTTATGCGCATTTGCCTATCAAGGGCCTCTCCAAGGTGAGCGCTCCAATGTCCCACCTACGCTCATCCAAATAACCTTAAACTCATGGGTTAGATATTATATGTGATTTTATGACTACCCAGATGCTCAGAATATGCCTATCCTACCCATATTTTCCTTTATGTGATAGGGATGCCCTAGGAGCTAGTCAACACATAAAATGATAAAACTACAGTCAAATCATGTCAGAATGCAATGAAAATTTAACAGAGGCATTGGGATATTATCTGATACATATTGAAAAAATAATATTAAGTAAATCATGCACATATTTCTAATTGCTCCGGGGTGGGACGCTGGGGACTATCGCAAAACTTCCAAAGGGTGACCTTGCAAATGTCCTATCTAGAGGCATCCAAAACTCTTGAAAACCTGGGGCTAGACTAAAAACAAAAATTTCAGATGACCCAGAAGGCCATATTTGGCATAATATTCCCAGGTAATCCTATATCTGAAGGCGCTCCTTGTAGGTTAGTAAACGCACAAAAATGATAGAAACTGGGTCAAATCATGTCAGAAAGCCATGAAACTTGGACAGCAGCATAAGTATATTAAATAAAAGAGAATGCAAAAATAATAGTAAAGAAATCAATCACATATTTCTAATCACTACGGGGTGGGAAATATTAGGACTGCAACAATTCGAGGGGCACCTAGGGGTGGGACGCCCACTGTTTAGGGCCTAGTTTTGACACCAATCCAAGTGGGATGTTTCAAAAACCTCCTAGGGGGTTGTTTCAATGATTTTGGGGTGGGATTATGGCTTATTTCTTGGGTTTTGGGTCTATATCGTGTTCCTAGTGTTCACCCGATAACCTCTCTTCCAAAAGAAAAAATAGGGATGTAGGAAGCACAAAGGGGAATGGGGGTATAGTTTGACAGCACTTCATTGCTCCAAATGCTCTATATCCCTCTACTTTTGGGGTGAGGAGGCTCACATTTTTATATACCTAAGGGTCTCCTTTGAATGCGCATGCGAGGGCACCACTTGGCTCACCATGCCTCTTTGGGGGAGAGAATATTCCTCCCTAATTTAGGGTCTCCTTGATTGAGGTCTCCATGATCAGGGCATGCTTGACTGAAGTCTCTCTAATTTGAAACCATCCCTCGCAATTGCATGCCTTGAAGGTGAAGTTGGGTGGCATATCTGGGCTACCATTTCTCAAGGCTTGACTTTTTGCCAGTCAAACCTGCTAATCGTCCCACCCTGGAACGATTGTTGATAATCGTCCCAGGGTGTGACAAATAGGATTCTAATCATCCCAGGGTGGGATGAATAGGGAGCAAAGTGCTTAAAAGGTGCCAAATTGAACTTTGACCTTCCAAAACTGATTTTGGAGTGGTTAGGACCACTGTTTAACCTCTAGAGGCTGCCCTAGGGGGTATGTATGCCAATTTGGTCAGTGCTTATAGTCACATAATCAGATTGGTGTTGTTTTGGTGTCTACAGAAATTTTGATTTCAAGGTTTGGAGTTCTATAAGACTTAGTGAGTGACAACAACCTAGATTTCATAGGAAACAAGTATATTGAGTTTTATAGTAATTATGGCATCACTATTAAGAATAATTCTAACTATTACCATCAAGGGAATGGACTTGCTAAATATACTAATAAGAACCTATTGAGGATTATAAGGAGATCACTTGAAGGTAAAAAGAGAATTTGGCACTTGTTATTGGACCAAGATTTGTGGTAGACATGATTACTATAAATAAGTCCATTAAGACTTCCCTTTATGCATTGGTGTATGGCAAAGAGGCAGTGCTACCAGTCCATTTAGAAATTATAGCACTTAAGCTTTTAAATACAGAGGAAGAGTTAGAGGAAAATCTGGTAAAGACCAGGTTGAACCACTTACTGCAACTTGAAGAGAATAGAGCTTAGGAATATGAAATTTTTCAAAATCATTCCTCAGATGTTAAGGCATGGTTTGATAAGATGGCCAGATTCAGAAAATTCCAGGTTGGAGATGCAATTCTCAACTGGAATGTTGATAGAGCAAAACTAGGCAAACATGAAAAGTTTGATTATTTTTGGGATGGCCCTTTCAAAATAGTAGAGGCCAAGGAGTCTAATTTTTTTCAGCTAGAATATCTAGAGGGAAACATACAACTAATTCTAGTAAATGGTTTTCATCTCAAGCTCTACTATGTTTGAAATATGAGTTCATTGTAACAAATGTATATACCTTGTATTATATTTCTCTTTCTTTTTGTACTTTGTATTAAGTTTCTTTCTGCACTTTGTACAAGCTCAGTGAAAAATATTTGTAAAAAAATGGCTAAGTGTTGACAAATAATTCATAGAGGTTTCATTCTGCACTCAAATGCACGTAAAGTCTAGTGAAACGAGGAGCGCTTCTAAATCTGCACTAAAATTCCAACAAAATCATGCAAGTGTTATTTTTCGTGTGATGAAAAGAGCCAAGTATCAAAAGAATTGAAGGCATCTCCAATTCAGGGATTTTTGAAGCTAAAACGTAGCCAAAAAAAACCAAGGTGATAATTCATGTGTGAAATTTGTTAAGTATCAGGGGAATCATGGACATCTTCAACCCATCGGTTTCAATAACTAAGGTGGAGCAAAGCAGTGACTTCGTGATCATACCAAGTGGAGAGAAAGGAAAAATCCTGCATTCAATGCTAATGAACCCACACTTGAACCAAAGAGTAGACAAAGAGACATAATGAGGTGGTAGTTTAGTTTGAATTATTGACCAATGAAAATTTAGAATTCCACCATTGAGCCATCGAAAGGAATCAGTGTGAATTAAAAAGTATTCCTATGGTTATATTATTCAGTAGCCACATTAATGGTAGAAGATATGTGCATGCCAAGAAATAAAAGAATCAAAATGCACGAGCAATGTTCATTTAGTGTCAAATTGTGTTCACAAAGTAGAAGAGAGTGAGACATTACTCAAAAAAAATTGTTACAAATTCTAGAGAGAACATAGTATTGTTGATATCAAGATGGCTTCCAAGGATACCCAAGAAGCTGAAACCCTAGAGAGAAGGGTAGTGGCCTCATGCATCGATAGAGTAGAATATATGGTAGATACTAAAATGGTCCTCATAGAGAGAACGAGTCTCAGAAGGAGCATAAACAATAGATTCAAGAAGATATTTGCTTTATCTGTGGAAGGTAGATATGTTGTCCTTTCTTACCTATATTTTTGCATTTGCAATTATGTTCATCCTTGTCTAGAATTAATAGCTACAATAGTTAAATTCTATGATCCCATGGCCAAAGCAGTGAAAACTTCTAAAGGCAAAACCCTGTTTACTATCACCACCGCCTTCTATCATAATATTTTTACCCTAGGGTCAGAACTGATAGTGAGGCCAAAAAAATTTAGGGTGACTGATTAGGTGGGGTATTATTCTATGGAGATATGAGCTAATTATGGTGAGTCATTCAAAATATGGGTTTATAAATATACCAATGCTAAGCCCAAGAAGAAATTACTTGAAGTTCCAATCCCTATTGATGAATTCTCAAACCCTATACTTTTCTCTATGTTGGCCTGTTTAGAGGGTTTATATTCTGATATAATGATGCATGGATTGAAAATTTCTGAATCCTACTATATTTCAAATGAAATAATGTATGAGGAAGGTGTGGAGAAAAAAGGGACTAGGGTTATCTTTTTTGTACTACACAACCTTTCTTGCTCAAAGGATACATGAACAGTTGGTAAGAATGAAAAGGGGCTTTGATGCTCCTAGTTTCAAGCATTGCTCAAGTCTTGTATGGATGTTTTATGCTACTGTTAAGGACAAGATGCCTTGGATTATGGTTAAGGATAAAACCAATTATGGGTAACCCTTATCAGTTTATTATTGGACAAGTCATTTGAGAGGTAGTGAGTCTTTTATAGGTTAAATTTGGAATTCCTTGGACCTGCTATGAAAATAATGTATGGAGAGTGCCCTAGATTGACACCCTTGGCTAAGACAATTTTGAGAGTAGAGGGTGTCGAAGAAGGAGATTGGTATTTCTTAACTGAGGGCACAATAATCAGACTATATGGTTTCATGGTAAACCTTTTATCCTGCCCTATTCTGTCATAGAGAGGCTCTTTACCTTGGAATATTTGAGACAAGTAGAGTACATTAATTTGATTTATAGTTTAGGAAAGAAAAGAAATTCTTTGCTAACCTACCACACTGTGGAGGATATTACTATCATAAAGAAGGGTCAGAGTGAGCAAATTGACCAATACCTTGATAGGTTAGGTCTATTTTACATTCGCCAGAGGTGGAGTTATGACCTTGATGGTATTTTATCTACAAGAAATGTAGCCCTAAATGGAGAAAAATCTTACAAATTTGAAAACAGACCTAGGGCTTATTTTGAACAAGGCTAAAATAATTATGAGACTGATATTTTGGAGTGGAATGTGTCAAAAATGGGTCAACTTCATCCATGGTTGCATTTCTATGAATAGATTGTGGGTTATGATCCTGACAAAAAGAAAATTCATTGGTTGACAGAAGCCACCATGCGTGATGTTGAAGAGAAAATCATAAATAAAAGGGACTCTCAACCAGATGAAGATGCTACTGAAAGAGGTAGAAGAAGGAGAACAATGAAATGTAGCAAAATATCAAATTGATGGAGAATGAGAATCAAAATTGGAAAACCTAAGTCTAAATTTGGCATGAAGATTGATAAAGAGTTTTCTAAGAAATATGATAAAAATGTCAGAACATGGAAGTAGAAGGACATCAAAAACATAGTGTTAATAGTTGAAAAGTCCTAGGCTAGTTTTGAATCTCTCTCTCCACCCACAAATCAAGAAGCTCCAAAAAAAGAGCAGGAAACTCCTTTGATAGTAGTTGAGGTTGTGAAAATGTTTCATCCTACCACTAAAAAAGTGAAGAAGTTTCCTAAGGGAGCATAACTTCTAATAAAAATATAATATTCCAATGAAAATATGTCAATACTCTAGTCATAGAAGCAATGTCTAGGACTAAATGCTTAGATCTAGGGAGATAGCCTCCAGACATAGATATTGATTAGAGATAGAAGGATGAGAGTTTCAGGTTTGAACCCCTCACTTTCACTACTACAACATCATTAGAATTGTGTCCCATTTCTAAGCAAGTATTGCTTACCAGAATAGTATAGGGAGAGGTATCAGAGAAATATTTAGAGAGTGAGATGGCTTCCTTTCAATTAATTCACAAAAGAGCTAAAAGAGATCTAGAAAGAAGGGAAAGAGAGGTTACAAAAAAAATATTGGATATGGAGGAGACTATTAAAGAGGTAGTTGTTTCAACTACAGAAGAATTGAATCATCAAGATCAGTAGTAGGATATAGAGGTAAAACAAGAACACCCTCCATATTTAGGTGAAGGTATAGTTTATAATATCTATTCTCCTCTTCATATTCTTGAATCCCCAAAGTATCCCTCCATTTTTGGTCAAGAAAATGTGACAAATGTACCTTCTCCCTCTCACAGTACACCCCATGTTTCATCAGTCATAACTAAAATACAAGTCACCCCTTCTACCTCAAAGTCACCCTAAATCCCCCTTTCATTGTCTGAGGTTCCCACTTCACCATATCCCTTCACTTCGTATTCACTATTAACACCACCCCAATTAAAGGGACATATTGTTCCAAGTACCCCCATGCATCCAGTTATTAGTTTTGCATCAATTCCTATGATTTTACCAATAGAAAACACAACAATAGTTACAAAGTCCAATGTTGTTACAGAGACAACTGTAATTACTTCCACACCACCATTATCAGCGGTTGAGTCTACACTTACATTGCTAGTATCTTCATCTTTCCTGGTTGCCAATTTTTCAAGTCATATATCTTTTCCAAAGGAGTAGGTAGCCACCAAAAAAATGAATGATTTATGGGCAGAGAAGCTTTCTAAGCCTTCAAGTAGGATCATTGTTAGAAGAAGAAGAATGTATGTTGACCCAGTTTCTAGGTAGAGGATATATAGATCTATGAATCCACTTGTAAGTAAACCTAAAATGGAAACAAATGTCCAAGATTATCGAGTGGAGGATGTCACAGAAGATATTGAGAAGCCTCCTAAAGAAGATGAGTTGATTATAGCCAGATCCCACTTAGACGCATTCTATGTGAAAAATGATATATTCAGATAGAATGTGAGCAAATCGGAGAAACATATTGAAAATCTCCAGAGGACTCTGAGCAATCAAAAGGACATAAAAAAGGCTTTGAAAAAATATGCCAAGGACTGGCAAGAAAAGTACCAAGAGGTCAATAGGCTCAAAGATAAACTAGGAGAGCAAAAGAAGCTGAATGAGGAACAAGCAGAAGAAATTCAAAGTTTGAAACAATAGCTTCAACTTGAGAAAGCTAAGTCTTCTGGATTTTCTAAAGTTGAATTAAAAAATATTTGAAAAGAACTACTCTCCGAGGTCCAAGAGAAATATTCAGGGCTTCATATTATGATTGACTACCTATATGATGTCAGTATCTTACTCCCCAATGTTCAAAAGGATTTAGATCAAATCACTGGAGAGTTGCAGCCTATGGTGATTTCAACTGAATAGATGTATAGGTTGGTTGATAGCAGACTCAAAAATTCTACTAAACCAATTCCCAATAAAGAATGGAATCTTGCTAGAGTTGCTTCTAGAACCGTGGTCAAGAAGCATAGAGTAATTCAAAAATCTTGGTTGTTGTTTGATAGGATTGAGGGAATTATTAAGGAAGTTGTTGATGTAAATAAATAAATGATTCAAGGTGGCTTCAAAGGCCTATGTATGCAGGATCGTAGCTTGTTATCTGTGGAAGAGATCCTGAAGAGAATTGATGAAAATTTGTTGGATGAATCTAGAATTGGTTATCTTGAATAACCACTACACCAAGAGCAATATTCCTAGATAATTATTGATTTTACCATATTAAGAGATCTCATGGAAGATATAATGAATAGAGGGAATGTGTTTTGAGAGAATTTAGGAGCAAAAATTAGATAATCAATATTATATTCAACCTTTGGAAACCTCAGTTACATTGGAATATATACTCGTAATATTAACCGAAATTAGGGAATATATGGAAGTTAGGGAAATAGAAGAAATAGGGAGGAAAGGGAAAAAGGAAATTGAGTTTATTTGCCTTGATGCCCTTGCCATCCAATCCTACATAGTCAACTACCGTCCAAGCCAAACTTGCCTGTCCAGTAAACTATCGTCCAAGGAGGTAAAAGGGGTAAGATCCAAAGCTTATAGTTGAAATAAATTTTTACACATTTTTTACTCCTTTTTGGTCTTTTTACTAACTTTATTTCCAACATTCTCCCCCTTAAAGTTGAGAGGACTGACTATACAGTCTCTCAGCTTTATATATTGAGCTTTAGCTATACCTTTGGTGAAGATGTCTACAATATTATCCAAAGTGTTACAATGTTGAAGCTCAACTATTTGTTGTTCCACCATATCTCGAATTAAGTGATACTTCATATCAAAATGCTTTGATTTGCTATGGTGGACTAGATTGTATGCCAACTAAATGGCACTTATGTTATCACAATACATTTGAGTTTGATCATTTTGACTTTCTCCAATCTCTTCAATAACTTTTCTCAACCATAGGGCTTGAGTACTAGCATGTGTCATGGCTATATACTCAGCCTCAGTTTATGATAATGCTACAACAATTTGTTTCTTGGAAATCCATGTAATTAGTCTTGATCCTAGACTAAAACAATTCCCTGATGTAGATTTCTTGTCATCTATACTGCTGCCCCAATCATTGTCACTGAAGCCAACTAATTTTATAGACTTACATTTTTGGTAATGGATTCCAAAATCCAATGTACCTTTTATATATCTCAATATTATTTTAGTTGCTTGTAGATGTAGCTCAGAAGGACTAGCCATAAACCTTGAGACTAGAGAAACAACATATTAAATATCGGGCCTTGTGTTGGTGAGAAACATCAGACTCCCAACCATGCTTCTATAAGTGGTCATGTCAACTTTTGATGCTCCATCATCCTTGCTCAATTGGATCCCATGTCCAGTTGGAGTTGCAACTGATTTACACTACTCCATGGCAAATTTCTTGATCATGTCTCGAGCATACTTATTTTGACATATGAAGATCCCTTTGTTTGATTGATGCACTTCCATGCCTAGGAAGTATCGCATTAGACCAAGATCTTTCATCTCAAATGACTTCATCATGGAGTTTTTGAACTTTGTATTCATTTTATTTTTACTACCCATAAATATTAGATCATCCACATACAAAAAAAACTATGAGAATGTCTACTCCATGCTTTAGGTAGTACATAGTTGGTTTAATTTTGCTTCTTATGAATCCATACTCGTAACCATCAATGCGTGAGTACCAAGCTCTTGGTGCTTGCTTGAGGCCATAAAGTGCTTTCTTTAATTTTTAAACAAGGTTCTCTTTTCTCTGTTCTTGGAAACCTTGAGGTTGTTTAACATACACCTCTTCTTTCAAGTATCCATTCAGAAAAGCACTCTTTACATCCATGTGTTGAACATTCCATCCTTTATGGGCTGCTAAGGAAAGAATTGATCTGATTATTTCTTG
This sequence comes from Wollemia nobilis, assembly GCA_028583015.1. Lineage (NCBI taxonomy): Eukaryota > Viridiplantae > Streptophyta > Pinopsida > Araucariales > Araucariaceae > Wollemia > Wollemia nobilis. Next base: position 1,298,354 of record JAQPPZ010011065.1, on the reverse strand, counting down.
TATTGCAACAGGAGCAAAGGTTTCCTCATAGTCAATGCCATATTTCTGAGTAAAACCTTTTGCTACTAGTCTCACCTTATGCCTCTCAATGCTTCCATCAACATTGTACTTGGTCTTGTAGACCCATTTACATCCAACACATTTTTTACCTTTGGGTAGCTTTACTAGCTCCCATGTATCATTATTTTTTATAGAGGTTATTTCCTCTTTCATGGCTTCTTGCCATATATTTTGAGTACATGCCTTCTCATAGCTAGCTGGATCTAGTTGTGCATTAGTCAATAAAGCATAATTGACTTCATCTCCTCTAGGTTCTTGGGAGTCATCATCCCCATACAATTGCAAATTTTCAAGTTGCTACAAAACTATATTCATTTCACTAGCTTGGCTTCTAGTGAATCTTCTCTGGAAATTTTGATCCAAAGATCTGAAAGGATGGATGGTGTTGTAAAGTTCTTCTGCATTTTTATGGAGTGTCAATGTGCATTGGTGAAGAACTTACTGATCTCTGTGGAGAAGGACTTGGAGTGGCGGTTGAAGTACTTGAACTGCTTGATCTTAGAGGGGGTGGTGTGTCTTTCCTGTTCTTTGGAGACACCTACTATACCTGTGAAGAATTTACATCTTGGTACTCATCATCAACAAATTTTTTTTGATGACCCCATTGTCCACCTTCATAAAAAATTACATCCATGGAGAGTACAATTTTGTATTGGGATTGTAGAGCCTATATGCTTTTGTAGACTCACAATACCTGACAAATATACAAGCTTGACTTTTTGGATCAAGCTTCCTCCTTTTCTCATCAGGAATGTGGGCATATGCTAAAGAACCAAAACTTTGGAAGTGCTTTACATTTGGTTTCTTTGCATACCACACCTCATAAGGAGTGATGCCATCTAAACTAGAAGTTGGACTTCTATTTAGAATATATACACTTGTTTTTACAACATCAGCCTAGTACATATTAGTGAGATTCTTTGTCTGAAGCATCAATCTCGCCATATCAACTAGGGTTTGGTTCTTTCTTTTGGTCACACCATTTTTTTGTGGGGTATAGGCTATGATGAATTGCCTTTTGATCCCACTTGCTTTACAATAGTTTAAAAATTCTTTTGAGGAGTATTCACCTCATCGATCTATTCGAAGATATTTTACATAATTTCCACTTTGATTCTCTACATTGTTTCTGAAATCTATGAAGCAATCAAATGCTTCATATTTGTACTTTAATAAATAAATCCAGAATATCCTAGGGAAGTCATCTATGAAAGTGAGAAAATAATTATTATTTTTGAGACTATATGTTTGCATCGAACCATAGATATCCAAATGTACTAATTGAAGTGGATATGTCCTTTCAAAAACTTAGATATGGAGTGCTTTCCCAAAGCACATCGTTCACAGACCTCTTATTGATCGTTGATTTTTGGAAGTCCTATCACCATAGCTTGAGAAGTGAGCAATTTCAAGCTAGCAAAATTAAGGTGACCATATCGCAAGTGCCACAACACACTTGGATTTGTTATTGCTATATTTGCAAGTTGATCTCCCCCTGGCTCACCAAATTTGAGAGGGAATAACTTGTTCTTGGTAATGGGGACTTGGGTGATGACACAACTACAATTATTTTTATCAAAAATAATACATTGTCCTTCATCAAAGACAATGTTGTAATTGTTCTCCATTATTTGTCCAACGTTGAGCAAATTGTGTTGGAGCTTTGGAGTGTAATAGATATCACTCACTTTCTTTAGTCCTTCTTTGGTTGGAACCTCCATGGCTCCAATGCCCTCTACTTGCAATGCTTTACTATCCCCTAATTTGATTTGAGATTTATAAGTGGAATCTAGAGTAGCAAATAGCTTTTATTTGACACTCATATGGTTTGACCAACTAGTATCTAGAATCCATGTGTCATTTAAATTCTGATCTAATTGTCCATATGATAGAAAATATTAGAAGCATCATCTTCTTCTCCATAATTTCCATATTGACTGTTGTTGTCTTATGAAGATTTTGACCAATAGTCGTGAGCAAAGTGACCTGGCTTGCCATAATTGAAAAAATCTAATTTGGGATTGTCACTTCCTCTCCCTTGATTGCCACTTTGTCCTTGATTTGCACCTTGATTCTTATTTCCACATCTTTGTTGGTTGCCTCCTCTATATGAGTTGCCTCCTCTATTGGAATTGCCTCCTCTATTCTGGTTGCCTCCTCTATTGGAATTGCCTCCTCTGTAGGTGCCTCTACCTCTACCTCTTTGCTTACCTTGACCTTGACCTCTTCCCCGTCCTCTTCCATTATTTTCATTGGAATTGAAGGCCTTATCATCGCCTCCATAGCTAGTTGAAGGAGTTTCAGGAAACCTCTCTTCATGTGACATTAACGATCCGATCAATGCATCGAATGTTAAAAGGGAAAGATATTTGGATTCTTCTATTATTATGGCAATATGGTTCCATTTTTTTGCAAGTGTTCTCAACACTTTTGTTACAATTATCTCAGACTTGATTTCTTTGCCTAGTGTAACCATTTGATCTACAATTGCTTTTACTCTAACACAATAATCATCGGCTTTTTCATTATATTAAATTCAGATATTTTCAAAATCTCTCTTTAATGTTTGAAGCCTTAACTGCTTCACTTGATTACTACCTTGGAATACATCACTCAATGCTTTCCATGCAGCTTGTGCAGTCGCACAGGCAACAATTATGGGAAATATGCTTTTCTCCAATGCAGCTTGGAGATGAGAAAGAGTAGAAGAGTTGCTATTTTGTTCTTCTTTTTATGTTTTCTTGTCTATGACACTTAGTGTTGTCCAGTCTGAAGGTTCTGTGTAGCCCTCTTCTATGATGTCCCACAAAATTTACCTATGAGCAAGGTCTTCATCTTTATAGACCAATACTCATAGTCATAACCGTTAAATTCTAGTATAGGTAAGCTATTGTGTGAGGCCATAGTTACCAAAAAACTCTCTTTATTTCATGGGTACAATAAAGTATTTTTGTTGAAAGAAGGAAAGAAGAAGAAGAAGGAAGAAGGAAGAGATTACAAATTTAAGTCAAATTTGACTTGTTCTAATCTATCATGGACTGCTTGGTCCTCTTGATGTGGGGATGCGATCTCTTGAGTTACAAAGTTATCTACCACTTCTTCTTCGTCATCACTTATCTGTATGATTTTTGGTGATTCTAGTTCTAGGATTTCTACTCAATTACTATAGTGTGTATACTCTGATTCTTGTGCTTCAGCTTGTACTGATTCATATTGTTCAAATTCACTCCTGAATGAGTTATCTTCAAATTCTGCCTCGTACCCTGAGTCAGGATGCCTTTGATGTGCTATCACTGTATTTTGAAGTTGACTAAATACAATGTTGAGTCCATAACCTCTGACTTTGTTATCAAAACTTTCTACACCTTCTCGTGCTAAAATTACACATAAGACATGATGACAACCATTTGGTCTTATCATCAATGCCTTGTTACAATTTTACAATTTGATCCTTTGTCTCTTTTACAAAAAAAAACTAAGCCTCTTAGGCTTATTACACACTCTTTATGATTCCTTGAATAAAAAAACTTTGCTTTTACAATGAATTGCCTCCTAGGCAATGTCCCATTTTTTTTATAATAAAAAAAATTATATTTCTTATTTAATAAGAATAAAATAATTGCTTAAATTTTTTTTTTTAAATATTTAAGTTTTAATTTATTAAATATAATATAAATATTTTTAATATAATAATTTAAAAAAAAGTTCAACTATAGAAATGAGGGCAAAGGGTTTCGAACCCTTGACATATGATGGCCTTGGGCCTTACAGCGTGTGCATTTGCCATGATAGTAGCTCACCTGCCATGAGCTAAGGAAGTCCAACTTCCTTATAAAGCCTAATTCGAACCCTTTTTAGATTTTTAAAAAAAGAAAAAACTAATAAAACTTATCCTCGCAGGATTCGAACCTGGGACATGCGATTCATAAACAATTAGCCTTCATCAATCGAGCTATGCCCATGGCTAGGTATGGAGGAGGAAGGTCATATATTTATTATGGATTTTTGTGGAAATTTCAAACAAAAAATAATTTCATTGTCGTTGGGTTTCGAACCCGTGACCTGCAGGGGGTCAGGAAAATTATGGCTGGCTCCTCGAGCCAGTCGAGCTGCGTGGCCTGATGGGAATCCAAAGGAGGCTTGCCTCCTTTATCTCGTTAGTCACACAAACAAATTTATAAAAAAAATAATCCCACATCTGCTATGTAGAGCGAATTTTGTTCTTTAAAAGCACAGAGAAGCAGTATGCTTCTTGATTGCCTTTGGGAAATCGCTCGATCACCCCTTTTTCCTTTTTTCCACCCACATTTTTCTACCACATTGCTCCTCCTTTTGCGTGCCATGTGCTTGTATGCATCAGCTCCTTGTGCCTCATTGTATGTCTGCGTCAATTCCTGACTTGTCCTCCTATCGCCATGTGTCGCTTTGTGATCGATCCTTCTGCGTCGCTCCTATCTCCGCTGGCTACTATGCTGGCCTGCTCCGGTGTTCACCTTGATCTGTGTGCCTTAGGGCTTCTCTAGCCATGAGCTTTGAGCTATGGGTCCCACATTGTTCTAGCTACAAGTTGTGCTCTAAGAGTTTCTCTCGCTTTGATCCTTGGGCTTCCTTCACCTCGATTCTCGTGTTCTCCTTGGCTTTAGATCTCGATCCTCGAGCCTCCCTTGCATTCGGATCTGATACCAAATGTTATTTGAGAGAAGTTAGGAGCAAAAATTATATAATCAATATTATATTCAACCTTCGAAAACCTTAGTTACATTGGAATATATACTCGTAGTATTAACCAAACTTAGGGAATATAGGGAAGTTAGGGAAATAGAAGAAATAGAGAGGAAAGGGAAAAAGGAAATTGATTTGGTTTGCCTTGATGCCCTTGCCATCCAATCCTACCTAGTTAGTTGTCATCCAAGCCAAATTTACCTGTCCAGTCAACTGTCGTCCAAGGAGGTAAAAGGGGTAAGATCCAAAGCTTATAGTTGAAACAAATTTTTACACCTTTTCTACTCCTTTTTGGTCTTTTTACTAGCTTTATTTCCAAAAGGGAACACTGCTAATTATGAGGATATTTGAGAATTACAATATATTTATAAGTAGCTCAAAGAAACATCGAACCCCTCTGGAGCAACCTGGAAACAGGCTTTACAAACTTTAAAATTGATGATTCAGTTGTTTGGTGATGATTATGGAGGAAGGAATAAAAAACAACCTTCTCCAGAAGAAGAAAAAGAAGAAGAAAAAGAAGAAGAAGAAGAAGAGAATGAAGAGGACACTGAGGAAGAGTCCCACCAAGAAGAGGAGTAGGATGGAACTTTCAAAGTCCCGAAAGGGGCCCACACTTAGTTCATTTTTTTTTTTTGTACATATGCACAAGTTTTTCATTTTTGTTTTTTGCTCTAACAATGGTCAGAAATAAACAATAAAGGTATGAAGCCTAGAGAGGCACAAAGAGGAGCAGATTTTGTGTGAAGGAATTTTTGCAATAAGAAAGAGGAATAGAGTTATACCTTATTTTTAAAGATAATGGCAACATGCCTGTATTTTTGGCATAGTCTCCTTATAAGTGGATAAGTTCTGATTTTTTTGGCATGATCTCCATATGAACCTTTACTCTCTAAACAAACTGTTATATTTTTAAGAGGGTAGTGTTTATATGGAAGTTATTCTTTAAAAGCATATTTTTGAATACGAGCACTTTTTGACTCCTAAGACCCAATGGATAAGACTCTAAGTTCTATGGCTTTGAAAGAAAATCCACCCAGGAGGTACTAGAATGTAGGCCCAAAATGGCCACATACTTAGGAAAATTTTGAAAATTTTGCCTAAGACATGAAGATATCATTTCGTACACTTTGTAGGTATTTTAGAGCAGATCCACAACAAATGCCACAAATTCGCCCAACACTTGATGAATATTCACACTTGGAGTGATTTCGCATATTTTATTATGTCTTTGGCTTTGTACTTGCGACGTTACCTAAATCCATAAAAATTTTTGAAGAAGGATGATGGAAACATAAAATAAGTGTGAATTGAAGACCGCTTCATATTCTTTGATATCTTTTGAGTGGCTAAGTGTTGGAGAGCCTGATTACGAAGAGTGCATAGAACATTTTTACCCAGAATGGTGATAGAAGACAGATTTCTATGTACAAGCGATGCAAATTCATGATGAAGATATTTTTGAGTAAATTTCTTTTAGAATGGTGACAAGCAATGTTTACTCTGAAGGCAGCGTGAAATGGAGGAAAAGTCCCTTTACATTGCATCGTGTTTGGAATGGTGTTCACAGGCCAATGCACTTGATTGGGTCCGAAATGGAATCAGCAGAGTTTTGAATGAGATATGATGTCATTAACATTTTTTATGTGGATTGGCGAATGCTTCATTGCCAAAGAAGAAAAATGAAGGATAGAGAGTGAATTTCATCCCGCTTCACTTTCAAGGTATTTTAGTGCTAGATTGATGTTTTGCAAGTTTTGAAGCATGAAAGGTGACATAATCAAATTTTAAAAAGGAATTGCATTGTGTTCTCCTCTACCATTATATCAAGCTTATGTCAGATTAAATTTTAGCTATACTATTGGGGAGATCGACGGTTGATACTTTGTTGATAATTATGAAGCATATAAAAGCAATTTCTCCTCGAAGTTGAAACAGTCAGTTGGAGGAGGAAGTTGAAGCTTCGAGGGTTTCAAGAAAACAAGAACTAGATATGGTTGTAGATCGATAGTGGAAGAAGGTTTCTAAGATTTATCAACGATGCATATGTAGTCTCCAATGACCATAACTCCAGTTAGCATCAAACAACCAGCAAGTTGCAGAGGTTTCGAGTTGCCATGGTAGTCCACTTGCAACGGATTTCCTAGAGGTTAAACCAGTAAGAGAATACCAATAAGAACTCCCTACTGACCTATCAAAATTTGATCTTTGTAATGTTCCTTATTATTTTAATTTTACAAAAATATAAATAAAGGTCAAACCCTCATTTTTAAAGGGTTCTTTGGCAAACATTAATTTCAATGCCTTCTTAGCTAAAGCTAAAAAAAAAAATTATGATTTTCAAGGGTGCTTTCACCTTCCAAATCCTGCTCCACCACCAAAGGACCTCCTCATTATTATCTTCAAACATTTCCTTGTATCCTTATTTAGTTGAAAACTATCCATGAGTTGGGTTCTTTGACCATACTAAGGAGTCTTCTTCTTGTCCTAATATTATAAAAGCCCTTGTCAGATACCTCGTATACTTGATCCATTTCTCAACTTAATTTCCTTCCAAAAGTAATTATTCTATTGAAAGTCACCCTTGATTCAATAAATTTGTTCTGTCCATAGAGGTTGCATCTACTAATACATCGATCCCTTGTCTATTTAGATTTTCTATTAAATTTTGATATAGTTTGTATTTCCTTCCATTCCTCAACCAGGGGTCTTTTTCTAGCCTTACTTTCCTCTCATTTTCTATTTTCTAAACCAAAAAAATTCCCACTAATGGAAAAACCATCACTAATGTTTTCCAAATGATAGTTGCATTGGCCACTAGCTTGAGAGGAAGTCTAACCCTCTATTCAAAGGACATGAGACCTAAATATTTCTCCTAGATAACCTCATGCCATAATCCTTTACAAGTTATCAATCTCCAAAGACTCTTAGTAGCTAGTGCTTTACTTAAGTGATGTATACTCTTAAGCCCCCATCCTCTTGCCAATTTGGGTTTGGCTAACTTACTCCATTTAACCAAATGCATTGCATCCTTATCCCTTCTTCTTATCCAAAGGAAATGGAAGCATCTCTTCCTTTTTTCCCACTATTTTAATAGGAATATAAGTCATAGAGTGCCAAAATACTAGAATGACATCTAAAACTCATTTAACCAGTGTTAAACGACCTCCCAACGATAATCATATTTCACACCATGAAGTTGCCATTTTTTCACTTTATTGCATAATCAAATCTAATCCTAGTATCCATAAATATTTGACTTCAGTATAAACTTCAAATATTTTAGACCTTTGGCAATCTCAATTAGATTGAATCCAAAAATCCTTACCATTGCTTCTTCTTGTCATGGCTGTGTAGTCTATTAAAAGTTATATATGTTTTCTAAAAGTTCATATCCATTCTTGTGGCAGTACAATTTAAATCTAACAACTCTTTATATTTTAGTGCTTCTCTAAATATGATTTTAAAAATAATTTAAATAATTATTTTACATTATTAATTAATCAGTGAATATCTTATAATTAAACTAACATAAACTCATTTGTATAAGATTTATAAATGCACTTAATATACAAAATATAAAGTGGATCACCCGATATTTAATTGGGGATGAATTTTAGAAAGTGCTGGTTAGGCATTGCATTTCTTCTGGTTTGCTTCAGGGAACGAAAATTTTGAAATGGGTGGGATTGCAATCCATTCTTACTGCCCCTGTCCCTATTAAATTTAAAGGTTATTTTGTCATTTAGAGTATTTGGAAAACTTGAACCTTGGCTTAGTTGGAAAGGGAATTTTCGCAAAGCAAATTCCTCTTTGCCTTCAATGAATATTTGGTGGTCTCCTATTATAACTTGGTAGGGTTCTCCCCTAGCTCTGGTGTAGTGGGTCGGAGAGTAGAGGTTCTATAAGTGTGGTATTGTTTCTATTTTTTATTTCTTCTCCTGACATACTAGGTGTTGGATACCTTCAAATTTTTTTTGTTAAATTCATAATTTAAATCCTGGTGATAGAGACACTTATGAGGTGGTTATTGATAGTATTCCATTTTCTATTTGGAGCAAACTACATAAGCATTTTCAAAAACCCTGGTGTTCAGATTGGTGTTGGTCTGGGGATTTTCTTGTTTTGTAATATAAAGCTCATCTTGGTTAAAAATGGCTCACCCTGCAAGTTCCAATGGTTGATAAGCTCACTCTGATATGGGACTTAGTATCTCTTCCTTCCCAATGGAATAAGAGGCTTTATATTGCTTGGGCTACTTATATTGAACCTAAACATTTTTTTTTGCTTGGAGCCTCTTACACCAAGGGTTACCTATTGGCAATAGGCTCAAGCATCTGGGTGTTCATAATCCCATTTTTCCATTTTGTGGATAGGCAAAATATTTATTGCATATTTTTTGGTTTTGTGATCGGGATCAGTTGACCTAGGAGTGGCTTCTTGAATTTTCAGACCTTTTATGCAGGAGGATTTTACTTGGGTGCATGCTATTTTGGATGACCCTATTGCTTTTTCCTTCAACTTGGGTGTTGTTTGGAATATTTTTAGAATTGGTACCCTATTTTATCTATGGAAGTCCCGAAATAGAGTTGTTTTTTCTCAACAAGATGTCGAGCGTGTCTTCTCTATTGCTGATAAATATAATATATTCTTTGATTGTTGGTTACAGATTCAAGTACAGGTGGGGTCGCAGTACTTATGTACCCTCATGGATCATTGGGGGAATGCACCCTATATTATGAGTCATGTGCCTCTTCCTTCCCCTTCCAGGTGGCAGTAATTTCTTGGCTTCTTTCTTTTTGAATGCATATTTGACACTATTTTGGTAGCTATTATATAGAATTTTACGGACTATTTTTGACACTCTTGTATACTTCTAACCACAGTGGTTAGTGTATTGGTTTACAGGGTGTGCTAATACCACCCACCAATTTTTGTATGATTAGACATTATTTTTATTAATATAAGGGCCTTTTCATCAAAAAAGGGTATAGGTTACGGTGGAATCACAGTCTCATACACTACTTCTTCCTTTAACCAAGTACCAACTAGAATATCCAAGGCAAATTTTGATTGACCATTTACTTCCTCATTTAGTTCTCTATAAATATTTTTATAATATATTTTTGTAAATGATATTCCTAATAATTTCACTTGCTCATAATGAGGCTTAAGTATCAAATTTTGCATCCCTTCTAAACTTGAAGCCCAATCCACCATCAATTTTGAGTCATCAAATACACGAATTTTTGTTATTCCGTGTTCCATTGCCATTATTAACAAAAATATTAAAGCCTTTCACTCTACCACATTATTGGTACCTTCACCAAGACTTGATTTGAAAGTTTATGATTTTCATCTTGATATAACACTCCTTCTACCTCACATCTATTTGGATTATCTTGACAATCTCCATAAAAAAGAAAGCCCAAGACTTTGTAATATATATTGTTGAACTTCCAACTTGTCTTATAACCTTTAATTTTGGGGTTTTTATTATACCTTCATAAGTATATTTGATCTGAGCTTGAACTTATATAGGTATAATTTTCTTACTCTCAAGCAACATAGCTTGTCAACCATATACCCCATGCCACTATTAATGAAATGCACTTGTATTCCTTTAAGCCCATGATTTTGAGTCATTGTTGCATATTATCGAATAAATTCTTTGTTGGCCACTATCCCTTCCCCTTAGTCATGGGTAGAATAGACCTTCACACTTCTCTCAAAAAATCACATTGAACTAGGAGGTGATCTACTATTTCTTCTTCCCTTTTCACAAACTACATTGACTTGGACCCTTCTAGGACCTCTTTTGTAGAACATCCAATGTCAATGCCTTCTTAGCTAAATCTAAACAAAAAGAAATTACGATTTTCAAGGGTTCTTTCACCTTCCAAATCCTACTCCACCACCAAAGGACCTCCTCATTATTATCTTCAAATATTGCGTTGTATCCTTCTTTAGTTGTAAACTATCCATGAGTTGGGTTCTTTGACCATACTAAGGAGGCTTCTTCTTGTTCCAGTCTTATAAAAGTCCTTGTCCCATACTTGATCCTTTGCTCAACTTCATTTCCTTCCCAAAGTAATTATTTTGTTGAACGTCACCCTCGAATCTTGATTCAGTAAATTTTTTTTGTCCATAGAGGTTGCATCTACTAATACATCGATACGTTGTCTATTTAGATGTTCTATTAAATTTTGAGATAGTTTGTAATTCCTTCCATTACTCAACCAAGGCTCTTTTTCTAGATTTACTTTCCTCTGATTTTCTGTTTTCCAAACCAAAAAATTTCCCACTAATGGAAAAACCGTCACTAATGCTTTCCAAATGATAGTTGCATTGGTCACTATCTTGATAGGAAATCTAATCCACTCTTCAAAGGACATGAGACCTAAGTATTTCTCCTTGATAACCTCATGTCATAATCTTTTACAAGTTATCAATCTCCAAAGACTCTTGGTAGCTAATGTTTTCCTGATGTGATGTATATTCTTAAGCCTCCATCCTCTTGCTAATTTAGGTTTGGTTAACTTACTCCATTTAACCAAATGCATTGCATCCTTCTCCCTTCTTCTTGTCCAAAGGAAATGGAAGCATTTCTTCCTTTTTTTCCCACTATTTTAATAGGAATATAAGTCATAGAGTGTCAAAATACTAGAATGACATCTAAAACTCATTTAACTAGTGTTAAATGACCTCCCAATGATAATATTTCGCACCATGAAGTTACCATTTTTTCACTTTATTGCATAATCAAATCCAATCCTAGTATCCATAAATATTTGACTTCACTATAAACCTCAAATATTTTAGACCTTTGGCAACGTCAATTAGATTGAATCCAAAAATCCTTACCATTGCTTCTTCTTGTTCTCGCTGTGTAATCTATTAAAAGTTATATCTGTTTTCGGAAAGTTCATTTCCATTCCTATGGCATTACAATATAAATCTAACAACTCTTTATATTTTAGTGCTTCTCTAAATTTGATTTTAAAAAATAATTTAAATAATTATTTTACATTATTAATTAATCAATGAATATTTTATAATTAAACTAAAATAAACTTATTTATATAAGATTGATAAATGTACTTAATATACAAAATATTTTAAATTGTAATATTAATATAAAATATTTCTCTAATAAAAGAATATAATTAATTATATTAAAATATTTCAAATTATTTGTACAATCATGCACTATACATTAACATTAACGTGTATGGATTCAGTCTTTGGTTCAACTGCTAGGACAGATAGTTGATATAACCCACACCAAAGTTCAAAGTTTGGCATTAGTTCAATTTGAGTTTTTTAAAATATATATATTATTATTTTTTTAAATAATTTTTTTATTCTAATGATATATTAAAAAACATCAATAGTTGATGTAGCCCAAACCAAAGATACCAAATAACTCAATATAATTAAATCAATGTAACAAAGAAAAACCACCTTTTAAAATCCTACTATCTATCTATCCTACTTTATCTATTAAAATAATAACAATGTAAATAAAACATAGTAGTAAATCCGTTCGGGCATGCTCCTAGTGAAACTGAGTTCCGTTGCAACATAATTTTTATGAGCCTGTGCAAAAAACTGCAGCAACTAGAACTGGAAACAGTGAATTTGGAATCTATATAATTACACGTCTAACCAAAACACAGACCTAAATAAAAGAGACGCATATTTTCGTTTCAATACACTCCGCTCCATAGCGTTTCACCGGCAAAGCACCACATGTCTTGTTCAGGTTCACATTGAGAAAACGGCAGCCCCTGAACGCCCATTTCATGGAGGTACTCATTCTGCGTCCCCTCCTGACAGACGAACTGATATAGACCCTCATCTGACTCCAATGGCCACTGCTCCCCTATTTTATTTACTCTTCTCGTCTCCGATTGAATTGGGTCCTCACACATCTTATCATAGATTGTTCCCAAAGGAAACAACGTTTCACCCCATAGCTCAGGGGATTCCATGCCAATGAAATCAGATTCATCAGACGGCAAGGCACTGCCATTGCCTTCAAACCCCATCAGAGGCGATGTATGGGCGAGGCTCTCTCTTTCCTTCTGGTCGTCGCAAACGACACTTACGGTACCCTCGTTCCAAGGATTACCAGATTTCCTTGAAGAATCAGGGGATTTCATGGACACATTCACCTTGTCCGCGGGCTTCTCTTCCAAATCCTCGCTGATCTCCTCCTTTGGAAAATTGAGTTTGGCCCTTTTTCCTCTGATCTTTAGAGCTTCACGATCATAAACTGCTGCAGCCTCCTCAGGGGAATTGTAAGTCCCGAGCCAAACTCTGGTACCTATGAAGGGATCCCTCACCTCCGCAGCCCATTTTCCGAAGGGTCGCTGCCTGATGCCTCTAAACCTATGACGTGGCTGCTGCAACTTCCTCTTCCTCTTCCTCTTCCTTTCATTATCCGCTGCACCTCCCTCTTCATCTTTCTTGTAAGGGAGATCGACCGCATCGAGTGGCTGAGAAAAGGCTTTACCAAGATTATATTCGCAAAATTTGTCAAAGTCGATGCCTAAATCTTTCGCAGAAACCCGTCTGCGATTAGTCGAACCCGATACAAATTCAGATATAATCGCCCCTCCGCACATTTTTACTTTAAAAAAAAAAAACCAATTCTATGGATGCTAATTGCAATTGCCTGTTGTTTCAGGATTGGCGATAAGGTGCCATTTAAAACCTGCACATTGTCTTATCTACACGTGGGCAAAGACTAAAATATTCCAACTATGTGTGGAATAGTAGAACAAGGGGATTCGACCCGAAGTTTGAGAAAGGAAAATCGACGTTCAGTCGCATCGTACATTATAACAACTCAAATTACGATTGGCCGAAAAGACAACACCAACCACAACTTGCAGAAAACCAGAGATAATCGTTGAAACCGCTACCAGCTTTTGCTAAAACATATGTGCGGTCCACCGTGGTTTAGGACTTGGCAATGCTCATCGGATTTCTGTTCAAACAAGCAAGTTTAAATTCATGCAAACTCTTCTTCCTTCTCTAATGACGTTTGCATGATGGAGTGGAACGCTATCTTAAATTGATGAAAGGTGTGTAGTTGAAATCCAAGAGATTTCTTGAGCATGCGTATCTCATAATTCCAATTTTATTGTACGACTTGCAGACGTGGTTGCGATAGACTTTGATTATTTTGATCGATTATTGTTATTCATTTTATTTTTATTTTTATTATATTAATTTAATTTAATAGAATAATATTCATAATGTAAAAAACTATTGAGTGGAATGAATGACAGCTTGAACATTACGATACAAGATCAATATATTAGGATATGACAAATTGTCCCACTCCATTCATTGCCTAGGGATGATAAAATAAGCTAAATACAAAAATATTCTAGACCAATAAGACCTCAAATTAATTAGAAAAAAACAAGTAAATAAGGGAGCTTTATATGTAATGAAGGTTATAAGTTTTGCATTATGTTCTACAAGATTATTTATACTATCCAGTTTCAGTTTCTAGTTTTATTTAAGAGATTCTCTGTCAAAAATTGATCCAATCAAAGTCAGTGGTGTCTTGTCCTAAAATTAATATGGTTCTAGTTTATTATAGAGTTGATTGAAGTATACTCTTTAACTCTAGCCACCTTGTTTATTCCATTAAAGTATGGAGATTATGTTTACGAGGGTTTTATTCATACTTCAAAGCATAAATTATTCATTCAAGTATTACATCGAGGAGGCAACATTCCAACTTAATGGAGGAAACAGGTGGGATGTTTTCAGGTCAATTATTCTATGGTTTTAATTGCCTCTAGGCGGAGGAGGAACAAACTCGATTATTCCATTCATTATGTGACACAGGTTATGACATGTCATTCTCTAACACTCGACTATTGGTGCGAGGTAACTTTCTCAAATGCTCACTAGTTTGGAGGTGTTTTACTTCTATAACCATATGAGATGCTCTACTTCCATGATCACCTTTTTGCTTTATAATAGATATCTATCTTTGTATTATATAATATAACATAACATTTTTTAGTCGGTGAGAAACTTTTACGACCAATGCTTAAGATTGAGTATTTCTATCTTAGCCATGGCTAAGTTTATTAATAGGGGTGATAAAACATACATGTCGTGGTTTGAACCTTAGACCTCCCAAAAAGGTGTTGTCCTCCCAAAAGTTTTTTATGTGAGAAATCTCCTACGCTAAATGCTTAGGACTGAGCATTCCCATCCCAGCCATGATGTAATGACCCACTCGTTACTCAACTCAAAACAATCTAAGAGAGAAATGTTTATTTTTTAAGTGCAGAATTCACAATCAAAGGTTGCACAAGTAAGGTTCACAAAATATTTCTATTTCACATAAGGCTTAACCACTTTTAAAATTGACCGCAACTTACAACACTCAAGTGCACAAGATTGATCAATATCCCATAGCTTAGAGTTCTTGTCTTTTGGGCTCCGACCCAAACACATGCGGGCTACAACCCAACATGTACATTCGAGCTACAACTCAGAATGTAAGAACTTGTTTGAGCTACAACTCAAACACATTCGGGATACAACCCAGAATGTTCTATTTCCAATGAGTGGTAGTTACCTCCTTGTAACTATCGTTTGGACTACAACCTATAATGTAATATTGAGCTACAACTCAAAAAATGTCCATTTAACCAATTTGGTAGTTGTCTCCTCACAACTATCCCAAATCATGAAAATATCTAGATAGGATACTGAAAAGGATATTTATAGCATTGTGCCGACACCTAAAAGTCGCACATTCTCCCTCTGTCTATTTTCGTGGTCGATCAATTTGCAAAACCCTCAAAAATTACATAAATTGACTAAAAATACTATTCATTAATCAAAATCACTATTCATCATCCTTAGCCCATTTGGGCTAACTAATCCCCTTCCTACGCTTAACCATAGGTCCTCATGTGAACCTCATGCCAACTCAACTAAGGTTGAAACCTTCACCATGGTCAAAAAACACTTTATGGTAAAAAAGTCAACATTTTTGTCAAAACATGCTTTATGGCTAATTACATGCTTATTTAAATCTAATCTTGATTTTAATTGAGCCCTCCACCTCACCTAGTCTACTTTGACTAATCTAGCCTTCCACCTCACCTATTATAGCCTATCCTAGCCCTGCTACCTCTCATCGAGATATTTCCCCACTTCACATCCTCCTCGGTCATAAATGAAAGATGGAAACTTTTGCACCTAAAAAAGCAATTTTTAATCCTAAGATATTCCAATAAAGGTGATCATTAATGTCAAATTGATATTTTTAGAAAGTCATCATTATTTATGGATGGGTGAGGGGTTCTCTCACCCAACCCCATTTATGAGCCAGGACACCTCTTTGGTGGACATCTCACCATTGTCACCTCACAGGGACACCTCATCCCCTTTATCTCACCTTGGCCCACTATAAATAGAAGGCCATTTTCACCTTTTAAAAAAAACCAACTTTTACATATCGAAACTCTGCCAAAATCATTACTGTCATTGCATCTATCACACAAACATCAATACGAACATCACAATCAATTTGTCACTTTCATAATATTATTTGTGAGTGAGATAGGTTGATAATTTTACCAAAAGTGCACTTTCAAAAGCTAAATCGGATAAAATTCAAAGCAGAAACAACTCCAGGACATCCAGAGAAGCCATATGATAAATCTGGTAAAAAAAGGATAGGTTCGCACTTTACATGTGCAACCAACTGGTTTGCACACTACGTGTGCGAACCTTTGCTACACGCACCAGGATCACCAAGAAAGGTAAGGATAGCTTAATTTACAGTTTTATGTTGTTTTTAGTAGTTAATTTCATGTTTTAAGCATATTTTATGAGTCTTTTGCCTTCATAACCATGTGGTTTGACTGAGGCAAACCCCCCAACACACTAATAGGATTTTGCAAGTTAACAGGTCCATCAAAGCACAAGGAAATATTCAACCAGTTGTGGCTCACGAGCAAGAAGCCTACCGACACTAAGGACTCAAAAATACTGATCTTGTTGCTTTTGTTCCAAATCCGAAAGGGCTTCCTTAGGGAAGACTCCATTGTAGCCTTTAGGGCAAATTTGTAAAAGGATATCACAGTGTAACCTCTTTTATGAATTCAATACAAATACAATAGATTATTTGATATTGAATGAATGTCTTAGCATATTTTTGGTAGTTTCATTCTAGCACGCCTGGTGGGACCCCCACCAAGCATTAGCTTAATCGCCTTCTAACCAAAAATTCTAGTTTATTTCTGTATGGCAGGTAGTTGTCATATTTGAAGAACCCCAAACCAAAAATACCATAAAATACACCTCAGTCCAAATTGTAAAAGGTTCACTGGTGCACCGGTGAGCCTCCAAAGAGAGTAGTGAGTACACACTTGGGCATGTGAATTCCCCAATCTGTCTCAAACTTGATACTTGATTCCCAGGTATTGGTTCAGACACCCACAACCAACGACAAGGTAAGTTAGAGGAGGTTAAGAGCCTCATGTTCCTAAGGATTTCATGCCCCCATACCTAGACCATAAATTATCTCTTGCCACGACATATGCAAGGTTAAAGCGTCCTTATATTTTTTGTGCAAAAAATCAATAGTTAGCTTATTTCCCTTTTATTTGTTTTCTTCAGGTATGTGCAAAATATTTTTAAGTATTTGGTCATCTTGTTAAACTTGAATTAAGTTTTTGTGAATATTCTGTGCAGGTACCTATGCTAAAACCACTCCAATAACCTCAAAATCATCATCAATACCCTAAAACCAGCTAGCTCAATCTTTGGATACCGGTTCACACATCAGGTGTGCGAACCACCTACAAAAGACAGGTTCAAACCCCACCTGTGTGAACCTTCCAAATTCACACAGTGTTGTACCATAGGGTACACTAGAGGCTTTTACATTTACATGGATGTAGGTATTGTGAAAATCTCTTGTTTGTTTTCCCTGTTTTAAAGCTAATCTTTCCTATTGGGCTATGAATTCCACAAACTCGCATCTTCCTGTTTGTTGTAGTTAAATTTTCGTGTGCTTTCTAGATTAACTTCATTCTCAGCAATTTTCCTTCATGTCATTTCCCTTTACAAGCATCTAGTTAGCTTTCATTTCTATACTTTCTCTTCATGTTCTTTCCATTACAAGGCATTAATTAGATTTGTTTCCAAGAAATTTTCCTTCCAAAATTAAATTAATTAGATTTCCCTTTCAAAAATCAATAGATCAAGTTTATTTTTGTACAAAACCAAGTAAATAGATTTTCTTTGAAAAGGCATCATAGCATAGTTTTATTTTGAAAAGGGATTTAGAGTAGATTTGCTTCTAAAATAGTACCACAAACAAACACCACACACTCACATCCTATTTAAATAGTGTAAGGAATTGAATTTCATATTCAGTCTGAATTGGATTTCATCACCAATTCAACACCAAAGTTCAGTGAGGTATGGGTTTACTCTCCATTGGCTCACCTCCAGATTAGTCACCATAGTACCCCTAGGTGGATCGTTTAGGTATTAATACGTGATCTGTCCTTCCCACTTCGAGTGTTGGTTATCCAAAATTCATCACTAGAAGGTACCTTCGAAGTGGGTAGTTTTAGAAAGCCCCTTTACCATAGGGATTTTCAAATAATTAGTGATCACAGCTGATCATTACTATGGATGCCTTAAACATGAGGTTTAATCGAAAGCATGCATATGTTGGTAGCACCACATTGACAACATGACCTCTCTTCATGAGAATTTATTTGACTCATTAGAGAATTTTGAGTCTGCCCCCTTTAGATACCATTTTATTGTACCAAAATGCATCTAGGTTTTCACTCGCTCTTTGGAAACATAGTTCTATTTTGTACGCTCTTGGGCATTGCAAAAGTTTCTATGCTACAACATACCTGATTCAAAAGTAGAAGTTCACCCATTACCATGAAGGATACATACTTTCATCAAAACACATGAAAAACTAAAAAAAAAAGAACATTTGCTTATTGGTGAGTCTCGCAAAAGTGGTTACAACAATATACCAAACGTGTTATAACACACTTATCAGTTTTTCCACAGTTTCACTTCCACACCATACACTGCACAATCTATATTTAGGAGATTTGCACCCCCAGTGCGATCCTCTTACACTCAGATTTATTTCGCATGATTTTGTGTGAAAACTTAGCTTTTAGGCTACAAAATTGCACTAAACAAGTCCACACAGCACACAGGTGGTCTCCACAACAAAAACATCACCCTTTATCACTATGTTTGATGGTTTGCAACCACTTGTGTGGACCTCCGGGTTTAGAGTGGTTCGCACCCCACCTGTGTGAACCTAGTTTTTAGGTTCCAAATTTCACCCATAGGACACAGACACATCACACAACACATATCTATCATTTTTTTCTCATTTTGAGTGGTTTGCACATCACCTGTGTGAACTTCCAATCTCAGAGTGGTTCGCACCCCACCTATACGAACCTATGTTTTTTGAAACAAATAATGTTCCAGCCAATCATAAGCATTTTTAGAGTTTAAATTTCACATATGTTGGTTGTTAGCATACTTTTTGCACACATCACCATGCCAGTTACGTGTAGTCAAACACGTGAAGCCCTTCATCGTTCCACTAAGGCTGCTCAATGGACTATAATGACCGTAGATGCCTCATCTTCTTAGACCACTGATCCACCTTCTGATTTTGAGCATGTTACTATTGTAGGTCCTCCTAACCTATTGACTAGGCCTTCTAATGAGTGTCGTCAATTATACCATTTAATCATTATAATTTTCAGTCTAGGGCAGTGTCCAATGGTTGTATGTGATAGCAGGGATAAGCAAATTGAAGGCCAGTCTACTCAGAAAATGGATTTATTGATAATATTAATCAATTTTTAGGGGTTTATGGTGTCACCTCTAACCCTATGATTTGAATTAAACTCCTAATTACATTTGCTAAAACAAAATTGCAGAAATTGAAAGCTTACAAAAAAAATGAAACTAATTACTCTTGCAGAATAAAAAATAATAGAAATGAAACCTATTTATGCTTACAAAATGGAAATGATAGAAAGTAACTCCTAATTACATTAACATAATTAAAATGCTGGAATGAAATGTTACAACAATGAAACAAAAAAAATTAATGAACACATGAAAATACCAAAACTAGAAATAACTGCTAAAAACAGGGAAATCAACTACTGTAGGAAATGCCAAGAACACAAAAGTGTTGCAAGATCTAAAAGCCTATACTAGGTGATCAACTACCATGCACAGACATCTATAGCACTAATACTACATGCATTTTAATATAGTTAACAAATGAAATGAAAATTGATAGGTTTCTGCTAACCTGTTGCAGCAAGAAATGAACAGAAACTATCAAAAGTTGATCCTTCTCCTAAGACTAGAAGTGGCCCTTGATTTTTGATCTAGAAGAAGGAAAGAAGACTGCTCTAAACTACCTAATTCTCACACATTCACTCAAGAAACTAATTGAATGGAGAAACTGCACCTTTTATCGATTATAACATAACATTACAGCAATGCAGGAGAAATCCTGCAAAATTACTGCTCTGCTACAACTGAAATAAATATTATATTCCTATCCTTCTATGCAAATTTCTATATGCTCAACCAAAATGTGATCTTGTTATTTATACTATGTTGTTACATATGTGGATTCGTTCTGTTATTGCTTTTCAAGGATTCAACAACTGTGATGAAGCTATCTTCTTGAAATGCAAGAAACTATTCTTTTGCAACTTATCCATTTTACTTACTAGGTGCAATCCATTGGAAGAAATGCATTGGAAAAGGTGAGAAAACCTCTCATACAAGTGTAACAATCTTTATTTCACCATTTTCCACCTTTTTGACCGTTCTATTGATAGTTTTAACCAAAACTAGTTCTACTCTGTTCATTTCGAAGCTACTTCTAAATATCAGATAGTGTAACAGTTTTGATGATTAACCGTGCACCAATTGCTAAGGATAATGGGTTTGATTTACTAGGTAGTCTTCTTAAGTCCTCAGAAGATAAATTCCATAAGTTTTACATGCTAGCTAGCTTTTACAAATTCCAAGCCATGTTGTTTATGCATAGCTGGCTAGAATTTATATGGTCAAACTCTGTTTTCTACACAGTCATACTAGTTTGAATAGGATTTGGCACCTTTTTATAATTTGAACAGGTTAGAAAGCAAGGAAAACAAATAACATGATCCTAGAATGAAATACACATTAACATACATTATTGCATATTCAAAATAAATGTTTATTTGCTAAGTAAATCAACTAAAATAGTGCAAAAAATGCAGAAAATGGTCAAAACAAAATACTATGCTCCTGAACATCTAAACATGTAAATAGTAATACATAATGCATTCAATCATCAAAATTAGCACAAAAAAATAGCATAAGGTCTATCAAATAGTTTATGAAATATCCAAAAATGGTCTATGAATGAGGCAATTTTTGGCCTCATCATTTTCCCCCCAACCTATTGTAATGCATGTCATCATGCATTATGTGAAGCCACAATAGCACAAAGATCTATGTCCATATTATGTTCTTCATAACTTAGTTTTCGCCCTGGAACCTGATAGTATCCTTTGATTGCCTGTATTTTCTTGAGCTACTCTTGCAACTGCTCATCTGGCTAGGGATCATTATCAAAGAAATATGGAATAGGGGTTATAACAGTTGGCAACCTATATCTCAACCCTACCCAATGATATTTTAGCTTGTGGATAATCTGCACTATGCCCTCTACTCTTATCCCAGACCACAACAAATTGTTGGGTGAGATAGGTTCCATTTTCTGAAGTGATATTGACAACTCTCCCCACCTAATCTTACAAGTTGATAGAGCATTACCAAAATGTGTTAGAATAAATAACAATCAGATTTTATTAATCAGCAGATTAAATAGACATTATATGCCCTATTAAGCCCGGAGGTTACGAAACCACCCGTGGCTGAAATAGGCACTGTTACAACAATAATGTAATAATAGTGCAAACAATAATATACGCTAACATCCCCCCTTATTACATTATTGGGGTAATAATATAACTACTAGCTATACTAACATCCCCCCTGATTACATCATTTTGCAATACAAAGAGAGCTGCGAAACAATTCAAATTTGACACGTGCAAGTGCCTTAGTGAAAATGTCTCGCAACTTGAGCATCGGTGGGAATGTGCCGAAGCTGAATTCGGTGCCTCGAAACTTCATCTCGAATGAAATGACATTGTGTGTCAATGTGTTTTGTTCTTTCATGATGGACTGGATTCTTGACTAGGTTCGAACACCCCGATTGTCGCAAAACAAGTGTATTGGAGATTTGGATGGATGACCCATACTTATCAGAATGCGATGCAACCATATCACTTCGCACACAGCTTCACGTGCGGCACGATACTCTGCCTATGTCCACGTCAAGGTGGCAGGAGGGGGTGCGCGGCCACCGCACGTGATGAAAAATCACGTCACGCGGCCGGGGAGGGTGGCCACCGTGATTTTATTTTATTTAATTTTTTTTTAATTCAATCATGGGGGGGGGGACCGCGTCCGCAATTTTTTTTTTTTTTTTTTAAATTCAAGCACGTGGGGGGGGTTCCGCGTCCACAATTTTTTTTTTTTCACTTCAAGCACGCGATAAATCACGTCGCGAATTTTTTTTTTTAAATCTCGCGGTGCTTGGGAAAAAGAAAACAGACCAGCGCTAGGAAAAATAGCGCACAGGGGGTCTGTGTTTTTTTTAAAACTATGCGTTCAGGAAAAAAAATGCACAATCGAGCGCTGGGAAATAAAATTTTTTCAGACCAGTGCTGGAAAAAAATGAAGCCTTCCGCTTCCTGCAAAACTTTCTCCAAGCAAACAGCGTCCGCCTCCTCTCCTCTTCTCACGTTACTGGCTCTGATGCCATGTTAGAATAAACAACAATCAGATTTTATTAATTAGCAGATTAAATAGACATTATATGCCCTATTAAGCCCGGAGGTTACAAAACCACCCGTGGCTGAAATAGGCACTGTTACAACAATAATGTAATAATAGTGCAAACAATAATATACGCTAACAAAATGTTGGTTACAAAAGACCTAAAAATTCATTACACAATCAGTAAGATTACTTATATGAATCTCTCTGATTCTATGCTCCCTCGTCATAGTGAAATGTTGGTTTATGGAGATCCTATAATTGGCATGGCTTCTCTTATTAGTAGTTCAGCTTTCAATTCCATTTCTTTGCTTACCTTTTTATCCTCCTTCCAATGCATCTGATTTTGCAATGTAGACATGAAAGCTCTCAACTAGATATCCCCTATGAAGATATGTGGCAAAAATGTTACATTCTCAGGTATGAAGAATTTATGCAAAAACAACTCACAAAGTAAGTTCTTTTGTTCCTTTGGACTATGCAGATATGTCTCTACAAATTCCTTAGTAGTGTCCAGTTTGTAAGAAAGACTAAAAATAATCCTCATTAACTGTCAGTGGAGGTATTTTTCTTTTAGAATCAAACTATAAAATCTTACAGGTCTTCTGCACTGGACTAGGTACTCTACAATTTGACAAAGATCCTGAACCTGTTCCTGCAACTTAGTTGTTTATGCACTTTGAGCATCAAGTTTTTGTTCCATAGATTTCAAGGATGCAATTTGTGCTTTCATGCCTTGAAATTTAAGCATCCAATGTGCTATGTCTTCATTATAACTTGTTAGTGTAACTGTTTATGGGGGTTTGGCTATCTACTACAATTTTGGAGGTAAGTCCACTTGTATGCTAATTTTTGTTGTGTCAACAGGGAGTAAATCTACTTGCACCCAAATATCTGCTGTTTTAATTTGAGGTGAACCATATGTAGTCAATTCAATAGAAACTTGAGGGGAATGCACATTTACCTATTCCTATACTTCCTCTTGTTCATTGGCATCCACTACTGCTTGTGATGTTTGTGTTTCTTTTTGTTGCAAATTATTAGAATGTTCTACAGAAGCCCCTGAATCTGTCATACTTACATCCTGCTAGAATATTTGTGTTGCTGTCTCTTCTATTTATACTCCTCTGATAGGTGATTCTTCCTCAGGCATGACTACCTCCCTATGCTCTTCTACTAATTCCAATAGAATTCTAGCCAACTCATCTTCAAAATTAGATTATGTAGGTTGTTGCTCCAGAGTTGACAATCTAGCCCTTAATTCATCTACCTCCTACTACAAATCATCAATAAGCTTATCATTTTCTTTGATATAGGCTTCATATTGTTCAATCCAACTCATATATGTCCTAATAACACTTCTAGAAGCACACAATTGTTCTTGTATATCTTCCTTTTCTTACTCTGCTATGAACTCTTCTTCAGAATCAGAATCAGAATAATCAACAAGTGAGATATTCTTTGTAGGCATTGATGTATCTATGTCTATAATTTTTGTGCCTACCTCTACATCCTTTGTGCCCATATATGCTTCTTCTGTGTCGATTTCCGCACTCTCATATACAACCACTTCTTGCAATATACCTTCAGCAATTGTATCAATATCTTTTGTCTATTATGCACTCACTTCCTAGGATAGTGATACTGCCTCTATATCCACTACTTCTTCCATTTGTTTTTGCTTTTGAAGTCTAAAGGACCTTCACAACCCCATAGTATATTGTTTGTGTTTGACCTTTTTAGGGGACTTTGGAACATATTATGTTAATTCTGGAGCATATTCTTCTTCAGGTGTTTCCTTCTCCATCTACCCTTCCCGGCTTGAACCTCCAATTTTCTCAGTGGGATGTGTTGTAAAAGCAGTTACATTTTTTGAAAATGTAACCCTCCTTTTTCCTACAGGACCAGAATTGGACTATTTCTCTCTTTGCTTCCTGGTCCTAGAGGATGGAGGTCCCTATGGTGAAGAGGAAATTTCTTTTTCAGAGGATTCAGTTTCAATTTCAGGTTCAGAGTTTTCAATTTCTGCTTCTTCTTTAGATTTAGGGCTTTCAACCTCCGCATCTTCTTTAGATTCAGGGTTTTTGGCTTCTAATTCATTCCATGCAGAGAAAAACCTGTCAAAACTTCTAGGGTTTCCCCTGAAATTATGTTTACAAATTATCTTAATGAGCCCATGGTATTTAGGAGTCCCTCTCCCTACTTGGTATCGTTTGGCCATATTTTATAACTCCTAGTATAAATATAGGGGGAGATTTACTCTGACTTCTGGGTTTGAACCACCATGCCTCAAATGGTTTAAAATTATAATATGATGTCCAAACAAAATGGAAAATTGCCTATCACAAGTTAGAAACATAATTACCATACTACTACTTCCCCCCAAGGGTGTTGTAAACTTGTTTGTTTGACCCCTTTGTAAACATTATTATTAAATTTGAAATTCAATAGGTCTATCTTGTTCCTCTCTAAACTAGTTAACTATTTTTGTTAGGGTATTTTTACCAGCTTTTAAAATTTTTAACCCTTACAATGGTAATTCAGTGATTTGAATCAATATTTGTTGTGTTACCTATATTGCCATGCCATTGACGCTTGTCTGGTTGTTTCTGAGAGTTCGTGTAAACTCTGCCTCCAAACCTTCGGAGTACCCATCAAAATTGTTTAGAAATGGTATCAATCCTCCTTTTGTGAATATGCGTAAGGATTCAAGATCTTTATGTTCAGGCTCAAATTTATTTTTATTGCCTCCCATATTCAATTCCTTGTGCTTTGTCTTCCCTCAACCGATCTAGAGTAAGTCATATTCTGGTTTGAATCGAATAATTTGCGTCTGAAGGGTTATAATATTTATGCTATGGAATTTAATTTTTCTTAGTGCATGAATCAACTTCAAAATGTGTCAGAGTATGTGAAAAATTAAATTCCCTTTTACTTGTCATGTGGAAGAATTATATTCTTTGTAGGAACGTAATTTATATTTTTTGGCTATTTGTGATTAAATGGTTACGACTTGGTGAGGTGGCAGTACTCATTGGCTTCATCATGTACAACGTGCATAGTTTTCTTCTGCTAAAGTGCCTTGTTGCATGTGCCAATGATTTTGCATATTACGAAGCACACAACAGTTCCCCATGATATTTTTCTCATTGTAGCCTTAAAATACGCAACTTGGAATGTGTGCCCTCATTTTTTATTTCCAACTTCAGACGAAAAAATTAAAAACATTTTCATGCCACATGAATTTTCGTCCTTTGCCCTTGCTCATTCTGGAGTTTATTTTTTTATTTCGACGTGTGACATTATTTTATTTATAAGGTCAAAAATCCTTCCTCATTTCGAAGCACAAAACCTTTTTATTTTGGCATTGTTTTTGTTTACAAACAACAATTTCGTTCCAGAGATTCCATCATTCTGAAGAAGCAATATTCTCTTTTTGGAGAATCACATTATTCCAAAGCTTTTTTAAAATATAGCATAAAATGTCTTATCTCCCATTGACTATATGGATATATTTTGGATCAAAACTTATGTTTGCTTTATGTACTAATTAATGACTTTACACACTACATACTAACTGTTTACAATATTTAAAATTGTAAAGGGCACATACCTGATTTAACCATTTATCTATATTTGTACAGATGGCTATTTCTATTGACTACCAATTGGATCTTCTACTGAATAAGACAGGTGCAGTTCTGAGAACAGAGAAAATAATGATTGTGAGAATAGATGGTACAATTGGTGAATCTGACAATGCAAACATTTTGGATAACCAGTTTTCATGCAAGCCAATTCAGAAGTGCCTCCTAGGATGTTTTCACTTTTTGAATTATTCATTTTTTCACTTTGTTTTTTAATTTTTTTTAGTTTTTTTTTTAATCTTGTCGAATCCATTGTGGAAGAATTGGTTTCTTCCAACATGAGTACATCCAATTGCTCCACTTTCTTTATAAATTCATCCTTAGTTAGTGGTGTATGGTAGATCCAAAGACGATGCCCATTAACCACTAACTTTTTTCATGAATCATCAATGGGTGAAAGGTGAACAACTCCATTTTCAAACACTTTTTTGATCTGATATGGTCCAAGCCACCTAGTCTGCAACTTCCCAGAAAAGCCTTCATAACGAGAATCAAACAACAAAGCCCAATCACCTTGCTAAAATTTTTGTTGCTGAATGTGACTGTCATGCACAACTTTCATTGTGTTTGAATTATCTCAGTCTGGTGCAATGCATCCATTCAGAGTTCATCCAATACATTGAGTTAAAAAATACAATCTTCTTGTGCCTATGACAAATAAATGCCTTCTTCTAAAGCATTTCAAAGTGTTAGTAATTCAAATTCAATAAATAAAAGAGGATTTTGACCATAAACTAGTTCATAAGGTGTAAATCCAGTGGTAGATTTCCAGGTAGTGTTGTAAGCCCAAACTACTTCAGGTAGTTTATCTAGACAATTTCTCCTATGGGAAGCTACTGTTTTGTTTAAGATTCATTCCAGTTCTCGATTTGTTACTTCAACTTGAACATTTGCCTGTGGGTGATAAGGTGAGAATTTTCTATGCTTGATTTCATACAATTTTGTGAAGGCTTCAACAATATTTGATGTAAATTGAGGTCCTTGATCTATGGTAATAGTGTGTGGGGATCCAAAACATAGGAAAATCTTTGAATACAGGAAATCCGCAACCTTTTTCTCTCGCACATGCTTATAAGCATGTGCTTCTGCCCATTTAGTTACATAATCAGTACACACCAAAATATGTACCTTACCTTGAGAAGGTGGATAAATAGGTCCTACAAAGTCTAACCCCCACCTCTCAAATGGTTATTTACCTACTTGAGGTTGTAATGAAATTTTACAGGTATAAGTAGGCTTTCCCATTCTTTGGCATGCATCACAATATCTGACATATTTCTTTACATCCTTATGCAGGTATGGCCAGTAGTATCCAGCACCCAATATTTTCTGAATTATACTTTGTACTGAATAGTTCCCTCCAAATTGTTCATCATGACATGCATGAAGAATGTCATACACTTCATCCTTGCGGATGCAGTTGCATAGAACATGGTCATGACTACATTTAAAGAGTAGATCTCCTATCCATTTAAAGGAAGCACTTTGCCTGATTAACTATTTATTTTTTTTAAGAGTGAAGTGAAGAGGAATTTTTCCTGTAGCTAAGTAATTAGCTATATCTGCAAACCATGGAGATTGTACAAAAATAGCAAATAATTTTTGATCAGGAAAAACATCTTCAACCAATTCCCCTATGTCTGTGTTTGGCAACCTGGACATAAAATCTGCCACTACATTAGCTTTTCCTAGTTTATTAACTATGGTGATATCAAATTCCTGCAACAGTATTAACCAGTGAATAATTCTTGCAGTAACCAGAGGTTTATTCATCAAGTATTTAATAACAGCATAATCTGTATGGATGAATACTTGATATCCTGTGATATAGTATCTGAATTTATTAATAGCATATACCACATCCAAGAATTACTTCTCAGTAGTGGTGTAGTTATTTTCAGCTCCTATCGAGTTTTTACTAATGTAATAAATGGCATAATGTTCTCCATTTTCAATCTGACCTAGTGCTGCTCCAATAGTAGTATTGGAAGCATTAGTTTGAATATGGAATGGTAGTTCCCAATTAGGTCCTCTCAACACAGGGGGAGTGGTTAACTTCTCCTTCAATGCTTCAAAATACTTTTGACACTCACTAGACCAGGTGAATTCAGAATCCTTAGTCAATAATGCAAACATTGGATTGGCTATGGTACTAAAATTTGCAATAAATCTATGGTAGAAACCAATATGTCCCAAGAAACTCCTTACATCAGTTTGAGTTTTTGGAGGAGGAAGGTTTTTGATGACTTCCACTTTCTTGGGATCAACCTTAATCCCATGAGAGGAAATATGATGACCAAGGACAATCTCTTCCTCCATCATTAGAAAACATTTTTCAGTATTTAAAGATAAATGGTATGTTTCACAACGTGTTAAAACTTGTTTAAGTTGTTTTAATGTATAATCAAAAGTTTCTCCACAAATTGTGAAATAATCCATATAGATTTCCACACTTTCATATGTCAAATCAGATAATATTTTCAAAACAACTCTTTGAAAGGTTGTTGGAGCATTACATAAACCAAAAGGCAAGACTCTATAAGCAAATGTTACCCAAGGGTATGTGAAAGTAGTTTTCTTTTGGTCTTTAGGTGTAACCTGTATATGATTATATCCACTGAATCCATCAAGAAAATAGATGAATTTCTTACCAGCAAGGGTATCTAACACTTGGTCTATGTAAGATAATGGGAAATAGTCCTTATGTGTGACCTTGTTTAACTCTCTGTAGTCTACACACACTCTCATTTTCCCATTTTTCTTTGGAATAATGACCAATGGAGAAACCCATCGACTATCTGAAATTGGATAAATAAACCCTACATCTAAAAGTTTTTCAATTTCTTCTTTGATAATATCTTTTAGAGCAAGATTCAAACATATTTGAGGTTGTCTCACAGGTTTAAAATATTTAGTGTATATCCTGTGTGTACACACATTAGGGTGGATTCCATTCATATCCTTGTAACTCCAAGCAAAAACCTGAACATGTTTCTACAGAACATCAAATAATTTTTCTTCCTGCTCATCAGTCAGCTAGCTATTAATATTTAGAATTTTACCTGGCTGTACTTCTATTTTTTTAGTCCCTAGATGAATGGAGTTGACTGCTCCATACTTGTTGATCAAATAATTTAATGGACAGTTATGTGGTTGCAAAGTATGAAATACTCTAGATTCTGTTTCAAAAGTAATACTTGATGGAATCATTCTTTGTATCGAACATGTGAAATAAGTAAGAAGATGTTGATGCCATCCATGTGGTAGTGTGAAAGAGTTTTCTTGTATTGGAATTGATTATAGATGTTCTGAGGTATGTTCTTCATCCTTCCAAAGTAAGCGATGAACAAGGACTTGATCATCTTTAAGTCCTTATTCCTATAATGTCTTAACTAGGATAGTTTCATCCTCAAAGATTTCTCTTTCTTGTGATTTGAGTTCCTTGATATGTTCCTTTACTATTATTGTGGCCAAAGTGAAAACAATTTTTTCCCGCTCTTCATCAAACTCAAGAAACCATATCTGTACAGAAAATTTTGTTGAAGGTTGGGCAGGTGGGTAAAGGGAAATATTTTTAAGATCAATGCCATTTGAAATAGTCATTTCCCTAGATCTGCAATCTATAAAAGTAGCTGCAGTGGCAAGCCAAGGCCTTTCGAGAATTATGGGATAGCCATTAACAAAATTTATAGGCTGCAATACTAGGAAATCTATAGGATATTCCCAAGAAGAGACTTCTATGAGAATATATTCCAGTATTCCTTCTGGTTTTGCAACTGAACTATCAACCATTTCTAAGACTATAATTATAGGAATGAGATTATTGAGCTACATTTTTTGCATTGTATCTTTAGTCATCACATTAATTGCAGCTCCAAGGTCAATCAATAAATTTGGAATTTGTATTAGCCCAGTAGTGATTGTGACAACTGGACTTTCTAGATCACTATATTTTGGAGGAACAAGTTTTCCAGATAGAAGGTCAGCAAATTTCCATTCTACTTGCACAATTTTAGGAAATGCCTTCTTCTTTCTGCCAGGTTTCTGAATACACAACTCTTGAATGGTTTGATTGATTAATGACACATCCTTAATTGCTTACAACAAAGGAAGGGATATAGTCATTTTCTTAAGTTTTGTGACTACCTTTGATTCAGGGATAGTTACAATATTATCAAACCTTTTAGGATATGGTATCATTCCTACAGGGGGTACATCTTTCATCTGCACATTTTCTAATTTTTCTTTCTCCTTTTCTAAAGTTATTGCTAACTGTTCAAGGATGGAAGAGTCTTGTTTTCCATAAATTTCTTCAATGGTGGGTGGAGCAAGGTCAGGTAATACCTTTCCTGAATGTAATTGGATATTACTACAGTCGAGTACATGTATTATAGTAGTTTCTATAGACTCAGCTCTATAAACAGGGGTTTCTTGTTTGGTATTATTTGGGTTAGCCATAGGCTGAGATGGAAGTGGAGGTTGTTTTACATGTTTTGCCTATTGTGGTTGCACTCTTCTCTAAAAATTTTGATTAGGAGTAGGTAGCAGGTGTTGGGTTTGTCCTTGATACCTTTGCGACCCTTGATATTATGGGTGTTGTTGTCCCCATATTTGCCCATATTGTTGATTTTATGTCCAAGATGGATTAACAGGATTCCAGGGTGGATGTGGCCAATCTTGGGGAGATGTCCAAGATTGATTCCAAGGTTGTGAAGGTGGTTCTACATATCCCCATGGCATATTCCAAGTATTTTGTCCCCAACCTATAGGAAAGCAAGGGGTATTTTGATATTGTGAAAAGTTACCTCCCTGCCTTTGCCCAATAACATTAAGTTCTTCAATATGAGTTTCCAAAACGTTTTTGAGTTGAGGCAAGAGATGACATTTATCAGTCATGTGCTCTTTTGAGAAAATGCCACAAATAGTTGAGATGGAAGTTTTGTTCAGGGGATAGTCCTGTAAGGCATGCTTATTTCTACATCTTGGGAAATAGATAGCCAAAGGAGGTGTAGAGTTAGATCTTGCATTTCTTTCCCCTAATGCAAAATTTAATTGGACAAGAATATCAGTTTTCATGTTATCCATTTCCTCCATTAATTCCTTCATATCATTAGTACCAAGACTCTACTTCTTCCTTATTTTCCTAGTGCAAGAATAATTTTTGCATAACTCTACAATATCGTTAATCTCAAGCTGGTTCACATATGCTTTTCCCATTAAATTTAATACTTCTCTAGAATCATCTTGTAAACCTCTCAAAATTATAGTATTCAGTAGGTCAAATTCTATAGGACCACATCTCTTTTGGATAAAGGTAAACCTATCATGACAGTCCTATAAATTTTCATCCTCCTCTTGTTTAATATGAAATAATTCATCCTTTCTATTACGTACTCTACAATACTCTTGATATTTATCCAAGAATACCGTTTCCATTTATTCCCAAGTGCGAATTGAATCATGTTCAAGAATCATAAACCAACGTAAAGCTGCATCTTTAAGTGTAGATGGAAACAATTTTAGTTTTTGATTATTATTTACATAGTCATAAGTTTGACATAGAAAATTAAATTCAAACAAGAATTGGTTAGGATCATCAGAGACAATTCCCCTAAAATTTGGCAATACAGAAGGTGAAATTGTTTTCGTAGGAGCATTCTGAGTAGGATTCAGCTGAATAGGATATTCAAAAGTCCTAGTAGGGTTTTCACCTAGAACTATAACATCCCTATATCATTCTTATACCATAGTGTCCCTCTCACTCTTGAATTCTACAATTTATTTAGATGGACTAGGTCCAAAGAGATGTCTATAAGCAAGTGCTTCTAAGATTTCTTCTTCCAAGGGTCCCAATATTTTTGCTGATGAAGAAGATGATTCTCGTTTAAATCGTTCAAGAATTTCATACACAGGAAAATCTGATTGTGAAGAACATATTTTTGTGAAATAGATGGTTCTTCTAATAAACCTCCCTCTTTCATCTCTTGGCCTATGCATTCATGCTCATTTGATGAATGAACTGAAGTACATGTTTCCAAGAATTGTTACTTGTATTCAAATAAAAATTCTTGGCCTACTTTACTTCTCTTAACAAAACCTTGGTGTCCCTGACAACGAAACCAAAAATGATGAGTGTTGTCAATCACACTATTTAATAAGTATAATTGTCAGTCTAGGGCGGTGTCCAATGACTTTATGCGATAGTAGGGGTAAGCAACTTGAAGGTCAGTCTACTTAGAAAATGGTTTTATTGATAATATCAGTCAGTTTTTGGGGGTTTATGGTGTCATCTCTAACCCTATGAGTTGAATTAAACTCCTAATTACATTTTTTGAAATAAAATTGCATAAATTGAAAGCTTACAGAAAAATGAAACTAATTACTCTTGCATAATCAATAATAACAGAAATGAAACCTATTTATGCCTGCAAAATGGAAATGATAGAAAGTAACTCCTAATTACATTAGTATAATTAAAATGCTGGAATGAAATTTTGTAGTAATGAAACAAATAGAAATCAATGAACACAAATGAAAATACCAAAACTGGAAATAACTACTAAAAATAGGGAAATCAACTACTGTAGGAAATGCCAAGAACACAAAAGTGTTGCAAGATCTAAAATCCTATACTAGGTGATCAACTGCCATGCACAGACATCTATAGCACTAATACTACATGCATTTTAATACATTTAACAAATGAAATGGAAATTGATAGGTTTCTACTAACCTACTATAGCAAGAAATGAACAAAAATTGTCAAAAGTTGATCCTTCTCTTGAGCCTGGAAGTGGCCCTTGCTTCCTGATCTAGAAGAAGGCAAGAAGACTTATCTAAACTACTTAATTCTCACACATTCACTCAAGAAACTAATTGAATGGAGAAATTGCACCTTTTATTGATTATAATATGACATTACAACAATGTAGGAGAAATCCTACAAAATTACTGCTCTGCTACAACTGAAACAAATATTCTATTCCTATAATTCTATGCAAATGACTATATGATCAACCAACATGGGATCTTGTTATTTATACTATGTTGTTACATATGTGGATTCATTTTATTGCTGCTTTTTAGGGATTCAACAATTTTGCTGAAGTTGTCTTCCTGAAATGCAGGAAACCATTCTGTTGCAACTTATCCATTTTACTTGTTGGGAATAATCCATTGGAAGAAATGCATTGGAAGAGGTGATAAAACCTCTCATATAGTTGTATCCATATTTATTTTACCATTTTCCACCTTTTTTACCATTCTGTTGATAGTTTTGATAAAAACTGGTTCTGCTCCGTTCATTCCAGAGTTACTTTGGAATATCAAGCAGTGTAACAGTTTTGACGCTTATCCATGCACAAATTTCTTAGGATAATGGGTTTGAATAGCTAGGTATTCTTCTTAAATACTTAGAAGATAAATTCCATAAGTTTTATGTGCTAGCATTGACAAATCCCAAGCCCTCCTCTTTATGCACAGCTGGCTGGAATTTGTATGGTCAAACTTTGTTTTATGCACAATCATACCAGTTTGAACAGGGTTTGGCATCTTTTTGTAATTTGAATAGGTTAAAAGGTAAGGAAAAAAATAACATGATTCCATAATGGAATACACATTAACATACATTATTGCATATTCAAAATAAATATTTATTTGCTAAGTAAATTAGCTAAAATAGTGCAGAAAATGGTTAAAACATAATACTATTCTCATGAACATCTAAACATGTATATAGTAATACATAATGCATTCCATCATAAAAATTAGCACAAAAACATAGCATAAGGTCTATCAAATAATTTATGAAATATCCAAAAATGGTCTATGAATGAGGCAATTTCTGGCCTCATCACCTTTTGCCCCTAGTGCTAGCCCCACATCCCATATGGCATCTTTCACTCCATCCCACCTCTTGGATGAGACCTTCAAGGAGACCCCTCCCTTGGAAGATCTCTCCTCTCCAAACCCCCAATACACCTATTTCCAGCATGTCGTATATATCCCTCTTGGCTTACCCATACCGGTTATGGTGGCGGATGAGTTCACCCCACCTACTTCACCTTCTACTACCCATCCATTCCTCGAGCATTCCTCCCATCCACTTTTGGGAGATGACTCTGGTCTAGTTGTTTCTCAAATTATACCTGATGTTGTCACCACTGTCCAGATAGTTGGTATGATATCCACACCCCCTTCATCCATAGACCCTCCTACCATACCTTCATCCCAAATCCCACCATATCAGTAGGCTTCATCGAGTTACCAACCTTCATCCTAGCCACCTTCCTTACTCCCACCTTAGCACTATTCACACCCATCTTAGTATTACCAGCTAACATCACCCAATATATCCCATCCCTTATTGCAGGTTCACCCATAGTAGGCATCTTCATCCTCGTAGTTGCCTCCTTTCACACCATAGTTCACCTCCTATCCACCTACCATCTACCCACCATTCTCATCCTATGGACCCCCATCGACTCCTTCATCATCATTTCACTTATCGCCTCCACCTTCCTTTTGCCCCCCCACCACTGAACCCCGCTTATCAAGGTCATCCACCTCGATATTCGGTTCATCCTGAGTCCCTTCTTACCATCCCATCAGTACCCCCTTCATCCTCATTAGTTCCACCTCCATATTCACACCAGTCCTCTTTTACCACATCGACATCTCTTCCACCCCCTCTTCTACACCACCCACTTTCTTCACTTCACCACCCACATGGTCCTCTACCACTACTGCTCAGGTGCAACCAACTTATCCATATGCACAACAACAGTAGGTGCCCATGCCTACCCAATATATCTTGGGTATTATGATCAGCAGTAGCAACCACCTGCCTACCAATATTCCTATATCTCACCCCATCCATCTCAGGTTCCTATCCCATAATATCAGACCATGGTAGCGCCTGATCCAAACCATGTTACTTACTATCATCCATGGGAGGAACAACAGTTGCAATATCCACCCCATCTAGATTATTTACAACCATCATCATAACCATTACCTACATCCACATCATCACCCCCATTTCTAGATCCACCAAATACTACCATGGTGCTCTCTAGTGAATTTCAAGCCATGTAGGAGTAGATTCGTACATTGGATTTGCGCACGACTGGTTATGGGCCTCAAAAACCCACATATGATGAGTTGTGCAATGAACCAATTCACCCATATGTTCCTATCCATCCATATCCTTACTGATTTGAGATCCCTAAATTTGACAAATTTAAAAGTAAGGAAGATCCTAGAGAGCACCTTAATAATTACTACTTTGCTTGCTACCAGTTGCATGGTAGTGATCCCCTTATGCTTCATATATTTCCACTTTCGCTTGGGGGACAAGCATTAGATTGGTACAACCATTTGCCTCACCATAGTTTATTCACTTTTGAACAATTGGCCAATCTATTTCTAGAGCACTTCTCGATTAACATCAAAACCAAGCTTACCTTGTCCGATGTCTATGCTTTACATCAATGGGATGATGAGCCTATTACCAATTTTATCACCCATGGTCATTCATGATCTTGCCTTCCTCTCCCACCTTTAGAGCTCGTCAAACTCTTCGCCAAGAGTTTTCATAAACAAATCTCCCAGACATTGCAGATTCATCATAGTCGAACATTTGAGGAAGCCATTTCCCAAGCCAAAGTCATCGAGGACATCAAGGTCCACATGGGAAAAATCAAGTTATATCAAAAGCAACCCTACCCCACCAATTACCACTACAACCACCCTCCATATGTACCACCTACCACCCGACCACCCCAAACCAATCAGGTTCTTCTAAATTCTCCATATCCACCACCGCAAGTGGCATCTACGCAAGCTCCACAACCCACTCCCCCATGATCTCCTCAAAACAAATACCAAGCCAATCCTCCACTCCTTCCCACTCCACACCCAAGAAATCCTCCACCACAATCTAATCCATACCAAGGTCGCAACCCATGTCCACCTCACCCTCCATGCAATTGGATGCCTTTATCTGAGCCCATGCCCGCTCTATTCTGTAGATTAACCGAGGGAGGTCTCATCACTTTGCCAAATGTCCAACCTCTTGATCCAAATCATCCTCTCCCGTGGGACCACAATCCATAGGCTTTCTGTGATTACCATTGACAACATGGTCACACTATTGATTCATGCCATATTTTTTCCATGTCGTGCAAGACCTTATCGATCGAGGCACTATTCAAGTCTCAAATCCCCTCACACCACAAAATCAAAACTTGGGGATATATCAAAATCTATTACCCAAGCATGGGGGTAATCCACCTCAAACTGATCCATGCCAAGTCAATCATGTCAATCGAGGTCCTTCCCAGTAGGGATTTGTGGGTATGATCAATATCACCACTCGCAATCAATGCTATCCACCCCTTGCAACCACCCAACAACCCTCCACCACTCAACAACCACCCGCCACAACCTCAATCATTACCCCACCAATTCCTCCACCCCTTTTGTGAAATGTCATCACCATCTGTGGTAGTATTTCCCATCAGCTCTGCACCATCCCTGCAAGGTTATCCATCTACGACCTCCTGCAGCAGTCCCAACCTCACCATGAAGCCCTTGATTCTATCCTTCACTCTCTCGATCTTGAGACCCATGATGCAGATGCCTTTGCCAACTTTATTGGCAATTTTCAGAGATGCCTACAACCTTCTATCAGCTTCCATGACCATGAAATTATAGAAGTTGTAGGTGAGGGAGTGGATCCCCCATTGCATATTCAAGCCTCCATCAACGTCGTTACCTATAAGAATGTTCTCATTGACACTGGTTCATCCATCAGCATCATCTCTACCACCACCCTAGGCCACCTTCACCTTCCTCCTTCCCATATCACCACTCCATCCATGGACCTTCGAGCCTTTGATGGCTCAATGCATCCCACCCTTGGTACCATTGTCCTTCCCATCAAGGCGGGTGCCAAAACCATTTCCACTCTCTTCCATGTTATCGAAGGTGAGATGCAGTATAACATCCTCTTGGGATGCCCTTGGATTCGGGACATGCAATGCATCCCTTCCACGCTCCATAATTGTATCAAATATGTCCATAATGGCTTAGTCCACTACATCCCTATCGACGGTGATCCATTCAAATTTTGCAATATCATCACTCTTCCACCCGGTCCACCCTTATCATCCACCCAATTCGCCCCTACCCCACGTTGGTCTCTTGATAACACGTATCCATCAACTTCACAATCTCATATTCCACCACCTGATCTAAGCAACATCGCATCAACCTCCTCCAATCCACCTCAACCTTCCAGCACACCAGCTATTCCTACATTTTCTCATCACCCCTCCTCGCCTTTCACACCACTTCCTCCATTTACCTTTTCTACCACACCTTCCACCCCATCTTCATCTAACAACCCACCTATTCTTCCCACACCTCCTGCATCTTCCCACCGCTTTGTGCCCCACTCGACATGGACATGGGTAATCTCTAGTTCACCCACCACTACTTCCATCCCCACTTCCCAATTCACCCATGCCAATCATCCTATCACTGGAACACCTACTGAGTGCTATGAGTGGACACAACGCGCCACTCGACTTGATGACCAGTTAGCTCAATCCGATATTTCTGCTTCAACCCCCTCACCCTCCAATCCACCTACACCAACTCCACCACCTAGCAGGGGTCCTCCCCTCCACCTGAGCATATGGTCCCTCCTCATGTCTCAATACTCATGACCACCCCAGGTCTTGGTGAGTATAACATAAGCAATGCTCGGGTCCTTCCATCCAACATCCAATCCACCCGTGACTTTGGCTGACCTCATGATATACCCTTGACTATTGGGGTAGTGGTTCCTTTAGGTCCTCTCGATAATTGCATGAATTTTGTATATGGGGGACTTGACTCATCCGTAGAACCTCCAACACCTCCACCACCACAAACCAGATTTTACGGTAACCTTGACCACATGTCCAATCCCAATTTTTCCTGGCATTA
Source organism: Wollemia nobilis (assembly GCA_028583015.1). Classification (NCBI taxonomy): domain Eukaryota; kingdom Viridiplantae; phylum Streptophyta; class Pinopsida; order Araucariales; family Araucariaceae; genus Wollemia; species Wollemia nobilis. The sequence continues at coordinate 1,259,958 of JAQPPZ010011065.1, read as the reverse complement.
TCTATGTATGTATAACTAGCATGGGTATGGCCTAGGGAGATATGAACAGGGGTGTCGCACCTATATCCATCCTCCCTCATGCAAACCTACCGACCGATCCGGCATTGGTTACCATCCTCCAACAATCAGTACACTCGAGCATGAGTTGCAAAATCTGGATCTTGATCCTGTGGACCTTCTTTTTGATGAGGAATTTGAGCTTAATATTCTGATACATAGTTCTTCCCCACATTCCATAATTGATATTCCATCTACATTCTTTCCACCATCCCCATCGCATGAGCCTCTCTCTCCCCATGAAGTTGAAACCCTTGCTCACCACTTCACCACCTTATCCCTTGATCCACCTTTACCAGAAGATCCTCCTTCTTCACCCCCACCCACTATTCCATTCTTCCCCATTCAAGAACTACCACCACCTCGTGGCCCACATTCTCGTTCCCCCTCACCACCTATGGTGTTAAACCCAGGTCACCACCAACCTTTTTTGGATTCATTGCTATCCTCATCTGATTCATCACAACCCTCATCACCTACATCTCCCTTATCTAGCACTTCGGTCAACATGATCTCTATTGACTTGTATGCTCTGCTATGATATCCAAACCATCCCAATTACATCCCCCCACCTATCCCTAATTTTATTGCTCTTGATGATATCTTTGAAACCCCCACAACCATTGAATTCCTCCCAACACCACACATGTTGCGATCCACCAATGCACCATTACCCTCCATCCCACCTCACCTCCCATGGATTAATCATACATATATTTATCTAGATGATGAATTCTAGCTCCTTGAACTCCATCGATGACCTTCACCTCATCCCCACACCTACTCAACTCCATGATGGTTCTCACATGCTTGTCGAGGACACTATTGAAGTTGACATTGGCAATGATCCGAAACACCCTCACATCGTCTACCTCATCGCCAACCTATCCGAAGAAGAGCATGTCCTTTATACCAATTTCCTCAGATACTACATTAAGGTGTTTGCATGGTCCTACATGGATATGCCTGGCCTTGACCCATCGTTAGTCATGCACAACCTTGTCCTGGACAACAATGCCAAACCTGTATGAAAAAAGTTGCACCGCATGCATCCTATCGTGGCGCTTATTGTCAAAGAGGAGTTACAGAAACTCCTTGATGTAGATTTCATACAGCCTATCGATTACCTTGAGTGGGTTTCAAACATGGTTCCCATCGAAAACCCAAGGGGGGTATCCGCATTTGCATCGATTTTAGGGATCTTAACAAAGCTTGTCCCAAGGACAATTTTCCACTCCCTAATATTGACACTTTGGTCGATGCTATAGCCGGACATGAAATACTATCACTCATGGATGGTTTTTTAGGTTATAATCAAATTCGTGTCAATCCAGATGACCAACATAAGACCTCTTTCATGACCCCCTAGGGGAATTTTTGTTACAAGGTCATGCCCTTCGGCCTCAAAAATATTGGGGCAACTTACCAATGTGCCATGACCTACATATTCCATGATATGATGCACAAAACTATCGAAGACTATGTTGATGACCTCATAGCTAAATCCAAAACCCATGGTCAACATCTTGAGGACCTACATCAAATATTTGATCACCTCTTGGAACATAATGTCCGATTAAATCCAAAGAAATGCGTCTTTGGTGTCACCACTAGAAAAATATTGGGTTTCATCATTTCATAAAAAGGCATTGAAGTAGATCCTACCAAAGTCCAAGCTATTCTTGACATGCCTCCCCCTACGAATCTCAAGCAGTTACGTGGCTTACAAGGTAGAATTCAATCCATACGATGATTCATCGCCCAACTTTCAGACAAGTGTCAGCCATTCAATCATATTTTACAAAAGGGGGTCCCATTTAAATGGGATAATAAATGCCAAGCCACCTTTGATGACATCAAATCATACCTCACATCTCCACCCATCCTCATTCCACCCCATCTAGAATGCCCATTCCACCTATACATTTCCACTACTGATGTCGCATTGGGCATGCTTCTTGCTCAAAAGAATGAATGAGACCAAGAGCAAGTTGTATACTATATCAGTCACACATTGATTGATTACGAGATATGGTATGCTTACATGGAGAAACTTTACCTTGTCATTGTCTTTGCCACCCAAAATTTGTGACACTACATGATTAACCATACTACCTACGTAGTTGCCCATGATAACCCACTTTGCTACATGATGGGTAAGAGCTACCACAATAGTCGAACGACCAAATGGATCATGCTCCTCATAGAATTTGATCTCGAATTCATCAATCAAAAATCCATCAAAGGCCAAGTCATTATTGATCAGTTGGCTGAGGCCCCATTACCAAGTGATGCACCATTGCTTATCCAACTTCCAGATGACTCAGTATTTCATATAAGCAAATTCAAAGAACTAGTAGATCCTGAATCAACTATTGAATTGACCCTATTCTTTGATGGCTCTCATTGCACACATGTTGGGGGTGCAAGAATAGTATTTTTCACACCACAAGGGGAGCCTCTCCCTTTTCCTTCAAATTAGGCTTTCCCTGCACCAACAACAATGTTGAGTATGAAGCTCTTATCCTTGGCCTAAAGCAAGCACTCTCCATGCACATTCATCACCTGGACATATTTGGTGACTCCCTCCTCATTGTAAATCAAATCAAGGGAGAATGGCAATGTCGTTGCCCAATCTTGCAACAATACAAATAAGTAGTTAAAAACTTATTGGCCCAATTTGAATGGTATGACATCACCGCTACTCCACGATCCACAAATCATTTTTTTGATACCATGGCCTCGCTAGGCTCACTCATTCCATAAAATCCACTTTCTGACACAACTCATGTGTCCATCCACACCCTTTTCCATTCTACCATTTCCAACAATCCACCTCCTCATGACGATGGCATCAATATCTTCGAAACTCACCCACATGACCCATGGTTTTCCCAAGTCAAGGATTACATTAAGCTCGGTATTCTACCACCTGATCTAAATCATACTCACAAATGAGCTTTTAAATTGTGTGCCATTCACTATACATTGCTAGGTGATATCCTTTACAAGCGAAGTTATGATGGCATTTTATTACGTTGTCTTGAGCCTTTCGAAGCCCAATGCATCACTCAAGAGGCTCATGATGGTACTTGTGGTGGCCATTTTAGTGGCATGGCCATCACCAAATGCATTCTATGAATGGGCTATTACTAGCCCACAATGGAACATGACTATTGTGCCTATGTCAAAAAGTGTGTTAAATGCCAACATCATGCCAATCTTACACACTTGCCTTCTCAAGCTCTACAACCTATCCAATCAATGTGGCCCTTTTCACAATGGGGCTTGGATCTCATCGGATAAAATCACACCTGCATCATCTACCAATCATAAGTTCATCATTACTGCAACTGAGTACTTCACAAAATGGGTTGAGGCCATCCCTCTAGTTCAAATGATCGGTCCCAAAATTGTTGATTTTATCACTCAACACATCATTTGTCATTTTGGCATTCCATCCAAAATCATCACGGACAATGGCACTCCATTTAAGAATAAGAATGTTCATGCACTATGTGAAAAATTCAACATACAACATAGTTTCTCTACTCCATACTACCCATAGGGTAATGGCCAAGTAGAAGCTACAAACAAAACCATTTGCGCCATTCTTCACAAAACCATTGTAGAATCACATCGTGATTGGCACAATCAAATACCATTAGCACTATGGGCCTACCGTACTAGTATTCACACTCCAACTAGGGCAACCCCATTTTCTCTTTATATGGTGCTGAGGCCATCATGCCCTTGGAGCTTGAAATACCATCTTTACGGGTTTCCATGCAAGAATTCATTGATGATGATACAGCTCGTCAGGCTCGACTTGACCAATTGACCTTATTAGATGAACGTCACATTCATGCTATTGAACACATGCAAGTTTATCAAGACCATCTCCGACGTGCCTACAATTCCAAGGTACACCAACATGAATTTCAAGTTGGAGACTTAGTCCTCAAAGAAAACCAACAAATTACTAGCCAACCATGCCATCTCCATGACAAATTTGCACCTAATTGGCTAGGCCCTTACATGGTTACTCATAAGTTTGGATCTGGGGCATATCATCTGGCCATGTTGGAAGGTATTTCAGAACTTGAGCCCATTAACATTATTCATTTACGAGCATTTTATGCCTAATTGTAGGCATTACAACTCATCACCACTTGTATATATGTATATAATTCAAAACAAAATCCAAAAAAAACACACAAAAACAACATCATCATTTTTGGCATTCTATGGCACTACTTCCATTTGCATTTACATTTAAATCTACTTCATTCATCTCTTTCCTTTCTTCCCTCTTCCCTCCCCTTCTTCTATAATGAATGTTGTATGGTCACACTTTGAGCGGCTACATACCTTTCATTCTCTCCCCCTTCCCTTTGGTTCTTTTTCTTTTCTTTCTCTTCTTTTTCTTATCTTATCCTCTTTTCTTCTAAGTTACTCATCAATGTTGTATGGTCACGCTTTGAGCGGCTACATACCTTTGATAGGTTTCTTTTCCTCTTTCTCTTATATATTATTTTTCCTCTAAGTTACTCATCAATGTTGTATGGTCACGCTTCGAGCGGCTACATACCTTTGATAAGTTTCTTTCTTCTCTCCTCCCTCTTCTCTCTCTCCTCCTTTCTTCATTCTTTTCTTTATTTCCATCACCCATTCAACTCACGCCCCATTCCATTGTCCATAACACTGGGGCAACCTTGCACATAAATTCTCACTTTTTGCATCCATATAGGCATCTATACATAATCATTGTAAATACCATGCGAAGGGAATTAAACATGCACATGCTAGCACACCAGTGTGATGCCCAAACCCCTTTTTAGGAGACAGGATTATTGAAATGTTTTGAGTGCTTCACCCATAAATAGTTATATAATCAACCACCATCCAAAGTTGGCACATTTCAAAAACATTTCTAGACTTCCCTTGGTTACCTTGCTCTCATTCTTGGATTTACTCACACGTCCTACACACTAACTACATTTTGGAAATAGGACTAGCTACATTGCATGTTGATTGATGCTTAGAAAAAATCACTCCACTCATTATATCATTCACATGATTTCTCTCGAACCTGAGGATTGACAAAAGGACAAGTTACAAAAAAAAGAGAAAAAGGGTAGAAAACAAAAGCCAACGCCCACAAAAAAAAGAGAAGAAGAAGAAAAGAGAACCAAACAAGAAAATCATCATACAGGGGTAGAAAACAAAAGGAAAAGCCTCGAGAGTACCATCAACTTGAATCCCTACATTCCTCAGGTCTTTACCAATGAGCTAGCTTATCGGCTAAGTTACCATGCAGTTACAAACCATCCTTTTTCAAAATGGTAAAATGAACATCACTTTACACACACAAATCTAGGATTGAGGTCTTGTTTACCAAGATAGCCTAGAACCTGTTCAAGAAGTTTGCTCAGTTAGTCAATGGGTTTGATTACTTACAAACTATAGTGTTCGAATTTCCTCACTACAATCTTCATATCCAACTTCCTTGGAATAATGGAATGGATTACATCATCTGGCTATTGTAATGATGCAAATGTTGTCCCTAAGCAACTTGTTTATATATTTTACATTATCATTTTAGGCATACTCATGTTATCTCACACCTCACTTTAGTTCATATTTATTTAAGCATATCATCATTGCATTCACATCTAACTACTTACCACCTCTACAATAATCATGCATCACCATAAGTAGAAACAAGCAAACACAAAAATACAAATAGACACAAGTGCCACATAATCTCATATATATATATATATATAGATATATATCAAAATTATTGCCATAAGGCTACAATAAAATGTGTGGGCCCTTACGGGTATATCATCACATATCCATGTACATACATCACCATAAAAAATGCCATACGACTACAATAAGGAGTGTACCCTCATAGGCACATCTCCCAAAAAATAATCCACTCATCCTGAGCACCTACAAAAATCCCAACAATGCTTGTCGATCTGCTACCATAACCCCCTCATGACTACCACCCTATAGGCGTCTCACCAATCCCCTCATCTGCTGGAGCTCATCTCATCGCCTCCTGTGATGACTCAGCCTCTCCAACCCCTACCCTCTATGCTACCCCCACCTACATCGATGGTGCCATCCTCATCGATGCATATGACATCGTAGGTGCCACCACCTGTTGACCCATCCCACCAATCGATGGCATACTCTATTGACTCCTCTCCACCTGAGGGTGCGATAAGGAAATAGACCCAGAGTATGTCGAAATAGGTATCCCATTCACCATTAGCTCATTCTCCACCCTCATCCTCTTGGTAGCCTCCTTCATGTTGGCTACCATCAACTTCTCATTCCCTCACCCATAGTCATGCCACCTCCCTCCATGCTACCTCTAGTTATGGCACTACATCCCCTATCTAAGCAATATCCTGCTCCACCCGCTCCCTCACCTACTGTGCCTCTCACATAGTCTTCTCGAGCTCTACAACCCTCACTAAATGATAGGCCTTCACGACCTCTGTCTCTCCTCATGCCTCATCCAACAATCTCTGAAGCCACTCCATGGCCTCAATCATCTCATCCCACTCTTCGTGGATGGTGTCATGCTCATCCCTCAATGCATCCCACTCAATCTTGAGCACCTCCATCTCCTCTATCATCTACTGCACTCGAACCCTGGCCTCATCTCGCTCCTCTAAAGTGGCCCTCAGGTCCACCTCTACCTCCTTCTTCTCCTCCTCTACCATGGAGTGATCAACACCCCAATCCATCTCGATGTCAAGAAGCTTATCTCTAAGCCTCTTCACCTCCCCCCTCAAAGCCACCACCTCACCCTCCACCTCGATCATCATCACCAAATCTCCCCTAAAGTCATAATCATCGAACTCCCCTCCCACATCCTCACCAACCATTGGTGACTCATCACCTACCTCCTCATCCACATCCATCAAAGGAATATCCTCCATCTCCTCTAAGCCAACCCCCATCCCCTCACCCCTCTTAGATGATGGTCCTACACCACTCTCACTCACCAGCCTATCTTGGTCATCACATCATGGCCTCACCTACCTAATCAAATGATCTAGCTCCACCTCCTCCTCCTCACCCAACTTGGGTGATCCCACATCCTCCTGCTCCCCCATATGCCCTAGTGATGCTGCTCTCACCCCTCCCGATAGCTCCCTATCAGGTAGCACTCCTACTACCTCCACCCACTCATCCACAACACCCTAACCGGGCTCCCAAGTCTACCTCGACCACCACACATCATACTCAGGAGTAGTCCCTACATTGTCCACATCAGGGACAACCATCGGCTCATCAAGAGTCACATCTAGAGGTGGTACCATGGGTTGTGGTCCTCTATCACCCTCTACTCTATAAATCACTACAGGTGGCTCTAGAACCCCCTACCTCAATCCAAACTACTGTTGCACTCTAGAAAATGGGAAGTACTCCACCTACCATATGTACTTCCCCACCACCCATCGACCTCATTGAATGCATGCCAACTGCACAACATCCTCACCCCAATCAGGTCCTCCTCACCATGGCCTCCATCTCACCTACTCCATGGTCAATCACCCTAGCTCCTCACGGTGATACATCAAATCACCCTCCCGCACCCTCCTCTTCTTCCGCTCCTTATCCACTCTCCACCTCATCGCATAGGGTACATCCTCTCCCTCAAACTCATGCACCTCATATGGCAAATGGATAGGTCTCAAAATTATCATATGCTCCCAAGCCCATATCTATAATAATGGACTCACACTGATACCTATCCTCTCTATCCTCACCACCCCATGCAACTCTCTAGTAGACCTATGCCAATAATGTGGGTGCCCATGCATACACTATCTACCACTCCACCATATCGCACACCATCCCCATCATGTTCTAGGGGAACTTAACCCCTGAAGTATCTGGTAGCGCATGGCTAGCTATCAATAACATCGCCATCGCATGGCGATTGGAAAGAAATTTCTTCTTCCAATACTTCACATAGTCTACTCCCTTCTTGGCATCCACCTGCTGCCAATGATGCCCAAATGTCCTCTCTAGGATACCCTCATGCAAATCCTTATCCATCATCATCACTGTAATCCCCTCTATCAACAATCGATAGATGCGGTATATATCCTCCAGGGTCACTATCATCTCCCCTGTAGGTAAATGAAAGGTGTTCCTATCAGGATCCCACCTCTCACACAATGCTGAAATGTAAGCATGGTTCACATGAACCTCGCGCATCACCCACACTCCATACAACCCAACTACCCTCAACCAATTTCCATCATCCATCATCCACTCATCCTCCAAGGCCTTCCTACATTTTTGAAGTTGATGGCATGCAAATATCTTCTTCACCTGCCATCACACACACATCACATGTCAGAAATCATTCATGGTTTCGTACATACAAACATCATTGTACATAACATAAGCACATACATTTTTACAATTTTTTGCCATCATTAGGAAAATATTTTATTTTTGTAAATAAATGATCTATTTTTATTTTCAATCACATGCATTCCATTTTATTTCATGTCACAAAAAAAAAATTGGTTTGCACACCACACATGTGAACCATTGGTTTGCACCCCACATGTGTGAACCAACGGTTCGTACCCCACCCATGCGAACCACCCAAAATGACAAAAAATTTACATGTGCATGTTTGTAATCACATCTCCATCCCATCCATACCATCCATGCATGCAAAAAATTTCAAACACGTGCCAAAAAATATGAAAAATAATGCAAACCCTCCCACATTGGAATGCAACACGAGGTAATCAAAATGAAGTCAAATCAAAAAATAGAAAATAGATCTGGATACCCATTTGGCTTATTAGAAGCCCCCACTTGTCGGTTTTCACATGCATTCAATTTTCATACCCCATCCCACACATCACATCAAACACACGCTCTCCCACAAGCACAAACGTCACATGCAAAAATAGAAAGCATATCGGGATACCCATTTTCCCCTTTTTACACAAAGTACATGAATTTTACCCCGTTCATGCCCCCACATTCATTTTATACCATTTAAAGTGAAAAAATCAAATTTCCAAACCCTCTCTAATTGCACATTTATCGAGAGAGAATAAAATGCTTACCTCTGGCATTCCCACCCCCGAGCTCATACTCGTTGATGCACTGGCCATCCCATCCCATCCATTCTACAAACTAGCAATAATCCATTCTATTTCCACTCTCCTCCACCTCTCCAATGTCGTTTTCATATGAAAATGACGTTAAAAACATCTTTTTGCCCTTAAAAACCTCATTATCCACAAGTTCGCACCCCACACGTGCGAACCGACTGGTTCACACGCTAGGTGTGCGAACCACTTGGTTCACATGTGTGGAGTGTGAACCTTCCATGACCACTCCAAATTTCACCACCCATATAAAATTTCCTTGAAACATCCATCCATTCATCAATTTTTGTTGATTTTCACGTAAAATTGTGCAAATTCTCTCATTAATCTTCATCAACCGTTTCATCATCGATATTCGTCTCCTCCATCACCAATTCATCACTTGAGGGGGTAATCATCCAACACATCAAAATCTACCTTGCACATGGTCAAACAACCAAACATCCAATCATGGATATAACAAATACCTAAGAAAATTTTTGTTGAAGATTATCTCAAGTCCTCATGCTAGGATAGATACAAAAAAATGAAACTTCTCTTCTCAATCAAAACTCCAATCCAAAACAAATCAATGTTTGATAGACCTCAAAATGCCTCTGACTATAGACACCTCATGGATTCCAATATTCATAGTGGCAGTCGTAAGACCACTCGTGAATGAAGCTCCTGAAAGTTCTACCCCATGGCTCCAACGATTTGTCAAATGTTGTCAAAAGAGCTCATCAATCAATCAAAAGCAAAAATAGACAAAGGCATTTGTTCCTTCCACAATTTGGAACACCTCAAATTGATCATAATGCAAGGCAATCTTACGCCTTCCCCCAAAAGCAATCATTACAATACTACAAGGTGTTGTATCCAATCACAAACCATTTTTATCAATGCGTCTCTCTCGCAATCATCCACAATTCATCAATCACAAATTCTTTGCCTTCCAAATCATCCCATCAATTCACATCATCAGTTTTTGTACTAAACCATATTTTCACACAATCCAGTACAAAAAGGGGTAAAATGTAGACACCTAAAAGTCGCACATTGTCCCTCTCCCCATTTTCGTGGTCAATCAATTTGCAAAACCCTCAAAAATTGCATAAATTGGCTAAAAACACTATTCATTAATCAAAATCACTATTCATCATCCTTAGCCCCTTTGGGCTAGCTAAGCCCCTCCCTACGCTTAACCATAGGTCCTCATGCGACCTCATGCCAACTCAACTAAGGTTGAAACCTTCACCATGGTCAAAAAGCACTTTATGGTCAAAAAGTCAACATTTTGGTCAAAACATGCTTTATGGCTAATTACATGCTTAATTAAATCTAATCTTGATTTGATTTGAGCCCTCCACCTCACCTAGTCTACTTTGACTAGCCTAGCCTTCCACCTCACCTATTCTAGCCTATCCTAGCCCTGCCACCTCTCACCCAGATATTTCTCCACCTCACATCCTCCTGGGTCATAAATGAAAGATGGAGACTTTTGCACCTAAAAAGCAATTTTTAATCCTAAGATATTTCAATAAAGGTGATCATTAATGCAAATTGATATTTTTAGAAAGTTCATCATTATTTATGGATGGGTGAGGGATTCTCTCACCCAACCCCATTTATGAGCCAGGACACCTCAGGGGACACCTCTTTGGTGGACACCTCACCATTGCCACCTCATAGGGGACACCTCATCCCCTTTCTCTCACCTTGGCCCACTCTATAAATAGAAGGCCATTTTCACCTTTTAAAAACAACCAAATTTTACATACCAAAACTCTACCAAAATCACTACTGCCATTGCATCCATCACACATCCATCACACAACCATCATACGAACATCACAATCGATTTGTCACTTTCATAACATTGTTTGTGAGTGAGACAGGTTGATAATTCCACCAAAAGTGCACTTTCAGAAGCTGAACCAAATAAAATTCAAAGCAGAAACCACTCCAGGACATCCCAAGAAGCCATCTGATAAATCCGGTCGAAAAAGGATAGGTTCGCACTTCACACGTGCGAACCAACTGGTTCACACACCAGGTGTGCGAACCTCTGCTACAAGCACCAAAATCTCTAGGAAAGGTAAGGATAGCTTAATTTATAGTTTTATGTTGTTTTTAGTAGTTATTTTCATGTTTTGAGCATCTTTTATGAGTCTTTTGTCTTCATAACCATGGGGTTTGACTGAGGCAGACCCCCCAACGCACTAATAGGATTTTGCAGGTTAACAGGTCCAACAAAGCACAAGGACACATCCAACAAGCGGTGGCCCACGAGCAAGAAGCCCACCTACATCGAGGAACTCAAAAAGACTGATCTTGTTGCCTTTGTACCACATCCGAAAGGGCTTCCTTAGGGAAGACCCCATTGTAGCCTTCAGGGAAAATTTGTAAAAGGATATCGTAGTGTAACCTCTTTTATGAATTCAATACAAATGCAATAGATTCTTTGATGTTGAATGAATGTCTTAGCATCTTTTTGGTAGTTTCACATTGTATTTCCAAGTACCTCCACATGAACATAAAAAAATCACATATAATTTAACATATATCTCTAAGCATATTATATTCCTTTACTTTAATATTTCATAAAACCATTAAAATAGAAAAATATCATTAACTAACCATTCTTAAGTGAATATAATTATTCCATCATATAAATAAAACGTGATTTCATTAATATTCCTTAAAAGACTATGAATATATCATTTTCCTTTTATAACATCATAAATAAGTTTACTTGCATATCAAAGGAATTTTTGGTTCAATTCATATCCATAATAATAATAACTTTCCATTGAAGAGCATAAAATAAATTAAAAAAGAATATGCAAGTTTCAAAGATAACACCACTTTTATCCAAGGAAACCTTGAAGGAAAAAACCTAACCTCAAAGATATATTTTCATTATATAATCATAGTTTTGTCTAATATAATCAATTTAAGGAATTTCCACAATTCTTTATGTGACGAAAGAACACCATTCTTTCCAAATATATTCAATAACATCCTGTTTTCACCAAATAAGGTATCATATTTTCAACAATCATATTGTATAAAATAAATTTCAAGAAGGGACCCTATAATTCATCCAGGAATGAATTCTATGTTCATATAATATTGTATAAAATAAATTTAAAAAAGGAACTCTATAATCCCTTCAAGAATGGATTCTACATTCATATCATATTGTATAAAATAAATTTCAAGAAGGAACCCTATAATCCCTTCAAGAATGAACTCCATGTTTATTCTTTCCCAAATATTGTTTTATCAAAAACCTAGAACTTCCACAGTTCTATCATCATCTTAGAACTTCCACAGTTCTATCATTAGTTTAGAACTTCCATAGTTCTATCATCATTTTAGAACTTCCATAGTTCTATCATTAGTTTAGAACTTCCATAGTTCTATCATAACTTAGAACTTCCATAGTTCTATCATTAGTTTAGAACTTCCACAATTCTATCATAACTTAGAACTTCCACAATTCTATCATTAGTTTAGAACTTCCACAGTTCCTATCTATGAATGGTTACATCCATTCAATAAGAAAACCATGATTAAATGGCATACTAAGAGAAGTTCATACTTCTCTTAGACATTCATTTAATTTCCAAGGGACACTCTAAGAGAAAACCATATTTTTCTTAGATAATATATCTTTTCTTAATCAAAAGCTAATCATAGATTCAAGCATTTAATTGTATCATTTGGAAACATAAATACATTTGTCTAAGTCATCCACCTTAATTAACTATTTTTATTATAAAACAAGACCTTCTCATTTGTAAGGAAAACCAAGTTTTATTTTCCAAAATACAATAAAACTTCCTTTCAAAAAGAATATGCATTCATTAAATCAGAAGGGATATTAATCCACTTAATCTCTTATTATTCCAAAAGGGTATATTAATCCATTTAATCTCAAATTAATTAGCCCATTTAATCTCTAATTATTCCAAAAGAAGAGATTAGTCAATTTAATCTCTAATTATTCCAAAAGAAGAGATTGATCTAGTTAATCTATAAGGTCGACTAGTCTTCAAACAATAAGGTTTTCCTTTCCCTATAAACTATTCACATATCCACTATTCATTTACTATTCACTATTCACCATTTACTGTTCACTATTCACTATAGAATGAACTCCACGTTCATCGTCCTGCACACAACTGACATCTGTAGACATAAAATTCTAGTCATTTGTACTAGAATTACTATTCTATTCATTATTCACATTTACACTATTCATTTACTATTCACTAAGCCCCCTTGGCTACCTAATGCCTCTCTCAAATGTAGCTCATGGTTACCATGTGGTCATCCATTTAACCTACCTTGGTCAAAGGTCTAAAACAAGGTCTAATTTTTATTACTTGTCAAATCGATCTCTACTACATTGTTACAAGGGATCACACCATTCCTTCTCTTAAACCATTAGTACAAATTATGGGTGCACAATAACCCCATACTTATGATCCACACCGTGAGTTGATCCCTTTAACTCACATTTCAAGAACAATGAGGGAATCCCCATAAATTCCCTCGAGTGAACTCCACATTCATCCTTCTAAAGATAAGATCTATCTTTTAATCCACACTCAAAGAACATATTTCATCCAAGATTCTAATGTATTCTTCCATCCAAAGAAAAATATGCATAACAACTCCAAATTATTCAAATAGAACAATTTGAAAACCACATCATTCGATTGAAATAATTTAAAGACTAATTAACTTTTAATTGCCTTATATTCAAAGGAAAGAGAATCGATTATATAAATTTATTTAGAAGGGTTCAAAATGTAAACTAAAAATGAACAACACCAATAAAGCAATAGATCAAAGAAAATGATTATATATGCACGAAATTAATATATCTAATTTATTATAACTCAGCTGCCACTTTCAACAATGAAGTATGGGTTAGCATAATACTTTTTTTCTTCTGTTCTCCTTCAGCAAAAGGAATGAGTGAGCTGAGGTTTAGCGGGTGCGACGGGAGTGAGGGTTTGAATTTTTTGGGCAGGAATCTCAGCCAAGGTGGTAGAGGTAGAGAAGGTACGGAAGGGGTGGGTGGGAACCTCGAGCATGGATCAAGTGAGGATCTAGAGGAAGGTGGTCAGGCTACTGTAAATTTGGAGGCGGGCATCACACGGGGGCTCGACCCTCCTCAGAAATATCCCGACAAAAAAGATATGAAGGACAACGTGGGGCCCAAGAAGTGGTTATCTTTTGCTTAAAAATTTAGAGGAAAAAGAAAGGAGGTTCTCTCTCTTTCGTCCCTAGTTCCAGTAAATAATAAAATTTCAGCCCCGACAAGTTCCATGAGCCCTTTTCTTTTAATGGAAGAATTCTCCCTCGTAGGAAAGTTTTTGGGAGGTAGGCCGGACATGGAGACTATCAGGGCTTGGGCGATGGGTAAATTGTGACTGGAAGGTAGCTTGAAGTTGGTAGCTCTAACTCGAGGGTTCTTCATTATTCATTTTAACAATATGGAGGATGCTAACCGTATTTTAATAGGAGGTCCTTCATTTCTAGGCAAAAGGAGCCTTTTTCTTAGACAATGGGGTGAAGATTTTGACCCTGAAAAGCAAAATATTAACATTGCCCCTATTTGGGTTCATCTCCCGAGTCTACCTACCTAGTTCTTCAATGAATATTGGTTGTAGGGCATAGCCAGAACTATAGGGTACCTGATCTACATTGACCATGCGACCTTGGCCAGGACAAGGATGACTCATGCACAAATCTACGTAAATGCTAATTTGAATAATGAATTGCCAAGGTTTGTGGAGCTATAGTATGGAGAATACTATAGAAAACAGCTGGTAGAATACGAGAACAGACCAAAATTCTATGCAAAATGTAAAAATCAAGGACATCTATGCAATCAGTGCCCTAACCTAGCAATGAATAGAGAAAAGCAGAAGAAGGCAATGCTAGATAGAGGAAATTTGAGGAGTTTCCCTAGAAGAGGCAATTTCAATCAGGCAAACTATGTCTACCAAAAAAAGAAAAGAGAGCGTGCAAGTTCCCAGCAAGACAAAGGAAAACAACAGATTGTTGGCAACCAAAATACTCAAGTAAGTTCCAATCCTCTAGTTTCAAATAAATTTTCAATTCTATCCAATATGGGAGTACGAGGATTATCAGAAGATATGGAAGCCCAACACCTTCAGGATAACATTTTTGACTCTCTCGAATCCCCATCCAAGTTAGGATCCTCAAACCCTAATTCTGAAATTATTGTAAGCCCCGTGGGTATCACAAATCCAAACCCTAATGGACGATCTCTAGAATCCACATCCAAGTCAGGATTCTTAAAACCCAATGCTATAAATACTTCAAGCCCAGTGGGAATCCCAAAGCCAAACCCTAATGTTGAAAAAATTAGGAAGAAATTTGAGGCATTGGAAAATAAAAAATCTCATCTCCCTAACATCATCACTAGGAGCTAAGTGAATCCTACTGAGGGGTCGTCCCATAGACCAGGGGAATACAGGAAAAAAGGAGAATATTTGGATGTAGGGGTGGAGATATGTGAAACTCTTCAGACTAAGGAATATGGTAGTCCGGTTCTGCAACAAATTACCTCCCCTTAGTTTAGTCCTAAACAAACCAGGAGCACTATGAAGTCTCTTATAGATTTTGGCAGTGAAAAAATAAGAGGGAGAATATCAAATGTTGAGCATCAAAAAATTAAAACTGATAATGACATTGCCAATGGAAAACAAAGAACCTTGTTTCAACAGGTTATTCCGGGTTCTGAAGAAAAAAAAATAGGAAAACCCCCTCAAGGGAGGGGGAGAGGCAGAAATCTCAAACAATATAAATGAAGTTCCTCTCATGGAATGTGAGAGGCCTCAATGGCATGCCCAAACACAGGAAAGTCAATGCAATAAGAAATCAAGTGAATCCAACTATTATCATATTGCAAGAAATAAAAAATGATGAGATTCAGTCAAAAAAATAGCAAAAAAAATATGGAATCAAGGGGAGATGGTTTGCAAATCAGCCATAGGAGCATCTAGAGGTCTTATGACTTTGTGGGATCTGCGAATAGTAGAAGGCACCATTATTCAGAAAGATGACAGGGTTCTTAGTGTTTTATTTAAGGAAATAAACAACAACAGGTCGTGGATCCTTTCAAATATTTATGCCCTAACTTCAATTCAAGGGAGAGCTCTACTGTGGGAGTACTTAGGAAATTTGAGTGAAATATTCCATAATATCCCCTAGATTCTAGCTGGGGATTTTAACACTCCTCTTTACCCTTTAGACAAAATGGGTGGAAATGGACCACCTATCAGGAGCATGGATGAGTTCAATGACTTTGTGAACTCCAACATGTTAATGGATGTAAAACTTAGAGAAGCAAATTATACCTGGAGCAATCGACGAATATGGTGTCATATCATTCAATAAAGGCTTGATAGGTTTTTTCTATCAAATGAGGCTACAACTTTGTTCGGTGATTCTACCCTGCAAGCCCTTCCTAAAATTACCTCTGATCATAATCCCATTTTTTTGGAGATCCCTAACTCTCTGTCCTTCAAGAAACATTTCATATTTCAATCTATGTGGGTCTAAAATTCTAGTTTTAGAGATAACCTAAGTCAATGGTGGCAGCAGCCTGTCAGAGGTAGTGAGGCTTTTAAAATTGTTGGCAAATTAAAGTTTGTTAAGGAAAAGCTTCAAACTTGGAACAAAGAGGTATTTGGGAACCTATTTTAAAATAAAAAATAGTTTTTTGAAAGTTTTAAGATAATTGATCAGAGGATCCAACATGGTGATGCTGATGAAACTACTAGGCAGGAGGAACAAACAAAACTATTAGAGTTTCATAACATTTTGGCCTGTGAGGAAATCTATTGGAGGAAAAAATCAAGGGCTCTTTGGTTGAAATATGGATATTCAAATTCCAAATTTTTTCATGTCACCACGCTTAGAAACAGAAGCAATAACAAAATAAAATTAAAAAAAAAAGCAGATGGTTCTATTGCTCAAGACTTGACATAAATCAGAAAGGAGGCAGTAACTTATTTCAATTTTATCCTTGGTCAGGAATCATAGTGCAATGAGGAGGTCAAAGATATTCTCTTGCAATCCATTCCTAGCATAGTAAATGAGGATATAAATCTTAATATTTTGGATTCCTTTTCTAATGAGGAAATTAAGGAAGCCTTGTTTAGCATGGGGCCAAACAAAGCCCTGGGACCCTACGACTTTTCCCCTTGTTTCTATCAATTTTTTTGGGACATTGTAATTGAGGATGTAATTTCTACTATTAGAGAATTTTGAGCAAGCAATCATATCCCAAAAGGTATCAACTCTACTTTTATTTCTCTAATTCCTAAGAAGCAAACCCCTGAATCTATGGCTGACTTCAGGCCAATCAGTTTGTGCAATATTTCTTACAAGATCCTAACTAAAGCCATTGCAAATAGAATGAGAGATATTCTGCCCCTCATCATAGATCCATGCTAGGGAAGCTCTGTATAGGGTAGGTCAATCTTGGATGGAGTTATCATAGTTCATGAAGCTTTGCACTCTACCCATAAGACTAACAGGTCTATTTTTGCCCTCAAGCTTGATATGAACAAAGCATTTGACAGGCTAAATTGAGACTTTCTGATTTTTGTCCTCCTTATTTTTCACCACCAATGGGTTAATTTGATCAAAGAATGTATTTCTAAAGCATGGTTCTCTATTCTAGTTAATGGAACAACTGTTGGTTACTTTCAAAGTTGTAGAGGAATTTGGCAAGGGGACCCTATCAGCCCCATGTTATTCATCATTATGGCAAAAGCTTTAGGTAGAACCATAAAATGCTTGCAATTCAAGGCTAATATCAGGAATCAAAGCAACATCTCTCACTAGGGTTGTTCTCACCAACAATTCTTTGATGATACCCTTATATTGACTAAGGCATCGGTGGTTGAGGCCAAAATAATTAAATACATCCTACAACTCTACGAGGACATTGCTGGTCAAAAAGTTAATTTTAGTAAAATAAAGTTATATTTCTTTAACACCCCCATTCAGAGGCAAGGAAGGACTGTAAAAATTTTAGGGTGTGATATAGCAAACCTCCCCACTTCGTATCTTGGTCTCCCTCTTTTCATTGGTTCTTCAAGAGAGTCAATGTGGGACATGGTTATTGAAATAATTCAAAAAAACTTGCTAGATGGAAAGGTCATATTCTCTCTTAAGAAGGAAAGCTGACCCTCACTAAGGCCTCTCTTTAGAGTATTCCAGTCTATTTACTCTCCATTTTCAAAGTCCTTGTGAAGGTTTCCAAAAAAATTGAGAAACTCCAAAAATAATTTTTATGGAGTAGATCAGAGGAGAAAAAAAGGATACACCTTGTAGGATGGACCAAAGTGTGCAGACCCAGGGAAAATTGGGGCTTAGGTATGAGGATAATTGCTCATATAAATTTATATTTACTAGTTAAGTATGCATGGCATCTCATTTCTGGTGAAGAAAATAAATGGACAGCTATCATCAAACAAAAGTATCTTCAAAATATGGAACTTCTAAGTGACTCAGTTCCAATCAGAGGTTCTGCTTTTTGGAAAGCAATTCTTAATTGTAAGGAAATCATCAATAAAGGTTTAAGATGGGTTTTAGGCAATTGTGAGAGGATAAATTGCTAGAATGAAATATGGGCTAAGGATGAACCACTGACGCAAATCCTAACTTAGCCCAAATCAGAGTTATCACAGAACTCATTGGTAGAAAATTCTTTTATTATATGGTTAACGACAGAGGTAGAATGAAGTGGAAACATATAAGAATTCAAGGATTTCAAGCAGAATAAAATGATATTTGTAATATTTACGGGAAACAGTTTATCTCCATGAGACCCAAGGAAGATCAAGTGACTTGGGCTCGTACAAAAAACGAGTAGTTCACTGTTAAATCAACTTAAAAGATTCTACTTGATGACGAGGATTTTTTATTCCAAAAGGACTTAGTTTGGATAAAAAATTTAATTCCAAAAATTGTAGTCTTTTTATGGTTGGTTATCCAAGGAAGAATTCTAACCATTGATAATATGATGTGTAAAGGTATTTGTATCACTAATCAATGTTATTTGTGCAGGGCTAATTGGGAGACCATTTATCACATTTTCCTTGAGTGCCCTTTTTCCTTGACTATCCTAAGTGGGGTTTTTCAAGCCTTCAATATTTCTTGGGTTAAACCAGCCATCGTACTTGATTTTTTTGTCCAGTGGCCTTGCCCCTTTTCAAGCCAAAGACTTAGATACATGTGGAAAATTTGTCTCAATCACTATCTTTGGCAGGTGTGGTTAGAAAGGAACCATAGAGTCTTTAATGAGTCTATCCATGATCATCAAACTATCATTGCTAGGATCCTATCCTTTGCCAAAAATAATGTGAATCTTATCCCTTTTGATAGCTGTAAACCTCATACTACAGGAGACCACGATTGCTCAATATTTAAGCTTAACTTTGTTATATGAGTATGTGCCTAGGGTAGTCAACCCCAAAGCCAATGTAAAGTGGTCTCCACCTCCTACAGGTTGGTTTAAGCTTAATTTTGATGGAGCAACTAAGTACAATTATGGCAGAGTATTCATTATTGGAATTATGCGAGATCATAATGGGAATATGATGCTTGCGTTTTTTGAATATTTAGGAACAAGGACGAACAACGAAGCTAAAGCTAGAGCTATGTGGAGAGGTCTTCAAATGACTCAAGACTTAGAAGGAAATTTGATCGTAGAAGGAGACTCTATGCATGTTATAAATCTCCTCAATAATTGGAAAACATCTCCTTGGAGGATTAAAACAATTGTTGAAGAGACTAGGATCCTTTTCTAGGGAAGATGGGACAGAAAAACCCAACATGTCTTTCAGGAAGCTAACAAAATTGCTGATAAGCTGGACAATTTGGGTGTCAATGGTGATGGAATTTTCAAATGGGAACATGGTGTCCTGAGTGAAGTAGAGGAGATTATTCAACAAGAATTCCAAGAATGATAGTCAAATTTACCAATAGGGAAGGCACTATAAGTTCGAAGGCTAGGAGTATTCCCGTCTATTTTTTGAATTGGACTCACAATAAAAATTATCTGAGTTGTCAGTCTTCGTGGATGCTGCTTGGAAATACCAAAAAGACTAATGAGGATAGTAAAATGTCAGATAACATGGCTCCTAGTCATCTTAGTAATTTGAGTTTGGTTGATAATCACAAGGAAGGAAAGAAACAACAATATAATACTTCGAAACAAAGCCACATGGACCACCAGATAGCCATCGCCATAAATCTAGCCAACAGGTTCACTTATCCAAGGTTGATTGGCCAAGATAGTATGTGGTACCAAAGCATGTCATATATGAAAGAAAGTAATTACCAAAGAATTATTAAGAGTAACTATCAATATAGAGCTTGTGGGAGTTTTTTTCAGTACTCTGCTGTGTGTTTGTAGCTTTTTGTTTCTCCATTGTCTCAAGGAAGGGATCCGTGTCTGTTTCTTTTTTATAATTATGATGCATGTGTGTTTTCTTGGGGTATACCCAAAATGTTGTATGGGAAGTTTCTTTTTGATAATAGGCTATGTGCCTTACAGGATGTAATGGCTTTGGCGGCATGTAGATTATATATATATATGATCCTTAGTAAGGATATGTTCATCAACAGCCCTGGGCTGATTTTTGTAAAAGGTTTTGGATCAACCTGTAAAACCTAGGATTAATGCTATAGTATCTTATCTACCAAAAAAAAAAAGAGTATGGATCTCCAATTTGTACAATAGATTTACCCCAAATTTGGGGTTACAATGCAGTGTATGCTTTGATACAATTATTACAATGTGAGGGTTGTAAAACCCTCGTTCAAAAGAATGTTGGTGTCTTCTAAAATTGTCTTCACTCCAAAAAATTTGTGGGTGGGCTTGTGTATCCCTACGAGACCACCCGAGCTGCAACAACCATAAAAGAAGATATCTCTTGTACCTACAAATAGATCACAACACAAAGAAGTTAGTAGCATATGTGAGGGCTCCACTATGTGAGACCCTCTGAATAATAAATCTACAAACCCTAGGTGCAATGATGATAAAATGTAAGTAAAATATAGAAAACATAAGTTGAAAAGCAATAATACATGTTACCTTGTCAGAATAATACCTACGATACTCATCTATATCTCTGCTTCTATGATATGGTGATGCACAAACACCCATGAGCATTCAAGGGTTTGTTGACAATAAATTGGTTGAAGGGAAACTCCTTGGAGAGTTTAAGGAGGTCTATGGATGCCCTACAACATTCTTGGAATACTCAATAGCATTTTGAAAATGCCCTAGAGCATTCAGGGTTTTAGGGAGGTGTACTGCAAAACCAAATCTGGTTCATAGGGGTTTTGGTGATAAAAATGGAGGATGCAATGACGATGAGGAGGAAGGGTGTTAGAAAAATGCTAGGGTTTGGATGATGATGGATGAAGGGCTCTAATGATCTCAAGAATTCACAATCAACTTTCAAATCAATTAACCACTTAACCTCATTCACAAAAGTGAATGATATTTTATAACTTACCTTCAACATGTTAGGGTTTCGATGACACCAATGGGTGATCGAGATTAAATCATGATGAAGGGCTAAGATTATGCATTGATGAGTGACATGGATCAAGTTAAATGGATGGTTGAGATTAAGTCATGATGAGTGGCTGAGATTTATATATATATATATATATATATATATATATTAAATATAAATATATAAAATATTTATATTTAAATATAAATATAAATAAATATACATATATAAATAAATAATGGATGGTTGTGATTGGATGATGCGTGGAAGACAAGTGGCTAGGATTTGGTGTCTATAGATACCCCTTTTTGTATCACATTGCGTGAAACACAATGTGGTGCAAAAATAAGAGACACCTGGTTTGGTGAAGCAACTTCTTTTCCTTGGAGTGCAAGAAGATCTTGAAGATAAAAATTATAGGTGTAGCTTACCCCCTCAATTGGTGAATGAGTGAAGAATGAATCTCACGAGCCAATTGACATAATTGGGGATGATATGAATGATGTAAATGTAGGTGGATGATGTATTCTATTTTTGCCCCAATAGATGAAAGGGTTTTTGATGATGTGGATGATATGAATGATGTAAATGATTGTGGATGATGTATTCTATTTTTTCCCCAATAGATGAAAGGGTTTTGATGATGTGGATGATATGAATGATGTAATGAAGGTGAATGACATAGATGATGATGCAATGATTGATTATATTCTTGCCCTAATAAAAAAGGTTTTTTGCTAATTGTGGGTGATATGAATGATGTAAATGATGTATCCCGATGTGGAAAATCAAAATCAAATTTGGTTACCCCAAGTTTGGGGTGATTCTGTGCTGTTGAAAAATATGCCTTTTGGCGTCATTGAAATGCAAAATGATGAAAATGCAAGATGATAAAAGAGTCAACCTAGGAGGGTCAGCTAGTGACTATAGTCAATTTCTTAAATCAGAACCAATCATCCTAGTGGGCATGTATCCGTGATGACTGTTAATGTAGAAGATATGATGTAATGAAAGTTATTTGTGTTTCTAGCCCCATGGACAAGGACTTCAATGATAACTTTTGAGCAAATTAATCTGAGCATAGTCTCACTCAAAAAATGAGGGACCAAATAGATTTTTATTTTCGAACAAGAGGATGTTGAATGATGATATGAGCAAGTGTCCTTATGGTGATCTACCCATCCTACCAAATTGCATGGATAACCAATCGCTGCAATCACTAGGGGAATAGAGTAAACCACTAGATACGAGGTTCACTTGAAAATGTGAGTGGAATTGGAAAATGTTGAATGGAAATGCAATGATAAATGAATTTGATGATTGTGAATGATGATGTATGAAGAAAAATGCATTGATGAGTGAATTGTATGATTTTGTGAAATTTGGAATTGTTTTGGAACATTTTTGAAGCAATTTTGGACAATTTTGCGACTTTTGGTTGCAAACAAGATTTAATCGCCCAAATCAATCCATGTTATCACAAAATGTGATGAAATGGTGTGATGAATGATTAGGATGATGAATGTGGTAATTTTGTGAAATTTTGGACCGTTTTGAGGCGTTTGTACGTGATTTAGGCATTTTTGCGACTTTTGGTCGCAATAAAAAATGAAGCATCCAAATCAATCTAGGTTTTCACAAAACATAATGTGATGATGAAATGGATGCATGGATGGAGTTTGTGATGATTTTGTGGAGGTAAGCTATATTTTTAGGCCTTTTGAGTCCTTTTGCAACATTCTAGAGCTAGACATCGGCTAGTGTCCACATCAGGCATAGATGCATGAGAGCGTTTCCCACTTGGCAAATGCTAGGGAGCATTTGAGTGCATAGATCCTTAGAGTGCACTAGAAATAGCTATAAGAGGTCTATAGAGGTGAAATTTGATTCATTCTTGCATTCAAAAGTTCCAGAAGTAGCATCTGAAGAGAGTGAGTGAGTGAGTGAAGGAGTGTGGTGATGGTGATGGAGGGAGTGGATGCAGTAGTAGGCATGGAGGCGTAGGTGGTTGAGGTAAGTGCCCTTGGTACTCTTGTTTGGATTTTGTATTATTGTTTATACATAAAGAATGTGATGGTAATGTGCATTTTCATGTTGTGTTGTGCTGCAGTTGAGGATCTTGGAGGCTTGACATCGATTCTCACCTATCATACCAGGGGTGAGAAAGGCCTTATAGAAGGCCCATTAGGATTGGCTAGAGTATGTGGGATTGGTTGGGGTTGCATGGATTGAGGTGGTGAGGGTTGATGAGGGGTACCTCTCTACCTTGGTAGAGAGATGGGATCTAGATAGGGGGACCTTCCAGCTCTCGATAGGGGAGGTGATAGTGACACTGGAAGATGTATACCATATCTTTCGAGTACCAGTGGAGGGGTTGCGTGTCCAAGTTGGACATGATAAGGAGTATGAGTTGAGGTAGATTTTTGGAGATGGATGGAGGGATGTGAGTGTGAGGGGTGGAGGGATAAGGTATTTGGCCATGTATGCAAAGAAGGAGTTGGAGGCCTTACCCACCTTGATCATGTTCTTGTTGGCCAATGTATTGGTGCCTAACAGCACTAGATATCGGTTCCCATGGAACATGATTTGGTTGGTGTATGATATGATCGATGAGCCTTAGGTGTATGCATGGGCACTAGCTCTACTAGCTCAAATGTATATGGAGTTGTATGAGGTGAGGAGGTAGGGGTAGAAGGGGTTGGGTTGTAGTGTGTTGTTGTAGGTCTAGGGTTAGGAGCACTTCAGTGTGGCTCATCCTATGGGCCTACCTTATGAGGAGTGGGATAGGGATCAACCCTATGTATTGAGATGGTAGGTAGTTGAGGAGGTACAACCTAGTCATCCTGGTCATAGTGGCTAGGAGTGCAGAGATCTATGGGTAGGGTTGATACCTAATCAGGTGTATTGGAGGCCATGGTGAGATGCTAGGTGGCCCTTATGATGGAGAGCAACTATGGTGGGTTAGGTAGGCTATATGGGTGGTTGGGCAACATGGGAGTGAGGTGGAGTTGATCTAGTTCTCATGGGTGCTATGGTAGTTTGGGATATGGTAGGGGGTACTTGAGGCTCCTGTGCTCTATAGGCATCGATCGAATGAGTCGAGCCTACCTTGTGTGGAGGAGTGGTGGGTGGAGTATGAGGATGATGAGGAGATAGATCTCCTAGATGTGGATGATGTTGGGACCACGATGGAGTATGAGGCTTGGTTCACTTTATAGACTCTATGGGTATCGAGTCAGGTGGTTGAGGAGGGTAGTGGGGATGATGGAGAGATAGTAGTAGAAGTATGAGGAGACTCCTCAATGTTAGAGATATCATCGATCTAGTAGTAGAGGGGTATAGTGAGGGATGCAATAGAGTAGCCTCTATATATTGGAGGTGATGGTGATGGTGGAGGTGATATGGAGGAGGTTCTAGAGAGACCTCCTGGTTGGAGTGAGGAGGAGTGGGCTAGGCTCGAGGTTGAGCGAGACCAACTTTGGTAGATGGTGGTGGAGTGGGATGTAGAGATAGCTTGACTATGGGTAGAGCTGGAGGCATATGTGGTGACAAGGTGGAGGTGAGGATATGATAGCGAGGCTCCAGGTAGAGCTAGCATAGAGGGACTCTTATCAGAGGTATGATGTACTATGCCTTCGATCCTAAGAGGGGTATATCTAGGATTTGGAGGATCTACTTATGCAGCACCACATTGGGCTACTAGATCGACCTTCCTCCTCCATAGTGGGTTCTGTTAGGTGTAGTGACTCTAGGTGTAGTGACTCTAGGTCTAGGGCTCCTTCAGGGTCATAGGGGTCTACCTTTGGGCATTAGCTAGTGTTGTGTGGCACTTTTTGTATATGAGCCTTGGTGCTCCATTGTATATAGCCTTCGGGTATTCATTGTACATGTTATATATATATACATGGCTTTTACTTTTGTGTTATGAATTTATGTGGATGTTTGTGTGAATGCATGTGTATATGTGATGGATGATAATGTAATGATGATGTGTATGGATTGTGATAATGCAAATGAACTGACACTCTAATGATCATTTGTAGTAGTTTAGATTTTCTTGACCATTGTTATCATTGTTGTTTAATCAAGGGCACCAAAATGGTGGTATGTGAAATGGAAGACTCATGTAATGATGTGATAATGATATGGATGTTGTTTGGGCTTATGGATGATTGGAATTGTTTTGTAGAGACTCAAACATACTAGTGATATCAAACAAACTCACTAAGTTCTATCTAATTTCTCTAAGACCAAATGTGTGTGTAGTGAAATGTTCATTTACCAATCATGAGCATGGTAGTGACTCAAGTCAATCAAGAACCAATGTGTGTGCAAGTGAGTTCATTAACCCATCTTGAGTAAATTGAGATGAAAACCTATCATGGAGGAGACCAAGAAGCTAGCTTATCCTTATGTGTGATCAGAGGTCTCTTCAAGAGAGATGTGTCACCATGCATGAGCGTACTCCACTACTAGTCAAGCATCTATAGCCCTGGTGGAGGTTAGCTCCATAGTCCAATAATCTGATCTCTAATCTTTGGGGATTCATACTACCTAACCATCTGGATGGAAATGTAGTTCTATCCTTACTACTTGAGGATCTATGGTGTGTGATTTGTAAAAGAGTTAGAGCTTTGGGGAATCAGATTCTCAACCAAGGTGTGATGAGAATTTTACCCTATCCTTACTACTCATTCTTTTATTTGAAAGTGTTGATAGTGGTGAAGACCACTATTTTTAATTTTGGACTATGTGCATAATGGGACAAGAAAAGATGACTTTTTTGCTTCGAGGTTCAACCCAATCATGGTGTTATCCCTCTTTGACACAAGATGTTTTTAATATGTGTGAGATGTGTTTGGTTCAATATTGTTAGAGTCAACTCCTAGAACTCAATATTTTCTTTAGTGAAAATGTGCCTTGGTCCTAGAGAAAATTTGACATGTATTGGAGGTTTCTTGAAACACTAGGAGTGGTTGAGTGACCAAAAACACCTAGGGATGATGGAAATTTGTAGTGCAAATGATGACTTGACTTGTGAAATGGTGTAATGAGATGGATGTTGAATTTGAGGGTGCCCTTGATTAAGGTAACAAGATTTATTGGATCAATTATTATCTAAACTTAACAAATGATCCCTAGTATGGTGGATGAAATGTATCAGAATGATAATGAATGTGATTGTGTAATACAATGTGTATGAAATGCAATGTGTATGAATGATGTTTTTGTGTATTAGCCATGTATATATATATATATATAAAGTACATTAAGCATAGAATGCTCTCAAGTGGATAATGTTTAGTGGTTTGGGATCTTCTACTCCCTCTAGATTGGCAAGTCTATAAGTTCCTTGACCCACCTTTTGTTTGACAATGTATGGACCTAACCAATTAGCCATGAATTTATCATGAAGATGCGATAATGCATTGGTATTTTGTTGATTCTCTTTAAGGATAAGATCTCCTACTTGGAATTCATGTAGATGGACTTTGGTATTGTAAGCATGCTTTAAATGATCTTGATATACTCATAAATTATCCAAGGCATTGATTCACCTTTCATCAAGGAGTGTGAGTTGGTCAAGATGTGCTTGTCTAGCAGTATCATCATCTATGAATTCCTACAATGAAATATACAGTGAGGGGATCTCGAGCTCAAGAGGCATGATGGCTTCAACACCATAGACCAATGAGAATGGTGTTGCCCCAGTAGGCATGTGGATGCTTGTTCTATAAGCCCATAATGCCAAGGGGATCTGAGTGTGCCAATCTCGATGATTTTCTTTGACTAGTTTCTTGAGAATAGCGATCAAGGTCTTATTGGTTGCCTCAGCTTATCCATTTGTCTATGGGTAATAAGGAGTCGAGAAACTATGTTGGATATTATACTTCTTGCAAAGTGCTTAAACATCCTTGTTTTTGAAAGACTTACCATTATCAGAGATTATTTTTGAGGGGATACCAAAATGATAGATGATATGTTGAAGTATAAACTCCACAATTCGAGGTCTTATCATACTGGTTAGAGGAATTGCCTCAACCCACTTTGTGAAGTATTCAGTGGCTGTGATGATGAATGTGTGTTGTCCTGAGGAAGGAGGTGAGATTTTACCAATCAAGTCCAAACCCCATTGTGAAAATGGCCAAATACTTTGAATAGGTTGTAATGCTTGTGATGGTACATGAGTTAAATTAGCATGTTGCTGACATTGTTGACATTTCTTGACATAAGTGCAATAGTCGCATTCCATGGTGGGCCAATAATAACCCATGCATAAAATGCGCTTTGTGATGGCCATTCCACTAAAATGACCACCACAAGTACCATCATGAGCTTCTGATATTGCTCTTTGGGCCTCTACAGGCTCAAGATAATAAAGGAGGACTCCATCATAACCACGTCTATACAACATGTCCCCCAAGAGAGTGAAATGAGCTACCTTTTGTTTGAAAGTGTATTTGGTAGTTCATGACATGTCTTATGGGAGTGTTCCAAACTTGAGGAAGGATTTTATTTGGCTAGACCAAGGCTCATATGACTCTGCATGGATAAAGCAAACATCCTTCTCATCTTTAGATTCAGCATGAGAAATTGTAGATTTAGAGATCATTGTGACAATTAATGGTTGTACCTCTCCTTCAAAGTTCTTTGGAATCAATGATCCTAGAGAGGCCATCACATCTACAAATCTATTAGTCGATCGAGGCAAGCTATCGATCTCATACCAATCAAATTTTACAAGCAATTTCATTGCTACTTCATGATAAAGTTTTAAGATTAGTTCTTTGCATTGGTATTCTCTGTTTACTTAATGAACGACAAGTTGGGAATCACCAAATATCTTGATACACTTTATGCTCATAGCTATGGTTGCTTGAAGTCCTAATATTAAGGCTTCATACTCTACATTATTGTTTGTGCATGGGAAATCGAGTTTGAATGATAAGGGAATAGGTACCCCTTATGGTGTATGAAATATGACTCCTACACCTTGTCCTTTTTTGCACTTAGAACCATCAAAGAATAGTGTGATATCGACATCTTCCTCAGGAATGACATCTTCTTCTTGTTCAGTGATGGTAAATACTGAATCATCTGGGAGCTCAATAATCAAGGGTTGATCACTAGGAAGTGGAGCTTCCACAAGATGATTGGCTATTACCTGACCTTTAATGGATTTTTGGCTAATGAACTCAAGATCAAATTATGTTAGAAGCATTATCCATTTTGTGGTGTGGATGTTGTTGTAAGTGCGAGACATCATGTAATGCAGAGGATTTTCTTTAGCTATGACATAGGTAGTGTGACTTAGCATGTAATGTCTGAGTTTCTTAGTGGAAAAAACCACTGCTAGGCACAATTTTTCCACATAAGCATATCTAGTTTCATAGCTTACCAATGTTTGACTAATGTAGTAGACTACTTGCTCACGATTGTTTTCATTCTTTTGTGCAAGCATTGTCCCTAATGCAAAGTTCATTGCTGAGACATAGAGATGGAAGGGGACCCTCAAGCGAGGTGGAGTTAAGACTGGTGGAGAAGCCAAGTATTTCTTGATATCATCAAAATATTTTTGACATTCATCTATCCATGAAAATGTCACCCCCTTTTGTAGCAGGTGATTGAATGGCCTGCATTTGTCTGAGAGTTGTGCAATGAAATGACAGATCGATTGGATCTTTCCTTGTAAACTATGCAACTCTTTCAAGTTTTTTGGGGGAGGCATCTCCATAATGACCTTGACCTTGTTTGGGTCCACTTCAATGCCTCTCTTGGAGATAATGAATCCTAGTAGTTTGTCTGAGGTGACACCGAAGACACACTTCTTGGGGTTCAACCTTACATTATGCTCTAGAAGTCGATCAAAAACATTTTCCAAGACACCAATGTGCTCTTGTCGAGTTTTAGATTTTTCCAGGAGATCATCCACATAGTCTTCAATGATCTTATGCATGTAATCATGGAAGATGTATGTCATGGCATGTTGATAAGTGGCACCTACATTTTTAAGGCCAAATGGCATTACCTTGTAACAAAAAGTCCCCCAAGGTGTTGTGAATGTTGTTTTGTGTTGGTCATCAGGATTAATTCGAATCTGGTTGTATCTTGAAAAACCATCCATTAAAGAAAGCATTTCATGGCTAGCGCAAGTGTCGACAAGAGTATCAATGTTTGGTAGAGGAAAGTCATCCTTAGGACACACTTTGTTAAGATATTGAAAGTCAGTGCAAATGTGTATCACCCCGTTAGGCTTACGAATGGGTACCATATTTGAAAGCCACTCAGGATAGTCAATGGGTTGAATGAAACCCACATCTAATAGCTTTTGAAGCTCTTCTTTGACCATGAGGGCAATGGTAGGATGTAACTTTCTCAGTTTTTGTTTGATCGACTTAGCATCAGGATGCAAGGTTAAGTTGTGGACAACCAAGTTAGGGTCAAGGCCATGCATGTCTTTATAGGACCATGCAAATATGCCCTTCTTCTTATTGAGGAGAGCTATCAATTGCTCTTGTTCATTAGTGGATAAATTTTTTCCAAGTTTAATGATTTATGGATTGTTTGTATCTGTACTAAGGTTCACATCTATAGTATCAGATCAATGGCCATGTATGAACCTTCCTCAAGTTTATGGGGCATTAGGATCAGATTAATGTCATCAATGATGTTTTCAAACTCTTTTGGCACAATCTCTTCCATTTCTACCTAGAAAATAGTCAAGATCCAAGGGTGAGGTAAAGGTTAAGGTGAAGGTGATGGAGGAATGTAATTAGCCAAATCTCTTAACAATTCCTCAGAAAGGATGAATTAAAATAAGGATGGTGGTGATGAAATTCGTTCCATATCGGTGAGGCCTATGTCCATAGGAATTGGTTTTTCCAAATCATATGGATTACAAAGTGGGGTGAATAAGTCAACCAATTTTATTATGACTTAATGGGAAATGGTGATTCAAAATATGAAGGGTGGGTTGGTATTATCTCTTGGAATAGATGAAGGAACCTTGGGAACCTGAATAACAACAAGCAACACTTGTAAATACAAATGAAAAGGCCATGTAAATGCAATGCAAAGATTTTTTTTTTATGTACATATGTTACATGATGTTTCAGTGAAGTGGATGAGGTGGAGGTGGTGGTTCACCAGTTGGATCAGATCTCTCCCTTGGGAGGAGAAAACAAAATATGGGCTAGTGGATGGAGAATATTTTGAGATAATGCTCATCATGTTCAGTGAATGGAGTGATTGGGACTAATTCCTTTTTGAATTCATCTGAAGCTATCAACATGATGTCATATTATTTTTCAAATTCCTCAAAATTATCATTGTGATTGGTTGATGGAGGTTTTGAAAAGCTTGTTCAAAAGAAGAAGTGGAAGAATAAGAGTGGTAATTTAAACCTGAATGGTCATTCACTTGTCAATATGAAGTTTTAATGATGTCATGCATGTCTTGTTCATGTTTTCCTAGGTCATATACTTGCTAATTGAATCAATGAAAGTATCACAAAGGGAAACCGATCATGTGCTCTATGTTGGTAAGGACTGGATATGTAGATTCATCTAGGGAAGGTGGATCGGATGATGAATCCACCCCCCCATATATGAAATTAATATTTTTAGGTGCTAAAACCATATTGTACATTGTTCATATGAATAATGGTGGCTCATGTGGGCAACTATAATCCATAATAGTTTGGATTCTTAGTAGTGTAACTATGACATCTTAGACCACGTATTCACCAATACTATAATTGGTGAGGTGGACAACAACTTGTGTGGCTGTGGATGAGGTGGATGGCTTGGATTTGTAGATGTGGGGATCATGTGTGGCTTGTGGCTCCAATAAGAAAATAA
Source organism: Wollemia nobilis (assembly GCA_028583015.1). Taxonomy (NCBI): domain Eukaryota; kingdom Viridiplantae; phylum Streptophyta; class Pinopsida; order Araucariales; family Araucariaceae; genus Wollemia; species Wollemia nobilis. Next base: position 1,228,296 of record JAQPPZ010011065.1, on the reverse strand, counting down.
ATGAATGGTGAGATTGCATCTCATAATCTATCAAATATTAGACACCTAAAATATGTTGTATTGATAAGACTACCTAAATAGACTCCTTCTGGACCATGTGACTCACCTTAGGTAGCCTTAGGGCTAAAATAGTAGTTTTCACAACTTAAATAGGGACATTTCCCTTTGTAGCTCCCTTGGCCACTCAAGCCCTTTCCTACACTTAGCCTCTAGTCACCATGTGACCACCCCTCCAAAAACTGACCCTATGTGCACACATGATATAACCTTGGTTTACCCTAACCTAGGGATACCTCATCACCCCCCTCACCTTACCTCAAAGGATATAAATACCCCTCATTTGAAAAAAATATTTAGGAAGGTATGAAGAGAAGAGAAAATGAGAGAGGAGAGGAGATAGAGAGATCTAAAGGAAAGGAATGCTATTGTTATGCTTCTCAGATCATGATTAATGTATGCAATATTCATTGTCCATTTTCTATTTGCATTATTAATTTCATTAGATTCATTTTGATAGGTGCTACTAAACCCTTTCTCTTTGCATGTATGTAGGTTCCAAGATTCAAAGGCTCAAATCCATCATGGTGGTCATGACAAACCCACCTCCAACATTGATTGTAGCATGAAGAAGAACACGACACCATCGTTTATTGTAAAAGGGGATCATCCCCTTTGGGCATTTGTATTGTAAAACACCCTTTGCAAAGGGGTTTATTGTAATTGAAAGATCTATTTTATAATATAATAAAATGGTTTATTTTTAGTGCAATAGTGTCTCTTTTTTGTGTTTTAAGTGGTGATCACAGTTCTTTCCTACTATTTTTTTTTATGATTGCAATATTTGCTATCAACAAAACAAGCAATCTTGTCTGATGAGGTAGGTATCCTTAATATCCTATTTTCTTTATTTAAAATAAAATAAAAACTCCTGTTTGTTTTCGTGTATTTCCCCAAATAAAGAAAAGACAAACAAACATTATTTTTTACATTTCATTTTAATTTAAAAAAAAATAGTTTTCATTTTTTTTTTATTCATTTTACATTAATAAAACAAAAAATATAAAAATAAAAAAGCCGCGGGCTTCTCTTCCTGTTTCCCCTACCATCCCTACGCATGGTCCCAATCGTGCACTCACCATTCCCATCTTCCATGAATCCCTATTGTAGGTGCTTGTACCCTTCTATCCATCCCTATCGTGCCTACCCGCGACTTCCCTTCCCCACTCCCCTTATTCCCGTAGCTTCCCTTCCCTACCCCACTTCTTCCCATGAAGCCCTAGCTCCACCCTCTCCTCTCTACGTGGGTTGCAGCCCATGTGTCTGGATCATGGGCCATGGGCCCTACGCTCCAAGTGGGCCGCAAAGCCCACGCAAGATGCAGCCCGCGTGTCTCGAGCGTATACCACAAGCTCTGCACGCCATGCGGGTCACATGCATCCTATACATTGTGCTTGATAGATGACAAGCATACCACACGTAAACTTGTCATCGTTAGGTCTAACAACGATAGTTCTGTGATAGACATACCACCTGTGTTAGGCCTGTCAGGTCTAACAAGTTGCAGGCTTGTGCGCTAACCACGCAAGGACCTATGACCTCACCCCCCCTTGGGGTTTAAAAAATAATAATTAAAATTAATCATTTTTAAATTTTAACTTTGAAAAAAATATCATTTTTACTTTTATTTTTTAACTTTAGAAAAATAAAAAAACAAAAACAAAACAAAAAAAAATCATTTTAATTTTTATTTTTAACCTTAGAAAAATTAAAAAAACAAAAACAAAACAAAAAAAAGTCATTTTTTTAATTTTTAATTTTTAATTTTTTAACTTTAGAAAAAAAAAAAACAAAAACAATTAAAAAATTTCTATTTTAATTTTTCTTTTCAACTTTAGAATATATATATATATATATATATATATATATATATATATATATTTCAAAAAAATTTCAATTTTTTTTTGTGTGGTTTGTATGCATGATGCCTATGTGAATATCATCTTAGGGTGCATTTTTAGATTTCTAAAATTAAAATATCATTTTTCTTAGGAATATGAATGTAAAATATCATTTATGCATTAGTGAAAAAGTCATTGATTGCTCCTTGATCTTATTTTCTTTTGCATAAAACAAACCCCACACACCACATCCTATTTTAAACATCGAGTTGGATTTTACCACCAATTATCGATCAAGACCAACGAAGGTGGGATTCATATCCACCTTGTTGGCTTGCATATTGTTACTTTGTACCCTAATTTTGGCTAAGACCAGTCCAAGAACCATCATAATTAAGGAATAGAGCAGGTATCTCTCTTCAGAGAGGTATATCACTGATCGAGGTGAACTGGGTGAGGATTGGTAGGACCTAGGCTCCCTCATTGGGTTTGGATTTCATCACCAAGCCTTGGTGGATTTCATAACTTGGATTCACATTTAAAATTTAAACAAGATAATCATAAACCATTATACTAAGAGATATCATAAACAAAAGTAAAACACTAACAAGAACAAAAAAATAGCAACACATCAAAATAAACCAAATAGTTTAGGGATTCACATCTAAAATTTAAACGAGATAATCACATTGTTTGATTGTGTTCTCCCTTGTTTATTTTGGGTAATCAAGACAACATGATAACTACGCGTAGTTGGGCTCATCCACAATATGGTGAAGCAAAAAAATTACACGGAGGCCTTGAACACCTTCAATACAATCCTAAGGATCTCCTCATTCCTTCATGACATCCAAAAAGTCATTGTGAGGTCAATCCCTCACCTAGATGACCCGATCACCAGGGTACCTCTACCAGGATAACACCAATGGGTTATCCACATGATCAATTGGATTATTCGATTAGCCAACATCGATTCCATATCACAACTAGACATAACCAATCTATCGAGGGGCCTCGTAGGGAAGTCTACACTTCCTCTACATTATGACCTTCACCACCTATAACTCTCATCCAACAAGTGGTAACAATCCAAGGTAGACCTATGTGAAGTCCATATACGGCATCAACCAACATGACCATGGTCGAGTTAATACAAAAATCCCTCAAGCATCGAGAAACTCTCATGGAGATTTTAAATTCAATCGAGTTACAATCCCAGGATTTTGATGCTTTCACCAAAATTATGGGATACATACAAATTTACAAGTATCCTATTATAACCTTTCAAAATCATGAGATCAAACTCATGTCTACCAATTTACTAGATCCTCCTTTGCACATCATCGCATGCATCAACAAGATCTACTATAAGCGAGTATTGGTTAACTCGAGGTCCATAATAAACATTATTACCACAAATAGACTGAAACATCTCAACCTTCCATCTTGGCACATTGCAACATCCATGTTCACCTTGTAAGATTTTAACGACACTTTATCTTCCACTGTGGGTATGATAGTCCTACCTATTCAAGTTGGACAAAAGACTATACCTATATTGTGCTACATCTTGGAAGGTGTAAGACTATACAACATATTGCTAGGAAGGCCTTGGATGAGAGACATGGAGTGTGTCCCCTCCATCGTGCATCAACACATCAAATATATTCATCAATGTCAGGTCCATGTGGTTCATGTTGACCCAGATCCCTTCAAATATTACAATAAAGATGATCATCTATAGGAGTCTACCTTTCCATGCACATACTTGGAAACTAAACCCAATGACCTAATCCAGAGTCTAGATTCAACCCCACGGTTAGTCATGAAGTTATCTTCACCACTATTGGTACCGTCAATTTCTATTGCCACTCATCCATGCTTGTTTTCTTTGGATGAGGAAGAGTAAAAAAGGCCAACCATAGAGGCTCCCACAACCATATTCAATATGGCAATAGAAGACCTTCCCACTCCTACCAAAAAGGAGAAACCCACAATTGTTATAGATGAATCTTATCATATCATACCATCTTCATCCACCACAATTGAGGACAAAGTTCACTTGAACAACCCTAAAATCGGTGAATACATAGTGCCCAATGTTTATGTTCACACCTATCATTGAGTTTATCAAGGATCTATGTTTTCCTCCTACCAAGTCACTACCCATTGGTACTATTTTTGATTCCCCACCCAAAAATGGGAGACAAGTAGATCACGTCAGATAAGTTGATAAGACATCCATAACTTTTCTAAATGCAAATGTATTTTCTCATGAGTTTGTTGGAATGATCAATGTGATGACAGGGAACCAAAGTCCTTCGAATCCATCTAAGCAACTTGTGACTCCATTTTATATTCCCTTCATACCAGAAGTACTACCATCATTGGATTCAATCACATCTAATCCATATCACTTAACATCTCCATAAAATCAAGAACATGTATATCCACTACACCAAAATAGGGATAATATAGTTGTCACAGCTAAACACTCTGAGTTGGAACAAGATCATGAGCTAAATTAGGAATAAGAGCATGTGGATATACTCACTAGATAAGATCACCATGAACCATCCACATTTGCTCAGATGTTGAGGACTTTCAATCCACATCTGCTTAATTATCTCCTAGATCCCACACCCAATCCACCTCCACTACCTATCAGTTTCCATAGATTCATCAACATCCATCCAATCATTGCCTTCACTAGTTTTAGAATATATCTTGGATCATCTCTCCAAAATTGAGTTACAAGTGAGTCACCAACATAATGATTTACAACAGATCTTGAATTGACTCACAAGCATTGAGTTATGTTTGAGTCATCAAAAACCTCAACCTCTGGATTGTCAATACCAACCCCCTCCTGTGTGGTCCAATGTAAAATATCAATAGAATTAGAGGCAAAAGCAACAACACCATCCATCTCACACTTATACGCCATTTCCTAAATATTTGACATCACTCTTTAATCAATTATGTGAATCCAAGGCTATCGATATACTAGAGATTTACCCTTTGTATTCTAATAGGTCAAAACCTAAGTGGTATCGATAGGACCTGTATTGCTCCTACCATTGATTAAATGATCATGACATCCAACCATGTATCAAATTTAAGAACAAGGTATAGGATATGATAGACACGAATGATATTCAAATCAACAATCCTCTTATGACCAATAATAAAAAAATAGGAATATTTAAGTATCTATTATCTATGCATGGGCATCAGGTACAAAAACCCAGGTAGGTGAATGAGATTCACATAATCTTTCCCCCTCATCAAAGTGTTCTACCTTTTCTACCTTGTTCAAAATGTCAGTCCCATACTTGGACTCCTCTATTTGATCCCATGGTAATAATCTTCCACAAGTTATAAGAGGCAAAAGTAATTATTTTACCTAACATATACCCCTTGGACTCGAACAAGCCTAAACCTAGGAATCATAGGGAGGGTCACTTTTACCTCTATCATCAGATAGAGGTCATAACATTAACTATTTCTTTGCATTTGAAAATGTGATCCAATATATTATTGATGGGAGGATTTTCCCATAGATGGATTGCTTAACTTACCTTTACAAGTGATAATTCATGCCACATCATCCTGTATGCAACCCCAGAATCAAATGTAGCCTCGTATATTTGACAAGCTACCTCGCTAGTATGTTAGATTTTTGATGACTATTATAGCCTTATTTCAAAAATTGTATGAGGTACATGCAATCACATTACCAATAATCAAACTGAGAAAACCCAAACCTAGGTCAAAAAATGAAAGCTTCTATCAATTGGTACTCATTTAGAAATTTGGTCAAAGATATGATAGAATGGAATGAGCTTCGCATAGACGGTTCAATCATTTTACTCCATTGGGATATTGGCATTGCATAAAATTTTGTGCCACAACAAGGAGGGCCAGTTTCTTTCACTTCTAGCTAAGACAATCATATTGCATAAAAAAAAATGCACATTAGGTCTGCTTAAGGTATCACACCTTACCCCTAAAAAAAATACAAAAAAAAATCTCCAAAGGAACTTAAGACCTCTGGTCAATTAAGAATAAGCTCCAAAGGCACTTAAAGCCCTTTGGTCAATTCACAAAAACTCCAAATTAAGCCCTTTGGTCAATTCACAAAAAGCTCCAAATGCATCTTAGCCCTTTGATTAACTCACAAAAAGCTCTAAATGTATTCAAGCCCTTTTATCAACTCACAAAAATATCCAAAGATACTTGAGCCCTTTGGTCAAATCCAAAAAAATATCAAAAATCAATAAAAACAACAAAAAACATAATCAAATTGCAAAACATAAAAACATCGCATCATCAATCACATTGCATTGAATTGATCTACTAGTTGCATTAGGCATATTCATTACATTTCCATTAGGATATGTAATTATTGCATTACCACAAATAAGCACCACGCTTGTATGACTATCATAAGTCTTAATCAACCTTATCCACCATCATCATTTGCAATTTTTCTTATGAGCTCTTGCTTATTAAGGGGTATTTGTAAGATAGGTAATATACCGAATGAACATAAAAATGATTTTTAGATGGCCACTTAATATTTTATGAATACCTTTTAGTTTGTAAAATATTATAGGGATGCCCCCACATCACAAACATCATATCATCCACATCCCCTTTATGAGTAACTATATTTTTCAACACAACTAGTAAGTTGCTATGGGTTGTTCACTAGGGTTTTCGATCATTCAACCATCCCTAGTTCTCCTTTCAAATTTTATAGAAAACTATATTGATTTTATAAGGTAGGGTCTTGCTTTGTTCATACCTTGCATATATCAAAATCCCAAACATGTATCACACATTAAAATTTAAGTTTTGAACAAGGAAGGATGAAGCTACAAAGTAGTCCTTACCCCTTAAGCGAAAGGTCTCCCTTGCCCATCCTATTATGCACATGGTCTAGAATACTAGGAATTGACAAAAGGACAAGCTCCCCCCTACCCAAAGCAATAAAATCTCTTACTCCACAAAAATTAGAAAGTATCCCTAAAAAAAATTTCACAAAGTGGTTTTCACCACTAAACCAAATAAATCCCCTTGCTTCCCACCAAAAATGACCAAGAATTTCCAATTAAAGAAATCATAAGAAAATAAGCGGGTACTGAGCTTGAATCCCTGGAACTCCCAGTTATTCAAAAACTGTGGGATTATCTCCATTACAACAATAGCTTGAATAAAACCTGTATGGCAATGGGGTAATATTATGCATGGTGATATGTTTGTCACATTAGCAACCCTATTTTGTATAGACCAATGTTAGCTTACATATGAGCTAGTTTTTGGTGGCTTGTATTGCCTAGTAGTCAAGTCAAACTATGTCCAACCTCAGAATAATAATGACCATAGGGTGATCCTCATTACAACAATGGGTTGAATGAAACCCACCTAGAAAATGGGATAGTATTATGTGTCATCTTAATGAACATCACATGCACACATAGAGGAATTGAATATCTTGGCCTTCCTAGTAAAATTTTATCTTTCAATGTCTTGTATAGTCAGTATGCATCTTTTGACTAGTTAACAAGGGTGTTTGAGTCTCATGAAAACCATGTTGTTCCCCTATAGCATCTTACTAGTCATCCATCCATCATCTACATTTTCATCATCTTCTATATGGTTGGTGTTGTGGTGGATCCACAACGACCCCAAAAAAATTGGGGACCCACCTTTTTGTTTTAAAAGTTCGATGTTTGCAGTTTGTTTTAAGGGTCTATGCCTTCGTTTTGTCGTGAGTTTTGCAATTTTTGTCGGTTCTTGTCGATGATATTTTATTGTCGACAAATTTTTCTTGTTGACAACTTTTGTCGTCATTTTCTTGTCGATGACTTTTTCTTGTCGACGATATTTTATTGTCGACATTTCTTTTTTGTCGAGTGTTGGTGTTTCTTGTCATGGATGGTTCAGATAATGAAAACAATAAAAATAAATAAAACAAATGTTATTATTATGATAATATATTTTATATATTATGATAATAATATTCATTAAAAATAAATAAATAAATAAAAGAACATGTTTTAAATAGGGCTTCATGTTAGTTTTAAATTTTCATTTACTTTATTTAAAGTTTCAGGTTTTCAATTAGAGTTTGTATGCTTTGGTTTGGTTTTTAAGGTTTTCAATAATTTTAAGTTTTTTTGATGAGTTTCCAAGAGGTGGTGGTCGCAGCAAGCGACAGACAAGAGTGGATGTCGATGTAAAGACTAGGACATGGACTCTGGCAATGACAATATCCATATGGTAATGATATAGGCCCTACAACTACCGAGACAATCAGTGGAGCTAACGGGTGACATCAATTGTGGGGCAGATGCATCTATTTTTGGCTTGAATTCAATGCAGCAATAGTAGACTATGACACCGAGTGGATGATAGATTGCCCGATAGACAATACGACAAAATGATGCAAGGTTTTTGAATGCAATGATTAGGCTAGCATGCGGTAGTTAGCACGTGGAAGCATTGACAAGCTCGATGGGGGTTTAGAATACAGAGCAGAGAAGAGAGACAGAGGTGGATGAATGCAAGAATCACACGATGGATGACATGTGGGTTTCATTTTCTTTCAGACAAATACGACCATGGCGGATGCAGGGAACACAAATGGTAGCATCTAAATCAGAAATATGACTATTAAAGGGAGTTATCAGTGCGACATTGATGTAGTCCACGTAGATAGGTACGTTGGTGGAGACATGGATATGGCAGACCATGACTCCAAAATAACGGGTGAATAAGGAGGTGCTCAGTCAATCCTACGTACGACGAAATATAGTTTTCAAAGAGCAGGAGAGAATGGCTGGTGTTCATTGAAAAATTTGAAGTTGCATGGGAAATGAGGCCAACACAAGATAGATTGGTGCAGACGTGGAAGACTTGGTAGTATGACATGGAAAGTGGTTCAATGGTAGCAGGTGACGTGGCTATGACATGGGTTGGTGATAACGTTGATGGCCACCTAGGACTTATGTAGAAGAGTACAACAAGGTTGCATTTCACGATTCATGGACAACCAAAAATGGCAATTTCCTCCATGATGATAGACCCAGCAATGTAGTAGACCTAAACTTGGATGACAATCGAATATTGCATGGTGGGAAATGATGACCGTCTAGACAGACATGGCCAGCATGAATGACACAGACATATTTCATGAAACCCAATGCAGCCAAATTCATCGAGAGTCGAACATCAAATAAAAGGATTGCACCGTGTTATTATTGTTGCATTGAGAAATCTAACTGGTTAACATCGAGTTTTCTCAGCGACAGCGAATTCAAAAAATAGGACATGGTTCATAGCAGATCCACCATACCTTAGAGGATGGAAATAGTTTTAGACGATGGTATTGTTGGACCGAATGATGGATTGAAGATGCATCCAGTAATACATGCAGAACGAAGGTGAACACAACACATGGATTATTGTTGTTCGATGTGGTTTTCAATGATAGCATTGTGTCAATGATAGCCATGTGACATGCAAAAGAGGTAATTGAAAGAAAAGGCATTATGAGAAGGTGGAAGAAAGCGTTACATAAAGGGGGGACCCGTGAAGTATTTGGAAAGTGGTACAAGGTGGCAATTATTATATCGGTCCATAATGCAAGCCTCATTGAATAGAGTGAAGGTATTGTTGAAAGTAGAGGCCACTTGTCAAAAGAAATTCAAAAGGTATATTATGGGTACAAACGCCAAGAACCAAAGGAAAACATGAAGGAAACGAAATAGAATAGTAACCAAAACAAAGATGAAATGAAATGATGCCGAAATTAAAATATGAGAAGTGAAACGACACATAGTAGTGGAAAGCCAAAATACCATGGAAGACAGCGAAATGAGGGAGAAAACAAAATGAAATATTTCAAATATGCGATGGAAGGGGGTTCTTTGGGGGTTGGAAAACTGTTGCAAGTAGAGTTGCAGATTTGAAGGCAAGAGGGCCATTCTGGACCTGTTTGGGCTGTTTTTCTTCCATGGACTGGTTTGGGAAAACCAGAAATTTTTGTTATTGTAAAATGACAAATTTTTAATACAAAAAATTTCAGAAAGTTGCATTTTATGGGCAAGAAAGGAGGAGTCATTTTCTGCATGCAAGATTGAATGTTTATTTTTTTCCCTTTTCAGATTTTAGGCTTGTAAATGGAGTTTATGCAAGTTTCTTGGTTGCTTCATGCGAATGTTTAAATCTGAAAACCTCATTTAAAACCCTAGAAGCTAGCACTTAGCTTATCCGGATTGTGCTTGTTTTGCAAGTCCAATAGGTTAGGTTGCATGCATGAAAACCTCACATCTTCGGTTTTTCCGGAATAGGATAGCATCAAACTGAATGTATCATGTGTTTCATTTTCTGCATTTCATTTTCATTTTTCTGCATTTTATTTTTGTAGAAATTTTATTTTTTTTAAATTTTTAGACATTAAAATAAACATTAAAAAATTTTCAAAATCCAAAAATAATTTCACCATTGCGTAGGTTATATTTCATACTTCCAATACGCACTTTGAAATTTTATTTTCGGAGTTGTTTAGTATTTTTAAAAATTCATTGAAGTTGCTATTTTATTACAGATTTTGAAAATTCCGAAAATAGAAAATTTCCATTTTTGGACCGAATTTCATTTTTTCAGTTTCATGTTTCATTCATGAGCCTATGATGACATTCCCTTCATGAAAATTCCAATTTCATTGAAGGAGTTATGTTTTATGGCATTTTACAAATTTCCATTTTTGGAGCCTAAAATTGCCCTTTCTTCATAAAAATTCTGATTTTACGAAAGAGGGGTAATTTGAGCATCACATTGAAGGTCATTGATTCAAAGCACTTAATTGTTCATCTTTATGAAAATTTGATTTCATTTAAGAGGGATAAGTTGAGGTGACACTTAAAGCCCTTACTTTAAGGCCATAAATTATTGCTTCTTTGTGAAAATCAATTTCACCAAAGAAGGATAGTTTATCTATCACATTGAAAGCTATCTTCATCTTCATGATAAGGAGCCATATTTGGACTTAATAAAGAAGATAAAATCTACCTTAAAATCCTCAAGATAAAAGGAATTAAGGCACTACATCGTGGTCATATGAGGGCCAACTCACATTTGCTCTATTTTGGTTCAATGAACAATCACTAAAGTTTCATGGTAAAATAAACCAACATTGCCCCTTGTTTACAGTTACTTGCAATCACTAAGGTGTTCCAAAGCATTTAAATTGAATATATTTATTTGAGATTACTAATACACATATGCAAATGCTAATATAGCGGAGACCTTGGAGAAGTTGTTTGTTTAACTTCTTTGCAAGAGGGGATTTGGAACCCAAATCCTAAGGGAGAGTGTACTTTCACAATTGGGTGAAAATACCACTCAAAATATTTGGCGCTAGAAGGAGGGCCTGAATTGGTTTATTTCAATGTGATTTAAATGCTATAGGGATTTAAATTTTGAATATTTCATGCCCTATTGATTATTATCTTTAGCCCTCTTTTAACAATACAACCTTGTAGTGTTAAAAGGAGGACATGAATTGCTATGCATTGTTCTAACGCTTTTGATTGTTCATACATGAATAATGTGTTTTGATTTGATTTTGAAAAAATTTGGTCTTCACTAACGAGGTTGTCTCCATGCAATTACTTTCATTTGATTTTAATGGATACATCTCTTGGTTGATGCTAACATGATTATTCATACGTTACATGTTTGATATTTTCTAGTCATTTCATGCTTATTTGTAAGGAATTATTTTGTCTAAAATGTATTTGTTGTTGGTATTATGCTCTTCACTTGCGTGTAATGCGATCTTGTGAATCAGAAAGCCTACAACACTAGGAGTATGCTCTTCACTTGCGCATATGCGATCTAGTGAATCAAAAACTAATTTACATTTTTAGAATACTGCTTTGTCATGGTTCCTTCTTTTATTCATGACTAAAAAATTGGTTTTGAAGTTATTCTTTGAGTTTCATTAATGGCTACAACTGCAGGATTTTCTTTGTGTCACAGGTTTTCTTTGAGGTGTTGAGAGTTTTGTCAGGTTTCGTAGGGTAGTTTCATTTACAAGCTGGACCCACCACATCGCATCACAACTAGGTCCAAAACAACTGAGGAAACCATATTCCAAAGCCTCTCACCCACTCATAGGAATCCAAGGAATAAAACCCAGCAAATAGTGATCCCACCGGATACCCTTGTTATAGAAGATCCTTCTATTTTAGGTGCATCTAGCGGACTTGCATCGGTGGTGTCAATTTCCACTAGTGTACCAATTATCAGTACCATTTCCATGGTTCTTGTAGGGTTATCATCATCCATTTTGAATCAAATGGCCCAACCTCCACTAGCTCCTTGGTACGGAGCCCATAACATTCCTTTGAATATCATAGGGGATATTCATGATATCCCTAAGAATATAGAGATATTTTTTCCCAAATACAAACCGGATGGCCCAAGGACCGCAGAAGAACATATTCAGGCCTATAGGGATGTTTTGATAATATTGCAAGTTCAACATGAAGATGTGGCTTGTAGACTCTTCCCCATGAGCCTAGACCAAGTGGCCTACGAATGGTATATTTGCTTACCTACTGGTTCCATAACGTCATGGACGCAAATGGAGAATGCTTTTTTCAACCAATTTAGGTCACCATTAGATCCCACAATCATCTATAATCAGTTCATTACATGCAAAAGAGGCCAGGGTGAGCCAATTCAAACTTTTAATCAGAGATTTCAGAAGTGCTATAATAGAGCAATTCGGCATTTTGCCATTGATCCCGTAGTAGCTTTGCAAATATATTTTGGGGCATTGGATCCTATGATGGCAATGTTTGCAAGGCAAAATCCTCAAGTTACCATGCTTGCTCTAGCCTACAATGAAGCTATGACCATTGAACAACAAATGACACCACAGGGTTATGGGTTTCCCTAGATGCCTATGGTAGGACAATATGGTCCATATGGTCAAGCTCCTATGATGAATCAGATCATGGCACCACAAATTCCAGGCATGAATGCTTTGCCTTATCAACAACCATATTCATCAACACCCGCTTACACACCCATTCCAATTCAACCAATCACATCCATTCCCCCCATTCCTTCATTTTTGCAAAATAGTCAACAGACTATGCAAGGAACTAGTCCGGTTAATTCTCAGGCTATAGTTCCTTTCCCCAATCCAATTCCAATTCAAAGTGTGAATCCCTACGCAAATCAAGTTTCTCAAAATCCAACTCAAATGTTAAGTCAAGATCTCACCAATTATGCAAACCCTACTAGAACTAGCAATAACATAGCTCAACCAAAAGATATTTATTCAGAGGTTGAAGAGCTCAAAAATATGGTTCACAAATTGAGTAATGATTTGGTTCAAAAATAGAAGTATGAATCCCATGCCCCTCACCCAAATCGAAATTTCAACAATAGAGGGAGACAGTGGAATACAAAGCCAAACAATGGGGGTGTGCCTTCCCCTATTGCTAATTAGATAGATACTTTTGCAGGACCAAGTCACTCTAGTTCCATTCTTAATATTTCTGATTTTGCATGGGAAAAGGGGTGTAGATTGCATAATACAAAGGAGCATAATGAAAGGAATTGTCCCAAAATCGCTAGGTATACCCATTGTCTCCAAGCTCAAGTGGATGATTTGGAACTTGTGCCAAATGAGGGTCCACCCCAACATCAACAAGGAGATGACAACATTTTGGTGGTGGAAACTCTATATCATCAAGAAAGTGAGAATGAGGAAGAAGAGGATGAAATATTGGAATAGGAAGTGCAAGCTTTTAGAGAATTTAGAAAGGGGAACCATGGATACCATTTGAGGAGTAAGTCCAAAACCCCTAAAACATCCTCAACTCCACCAAACAACTCTATCCTTCCTCCTGATACTAAGGCTGATAATAATCCCCCTCCTCCATCTGGAAGAGAAACATCTAAGGCCATGCAAAAAACATTGAAGCTTGAGAAGTCAACTTATGACATAGTGGAGGATTTAAGGAAGTCCAAGTCTAGCCTTTCATTTTTAGAGGCGGCTAGGTTTCCTGGCCAAAAGGAAGCATTGATAAAGGCTTTGGACTCACCTAGTCAAATACAAGAAGGAAAGGAAGTTGAATCTCACATGGTTTTACGAAAGGAAAGACGAGATGTCCCTTCCTTTTTTATTGATTGTGAGGATTGTTGGCAAAAATTTGCACAATTGTTTGGTGGACATAGGTGCCACAAGTAACCTCATGCCTTCAAAAATTTGTCAAATGCTAGGCCTAGAGCCTGTTTCTTCTAAATGCAAGGTTTTGCAATTGGATCGATCCGAGGTAAATGTGGTAGGGACCCTCTACGATGTTAAGATCCAAATCAATTCTGAACCTAGGGTCCAACAAGTGGTTGATATTTTGGTTGTCAATATCCCAAGTCGATATGGAATGCTACTTGCTAGGGATTGGATGAGAAGTTTGAATGGTTATTTCTCCACTGATTTCTCACACATGTGGCTACCCTGGAAAGGGATTGCTAATCAAATTAGAGTGGAAAATGAGCCAAGGCTTAAGGAAATCATCACAAAATTCAACAAGCCAAATGAAGTTCAATTTTTTGAACCTGAGTTAGGAGTCTATGCTTTTGATGTTGAAAGAGCTACCGAAGAACCTCAAAAAGAAACATTTTCTTGTAGCTCTTTTGAAGAAGATAATCTCATGTGGTTACTCAAGTTTGATGGATCTAAGTCAAAACAAGGGGCAGGAGTTGGAGTTGAACTCACTTGTCCAGGAAGTAAACCATTGTTTTCTACCTATAGATTGCAATTTCCTTGCACTAACAACGTGGCAGAATATGAAGCTCTTATATTTGGATTACAATTGGCTTTGAGCAAGAAGGTTAAGTGTTTGAAAGTATTGGGAGATTCAGATTTGGTGGTCAAACAAGTTAAAGGACAATATAATTTCCACGACAAGAGATTGAGCCTTTATAGAACTAGGGTGAGGGACCTCATTGAGGAATTTGATGCTTTTAATATATCCCTTATTTCTAGGAAAGGAAATCGTATAGCTGATTCTCTTGCAGTCATTGTAGGCATGCTAAATCCAGTTGACATAAAAAAATGCAAGAAGTTTTCCATTGAGTTAGTCCCTTGCCCATCGATACCTGATAACATCAAAAACTTGCAAGTTTTTGAGAATGATAGACACATTTTCAAATTTGTCACCAATTTGGGTATTTTTGAGGACCAAGTGATTGATGAAGATCAAAGGTGGCAAGAAGAAATAGAAGAAGAAAGCGAAGCTACATTTCAATCCAACAAGATACCTAAGAACATTGTTTCATTGGAGAGGATGTTTGATATGGGATATAAAGCTAGAAAAGGAAAAAGGGTTCCACTTCCTAAAGATGCTTGTGACTTGATCAATATAGGGAGTGTAGATAATCCACGTGAAGTGTACATTGCAAAGGCATGTACAGCTTATGAGAGAGAAAATATAATACGTGCATTAAAGTATTACATGGATTGCATTGCTTGGAATTACAATGAGTTGAAAACGTATGATCAAAATGTTATTATGCAAACCATCCCTTTAAAACTGGATTCCAAACCCTTCAGACAAAGACAATGACCTGTTAACCCATTACTTGAGCCCTTGATAGAGAAAGAGGTCAAGCGATTGTTGGACACAAAGATAATATTTCCCGTTAGGCACTCAACTTGGGTCGCTAATATTGTTCCGATGAGAAAGAAGAATGGAGAGATAAGGCTATGCATAGATTTTAGAAATCTCAACAAAGCCTCACAAAAGGATAATTACCCACTGCCATCAATTGATGAAATCTTGCAAACGGTGAATGGGTCTGAAATGATGTCTTTTCTCGATGGGTATTCTGGATACAATCAGATTCTTATTCATCCCAATGACAGGATGAAGATGACCTTCACAACCAAATGGGGAACATTTGCCTATAGAAGAATGCCTTTTGGATTATTAAATGCAGGCACAAAATTTCAACGTGCCATGGATTATGCGTTTAAAGGGCTCATAGGTAAATGTATCATTGTGTATGTGGATGACATTCCTGTTTTTTCAAAGGAAAGAGAATACCATGTGAAATATTTGAGGAAAGTTCTCCAAAGGTGTAGAGAACACGAAATTTCTTTAAATCCCAAAAAATGCATCTTTGGAGTGACATAAGGAAGATTGCTTGGCCATATTATTTCAAAATAAGGTATCTCCATTGATCCGGAAAGGATAGAAGCTATCCAAAACCTGCCTCTCCCAGGTAGCAAAAAGGAATTGAGATCTTTCTTTGGGAAAATCAATTTTGTGAGGAAGTTTATTTCTAGCTTTGCTAAGATAGCTAAACCATTGAATGAGATGCTTAAAAAGGATGTGAATGTCAGATGGAATGAATAAAGTAGGGTTGCCTTTCAAAGCATCAAGGATGCTATTTCTAGAGCCCCTGTCCTTATAAGTCCAGATTATTCTAAGCCTTTCTTTATTTATGCTTTTGCATCTGAACACTCTTTTGCGAGTGTCTTGACCCAGAAAGGTGAAGATAACACAGAAAATCCCATAGCTTTTCTAAGTGCTCCTTTGAAGGATGCTCAATTGAGGTATTCCATTCTCGATAAGCAAATGTATGCACTTTTCAAAATAGTAAAAAAAATTAGACATTACATTGTGCATAGTAGGGTCTTTGCCATCGTGCCTGACCCTGCTGTCAAAACCATGTTTGTGCAAAATGAGCTAGGTGAGAGAAGAGGTAAATGGATTTCTACCATTCAAGAATTTGATCTTGAAATTCAACCCATGAAACTAGTTCATGGACAAGGACTTGTGAAAACAATTGCTGAGAACAATCCCCAAATCACGTGCCAATATTTAAATGTAGAGCACATTTCCAAAGATGATTGGTATGTTGATATTGTGTATTTTATGCTAAATGGTAAGTGTCCATCACATCTTAATTCTACTCAAAGAAGGGCCTTGAGACTTAAATATGCCAATTATCTTATTAGGTCTGGTGCTCTTTACAGGAAAAATCATGAGGGAATTTACCTATGATGCTTAAATCAAGAAGAAGCTACCAATGTTTTGCAAGAGTTTCATGGTAAATACGGAACTGGCCATGGTTCAAAAAATTCAACAACACATCAAATCTTAAGAGCGGGATATTATTGGCCCCACATTTTTAAAGATGCACATGCACACGTGCGATCTTGCCATATTTGTCAAGTGGCTACCAATAGAGAAAGGAATGCAGCTATGCCATTGCAACCTGTAGTTGAGATGAGACCATTTGCACAATGGGGATTAGACTTCATTGGGGTTATTAACCCAAATTATTCAGATTCCCATAAATTCATACTCACAGCTATAGATTATTGCACTAGGTGGGTAGAAGCAATTCCTACGAAGCATTCCACTATGGATGTGGTAATAAAATTCCTCGAAGATCACATCGTAACAAGGTTTGGAATGCCCGATTCTATTGTAAGTGATAATGGTAAGGCTTTTGTTTCCACTCAATTTGCAAATTGGGCATATGATAATAAGGTGAGTTTAAAGTTTTCGTCTAACTATTACCCTCAAGGCAATGGTTTGGCAGAATCTTCAAATAAAAATTTGTTAACCATCATTAAGAAGTTATTGGAAAAGAATTCTCGGGATTGGCACAACCAATTAAAATTTTCTCTTTGGGCAGATAGGACTAGAGAAAAAGAATCAATAGGGAATACACCTTATCATCTAGTTTATGGGCAAGATCCAATTTTTCCTGCAAATTTGAAGCTTCAAACCCTTCGTTTCACACAAGAATACCTTGGAACTGATAATCACATTGAGGCTAGATTAAGTCATCTAATGCACCTTGATGAAAAAAGAGAAGAAGCCATGCTCCACATGAGCAAACATCAAGATGTGGTTAAAATATGGTTTGATAAAAGAGCCAAAATTAAGTCTTTTAGGATTTCGGACTTGGTTTTATTGTGGGATAAAAAACATGAGGAGAAAGGGGATCACAAAAAGTTTGATTGTCTTTGGTTAGGCCCTTATCAAATTTTTGAAATCCTAGGGGAAAATACTTTCAGACTAAGAAATTTGGATGGGAAATATTTGATGTTATCGGTTAATGGGCAAGTTCTAAAGCATTATTTTAGCCCTTAAGTCATGTGAGATTTGTATTATATTGTACATTTGTATATACTTTTGGTTTTGGATTGGATCTCATTTTGGTTTCCATATTTTGGTTTTGGATTGGATCTCATTTTGGTTTTAAGTTTTGTGTGTTGGTCCTTTGGACACTTTTGTTTTGTCTTGAAAAAAAAAAAAAAAAAACAAGATGTCAACTTATGTCCTTATGAATGTTGACTAAGACTAAGAAAATATGAAACATCGAAATTGTATTGCAGAAAGCTCCACGAGTATCGCAAACACACTAAAGAATATCGTTTGGAACTTGTGATGCATGAAGTTGTCGGTTTTACCAATTATGGCAAAGTAGGTGGTATACTTCATCCGCATTTCAAAAAGAGCAATGCATTCATCCATATTTCATGGTACATTCCACATTGCATATACATTTCATCTCAGTTGCATTTTCATTTCAAATACAATCATTGAAAAGGTGTCGAATCCTCTTAGGGTTATTACGTAACATATATTAAAAGGATCCTAAGGTTGGGAACTGATGCTCGAACTATATTGAACCAAGCACATTCTACACATATTAAAGAGGATCTTGATCAAAATGGTCAAAACCATACTTGGAAGAAAAGGTGAGGCGAAAGGAGTATTTCATGTCTGTCCTATCATGCAACATAATCCTTAAAATAGTGGTTTTTACCACTCCCATAATGTTTAAAGCCTAAAATTAGAGTAGTAAGGATAGGGTTAAATCCCCATCAAACTTAGGTTGAGGATCCAACTCCCCAAAGCTCTGATTTGACCTTCATGGAGTAGTAAGGATAGGGTCTAATTCTCATCTCGCTTAGGTTGAGAATCTGACTTCCCAAAGCTTCTATTTTGCCTCCATCATGCTTTAAGAAATTAAAAGCGCCATCTACACTCAAGAACTTGAAATTCCAAAGAAATTGTTTTTATTCTACTTTCATTTCATCATTAATATTGGATTGGAAGGATCATACTACATGTCCCTTGCAAGGATGGGTAGTCATCCCCAAGGTTCAAGAAATCAAAAGTAAAGCCAAATACTGGATTATGGGGTTAATCTCCACTGGGGCTATAGACGTCTGACTAGCAATGGAGTATGCTCATGTGTGGCAACATGTCTTGTCTAAAAGCAAGACCTCTGACTGCTCAAACGGACAGGCTAGCCTGACAGTTTCATCCATAACAGGTTAAATCATTTTGATTAAGATGAGGTAATGAACTTTGAATTAGAGTAGTAAGGTTAGGGTTAAATTCTCATCATACTTAGGTTGAGAATCCTATACCCCAAAGCTCTGATTCCACTTACACATGCACTGGTTCAAGATGATAGTGACACATAACCAACTTTGGGATCTGGTAAATGAACCCAGTACACATATTTGATCCTAAGAGGGTTTGACATTTTTAATATGCTTGTTCATGGTACTAGAAAGTTTGAGCCTTTGCAAAGCAAGTTGTTATATCTCTAGAATATTTTCCATACATTAAATCTTGCACAAATCATTCATAACCTCGCATATGCATTCAGGTAAAATTGACAATGAAAAGCGGAATGGTTTCAAACGATAGGGAATGAATCACTTGTACACATTGAGTTGATGCTGAATGATTCTGATGGTTCATGTTTCTTGTCTATTTACATTCTTTGGATATTCACTGATGTTTGTAGTTGAGTTTGTGTGTTTTTAGGTTGGGTTCTCACCGAAATGCTCAGGAGCATTTCCCAGCAGAGTCACCATTTGTTGTGGTGGATCCACAACAACCCCAAAAAAATTGGGGACCCACCTTTTTGTTTTAAAAGTTTGATGTTTGCAGTTTGTTTTAAGGGTCTATGCCTTCGTTTTGTCATGAGTTTTGCAATTGTTGTTGGTTCTTGTCGATGATATTTTATTGTCGATAATTTTTTCTTGTTGACAACTTTTGTCGTCATTTTCTTGTCGATGACTTTTTCTTGTCGACGATATTTTATTGTCGACATTTCTTTTTTGTCGAGTGTTGGTGTTTCTTGTCATGGATGGTTCAGATAATGAAAACAATAAAAATAAATAAAACAAATGTTATTATTATGATAATATATTTTATATATTATGATAATAATATTCATTAAAAATAAATAAATAAATAAAAGAACGTGTTTTAAATAGGGCTTCATGTTAGTTTTAAATTTTCATTTACTTTATTTAAAGTTTTAGGTTTTCAATTAGAGTTTGTATGCTTTGGTTTGGTTTTTAAGGTTTTCAATAATTTTAAGTTTCGTTGATGTGTTTCCAGGAGGTGGCGGTCACAGCAAGCGACAAACAAGAGTGGATGCCGACGTAAAGACTAGGACATGGACTCCGGAAATGATGATATCCATATGGCAATTGAAGAACACAAGCTTATACTAAGAGGGGGGGTGAACAGTATAAGACATCTTTTTACTTTTTCCTTTATACTTCAAAACAGTAAAGCAATATACCCAAAGCAATATCAAAGCAATGCACAATATCATCCACAAAGTGACACCAATTTTAACATGGTTCACCCAAAATGGCTGGGCTACATCCACAAAACTTTTCTCTAAAAGTTATCTCAAAGTTCTTTGGGAATCCTTCCCAATTACAATGTTTATGAGCCTTAGCCCAAAGGAGATACCTTCCCCCAATCAGAATTTATGAGCCTCTTCTCAAAGGAGATACCTTCCCCTCTACTCTAGAAATGATCCCTCAGAATATCAACTGCCTCTACATCTTGCCAACACATGGAACTCCTTTCCATCGAAGACCTCCTATCCTCAATGCTTAGCGTAAGATACCTCTACCTTCTATTATCACCTCCATAGTAGCTTAGCAACCTATACCAAACACAGTCAGTCGGTCTAGTACAAGTCTTCCTATGTTTGTCAAATCTATCCAACGTGCTTGAACAAATCAATCCTCTGCACACAAACCTTCTCAAAGACTTGCCAAATCTGTCCTCAGGTTCTTCTCAAAGAACTAGTGCACCTCTGTCCTCAAGTTCTTTGATAGAACTATCAAACTCAACTCACAAGTCCTCTGCTAGGACCTGTCCAAATCTGCTCACAAGTCCCCACCGAAACTTGTCCAAAACTCAACAAGCTCACCAAGAAAAAAACTTTCTTAGTAGGAAATCACAAGGTGAATTGTTAGAGACCCAATGTGATTTGTCAAACTCATAGAAGCATAAATAGAATTGTTAGAGACTCAATATGTTCTATACTCAACTCCCAATCTCAAAACTCAACTCAAATCAACTCAGCTCAAACTCAATTTCAAATCTAAAAACTCAACTCAATATCTAAAATGGATAGGATAGAATGCTTTCTTTCAAGAACATGAAACCCCAACAATTGCCAACTATGCAAAGAATCACATAAAAATGATACTCATGTTCTTTTCACCATCAATTAGGGCTTCAACAACAATGCTCATCAAACAAGGTTCAATCAACACCATTCAGCTCAAAACACAACCTTGAAGCATTTCACAATCAACATTAGAAAAGGAAACAAGTAGAACTCATTTTCTCTCCAATATTTTTTGAACAAAAAGCATCCACCAACTCAAATCACAATAGCACAAAACAAATTTTCAAATCATCAACAAAGGAGTAAGCCCAACACTTTAACCAAGTAAAGAATAGCTTGATTATTACCAATTTAATGAAAGCAAATGTCAATCTCAAAGATGCCCACTTAAGGTTTCACAACTTCACACAAGAAGCAATTTTAACCTTAAAACATCATGCTTTCATTTCCATAATCAACCAAAAGCACTCTCAACATTACAAGAAAAATTTATCCCTTATACACCTTATTTCTCCCTTATAGTCTTATCAAAAATAAAATTTATCTCTCATAAGAATGCAATAAGATATTTCGAACAACACCTTCAAAAGAATATTTTATCAAAATAAAACAAGCTTTAAAATCCTTATAACTCCTAAGTTGTTTTTCCCTCTAATAAACTTCCTCCATCCGCAAAATACACATAGCAAAAATAAATTTCTAAAATACCTTGGCCAACATCAAAAATCGTGCTATGGATAAATTGTGCACAAATTCTAACACCACCTGTTGCGTCCACTTCACGATGAAAAACCCTTTTACGTTATTCGAATGCGGAACCTCCCGTTCGGGTAGCGCACCAACAGCCTAGCCGCTACCGGTGCACCAAAGGCATACAATGAGGTTTAAACCTCACACTGTTAGCCTTGTTCCTTTTGTGCCAGGGATTAAATAAAACATCAGTGCCTCCCTTTCTTCTGACGCGAACACGAAGAAAAAAACCTTACGATGGATTTACGACAAACGATGAGTACAAAAAAATGAACAGCGGATTCATGAAAACGATGAAGACACAGTCGAACAGTAGATCACGAATTCACAGCGAGCAACTCTTTTCAAAATGTGGATGGGATAATTCTTGATTTTCATCGAGGGAGATTTATATGCATTTTTACCATAAGCTCTTGACGTCGGCGAAGAGTTTAACACGTCGGCAGAGGTCTTGGCTAGCGCCCACAATATTAAAACATAGCGCCATGGGTTATGATAACCCATTGCAAACAATAATTTAATATTTTTTTTAAAATAATTAAAGGGAACCTTAACAAGGTTTTTAATTATTTAAATAAATACTTCCTCCTAGACCCAAATGCATTAAACTAATGCATCCACCTGTAATCTTTAAACCTGCCAACTTGGGGTTTACAAAAGACCTTTGAAACTGTCATGCCGTAACCTTCATCAAAAAAAATTATTTGACATCAAATAAAATTCCTTCAAGAGCTTCTTGACATCAATGACAACTTATACACTTGAGCAAAGGCAATGTACCCAAAGTACCCAAAATTGCCAACAATCTCCCCCTTTGTCATTGATGGCAAACCTTTATTGAAAACACTTCTCAAGAGCCAAAATTGAAACCAACTGTGCTAAAAGCGACCAAGCTGTGCCCACAACTGAGAATCTTCCTTTGAAGTTTTTCTCCCCCTGACTTGAAGCTCTCCTCTTCACTTTGAAGCTCTCCCCCTTACTCATATCTCTCCCCCTTTGTTATCAATGGCAAAGGGTCACCTTTGGGGTTCAAAACTAAGAATGAGCCTCTTAGCTTAGTCCCTCCCCCACCTCCTGATGAGGTGATTAATTCTAGGGTGGGATTAAAACTCCCATTAGGCACTAATCATCATCAGTGTCTACAACTTCCTTGTCGGGCCTTCTCTTGAAATCTTTATCCATATTCATGTTCTTGTCAATGCCTTGATCCTTGGATCTGATCATGCCACTGTTCCTGTTCCTGTATTCTGGAATTTCAGCTCTACACTATCTGATTATGTGACCTTCATTGTTGCACTTGAAACACTTGATGATGTTGTTTCTTTGAGGTAAACATGATCTTTGAATCCACCTGTTCTAACCAAACCTGTTCTGACCAAACCTGTTCTGACCAAACTTGTTCTGACCAAACCTATTCTGGCCAAACCTATTCTGACCAAATCTGTTATGACCAAACCTGTTCTGACAAAACCTGTTTTGATCAAACCTGTTCTTGTTATTTACCTTGCAATAGACTGCCTTGTGCCTAAACTATTTACAAGAGTAGCAATACCCTTGAAAGTAACTAGCACTTCTAAAACTATCATTTACCTTCTTCACTTGAGCCATGCAATGTGAAGCCATGTGACCAAACTTATGACAAGCAAAACATCTACCTTGAAACTTTCCTTTATTTGACCTCTTGGGTCCTGAATACTTCTCATTCTGAATTTTGTTTTCTATTTCTGTGCATCTATCATTCAAGGACTCCTTTTCTGAAATACTTTCCTCATCAGAACTCTCTTCCTTTTGGAGTCTCTTACTAGACTCTCCAACTTGTTCTTTGTGTGGCTTAACAAAACCAAGGCCTATTTTATCTATTGTCTTTCTTTGACCTTTGATGAGTGACTTAACCTTTTTGGAGCTATCTTGAAAACTGTAAAGCTTATCCTTGTACTCTTTAGTTTCCTCTTTCAAAGAAACCATTTTCTGTTCTAACTCACTATACTCAAGAACCTTAGACTCTAACTCATCCTTGAGTTCTTGTGTCTTAGCTATAGAGAAGTCAAGACTTTCTATAAGATCATCTCTCTCCATACAACATTCATCTAACTTATCCTTGAGTATAGCATTCTTCTTTCTTTCCTTTTTCAAAGCACTAAGAGCACTAATAAGTTCACCTTCAATATCTACTTCACCTTCCTCTATATATTCCTTTATTTGTTTGCTTTTTGAATCATCAAAGCCTTTTTCAGATTTCTTATCACTAGAGGTGCTACCCTTTTCAAAAACCATACATGCATCTTCCTTATAGTTTTTTGAAGCATCCTCATACATACTAGAAACCAAATCATTATTTGTGCAATCATCCTCAAGGTGACCAAATTTTCCACATCTAAGACATTTCATGATAATGAATCTATGTTTCGGTTCTTCCTCTTTTTCTGATATGAACAACATCTCATTTTCATCATCACTTGAAGAACTTTCACTATCACTACTAGAACACTTACTTGCTTTGTCTAGGTAGAAAATCTTCTTTTCCTTGTGAGAATACCTCTTTCCTTGATTGTTGTGCTCATATTTGTTCTTCCTGTGATGCTTGTGCTTTTCAGAATCCTTGCTCTTAGAATCTTGTTTATCTTCATCACTTTCATTCTTGGGAACAGATACGATCGGTAGCATAATGACCAAAATTTTCACAATTGAAACATCTTATATTTTTCATACTTTTGTGCTTTCTAGAGAACTTGCCTTTCTTGCTGTAATATGCCTCTTCATCACTAGAAGACTCATCACTATCTTGAAGCTATTTACCCTTGGATTTCTTGGTAGCCTTGAAAGTTGCCTCTTTCTTGACATCAACCTTCACTTGAGTTCTCAACTCAAATGCTGCAAGTATACTATGGAGCTCATCCTTTTTCAACTTATCCAAATATTTAGCTTCCTCAATAGCATAAATATTTTCACTAAATCTATTAGGAAGAGATCTTAAAATCTTATCACAAACATCATTTTCAGCAAGCTCAAGACCTAAGTCTTTCATGGAGTTAACAACCTCATCCATACAAAGCATATAGTCACTAATATTTTCATAATAATTCATCTTGAGTTGTTCAAACATACCTTTGAAGTGTCTCAACTTGGCCTTTCTGACATTTGTATCACCTGTATGAACCACCTTCAATTGTTTCCACATTTCACTAGCTATCTTGCAGTGAATCACCTTGGTGAGATCTACTTTCTGTAAGCCTTTTAGGATTGCATTCATTGCCTTTGAATTGCTATGATGTAGGAGCCTTTCTTCCTTAGTAATAGGACCATGTACAAGAATAGTGTACTCATATTCAATCACTTCCCAAACCTCATTACCAAGTGCCATTAGATGAACCTTCATCCTTGCACTCCAAAGACCAAAATCGACCCAACAAGAATAGGTGCTGCATTGCCACTTGAATGATCCATTGTGTTCTTTACTAGCTTTTCCTTCAAGTTTTTAAACTTTCCAAAGGCACCTGCTCGATACCAATTGAAGAACACAAGCTTATATCGAGAGGGGGGTGAACAGTATAAGACCTCTTTTTACTTTTTCCTTTATACTTCAAAACAGTAAAGCAATATACCCAAAGCAATATCAAAGCAATGCACAATATCATCCACAAAGTGACACCAATTTTAACATGGTTCACCCAAAATGGCTGGGCTACGTCCACAAAACTTTTCTCTAAAAGTTATCTCAAAGTTCTTTGGGAATCCTTCCCAATTACAATTTTTATGAGCCTCGGCCCAAAGGAGATACCTTCCCCCAATTAGAATTTATGAGCCTCTTCTCAAAGGAGATACCTTCCCCTCTACTCTAGAAATTATCCCTCAGAAGATAAACTGCCTCTACCTCTTGCTAGCACATGGAACTCCTTTCCATCGAAGAACTCCTGTCCTCAATGATTAGCCTAAGAGACCTCTGCCTTCTATGATCACATCCACAACAGCTCAGCAACCTGTACCAAACACAGTCAGTCGGTCTAGTACAAGTCTTCCTCTGTCTATTAGATATGTCCAATGCTTAAGCTTGAACAAATCAATCCTCTGCACACAAGCCTTCTCAAAGACTTGCCAAATTTGTCCTCAGGTTCTTCTCAAAGAACCAGTGCACCTCTATCTTCAAGTTCTCTGATAAAACTATCAAACTCAACTCACAAGTCCTCTACTAGGACCTATCCAAATCCACTCACAAGTCCCCACCGGAACCTGTCCATAACTCAACAAGCTCACCAAGAAAAAAACTTTCTTAGTAGGAAATCACAAGGTGAATTGTTAGAGACCCAATGTGATTTGTCAAACTCATAAAAGCATAAAGAGAATTGTTAGAGACTCAATATGTTCTATACTCAACTCCCAATCTCAAAACTCAACTCAAATCAACTCAACTCAAACTCAATCTCAAATATAAAAACTCAACTCAATATCTGAAATGGATAGGATAAAATGCTTTCTTTGAAGAACATGAAACCCCAACAATTGCCAACTATGCAAAAAATCACATAACAATGATACTCATGTTCTTTTCACCATGAATTAGGGCTTCAACAACAATGCTCATCAAAAAACGTTCAATCAACACCATTCAGCTCAAAACACAACCTTGAAGCATTTCACAATCAACACTAGAAAAGGAAACAAGTAGAACTCCTTTTCTCTCCAATATTGTTTGAATAAAAAGCATCCACCAACTCAAATCACAATAGCACAAAACAACTTTTCAAATCATCAACAAAGGAGTAAGCCCAACACTTTAACCAAGTAAAGAATAGCTTGATTATTACCAATTTAATGAAAGCAAATGTCAATCTCAAAGTTGCCCACTTAAGGTTTCACAACTTCACACAAGAAGCAATTTTAACCTTAAAACATCATGCTTTCATTTCCATAATCAACCAAAAGCACTCTCAACATTACAAGAAAAATTTATCCCTTATACACCTTATTTCTCCCTTATAGTCTTATCAAAAATAAAATTTATCTCTCATAAGAATGCAATAAGATATTTCAAACAACACCTTCAAAAGAATCTTTTATCAAAATAAAACAAGCTTTAAACTCCTTATAACTCCTAAGTTGTTTTTCCCTCTAATAAACTTCCTCCATCCGCAAAATACACATAGCAAAAATTAATTTCGAAAATACCTTGGCCAACATCAAAAATCGTGCTATGGAGAAATTGTGCACAAATTCTAACACCACCTATTGCGTCCACTTCACGATGAAAAACCCTTTTACGTTATTCGAATGCGGAACCTCCCGTTCGGGTAGCGCGCAAACAGCCTAGCCGCTACCGGTGCGCCAAAGGCATACAATGAGGTTTAAACCTCACGCTGTTAGCCTTGTTCCTTCTGTGCCAAGGATTAAATAAAACATCAGTGCCTCCCTTTTTTCTGACGCGAACACGAAGAAAAAAACTTTACAGTGGATTTACGACAAACGGTGAATACAAAAAAATGAACAGCAGATTCATGAAAACGGCAAAGACACAGTCGAACAGTAGATCACGAATTCACAGCGAGCAACTCTTTTCAAAATGCGGATAGGATAATTTTTGATTTTCATCAAGGGAGATGTATATGCATTTTTACCATAAGCTATTGACGTCAGCGAGGAGTTTAACACATCGGCAAAGGTCTTGGCTAGCGCCCACAATATTAAAACATAGCGCCATGGGTTAGGATAACCCATTGCAAACAATAATTTAATATTTTTTTAAAAATATTTAAAGGGAACCTTAACAAGGTTTTTAATTATTTAAATAAATACTTCCTCCTAGACCCAAATGCATTAAAATAATGCATCCACCTGTAATATTTAAACCTGCAAACTTGGGGTTTACAAAAGAACTTTGAAACTGTCATTCCGTAACCTTCATCAAAACAAATTATTTGACATCAAATCAAATTCCTTCAAGAGCTTCTTGACATCAATGACAACTTAAACACTTGAGCAAAGGCAATGTACCCAAAGTACCCAAAATTGTAAACAACAATGATATAGGCCTTGCAGTTATCGATACAATCATTGGAGCTGACGAGCGACGTCAATTGCAGGGCAGATGCATCTATTTTTGGCTTGAATTCAATGCATCGACAGTAGACTATGACACCGAGTGGATGACAGATTTCCCAACAGACAATACGACGAATTGACACAAGGTTTTTGAATGCAATGATTAGGCTAGCATGCGGCAGTTAGCGCATGGAAGAATTAACAAGCTTGGTGGGGGTTTAGAATACAGAGCAGAGAAGAGAGATAGATGTGGATGAATGCAAGAATCACACGATGGATGACATGCGGGTTTCATTTTCTTTCAGACAAATACGACCATGGCAGATGCAAGGAACACAAATGGTAGCATCTAAATCAAAAATATGACTATTAAAGGGAGTTATCAGTGTGACATTGATGTAGTCCACATAGATAGATACGTTGGTGGAGACATGGATATGGCAGACCATGACTCCAAAATAACGGGTGAATAAGGAGGTGCTCAGTCAATCCTACGTACGATGAAATATGATTTTCAAAGATCAGGAGAGAATGGCTGGTGTTCATTGAAAAATTTGAAGTTGCATGGGAAATGAGGCCAACACAATATAGATTGTTGCAGACGTGGAAGACTTGGTAGTATGACATGGAAAGTGGTTCAATGGCAGCAGGTGACGTGGCTATGACATGGTTTGGTTATAATGTTGATGGCCACCTAGGACTTATGTAGAAGAGTACAACAAGGTTGCATTTCATGATTCACGGACAACAAAAAATGGCAATTTCCTCCACGATGATAGACCCAAAAATGTAGTAGACCTAAACTTGGATGACAATCGAATATTGCATGGTGGGAAATGATGAACGTCTAGACAGACATGGCCAACATGAATGACACAGACATATTTTGTGAAACCTAGTGCAGCAAAATTCACCAAGAGTCAAACATCAAATAAAATGATTGCACCATGTTATTATTGTTGCATTGAGAAATCTAACTAGTTAACATCGAGTTTGCTCAGTGACAGCGAATTTGAAAAATAGGACATGGTTCATAGCAGGTCCACCATACCTTAGAGGATGAAAATAGTTTTAGACGATGGTATTTTTGGACCGAATTATGGATTGAAGATGCATCCAGTAATACATGCAGAACAAAGGTGAACACAACACATGGATTATTGTTGTTCGAGGTGGTTTTCAATGATAGCATTGTGTCAATGATAGCCATGTGACATGCAAAAGAGGTAATTGAAAGAAAAGGCATTATGAGAAGGTGGAAGAAAGCGTTACATAAAGAGGGGACCCGCGAAATATTTGGAAAGCGGTACAAGGTGGCCATTATTATATCGGTCCAAAATGCAAGCCTCATTGAATAGAGTGAAGGTATTATTGAAAGTAGAGGCCACTTGTCAAAAGAAATTTAAAAGGTATATTATGGGTACAAACGTCAAGAACCAAAGAAAAACATGAAGGAAACGAAACATAATAGTAACCAAAACAAAGATGAAATGAAACGATGCCGAAATTAAAATATGAGAAGTGAAATGACACAGAGTAGTGGAAAGCCAAAAGACCATGGAAGACAACAAAACGAGGGAGAAAAAAAAATGAAAGATTTCAAATATGCGATGGAAGGGGGTTCTTCGGGGTTGGAAAACTACTGTAAGTAGAGTTGTAGATTTGAAGGCAAGAGGGCCATTCTGGACCTATTTGGGCTGTTTTTTTTCTTCCATGGACTGGTTTGGAAAAATCAGAAATTTTTGTTATTGTAAAATGACAAATTTTTAATACAGAAAATTTTAGAAAGTTGCATTTTATGGGCAAGAAAGGAGTCATTTTATGCATGCAAGATTGAATGTTTATTTTTTTTCCCTTTTCATATTTTAGGCTTGTAAATGGAGTTTATGCAAGTTTCTTGGTTCCTTCATCCGAATATTTAAATCTGAAAACCTCGTTTAAAACCCTAGAAGCCAACACTTAGCTTATCCGGATTGTGCTTTTTTTGTAAGTCCAATAGGTTAGGTTGCATGCATGAAAACCTCACATCTTCGGTTTTTCCGGAATAGGATAGCATCAAACTGAATGTATCATGTGTTTCATTTTCTGCATTTCATTTTCATTTTTCTGCATTTTATTTTTCCAGAAATTTTATTTTTTTTAATTTTTAGGCATTAAAATAAACATTAAAAAAAATTCAAAATCCAAAAAAAATTCACCATTGCTTAGGTTATATTTCATAATTCCAATACACACTTTGAAATTTTATTTTTGGAGTTGTTTAGTATTTTTAAAAATTCATTGAAGTTGTTGTTTTATTACAGATTTTGAAAATTCTGAAAATAGAAAATTTTCATTTTTGGACCGAATTTCATTTTTTCAGTTTCATGTTTCATTCATGAGCCTATGATGACATTCCCTTCATAAAAATTCCAATTTCATTGAAGGAGTTATGTTTTATGGCATTTTACAAATTTCCATTTTTGGAGCCTAAAATTGCCCTTTCTTCATAAAAATTTTGATTTTACGAAAGAGGGGTAATTTGAGCATCACATTGAAGTTCATTGATTCAAAGCACTTAATTTTTCATCTCTATGAAAATTTGATTTCATTTAAGAGGGATAAGTTGAGGTGACACTTAAAGCCCTTACTTTAAGGCCATAAATTATTGCTTCTTTATGAAAATCAATTTCACCAAAGAAGGATAGTTTATCTATCACATTGAAAGCTATCTTCATCTTCATGATAAGAAGCCATATTTGGACTTAATAAAAAAGATAAAATCTACCTTAAAATCCTCAAGATAAAAGGAATTAAGGCACTACATCATGGTCATATGAGGGCCAACTCACATTTGCTCTATTTTGGTTCGATGAACAATCACTAAAGTTTTATGGTAAAATAAACCAATATTACCCCTTGTTTACAGTTACTTGCAATCACTAAGCTGTTCCAAAGCATTTAAATTGAATATATTTATTTGAGATTACTAATACACATATGCAAATGCTAATATAGCGGAGACCTTGGAGAAGTTGTTTGTTTAACTTCTTTGCAAGAGGGGATTTGGAACCCAAATCCTAAGGGAGAGTGTACCTTCACAATTGGTTGAAAATACCACTCAACATTTGGATTTCAAATGTATGACTCTGATGAAAAGGTTAACATTGTAATTGATGAATTTTATAGATATGTGGTTCTTACATATAGGTTGTTTTGCATTTAAAAAAAAAATATTAATCTCACATACATGCATCATTATCTTCAACAACTTGTGAAAAGCAAGGTATCAAATCTTTCCCTAATAATAAATCAAACAATCAATATCCTTTGGGATGTTCAAGGTATCACATATTTCCCAAATCAATCATATAAACATCAATAAATTGCTAGGTTCAAAAGGTTAC
The DNA here is from genome assembly GCA_028583015.1 of Wollemia nobilis. NCBI lineage: Eukaryota > Viridiplantae > Streptophyta > Pinopsida > Araucariales > Araucariaceae > Wollemia > Wollemia nobilis. Next base: position 1,196,714 of record JAQPPZ010011065.1, on the reverse strand, counting down.
ATCCTTTTTGTCAAAGTTTACGACCTTTGCCTTGCATACGTATCAATCATCAGATAAAATTTTCAGTTGAAAAGGTTGCATCCTTTTATAAAATGTTGAACCATTTTCCTTGAATTCATATAAAAAACACATCAATTCCTATTTTCAAGAGGTTATGTCCTTTTATCAAAGGTTGCACCCTTTACCTCACATTTATCATCAATTCAAAAGGTCCCAAAGGCACTTAAGCCCTTTGGTCAAATCATCATAAAAGACCCCAAAGGCACTTAATCCCTTTGGTCAAATCACCATCCAAAAGCCCCAAAGGAATTTAAGCCCTTTGGTCACAATCAAAAGGCTCCAATAGGCACCTAACCCATTTGGTCACATAAAAATTTTAAAAATTCGAGTGAATGTTGTATCTAGTGATTTACTCTATAAACCTAGTGATTGCAGTGCTTGGTTGTCAATGCAATTCAATAGAATGAGTAACTTACCATAATATCACTTACCAAAAATAGTAATAAATGGGTCAAATCAAGGTTTTAATGGGGTATGCACCCTCTAAAATTTTGTAACGGTCCTATAAAATCCACATCAAATCATATTAGTCAAGTGACTCATCGTTTTCATTATTTTATCATTTTCTCATCGACTCGTCACTTGAGGGGGTAGTCATACATCACACAATTCATAATCAAATCAATAATCAAACACTCAATCATGCAAGTTACATTCATTCAAGAATCATTACCAAATATAATCATGCCCTTCTTGCTTGGGGTAGATAACAAGCAAAAACTTAAATTAAAACACATTACAAGATGGACAAACCTCTTCCTGTTTGGTATGCCTAAGGTCATTGCCTTGTGGACTAGATGAAGGTCCACCCTTGGCTAAAAGGTTTATTAAAATCAAAATTTTCAACTTGTCAAAAGAAATGATTCAAAAATGCAATGTTCCTTCCATGATTGGGGTATCTAACATTGATCAGATCAATGAACATCATCAACCCTCAATTTGACTCAGGATCATCTATTTTTCTTTGCATTGTATTTTCACACAACACATCCAAAAAAGGGACATATGTGGATACCTAAAACATGTCATATTAAGAAGACTACCAAAATGGACTCCTTTTGGACCATGTGACTCATCTTAGGTAGCCTCAGGGATAAAATAGTGGTTTTCACCATTTAAATAGGGATATTTATCTTTGCAACCCCCTTGGCCACTTAAACCCTTTCCTACACTCAGTCCCTGGTCACCATGTGACCACCCCTCCACAAGCTAACCCTAGGTGCACACATGACCTAACCTTGGTTTACCCTAACCTAGGAACACCTCATCACCCCCTCACCTTACCTCAAAGGCCATAAATACTCCCCCTCATTTGAAAATAATAAATATGAGGGGATGAAGAGAAGATAAAAAGGAGAGAGGATATGATATAGAGATATATAGAGGAAGGGAATGCTATTTATATGTTGCTCAAATTGTGATTCATGTATGCAATATCTATTTTCCATTTTCCATTTGCATTAGTCATTTCATTAGATTCATTTTGATAGGTGCTAATAAACCATTTCTCTTTACATGTGTGCAGGTTCTAGGATTCGAAGGCTAAAATCCATCATGGTGGTCATGACAAACCCACCTTCAATATTGATTGTATCCTGAAGAAGAACACGACACCATCATTTATTGTAAAAGGGGATCATCCCCTTTGGGCATTTGTATTGTAAAACACAATTTTCAAAGGGTTTTATTGTAATTGAAATATTTATTTTACAATTTAATAAAATGGTTTATTTTTAGTGCAATAGTGTCTCTTTTTTTGTGTTTCAAAATCAACTTGTGAGATATCAGCTGGTGGATATGAATATGGATTTTTTTGAGGGGTTTGATGGATGTTTGATGGTGCTGATGTGAATGGAATAATAATGGATGCTTGTGAATTTGATTGGATGGATGATGGTGAATGAGTGGTGATAATGGGTGATGTTGATGTTGATGTTGATGGTTGTCCTACTAATGTGCATGTGGAATGTGTGGATTGGGTTTGATCACATGTACATGTAGTCAACTGTGATGAAGGTGGAGGTGTAGAAGTGGAGTCTTGATGTGGGGTTATGATAAGGAGCTCCTCGATGATATGATATTTTGATAAAGTGGTGTGTTGTAAGGTGGATGGTGTGGTTGATGGAGTTAGGAATAGGTGGGTGGATGAAAGTGTGGATTTGTATGGATTGGAAATGAAGTTGTAGTACTTAAACGGTTTGATTTCCATTGGTATGCAATGAACCTATCCCTCATGTACATATTTTAAGCATTGATGTAGTATTGAAGGAACATAATTCATCTCCCATATCCATGGATGTACAAGGAGTATATTATAAGCCATGGATCCTTCCAAGATATGGAATATGGTATGCAACATCTTAATATCCACTTCTATAGGTAATATGACAATGCCAACTTTGGAAAAAAGAGCATCATTTAATGTTCTCAAGGTGAATGTGGATTTGTCTATGTGTGAGCTTGAAATATTGAGATGTGGAATGGCATAGATGATGATTATGTTAATGGATGATATGGTGTCAATCAACACTTATTTAAAGGGATTCCTATCAACTTGAGCCATAATGTGTAATTGAGGATCCAACGATTCTAATGATATTGATTTAATTTTAAAATCATAGAATATTATAGAAGGTTCCACACACGTTCGAATACTCCCCATAAAATTATTAAATGTATTAATGTCTTGGGATTGGATTTCAATGGATTTTAGAATTTCCATTAATACCTCACGGTGTGGGGGAGATTGTTGTATGAGCTCATAGATGGATTGTTTGGCTGAAGCCATTTTAAGGCTAGTTTCTAGTCGGCTACTTAGGGAGATGATGGGTCTTTGTGGATGGTTTGGAATATGAATGGTATGGGATGAATTGGCAAAAAATGGATGGGTGATGATGAATTGGTAGGTTTTGGAGACACTTGCTTGTGGTGCTATAAGAGGTTGAACTACTTGTTGTTGTTCATTTTGTTGATTGGTGCTTCTTTGACCTTGTATGATTATATGAATAGCCCCCACAAAACCTTGGTAGTATTTTACATGATTAACTTAGTTAGGAGAAGTCATAATATTTTGTCAATGCATTTTTCTTCATACATCATCATTCATAATCATCAAATTCATTTATAATTTCATTACCATTCAAAATTTTAAAACCACTCACATTTTCAAGTGAACCTCATATCTAATGGTTTAATCTATTACCCTAGCGATTGTAGTGATTGGTTATCCATGCAATTAGGTAGGATAGGTAGATCACCATAAGGACACTTTCTAATATCATCATATCTTCTACATTAATAGTCATCACAGATACATTTCCACTAGGATGATTGGTTCTAATTTAAGGAATTGACTACAGTCACTAGCCGACCATCCTAGGTTGACTCTTTTATCATCTTGAATTATCATAATTTTGTATTTCAATAATTCCAAAAGGTATATTTTTCAACAACACATAATCATCCCAAACTTAGGCAACTAAATTTTATTTCAAATTTTCACATCAGGATACACTCATTCATATCACCCATAATTGGAAAAAATCCATTTTTTATTAGGGCAAGAATAGAATCTATCATTGCATCATAATATATGTCACTCACCTTCATTTACATCATTTATATCATCCACATCACCAAAAATACTTTCATCTATTAGGGCAAAAATAGAATACATCATCTACATCACTCCACAATCACTTACATCATTCATATCATCCACATAATCAAAAACCATTTCATATGTTAATAAAAAAATAGAATAAATCATCCACCTACATTTACATCATTCATATCATCACCAATTCTATAAATTGATTCATGATATTCATTCTTCACTCATTCACCAATTGAGGGGGTAAGCTACACCTACATTTTTTGTCTTCAAGATCTTCTTGCACTCCAAGGAAAAGAAGTTGCTTCACCAAACTAGGTGTCTCTTATTTTTGTATCGTATTATGTTTCACGCAACATGATACAAAAGGGGTATCTATATACACCAAATCCTAGCCACTTGTCTTCCATGCATCGTCCAATAACAACCACACATTATTTATTTTTATATATTTATATTTATTTATATATATTTAAATATAAATATTATATATATATATATATATATATATATATATATTTCTATATATATATGTCATCCACTCATCATGAATTAATCTCAACCATTCATCTAACTTGATCCATGTCACATATCAATGCACAATCTTAGCCCTTAATCATGATTTAATGTTGGTTGTTCATTGGTGTCATCGAAACCCTAACATGTTGAAGGTAAGTTATAAAATATCATTCAATTTTGTGAATGAGGTTAAGTGGTTAGTTTATTGTTGATTATTGATATAATTAGATCCCTTCATCCATCATCATCCAAACCCTAGTATTTTTCTAACACCCTTCCTCCTCACTACTACCGCATCTTCCATTTTATATCACCAAAATCCCTGTAATCTAGATATGGTTTTGTAGTACACCTCCCCAAAACCTTTGAATGCTCTAGGTCATTTCTAGAATGTTGTTGAGAATTCCAAGAATACTATAGGTCATCCACAAATATCCTCAAATGCATCAAGGTATTTCCCCTTAGCCAATTTACCACAAACAAACCCTCGAATACTCATGAGCGTTTGTGCACCACTAGATCATGAAAGCATAGATATAGTCAACATTGTAGGTATTATTACTCTAAGGGAATAGGTATTATTGCTTTTCAACCTATGTTTTTTGTAATTACAATTTATCATCATTGCACCTAGGGTTTATAGATTTATTGTTCAAAGGATATCACATAGTAGAGCCCTTGCATATGCTACTAACTTATTTGTGTTGTGATCTATTTGCAGGTATAGGAAATATCTTCTTTGATGGTTGTTACAACTTGAGTGATCCCGTAAGGATACAAAATCCTATCCACAAATGTTTTAAAGTGAAGAAAATTGTAGGAGATACCAACATTCATTTAAACAAGGGTTTTACAACCCTTGCATTGTAATAATTGTATCGAAGCATACACTGCATTGTAACCCCAAATTTGGGGTAAATATATTGTACAAATTGGAGATCTAATCTCCTTGAGTTATAATAAATTAGATCTATCAATTTCATGCATATATTATCATTTTCTTTGATCTATTGCTTTATTAGTGTTGTTCATTTTTACTTTACAAAATGATGATCATGGTGGGACCCCAAAAGGGTTTTTATTTTAACTTACCTTGTCAATATTTTTTATCTACATTTTGTATTTTTGATTGTAGGTTTCAAAAATCCATTTGTGCAAATACTACCTTAAATTAAAAAAACTCTCTCTATATATATATTAGCTTGTTAGAATAATACTTGTGATGTTGATCTACGTCTTTGCTTCTGCAATATGATGATGCATGAATGCCATGAGTGTTCAAGGATTTTTTGGTGGTAAATTAAATAAGGAAAAACACCTTGGAGCATTTGAGGAGATATGTAGATGTCCTGCAATGTTCTTGTAACACTCAAAAACATTCTGGAAATGCCTTGGAGAATTTGGAGGCTTCGAGGAGGTGTACTATTGAACCAAATCTAGTTCGTAGGGGTTTTGGGTGATAGAAATGAAGGATGCAACCATGGCAACGAGGAAGGGTGTTAGTAAAATTCTAGGATTTGAATTATGATGGATGAAGGGCACTAATGATCCTAGGGATTCTCAATCAAATTTTAAATTAATAAACCACTTAACCTCATTCACAAAAGTTAATGATCTTTTATAACTTACCTTCAACATGTTAGGGTTTTTACGACACCAATGGGTGACTAATATTAAATCATGATGAAGGGCTAATATTGTGCATTGATGAGTGATATGGATCAAGTTATATGGATGGTTGAGATTAAGTAGTGATGAGTGGCTGACATTTATATTATATATATATTTATATAAATATATTAAATATTTATATTTAAATATATATATAAATAAATAATGGATGGTTGTGATTGGATGATGCGTGAAAGACAAGTGACTAGGATTTGGTGTCTACAAATACCCCTTTTTGTATCATGTTGCGTGAAAAACAATGCAGTGCAAAAACAAGAGATACCTAGTTTGGTGAAGTAGCTTCTTTTCCTTGGAGTGCAAGAAGATCCTAAAGATAAAAAATGTAGGTGTAGCTTCCCCCTCAATTGGTGAATGAGTGAAGAATGAATATCACGAGCCAATTGATATAATTGGAGATGATATGAATGATGTAAATGTAGGTGGATGATGTATTATTTTTTTCCCCAACAAATAAAAGGTTTTTTGATGATGTGGATGATATGAATGATGTAAGTGATTGTGGATTGATGTAGATGATGTATTCTATTTATACCCCAACATAGAAAAGGTTTTTTGGTGATGTGGATGATATGAATTATGTAAATGAAGGTGAATGGTATATATTATAATGATGAAATGATTGATTATGTTTTTACTCTAATAGAAAAGGGCTTTTTACCAATTTTGGGTGATATGAATGAGTGTATCCCTGTGTGGGTATTCAAAATCAAGTTTAGTTACTCCATGTTTGGGGTGATTTTATGTTGTTGAAAAATATACCTTTTTACATCATTGAAATAAAAAATTATGACAATGCAATATGATAAAATAGTCAACCTACGAGGGCCGACTAGTGACTGTAGTTAATTCCTTAAATGCGAACCAATCATCCTAGTGGGCCTATATCTGTGATGAATTTTAATGTAGAATATATAATGTAATGAAAGTTATTCATGTTTCTAGTCCCACGGATGAGGAATTCAATGATAACTTTAGAGAAAATTAGTCTAAGCATAGTCTCACTCAAAAAATGAGGGACCAAATAGATTTTTCTTTTTGAACAAGAGAATGTTGAATGATGATATGATAAATTTTCTTTATGATGATCTACCCATCCTACCAAATTGCATGGATAATCAATCATTGTAATCACTAGGGTAATAAATTAAACCACTAGATACAGGGTTCACTTGAAAATGTGAGTGGAATTGACAAATGTTGAATGGAAATGCAATGATAAATGAATTTTATGATTTTGAATGATTATGTATGAAAAACATGCATTTATGAGTAAATTTTATGATATTGTGATATTTGGAATAATTTTGAAATGTTTTTGAAGCACTTTTGGAAAATTTCATGAATTTTGATCGCAAACAATATTTAACCACTCAAATCAATCCATGTTATCACAATGACGAATGATTTAGATGATGCATGTGACAATTTTATTAAATTTTGAACCATTTTGAGGTGTTTATACATGATTTAGGCATTTTCACAACTTTTGGTCATAATAAAAAATGAAGTATCCAAATCAATATGAGTTTTCACAAAACATATTATGATGATGAAATGGATGTGTGGATGGATTTTGTAATGATTTTATGGAGGTAAGCTATATTTTTAGGCTCTTTGAGACATTTTCTAGCATTCTAGATCCAGATGCCAGCTAGCATCCAAATCAAGCATTGATGTGGGAGATCATATGTCACATGGCAGATATAGGATAACATTTGAGTGCACCAGAAAGATACCCATGGAAATTTTAGCTTATTCTTCAAAACAGCTGGGTAATAACCTACAGGATAATTGGAAGTAGGTGTTATATGTCCATTTTGGGTTCCAAATTCCTTGTCCACATGAAGTAGATAAATGGGTACATGACCAAACATTATAGATTCAACTAACACTTCATTTACAATGCATTTTCACATAGCTATTAATTAGATTGATGTTCCAAAGTAGTTGTAGGTTTTTCTATAGCAACGCTATAATCTATCTTCTAACTAGTTTTCAAGGAGGGAAAGCAAGGTGGCACATTTGTAATAAAAATAAAAATCCTTAGACCTATTATAAGGACTACCTATAGAATATGGAGGCATATAAAATATGAAATCTAGCCACAACATAATTCTATCCTAATTCTAGGTAGAATATTTGTTTGACTACAGAACTGTAGGAGTTAATAACAATAGAGAAATCGTAGGTGTGAGGGGAGAATTTAGTATAAATATTTGTTTTCTATCTTCATTAAGAGGATTAAAATTTAATATAGGTCAATAGGACATTACAAAATTAGATAAAAAATCTATTTTGTAAACCCAGTCAGCCATTGATGTAATAGTGGATTAAGGCAATAAAGTTTAGCATTTTCAAAATTCATATTTATGTTAATTTGAATTCATAGTTTATCTTAGTATTTGGTGGTCTCATTTATTTTGCTAGACCTAGAAGCAATGGCCCACTCACGAGGCTAGTGAAGGGAACTTTGTAGGATAAATTATAGGTTTTATTATTGTTTTTCATATCTTTTATCATAGTAGATTAGAAATTTTGTTTTCCCTTGTTTTTTCCATGTTCCACATGTGAATATTTTGGTACCATTTCTAGCTAGCTAACTTCCATTTATTTATATACTTTTCATTTTTGTTAAAGTATTGTTGTTCAACATTTCTTTACTATTTTTCAGCATCTATTTTCTATTTCAGTCTCCTAGTTTAGCAACATTAATTTCCAGCACTTTATATTTCTATCTTTCCATTTCAAGTACTTTATTTTCTTGTTATTCAATTTAGAAAACGTAATATAGAAAATTTTCCTTTAAAAAGTTCAAATTTTTCAAGTAGTTAGTTTCTTGTATGCAAAAGTGTGTTAACTTGTTTACTTTTTGCAAAGAAATTGTGATTCTTTATTTCCAATAGGTAACCTAGTACCTTGATTTCCAAGTTGCATTTTGATATCCTCTATCGTACATAACTTTAGGAAACCTCCCTAAATTCACAAATTAAATTAAATGATGAGAATTAATGACACCCATCAATAATGACATACAAAGGTATAAGTTTTGGAAAAAATGGTCAAGGTGTCAAAACCCCAATATCATAAATTAGGCCAAAATGTGAAGGTCTTGGAGATAGGTAGTAATGAATTTGTATAAGGGACTAATTTTATGATAGGAAATAGTGACACAAAATTTGTGATATATTTTATGATAGATAATAAAGAATAAAAAACATGTAATAATGAATCAAAGAATGGTAATTTTAGGACAAAAAAATATATGGTAGAAAATGATAAATGTATAATAGGAAATAATAAAATCAAATGTTTCTTAGACACCAATCATAAATTTTTTTTTAAAAAGTAGACAAGTAAAGGGAACAAAATTCATAGCATGAATCATTGTAACCATTTTTGAAAATATGGACATAAATTATAGAAATATTGGGACCTCCATTGTTTTGAAATTTTTGGAAGAAATGATCATTCCTAAAGATATTGTCAATACAAAGAAAATAAAAAAATAAAAATGAATTGTGGATGGATAAGTATGCATGAATCAGATAAGAATAATGAAATGTTATATGGTCTCTATATAAGAAAATTAAGTATGATGAGAAATCAATGTTTGTTGAATGTAAAAAATATTGTGATTTTCTTATAGAGAAGTGTGAAATAAATGATTTTAAATTATGGCCCAAGAACAACCTAAATATTACCTATAATGATAGGGCCTATAGAAGAATTATTACCTAAAGATTACCTATAATGATAGGGCCTATAGAAGAATGATTATGACAATTTCTCAAAGGTGTTGACTTAATGGCTAAATTAGTGACTATCCAAGACATATGATAGCCCAAGAGGAAAATAATCTAGAGGAAATATCCCAAGTAGGATGACTTAGAGATAGAATAACCTAGAGGTAATGTCCAAAGCAAGATGACCTAGATATAGAATAACTCATAGGAAATGACCCAAGTGAGTTGACACAAAAATAAAGTACACCTAGGAGTATACTAAGAGATAAACCAAAGAGGTAAACCAGGTGGAGATTATTTAAGCTAGAAGAATCAGATCCTAAGAATGATATTTATACCAAATAATATAATAGAAGGGGGTATTTTAGAATATTATATTATTTAGTATTCTATACTTTTGTATTTTTATAATCATTTGATATTTACAATTATTAGGAGTTTAATGTATATTGCTTACATGGACAAATAAAGAGACACATCTCCTAAGAAATTGAGAGGATATGAATAGATAGTTGAATATGAAGGTGAAAATACAATAAAAGGTTCCATTATTTATAAAGCTATGGATAGAGAGAAGAAATGTGATCTATGAGAAAATGTGTATCATATATGAAAATATTTTGTGAATATATTGTTTGTGTTTGAATCTTGATGTTTGAACTTATTATTTAATCTAAGACTTAAGCTATCATAGATAACTAAATCAAAGTTTTTTATCCCTATATTTGTAAAGGAGAAACTAAAAAATAAATTTATAAGTCTCTCTAAATCCCTATCCTCCTACATATGGGATAAGGATAGACCTAGTTCTTGGATAGGACAACAAGAATCCATGTTGGAAGATGGTTTTAGTTCTCTTTCTACATCTAATTGTTACGCTTATTCTACCTTTATTGGTTGTTATATCTTGTTAACATTTTCAAGACCCAAAAAATAAGGATAGAGTCATGATTAAGGGACATGTATACACATGTCCCCAAAAGCATTCATCATAAAAATTAATAGTTTCAACATCACCATTTTAAGTGGGGACTATAGTAATTGATTGAATTTTGAGGTTTTTGATATACAATTAGGATTCTAGTGTGTTTTTATACCTAGGGTTAAGGTGACATGTTGTTAGGACTGATGGTAGAAATTTATGGCTCCATAAAAGTTGTAATTTAGTCATCAATGTCAAAAGGATTTTTTATTTTATTTTCATCCACTATAATTACCTTTTTAATCTTATAATTTTATCATCATAACATGCATTCACTTATTAATGATTATTATTGCGAATAATCTCTCAATATTTTCACTTTTTTTGCTACAATAATACATGACCTTATTTCTCTCTTTATTTATTGTGTTATTGTAGGTATAACCAAAGCCATGCATTGGTAGTTGACTACCTTTCATAGAAGATATGATGCTCTACTAATATTTGTAGTCATATATCAGGAGTAAATTCTCAAATTTCAATTATTGGGGCATATCAAATACCTTGTATACATCTAGGTGCAATTTCTCCTTTTTTACTATCATGAAATAATAAGCAAGATAGAATAGAAGTGAGTATTTTATTGTGATTATTTTAGGAATGGTATGGTACTTGATTTCTTAGGTGTTAAGTAATATATGTAGACATAAAACACATCATATTGATGAGACTACCTAAATGGACTCCTTTAGACCATGTGACCCACCTTGGGCAGCCTCTAGACTAAAATAGTGGTTTTCACCACTTAAATAGGGACATTTTACTTTATCTCTAGGGCCATATCACCCCGATATGGCCCCTCGATCAAGGTCATATCACCTTGATATAGACCCTAAATTAGGGTCATATCACCTTGATATAGTCGCACCAATAGAAAAATTTAAAAATAGAGTAGGTTAGGTGGTAGTAAAAACTACTAGTTAATCCCGTGCATGATCCTGCACCAAAATTTAGTACCTTGCATGAGCCAAATAGAAAAAAATACATGAAATTATCAATTGCATGATATTTTGAAGATATGCATTCACTTTCTTAATGTGAACTACTTCTTCACATTTTCATGCATGGTGCTTTACTATGTTTAGAATTCCATATAAGAAGTCTAAAAAAGAACATTCCTTCCTTCAATTTGAACCTTTGGATTTTCCTGGTTCTCTTGTTTGAAGATCTTGGAACTCATAATTTTGTGCAATAAAGTGCTACCAAAGTCCATATCAACCCTAAGCAATGAAGTGTTACCATTATCAATCCCCAAAATCTCTCCTACCTATTTAAAGCCATGCCACTAGATTGCTACAAGGATTGAAGCTCGTACTTCCACCTTCCATGTGGATCAAATATTTTTCTATGGTGACTGATTTGACCCACCAAGCCACTGCAACAATGCATCCAATCCATTGATAAAACCACAGATCAAACCCAAACATTACCCCTAACTTGGCCTTAAAATGCAATAACAAAACAATGACTATATCGACCTGAGATGACTCATAGGCAATTCCATATTACCCTATGATAACCTCTAGTAGAGATTAGTTTATTTTCTTTCTTCTTTCTGTAGGGTTTAGCATAGCACATTTTTTTCTTTTTACAATAGTTTACATTTATGTTCATGCATTTGACTCATTTATATTTTAGTATTCATTTCATTTAATATGGGCCCAATATTATTGGGATTTTCATATGCTACTGATATCTTTTTAGTTTCTTTGTGCGTAGATTATAGGTTAACAAAGACCACAAAGAAACTTCTCAAAGCAGTGGTTACGAAAAAACCTGCCTTTACACCACGGTAGCAAGGAAGATTTTATGGAGTGTACTTGGATTTTCTATTTTGTAATTCATTGTATTGAATTGGTAGAAAATCCTCTTAGAGGGAATATCATTATAATCTCTTTGAAAAGATAAATATCATTAACAAAAAGAGACACCATCTTTATATACTATTTTATCATTATTATTACAATTGCTATATTTCACTTATTTTCATTAATTGGGTTGTACAATTTTCTTGCTATACATATGGCAATTGTGATGGGATGACTTGGTCCCTTTTTAAGCCTTTTGGTGGATTACTAATATTTTTTCATCTTACAGGTACCCAAAATTAGTTGTCTCAGGTCAAAGTAAAAGTAGGACAAAAACAAAGTTAGATATCTACATCGGATGTAGGCTATCAAAGTAAGTTGTTCTATCCTTATTTTCTATTTTCATATAAAGAAAAGTAAAAACTTTCAAATTACAAGAAAGGATTGCAAAAGAATAATTTTTTAATTTTCTATTTGTGATCATATCTAGGACAGATGACCCCTATTTGTGGTCATCTCTATTTCATATGGCCCTTGTATGTGGTTGTGTCTATGTTATATGGCCTTTGTCTATAGCCATACTTGTGTGAGATAACCTGTATCTACCACTATATTGGTTTGATTGCTTGGTATCTGCTTAAATTCTAGTCATTCATATAGGATTTCTAAACATTAAATATTTTCCTACATTGGTGAATAATCATCGAGTGCTCTTTGGCTTATTTATTTTTACAAATATTAAAAGGAACCCCTCACACTACATAATATATTATAAATATTGATGAGTTGAATTTCATCACCAACCATCGATCGAGACTACAAATTGTGGACTTCATCTCCATTTGTTGGCTTGCACCATAGCAACCATAGTAGCCCCAAATGAGTGGCTTTTTGGATTTCATCATTTGAAAGTCCCCTAATTTTGGGTGCACCCAAAGTAGGAAGGATTAGAAATCCCCTTTACCATAGGGCTTTTCAAATAATTAGTGGATGCAACTATCATTCTTGTTCATGCCCTAAACAAAAGAATGGGTATGCTAGTAACAAAATATTAGACAACATGACCCCTTTTGGGGTTCTTTATTTCCATAGGTTTACCTTGAGCCATATCTAGTGTAGGAAGCCACTTTTGTTGTTTGAGTTATATTCCTCAACATGGGGTGTGATCAAACTAAATTTAGTATATTTTTAATTTGTTTACCCTTAGATTTCACTAGAATAGGTATTTGAACATCAAAACACACTGAAAATAGTAATAGGAATCACAAAATCAAAATTTAAAAGAGAAACACATTATTGTTTGACATATTTTAGATCATGTTAATAACATGTAGCCAAGCTCGATCACAAGATAGTACTACTAAAAAATTACAAGGAGACATGTAACTTCTCTGAATCAACCTAGAGGATATGGCCATTCTTGAATGACATCATAGTTTTTATAGGGAATCCAATCTTCAAGAGGTCCCTATTCAAGATGCATTTGCAGGTCCTCAATATGATTAGAGTGATGAACTTCATGGTCAAGACACTCTCCATGCTTTCTCTAGAAAAAATCCCCAGCACATGGAGGGTATGAGTAGGTCAGTGCTATGGGTTTACATTTTGGCTCACTCTATCCATAAATCAGAGCATGAACAAGAGTATACACCATGGCCCAACCTAGATGAGCAAGACACTCCACTTGATCACCCATGGATGAGTCAAAAATATGCTCACCTAGATAGGTATGAAACTCATTTTACTAGTAAGATATCCATATCATCCCATGCCTTTCTTGTAAATGAGGAAGAGAGAGACCTAGATCATCCTCCTACTCAATTTGAAGATTACTTAATGCAAGCACATTGTGGCCCTATATTTCTTGAGTATGTAGAGCTTACCTTGATCATGGGAAGTAGATGACCAACACTTCTAGGGTTGATAAGTAATTCAAATCCATTCGTATCAATATGAGATCTAATATACCCCACATAGTTGATCAGATAGACCAAGTACCTTGGAAATATGTAAAAAAATAATAGTAGCTACACCAACTATGATTGGATATGCTATGATTGGATTAGATATGACTAGATAAAAACCAATTAGATCAACACACTTTGTACCAACATAGATTACATCAACATTAGTTATATTAGGAATGGTCACAAAAGGTATTACATGAGGAATTTCCCACCCCCAGTATCTATAGGTAGAAAACCCATAAAATATACCTTGTAAAGTATCATAACCTGCCACCTAGGCCAAATTAAAATTATTCTCCCCGTGTTCCTATCCACCACTAGAGGTCTCAATAGCATCAATCGAACAATCATCAATGAAAGTATGAGGTATATGAGGACTTAAATTCATATTATCAGGAATAGAAATACCATCAGTCACTTTATGAGGACATGGTTGATGACCACATTCAACCACCTCACCCCAATAAACAAATTCCACCTCCCTCTCTTCAAGGACAAAGACAAGTAGATGAGATCATATCACCTAAATATTACAAGCTTCTTACAGAACGCATTAATTCATTGGAAAATCAAGCTTCAAGAATGGGTTATTATAAACCCTTGTTGCAACAACTGTGCAACCAACAACTTCACCCTTCTATGCCATATCCTTCATATCTTGAGCATTTTTAAATGCTAAAATTAGATAAGTTTAAAGGAAATGAAGATGCTCAAGATCATATCACTAGCTTCATGAGTGTGTACTTTAATCTCTAGTATGATGATGCCCTTATTCTTAGGATGTTTATAATAACCATAATTGGGCCAACTTTAGAGTGGTTTTATCATTTACCATGACAAAATACACTCCTTTGAACAACTAGAAAATGCATTATTGGAATTATTTTCATTCAACGTTAGAAAGAAAGCAATATTGAATGACCTATACAACCTCAAGAAATTTTATGAATATTTAGTCATGGATTATAACAATTAGTAGATATCAATCATCAAAAAATTTCCATTTACCTTATGTACAATAGATCTCACTCGATTGTTTACTAAGAGTTGTTCCAAACAAATATCACTCTTACTTCATCTCCAATAGTATAGAAATTTTGAGGAAGCCCTAATTCAAGTGAAGGTTATTGAGGACACAAATGTCCAAGAGGGTAATATCAAGCCTTAGAAAAATAAGAAGAAAACAAATTCTAAAGGTAACTACATGTAACAAAACCCAGCTCTCGTAAATCAATCTATCTTAAGTGTACTAGGGTCATCACAACAAGTTGCCTCTCAACTGCCTAATTATCAAGTGCAATACCTACCTCTCTAGTATAATGCTAAACCTTAGTATAATAAATAAATGAATAAAAAAAATCATCCTCCTCACTAGTACATGCCATTTCTTGAGTATTTGGTATAATTTTTCATCGACTATGCAAGGTAAAGACCATCAATCTACCTGAGGTTTGACAATCAAATTTGAATAACTCAAAAGGTAAAAATTATAGTAAGGATTCACATTACCTCTATCACTGTCAAAATGGTCATGATATTTAAACTTACTACACGTTCAAGAACCTTGTGGAAGATATATTAGATAGGAATGAGCTTCAAATCAATAATATTCTTGATACAAACTAGAAAATTGACATACTCAAGAATCCATTACCTATGCATGGGGGCCAGGTAGAACAACTTATATAAGTGAATGAGATACATACAACCCTACCAAATGAGGGATGTTTTGGGATGATTAACATAGTGACAAGGAACCAAAGATACTTGAACCAACCTATACAACCTGTAGGTCCAACCAATGTTCCTACAAATAGCCATTGCTACAACCAATCCCAATCTAAATACTGCCATCTCACTCGATGTGCATGATAAGGAGTATATCCACTCAGATTTTAAATTTTGCTTCAAAAAAACTTTCCATATATGAGATAATACACTAGCCAACTCCATATTGAGAGGCTCTCATGGAAATTCTAAAGTAAATTAAATTGCAACCACAAGACCCTAACTCATTCAATAAGTTTGTTGGGCATGTTCAAAAATAAAATGATCCTTTTATAATGTTCCATGATCATGAAATCAAGCCCATACCCACTGACATAGCTGATCCTCCATTACATATCATTGCTAGTGTGAATCAGATCCCTTATAAATGGGTCTTGATAGATACAAGTTCCTCCATTAATATTATTACCACTATTACACTTCAACATCTTAGTCTCCCATAATAACACATTGTAGCATCTACATTCACCCTTCAAGATTTTAATGATGCTCTATGCTCCACTATCAGCACAATATTCCTCCCTACTCAATTAGGGCTAAATATAATTCCTACTTTGTGCCAAATTTTAGAAGGTACAATGTAGTACAACATACTACGTGGTAGACCTTGGATATATGATATGAAGTGCATCCCTTCCATACTACACCAATGCATCAAGTACATCCATCAAGGACAGGTTCATGTAGTTCATATAGACTTAGAGCTCTTCAATTTCTACAATATAGTAAACCATCCATAAGAGTCTACCTTGTCTTCAATGCATATATAAATCTAACCTAATGATCCCATCAAAGGTCTAGATCCTTCACCACAACCATCCACAAATCCATCACCATCACCCCATCCCATCAAAGGCATCAATCGACAAAACCCCACCATTCATCTCCATAATTTTGAAAGTAGCTATTCCAACTCTTATGGATGAGGAAGAAGTACCTATTGCCATGGATGAGTCACCCCAACCTACATCTCTATCCTTATCATATGCCTTCCCACATGTCATAGTACACATGACCAATCCTAGACTCGTTGAGTATTTGGTATAGAATATTACATTTACTCCCCTAATTGAGTTAGTGAATACATACGTAAACCTCACCAACCAACACTTCCCATTGATGTAATTATCCCTCTAGGGTGTCCTCCTAACCAGAAAAATTTTATCTATGGGGGTTTTGATGTTACCTCAAATTCATCTCCTATGATAGAAGATGATGAGCCATTATTAGCAAATATTAGTTACATGTCAATCCCAACCTTTACCCTACGATACTTTTACCATTATCATTGGTGCAAAAATGGTCTTGGTTAGTCTAAAAAAGATCTCTGGACCCCTTACCAACCATAGTATTAGCTATATATAGATAGGTTTAGCTTAGGGTATTTTATGTGTATGCCATATGAGCTCCTAGAAGACTCGCTCCAATGACTTACCATAGACTTTAGGAATGAGATTGATGAGAATGAATACACTAATCATGGATACAATCATCTATTGAGTGATCATATTCTAATTGCAATGATAAATATTGAGCTCTTTTATCATTCCAATAAGGCATCTAGAGAAAATGAAGATGAGACAAGTTTAGTGTATCTCAATCCTATCTATATTTAGTGGCTAAGAGATCATGTCTGCATTGACCCTCTTTCATCCTCTAATTGAGAGAATATGAGTGGTTGGATCTATGATGATGAATCTAAATAATAATAATAAGAAGAGACCAATGAACAAGAGGATTCTTAACTAGGTAATAACCTTGGAAATATCTAGCTTGAAGAGGATGGTGAATTTGATCAAGATTGTGATGAAATATCTATCGATTCATCTTTCCAATAGTATGAGGTAATTTCTATTGCTTTAGATGGTTTAAAATATGAATCAGTTTAAATTGAGCCCCTCAATGGCCTTGATAAATTCTACCTTCATATGTTCCCTAGGAGAATACCCATTTTGTGATAGCTTCTTCAATCCAAAGATCCAATTTCTATTATCCCTCATAGGCCACATCTTGTCATTCCACCACCTTCATAAATACCCTCGATGTATTTGCAACCACCCATATTTGATAGGATATTTCAATTAGAGAATGGATATCATCCACACTCCATCAATATGATCCCCATTGACCTCACCACACCACTCCACTATCTAGGTTATCCTTCAAAACATTTTCACATCAATCATGAGACCATTAATTTTGATTGCATTGTATTTTTCACCATCACCCTCAGAGTTATTACCCTATGAAGAAATGTTACAACCATTTCTTTTCACACTAGAGTTATCTAAAGGTGTTTTTCAAGTTGAGATCAAACTTGATGACATGATCAACTCCCTATGCCTCATGACCTTGAGGAGGGATCCCATATGTCAATTGAGAAAATAATTGATGTAGATATTGGCATCGATCCTAGAGTTCCTAAAAATATCAAGTTGGGACAAAGTCTATCCCTTATGGAATAATTCAATTACATAACTCTCTTGAGAAATAAGAAGAAGACATTTGCTTGGTCTTACAAAGACATGTTGGGTCTTGCCCCGAGTCTACTCGTGCACAACTTAACACTTGATCCAAAAATTAAATCAAACAATCAAAATCTCTACAAAATGCATTTGATAATAACCTTAATGGTTAAATATGAACTTCAAAATTTGTTAGATGTAGGGTTTATTCAACCTATTGACTATACTAACTGGGTTTCCTACACGTTCCCTATTAGGAAACCATATGGGAAGATTTTCACATGTAATGATTTTTCTAATCTTAATAAAGTGAGTCTAAACGATGAATTTCCACTCCCAAAAATTGACGCACTCATTGACATGACTATTGGTCATGAAATGTTGTCCCTCATGATGGATTTTAAGGTTTCAACCAAATTTGAGTCAACCCAAAATATCATTCCAAGATGACTTTCACAATGCCCTTAAGGATATTTTGCTATAAAGTCATACCATTTGGTCTTATACATGATGGTGCTACCTACCAGTGGGCTATGAAATACATATTCCATGATTACATACATAAAATATTGGATTATTACATGAACAAATTATTGGCCAAATATTTGTTGCATCACAAACACATCGATGTGCTAAGAAAAGTCTTCGATCACCTCATAGAGAATAAAATATGACTAAACCCCAAGAAGTATGTCTTCGAAGAAACATATAGAAAAATCTTGGGATTCATAATCTCTAAATGAGGAAAAATTTGATCCAACTAAATTCAAGGTAATCCTATAAATGCTTCCCCCTACCAACCTTAAGTAGCTTTGTAGCTTACAAGGGAAGGTTTCATCTATCTGATTCTTCATAGGGAAAATTTTAGATAAATGTTGACTAATGAATTGATTGTTACAAAAGAGGGTCACCTTTAATTTGGATGATGAATGTCAAAAATACTTGGACAAAATCAAGCAATACTTGGCATATCTACTAGTATTATCTTTGCCACGACTAGGTGTTCCATTCTCATTATACACATTAGCTACTAAATTTGGCTTGGGGACCATGTTGACCCAAAATAATGATGTGAACAAAGAATAAACTATATATTACATCAATCACATATTGGTTAGCTATGACCTCAAGTATACATACATTGAGAAGCTTTACTTAGAAGTGGTATTTGCCACAAAGAATCTTTGACATTACTTGTTAAATCAAAAAACTTATGTCATTTCCAAAAAAACCCTCTGTAGTACATGATGAGTAAAGCATATCATTATAGTCATACCACAAAGTGGATAATGTTGTGATATAGTTTGACCTTGATTTCATAGATCATAAATATATTAAATGTCAAGTTATCACTAATCAACTAGTAGAGACTCCTCTCCAGGATGATAAGCCTGTTACAATCGAGTTACTTGATGATGGATTGTTCATATTATTAGACCTTTTAGAAACCAAAGAACCAGAAAACAAAGATGAAATGATGCTATTCTTAAATTATTCTAAATGTGAGCAAGAGAGTGCTGTAGGAATCATATTTTTCACACCACAAGGATCCCCTATTCCCCTTTCATTTAAACTTTATTTCCCATGCACCAAAAACAATGTCGAGTATGAAGCTCTTCTTTTGGATCTTTAGATAAGTCTTACCATGAACATCGAGAAGCTCAACATATTTGGTTATTCCTTGCTCATTGTCAACTAGGTTAAAAAAATTTACCAATGCAAGTATCCAATATTGATATCATATAAAATCCTTGTGGATAAATTATTATTTAAATTTTAATGGTGTGACATCGAGGCAGTTCCTTGCTCCTCTAATTATTTCGTGGATACAATGGTTTCCTTGGGATACTTAATTCCATATAATCCATTGGATGATGTCACTACTATTCAAGTAAAAATGCTCTCTAACTATATAATTTCATTTGATAATTTGAAAGAGGAGCAATATATCCACATGATTAAGATTGAACCAAACAAATATTAGTTTTATCAAATACATGACTCTTTTAAGCATACATCCTAGGGGTCCTTGGTCTTGTAGAGTCCTTTTGATAACACATTAACCATATATATTGATAACATATCCCAATCCACATTCATACAAGATGAGTCACAAAAGGAAGAAGCAGTTCATTTAGTCGAACCTCAACCATATCAATATTGGTTTTCTCAACTAAAGGATTTCCTAAATCTCAGTAATACTCCTTCAGGATTATATCATGCCACCAAACAAATATTCAATAAAAAAGTGATAAAATATGTTTTATTAGGAGATATACTTTACCATAAAAGCTATGATGTTCTTCTTCTTCATTGCTTAGAGCCCCAAGAAGCTACTTGTGCAATCTCTCAAGATCATGATAGTACTTGTGGTGGTCAATGGCATGGCTATCAGTAAGCGCATACTTTGAATGGTTTATTAATAGAACACCATGGAGAGAGACTATTACTCTTATATTAAGAATTGTGTTAAATATCAGCATCGTGCTAATCTATTGCATGTACCTTCGTAGGCCTTACAATCGATACATTTGTTATGGTATTTTTCTAGTGGGGTTTTGACTTAATTGGCAAAATTTAATGCCCTTCATCGAGCCATCACATGTTTATTCTAATAGCCATAGAGCATTTTACTAAATGGGTTGAAGCAATTCCTATTACCACTATGACTGGACCTCGCATCACGGAGTTCATACTGCATAACATCATATGTCATTTTGGTATCCCATCAAAGATCATCCTAGATAATGGACCTTAATTTAATAATAAGGATATGAGAGCTTTGTGTTGGAAATTTTGAGTAGATAAGTTGTCACTGATGTCAAGAGTGAGTGGTCATTGATGTCAAGCCTTCAACACTAGTCAATGGCAGTTTCAGTGGGCAACATCAGTTTCAGGTTCTCCAATAAGTGCAAAAGGATAGTCCATTTTTAGTTAATCAAAGACCCGGTTCCAGGCAGTCAGATGTGGTCCAAAGTGCAAAGAAGAAGCCCAGATGAATAATATTATAATAATTCTTTATAATATTATACAGGGAAGTTTAAATTAATTATAAATTAATTAATATAATTTTTATTATAAATTAAATTATTAATTAATTTACTTATTAATTAATTAATTTTAATATTAATTATAAGTTAATTTATATTAATTTTAAATAACCCTAAGGTGGGTTATTGAATTAAAATTTGAATTCGAATTCTTAGCGCCGATGTGGGAGCAAAATCAACCAAACGTGTATAAAAGAGGGACTACCCCACCTTAGCCAAACTTACCTTATGCCTTCGAATTAAATTGATTAATGTGAGCTTGTGCGAATCGTGCTGCATCAAAGAGGATTGCTTTGTGGTTTTCATGTGAAGTCAATGGTGCATGAAGGGTTAATAGGAAGGAAGCCTTCCTCCCTTCATGTGGGCACCTATAGCCCATGCGATGGGATCCAAAGTGCTAAGGTGCTTGGAGCTTGGGGAGATGGTGGTTTAAATCATTTCGAAACACTTTTTGGGGAGAAAAACGAAGGTATGCATGAGTTGAGCACCAAATGTTTTGGAAGAGTTAGTTGAGGTATTACAAATTAATTTTTGCATATTTTGTTTGGTTTGTAAGATTGTAAGGGGAGTTATAATGTTGATGCAAAATAAATTTTTGGGTGTTATTTGCTTTAATGTTTGAAAAGGGTAGTAAGGTGATTTAGGAAGATTGTTTGAGGTTTTGTGGTGTTGGATATTATTTTAAGTTGGTGATTACAAGGTGTATCAAAATGATTATTTTTCATGTATGATTTGATGGATGTTATTTTCAAAAGGGAGAAATAGGGAATAATTGAGATTTGATTATTTTTGTGTCTAAGAAATATTTTGAAAAAGTGTTGAAGTGATATTTTGTCATTTAACCATTGGAACTGGAAATAAGAAAATTGTGATTGAGACAAGTTTTCCAAGGGTAATTTTACATCAAACAAAAGGTATGGGCACATCTTCCTAGTGAGTGATTGTTGAATGTTGTGAATGCAAAGTTGGAGTGAAAAGGATTGTTTGGTAAGCATTGTTGAGTGTATTTTGAATTAATGCTTCAAGATTTTTTGGAATAAAGAGTTGTTGATAAAACCTTGTTTTATAAGCATTGTTGTTGAAGTGATTAATTGAGTGAACTTGAACTAGGGTTTGCAAATATTATGAGTATCATTGTTATGTGATATTAGCATTGTTGTTGAAGCACTTAGTTGAGTGAGGAACTTGAACTAGGGTTTGCAAATATCATAAGTATCATTGTTATATGAAATTTATTGATAAGCATTGTTGGAAATATTTGAGTGAGTTTTCATATGCTTGGACTAGGGTTTGTAAGAAAAGGTTAATTCATTGAGTGATTGGTTGAGCCTAGTCAAGTGGATGTGTTGAAGTGATAGTTCAAGTTCTATGAAACAAATTATTCTATATTTTGAATTGATTTTAGAAAGAGGTTGAGTGTTGGTGAGTGTGAAATATGTTGAGTCTCTAAAAAATATTTATATTTTTCTATGGTAAAAAGAGTGATTGAAGTAATTGAGCATTGTGGTGAATGTGAAGCATATTGAGTATCTAACAATTATCTATATGTTTATGTGGTAAAAAGAGTGATTGAAAGTGATTGAGCATTGTGATGAATGTGAAGCATATTGAGTCTCTAACAATTCTCTTTATGTTTCTATGATATTGGACAAGTTCTAGTGTGGACTTGTTGAGTAGATTTGAGGTAAGTCTTAGAGAATACTTGTGGATAGATTTGTGTGAGCTTTTGAGGAAGCTTACAATACAGTTTGAGAAAAGAGATTGAGAGCAGAGTTGGACAAGTTCTAGTGAGGACTTGTTGAGCAGATTTGGACAAGTTCTAGAGAGAACTTGTGGATATATTAGTGTGAGATTTTGCAAAAGCTTACAAGGAATATTTGAGAAAAGTATTTGAGAAGACTTATGAGGAGAATTGATTGATTTATTTATTCAAACCGTAAATTAAGGTTTGGAGAAGATCTAGCAGTGTTGATTTGTTATTGGATCAATATTTGTGTTAAGGCTTGAGGATAGAGATTGAGGATAGATTTGTACTATATCGAAGGATTGTGTTTAGTGTAGATCAGAGGACAAATATTGAGGATAGATTTTTGCTAAAATGAAGGACTATTTTTAGTGTAGATCATAGGACAAATATTGAGGATAGATTTATGCTAGACTGAAGGATTGTTTTTAGTATAGATTTAAGGATAGATTTTGGTGTAGATTTGAGGATAGGTTTATACCATACTAAAGACAGATATTGAGCCTTTTTGTGCTAGATCGAAGGACTGTATTTAGTGTAGATTTGTGACAGATATTTGAAGATGATAGAGTATAAATAACGACAACATCCAATGGATAGAGATCCATTAGCAAGGGTAGTGGGGACAGGTGTCTTTAGTGGATAGAGATCCATTAGCTAGAGTAGTGGGTGAAGTAGTTCTTCTAGAATATCACCAGTCAAAGCTAAGGAGAAAGGAGTTCTCCTATGGATAGATATCCATGAACTTGATTAGGGTATTGGTGTCTCCTTTGGATAAATGTCCATAAAAATTGTAATAGGGAAATGATTCCCAAGAGATTGATTGAAAAAAAATTAGTAAAATATTTTCTTTGTCAAGTAGCCAACATTGGGTGAACCACGCTAAATTGGCGTCTCTATTGTATATGGTGATTTATGCATTACTTTGATTACTAATTTTGATATTTCTATCTATACATTGCATAGTATTAATTGAGAAATAAAATTAAAAAGTGGTCTTATACTATTCACCCCCCTCTTAGTATAAGCTTATGTTCTTCAATTGGTATCAGAGTGGGTTCCTTAGGAAGAGTTTAACATATTGAAGGAAAATATTTCAAGAACACAATGGATTATAAGAATGTGTTATCAGATAATTCAACACCAATATTTGATGGAAATTATTATATATTTTGAAGTATGTGAATGAAGATTCACCCGATGGCACTTGGCAATGAAATTTGGGAAGTAGTTGAAAATGGATACATACCACCAGTTAATCCACCTATAGATAAGGAAGGTAAGATTCTACAACATTACAATTCAAAAGTAATGAATGCAATTTTGAGAGGTTTCCATAGAACATAATCCATAAATGTTATGCATTGTAAATATGCCAAAGAAATTTGGGGTAAGTTTCAAAGTATATATGAAGGATATACAAGTGTCAAAAAGGCAAAGATAAAAAATCTCAAAGGAAAATCTGAAGAATTAAGAATGAAGGATTAGGAATACATTAGTACTTATCTACTTTGGGTAGATGAGGTTGTTAATGCCATGCAAGGACTTGGACTTAATGTTGAAGAATAAAATGTTTGTGATAAAGTCTTAAGATCTCTTCTAAAAAGATTTAGTGAAAATATTTTTACTATAGAAGAATTAAAAGATGTTGATTCTTTGACAAGAGATGTGTTACTTGGTATTCTTACAACTTTTGAGTTAAAAATAAAAGAGGAACCTAATATTTGGAAGGAAGCATCATTCAACGCTACTAAGAAGACAAAGGGTAAAAAGTCAAATTCAAGCAATGAGTCATCCAATGATGAAGAAGCTAATTATGTTAGAAGGAATAAGGATTCAAGAAGCTAATTATGGTAGGGGAATGTTAGAGTATATTACATCATGAATAATGCATGTTTAGCAAGAGGAATGAGTGAGCTGAGGTTTAGCGAGTGTGGTGGGAGTGAGGGTTTGAATTTTCTAGGCAAGAATCTTAGCTAAGGTGGTAGAGGTAGAGCAGGTACGAAAGGGGTGGGTGGGAACCTTGAGCATGGATCAAGTGAGGATCTAGAGGAAGATGGTAAGACTGTGATAGATTTGTAGGTGGGCATCACACGGGGGCCTGACCCTCCTCAGAAATACCTCGACAAAAAAGATACGAAGGACAATGTAAGGACCAAGAAGTGCCTGTATTTTGCTAAGACTCTTAGAGGAAAAATAAAGGAGGTTCTCTCTCTTCCACCCCTAGTTCCAGTAAATAATAAAATTTCAGCCCCGACAAGTTCCATGAGCCCTTTTATTTTAATGGAAGAATTATCCCTAGTAGGCAAGTATTTGGGAGGTAAGCCGAACATGGAGACTATTAGGGCTTGGGCGACGGGTAAATGGTGACTGGTAGGTAGCTTGGAGTTGGTAGCTCTAACTTGAGGGTTCTTCATTATTTGTTTTAACAATATGGAGGATGCTAACTACATTTTAATAGGAGGTCCTTGGTTTCTAGGCAAAAGGAGCCTTTTTCTTAGATGATGGGGTGAAGATTTCGACCCTAAAAAGCAAAATATTAACATTGCCCCTATTTAGGTTTTTCTCTCGAGTCTACCTGCCTAGGTCTTCAATGAATACTGGCTGTAAGGCATAGCCAGAACTATAAGGGACTTGATATCCATTGACCATGTGACCTTGGACAGGACAAGGATGAATCATGCATGAATATGTGTAAATGCTAATTTGAATAATGAATTGCCAAGGTTTGTGGAATTAGAGTATGGAGAATACTATAGAAAATAATCATTAGAATATGAGAACAGACTGGCATTCTGTGCAAAATGTAAAAATCAAGGACATCTATGCAATCAGTGCCCTAACCTGGCAATGAATAGAGAAAAGCAGGAGGGAATGCTAGATAGAGGACAATGCGGGGCCCAAGAAGTGGTTGTCTTTTTCTGAGACTCTTAGAGAAAAAAAATGAGGTTCTCTCTCTTCCACCCCTAGTTCCAGTAAATAATAAAATTTTAGCCCCTATAAGTTCCATGAGCCCTTTTATTTTAATGGAAGATTTCTCCTTGGTAGGCAAGTTTTTGGGAGGTAGGCCGGACTTGGAGACTATCAGGGCTTGGGCGATGGGTAAATGGTGATTGGTAGGTAGCTTGGAGTTGGTAGCTCTAACTCGAGGGTTCTTCATTATCCATTTTAACAATATGGAGGATGCTAATTGCATTTTAACAAGAGGTCCTTGGTTTCTAGGAAAAATGAACCTTTTTCTCAGACGATGGGGTGAAGATTTCAACCCTGAAAAGAAAAATATTAACATTACCCCTATTTGGTTTCATATCCCGAGTCTACCTACCCAATTATTCAATGAATAATGGCTACAGGGCATAGCCAGAACTATAGGGGACCTGATCTCCATTGACCATGCAAACTTGGCCAGGACAAAGATGACTCATGTACGAATCTACATAAATGCTAATTTGAATAATGAATTGCCAAGGTTTCTGGAGCTAGAGTATGGAGAATACTATAGAAAACAATTGGTAGAATATGAGAATAGGCCGAAATTATATGCAGAATGTAAAAATCAAGTACATTTATGCAATCAGTGCCCTAACTTGGCAATGAATAGAGAAAAGCAAAAGCAGGGAATGCTAGATAGAGGAAATTTGAGGAGTTTCCTTGGCAGAGGCAATTTTATTCAGGTAAACTATGTATACCAAAAAAATAAAAGAGAGGGTGTAGGGTCCCAGAAAGACAAAGGAAAATAATAGGTTGTTGGCAACCAAAATACTCAGGTAAGTTCCAATCCTCTAGTTTCAAATAAATTTTCAATTCTATCCAATATGGGAGTAGGAGGATTATTAGAAGACATGGAAGCCCAAAACCTTCAGGCTAACCTTTTTGACTCTCTCAAATACCCATCTAAGTTAGGATCCTCAAACCCTAATGCTAAAATTATTGTAATCCCCATGGGCATCACAAATACAAACCCTAATGCACGATATCTATAATCCACATCCAAGTCAGGATCCTTAAACCCCAATGCTAGAAATACTTCAAGCCTAGTGGGCATCCCAAATCCAAACCCTAGTGTTGAAGAACTTAGGAAGAAATTTGAGGCATTAGAAAATAAAAAATCTCATCTCCCTAACATCATCACTAGGAGCTAAGTGAATCCTACTGAGGGGTCGTCCCGTAGACCAGGGGAATATAGGAAAAAAGGAGAAGATTTAGATGTAGGGGTGGAGATATGTGAAACTCTTTAGACTAAGGAATATAGCAGTCTAGTTCTGCAAAAAATTACCTCCCCTCAGTTTAGTCCTAAACAAACCAGGAGCACTGTGAAGTCTCCTATAGATTTTTGTAGTGAAAAAAGAAGAGGGAGAATATCAAATGCTAAGAATCAAAAAATTAAAAATGATAATGATATTGCCAATGGAAAATAGAGAACCTTATTTCAATAGGTTATTACAGGTTCTAAAGACAACAAATTAAGAAAACCCCCTCAAGGGAGGGGGGATGAATAAATCCCAAACAATCTAAATGAAGTTCCTCTCATGGAACGTGAGAGGCCTCAATGGCCTGCCCAAACATAGGGAAGTCAATGCAATAAGAAATCAAGTGAATTCAACTATTATCATGTTGCAAGAAACAAAAACTAATGAGATTCAATCAAAGAAAATAGCAAAAAAAAATTTGGAATCAAGGGGAGATGGTTTGCAAATCAGCCATAGGAGCATATGGAGGTCTTATGACTTTGTGGGATCCCTGTATAGTAGAAGGCACCATTATTCAGAAAGATGACAGGGTTCTTAGTGTTTTATTTAAGGAAATAAATAGCAATAGGTCGTGGATCCTTTCAAATATTTATGCCCCAACTTCAATTCAAGGGAGAGCTCTACTATGGGAGTACTTAGGCAATATGAGTGAAATCTTCCATAATGTCCCCTAGATTTTGGCTAGGGATTTTAACACTCATATTTACCCTTCAAAAAAATGGGTGGAAATGGACCACCTATCAGGAGCATGGATGAGTTCAATGACTTTGTGAACTCCAACATGTTGATGGATATAAAACTTAGAGGAGAGAATTATACCTGGAGCAATCGGAAGATAGGGTGTCATTTCATTCAATAAAGGCTTGACAGGTTTTTTCTATCAAAGGAGGCTACAACTTTGTTCGGTGATTCTACCCTACAAACCCTTCCTAAAATTACCTCTGATAATAATCCCATTTTTTTGGAGATCCCTAAATATTTGTCCTTCAAGAAACCTTTCATATTTCAATCTATGTGGATCAAACATTCTAGTTTCAAAGATAACTTAAGTCAGTGGTGGCAGTAGCCTGTCAAGGGTAGTGCAGCTTTTAAACTTGCTAGCAAATTAAAGTTTGTTAAGGAAAAGCTTCGAACTTGGAACAAAGAGGTCTTTGGGAACCTCTTTGAAAATAAAAAATAGTTTGTTGAAATTTTGAAGATAATTGATCAAAGGATCCAACATGATGATGATGATGAAACTACTAGGCAGGAGGAACGAATAAAACTAGAAGAGTTTCATAAAATTTTGGCCCATGAGAAAATATATTGGAGCCAAAAATCAAGGGCTCTTTGGTTGAAATATGGAGATTCAAATTCCAGGTTTTTTCACGTCACCAAACTTAGAAACAGAAGCAATAACAAGATAATTTTTTTTTAAAAGTACATGGTTCTATTATTCAAGACTTAACAAAAATCAGAAAGGAGGTAGTAACTTATTTCAATTCTATCCTTGGTCAGGAATCACAGTGCAATGAGGAGGCCAAAGATATTCTCTTGAAATCCATTCCTAGCATAATAAATGAGGATATAAAACTTAAGCTTCTAGCTCCATTTTCTAATGAGGAAATTAAGGAAGCCTTGTTTAGCATGGAGCCGAACAAAGCCCCGAGACCCGACGACTTTCCCCCTCATTTTTATCAAGATTTTTTGGACATCGTAAGTGAGGTGTAATTTTTGCTGTCAAAGAATTCCAAGCAAGCAATCATATTCCAAAAGGTATCAACTCTAATTGTATTTCTCTAATTCCTAAGAAGCAATCCCTTGAATCTATGGTTGACTTCAGGCCAATCAGTTTGTGCAATGTTTCTTACAAGATCCTAAATAAATCCATTGCAAATATAATAAGAGATATTTTGCCCCACATCATAGATCCATGCCAGGGAAGCTCTATCCAAGGCAGGTCAATCTTGGATGGAGTTATCATAGTTCATGAAGCTCTGCACTCTGCTCATAAGACTAACAGGTCTATTTTTGCCCTCAAGCTTGATATGAACAAAGCATTTGATAGGCTAAATTGGGACTTTTTGATTGCTGTCCTCCTTAAGTTTGGTTTTCACCAACAATGGGTTAATTTGATAAAATAATGTATATCTAAATCATGGTTCTCAATTCTAGTTAATGGAACTACTACTGGTTACTTTCAAAGTCATAGAGGAATTCGACAAGGGGACCCTATCAGCCCCATGTTATTCATAATTATGGTAGAAGCTTTAGGTAGAGCCATAAAAAATGCTTGTAGTTTAAGGCTAATATCGAGAATCAAGGAAACATCTCTCACTAGGGCTATTTCTCAGAAAAATTCATCAATGATACCATTATATTGACTAAGGCATTAGTGGTTGAAGCCAAAATAATTAAATACATCCTGCAACTCTACGAGGATGTTGTTGGTAAAAAAGTTAATTTCAATAAAAGCAAGTTATATTTCTTGAACACCCCCATTCAGAGGAAAGGAAGGATTGCAAAAATTTTAGGGTGTGATATAGCAAACCTCCCCACTTTGTATCTTGGTCTCCCTCTTTTCATTGGTTCTCTGAGAGAGTCAATGTGGGACAGGGTTATTGAAAGAATTCAAAAAAAACTTGCTGGATGGAAATGTCATCTTCTATCTCAAGCAGGAAAGCTGCCCCTCACTAAGGCCTCTCTTCAGAGCATTCCAGTCTATTTCCTCTCCGTTTTCAAAGCCCTTGTGAAGGTTTTCTATAAAATTGAGAAACTCCAAAAATAATTTTTATGGACTGGATCAGAGGAGAAAAAAAGGATACACCTTGTAGGATGGACCAAAGTGTGTAGACCCATGGAAAATGGGAGCTTAGATCTCAGGAGAATTGCTCATATAAATTTAGCTTTACTAGCTAAGAAGGTGTGGCATCTCATTTCTGGTGAAGAAAATGAATGGATAGTTATCATCAAATGAAAGTATCTTCAAAATATGGAATTTTTAAGTGACTCAGTTCCAATCAGAGGTTTTGCTTTTTGTAAAGCAATTCTTAATTGTAAGGAAATCATCAAAAAAGGTTTAAGATGGGTTTTAGGCAATGGTGAGAGTATAAATTGCTAGAATGACAAGTGGGCTAAGGACAAACCACTGATGCAATATCCTAACTTAGCCCAAATCAGATATATAATAGAATAACTCATTGGCAGAAAAGTCTTTGATTATATGGTTGAGGACAGAGGTAGAATGAAGTGGAAACAAATAAGAATTCAGGGATTTCAAGTGGAATAAAATGATCTTTGTAACATTCTCGGGCAATAATTTATCCCCATGAGACCCAAGGAAGATCAAGTGACCTAGGCTCCTACGAAAAACAGGCAGTTCACTGTTAAATCAACTTACAAGCTTCTGCTTGATGATGAGGATTTTGTCCTCCAAAATGACTTAGTTTGGATTAAAAAATTAATTCCAAAAATTGCAGTCTTTTCATGGCTAGTTATCCAAGGAAGAATTCTAACCATTGATAATATGATGCATAAAGGTATTTGTATCAGTAATCGTTGTTATATGTGTAGGGATAATTGTGAGACCATTTATCACATTTTCCTTGAGTGCCATTTTTCCTTGACTATCCTAAATGGGGTTTTTCAGGCCTTCAATATTTCATGGGTTAAACCAGCCATCGTACCTGATTTTTTCATCCAGTGGCCTTGCCCCTTTTCAAGCCAAAGACTTAGATACATGTGGAAAATTTGTCTCAATCACTATCTTTGGAATATGTGGTTAGAAAGGAACCATATAGTCTTTAATATGTCTATCAATGATCATCAAACTATCATTGCTAGGATCCTATCCTTTGCCAATGAGAATGTGAACCTTATCCCTTTTGATAGCTGTAAACCTCATCTATAGGAGACCATGATTGCTCAATATTTAAGCTTAACCTTGTTAGATGAGTCTGTGCCTAGGGTAGTCAACCCTAGAGCCAATGTTAGATGAGTCTGTGCCTAGGAATGGTTTCATTTTAGTGATGATGAATATGAGGATGTATTTGAAATACCGGAAGAGAATATTATAATGGCACTAGAAGAAAAAGAAGGTGATCCTATAGAAGACAAGTAAGAAAATAATGAAGATGCTATCAAAGGTAAACAAATAGAGGAAGAATCAGAAAAGGAGGAGTTGATCTTGAGGGAGAGCTTATTTATGCTCTTAAAACCTTAAATAAGGTAAGAAAGCAAAACTCCCAACTTGAGATTCAGTTTCAAGAATATGATGAAGAGAGAGGAAAGTTTATAGAGGATCTAAACAAGTCAATGGCTAAGGAAAAAAAGTTCAAGGATAAGCTAGAATCAAAGGTATTAGAATGTGAAAGTTTAGAACAAGAAGTGGCTCTACGAAGGTAAGAATTAGAAAAGTCCAAGGATAAGCTACACAATTTTGGAAAGAGCTCAAATATTATAGATAAGATGATTAAGGTACAAATAAGGTCAACAAACAACATAGGTCTTAGTTTTGAACAAGCTCAAAAGAAACAATAAAAATATTCAACCTCAAGTTTTAAATAAGAAGAAAATTTAGAAGAAGATTGTGTAAGAGAAAGTGAGACTTTTGAGTATGAGTTGGACAATAGAAATTTCAACAAGGAAAGGAACAATGCACAAAGAAGAAACATATGGAACATGAACCAACATAAAGAAAAAGAGACTAAGATACCAATGAGTTCAAGGCAAGTAAATTTCAATGGATGATGTTTTTTATGTCACAAATTTGGGCATATGGCTTCACAGTGCATGACACATGAAATATAGGAGTATGGGAAATTAAAAAACAAGTAGATTTTCCATGGGTATTTCTACTCATGTAATCAATTTGGTCACAAGGAAATGAATTGAAAGGTACATGATAGGAATAGAGATGGCTTCACTAGGAGAAATCCTAAGATATTTTCACCTCCAAGGAATAATAGCATTAAGTGTTATAAGTGCAATAATGATGGATATACAACAAAGTGGTGTAGAGCAGACATTCTAGAATCAAGCATGAACAAGAAAATGAACAGGAATAGGAATATAAATATGGACACGAATAGGAATAGGAATATGGAAAGGAACATGAATATGGACATGGACAAGAATAGTCAAAGGAATCCAAAGGATCAGATGAGAAGAAAAGAGGACAAAGGTAAAGACCAGTGCTTGCTGCGAGTAGAAATACTCCCACCCCAGAATTAACCACCTCATGAGGAGGTGGAGGAGGGACTAAGATAAGAAACCCATTCTTAGCCCCAATCCCCAAATATGAACTTTTTCCATTGATGTCAAATGGGGAGATATTTGAGTAAGGGTTTAAGAAGAAAGCATTGAGTCAGGGGGAGCAATTTCCTAGGGGGAGAAGAACAAGAAAAAGATCAAGTTTTGGTAAAAAAAATTTGGATTACCATTAATGACAAAGGGGGAGATTGTTGGACATTTTGAGTAGATGAGTTGTCATTTATGTCAAGAGTGAGTGGTCATTGATGTCAAGCCTTCAACACTAGTCAGTGGTAGTTTCAGTGGGTAGCATCAATTTCAGGTTCTCCAATAAGTGCAAAAGGATAGTCCATTTTTAGTTAATCAAAGACCCGATTCCAGGTAGTCATATGTGGTCCAAAGTGCAAAGAATAAGCCTAGATGAATAATATTATAATAATTATTTATAATATTATATAAGGAAGTTTAAATTAATTATAAATTAATTAATATATTTTTTTATTATAAATTAATTTATTAATTAATTTACTTAAATTATAATTTTTTAAAATTAATTATTAATTAATTTTAATATTAATTATAAGTTAATTTATATTAATTTTAAATAACCCTAAGGTGGGTTATTGAATTAAAATTTGAATTTTGAATTCTAATTCTTAGTGTCGACATGGGAGCAAAATCAACCAAACGTGTATAAAAGAGGGACTACCCCACCTTAGCCAAACTTACCTTATGCCTTGAAATTGAATTGATTAATGCGAGATTGTGTGAATCATGTTGCATCAAAGAGGATTTCTTTGTGGTTTTCATGTGAAGTCAACGATGCACGAAGGGTTAATAGGAAGGAAGCCTTCCTCCCTTCATGTGGGTGCCTATAGCCCATGCGGTGGGCTCCAAAGCGCTAAGGCACTTGGTGCTTGGGGAGATGGCGGTTTGAATCACACCGAAACCCTTTTTAGGGAGAAAAACAAAGTTATGCATTAGTTGAGTGCCAAAATTTTCAGATGAGTTAGTTGAGGTATTAAAAAATAAGTTTTGCATATTTTATTTGGTCTGTAAGGTTGTAAGAGGAGTTATAAGGTTGATGCAAAATAATGTTTTGGGTGTTATTTGATTTAATGTTTGAAAATGGTAGTAAGGTGTTTTAGGAAGATTGTTTGAGGTTTTGTGGTGTTGAATATTATTTTAAGTTGGATATTATAAGGTGTATCAAAATGATTATTTTTCATGTATGATTTTATGAATGTTATTTTAAAAAAGAAGCAATAAAGCATAATTGAGCTTTAATTATTTTTGTGTCTAAGGAATATTTTGAGAAAGTGTTGAAGTGATATTTTGTCATTTTACCATTGAAATTGGTAAGAAAAAAATTGTGATTGAGACAAGTTTTCCAAGGACACTTTTACATCAAATAAAAGGTATGGGTACATCTTCCTAGTGAGTGATTGTTGAATGTTATAAATTTAAATTTGGAGTGAAAAGGATTGTTTGGTAAGCATAGTTGAGTGTATTTTGAATTAATGCTTTAAGGTTTTCTATAATAAAGGGTTGTTGATAAAACTTTGTTTTATAAGCATTGTTGTTGAAGTGATTAATTGAGTGAACTTGAAATAGGGTTTGCAAAGATCATGAGTATCATTGTTATGTGAGATTAACATTGTTGTTGAAGCACTTAGTTGAGTGAGGAACTTGAACTAGGGTTTGCAAAGATCATAAGTATCATTGTTATGTGATGTTGATTAATAAGTATTGCTGGAAATATTTGAGTGAGTGTTCATATGCTTGGACTAGGGTTTGTAAGCAAAGGTTAATTCATTGAGTGATTGGTTGAGTAAATTTGGTTGAGCCTAGTCAAGTGTATGTGTTGAAGTGATAGTTCAAGTTCTATGAAAAATTATTCTATATTATGAATTTATTTGAGAAAGAGGTTGAGTGTTGGTGAGTGTGAAACATGTTGAGTTTCTAACAATTCTCTATATGTTTCTATGGTAGAAAGAGTGATTGAAAGTAATTTAGAATTTTGGTGAATGTGAAGCATATTGAGTCTCTAACAATTCTCTATATGTTTCTATGGTAAAATAGTGATTGGAAGTGATTGAGCATTTTGATGAATATGAAGCATATTGAGTCTAAAAATTCTTTTTATGTTTCTATGAGATTGGACAAGTTCTAGTGTAGACTTGTTGAGTAGATTTGAGGAAAGTCTTAGAGAAGACTTGTGGACAGATTTGTGTGAGCTTTTGAGGAAGCTTAAAATACAGTTTGAGAAAAGAGATTGAGAGCAGAGTTGGACAAGTTCTAGTGAGGACTTGTTGAGAATATTTGGACAATTTCTAGAGAGAACTTGTGGATAGATTAGTGTGAGATTTTGTGGAAGCTTACAAGACAGATATGAGACAATTATTTGAGAATATTTGTGAGCAGAATTGATTGATTGATTTGTGTAGACATGAAAAATTGACTCATTTTCCTTAGTTTTCCTCCTAGAAAACTAAGGTCATCTTCAAGAGAATTTTTACCCTATCAAATCATCTCAATTCTTCTCAAATTTTATACCATTGGATAGGGCTCAAAAAGATCTTTCCAATGGTATATTATATGTCCAATTTCGACACCATTTGACCCCTCAAACTGCAAAAACATTATGTACATGTCTAGCTATCATGGAAATCACGGGAAAATGTGCATCTAACTTTATAAAATTTATTTAATTTTGCTCAAAGACTATTTCAATGGTAGGAGTCTTTCTCGTTGATTTTCTAGCCCTAATTTGGGCTAGAAAATAATTTAGATTAGAAAATTACTAATCTAATGAGAATGGCTCAACAAAATGCTAATCTAATGAGAACGACTCAACAAAATTACTAGATTGGTTATCTCACGAAAGAGATAAATATACGGGCTCCATCTCCCAAGCGAGAGGAAGAAAAGAAGTAGAGAGAGATCAAGAAGGGGGGGGAAGAAAAGAAGCAGAGAGATAGAGAAGGGAGAGAAGTAGAGAGAGATCACGTGAATGAAGAAGGGAGAGGAATGGAGAAATTAAGGGCAATGATAGTGCTGAATTGAGAGATGCTTATGGATTAATAATTTTCTATTGTAGGTGAATATCCAGAACAAGTTTTCTCTTCCCTTTTCTTTTGCAGGTTGAATGCTTGAAGTTGATTGAAGACTGTTGTCGATCATTTTCATTACTTTGAATTATCAATATTCAAAACCTGTGATACCCCCATTGTAAGCAAGTTTATTTTTTCTTTTAATTATCCTGAAAATCATCGTCTTATTTATTTTACAATCATATTTTATATTTTATTTATTTCTCTTAAAACGTAATATCACCTTTGGGTTGAATTTTCTCTAAGTAAATCACATTTTTTTCCCTAAATATTATACCATTGGATAGGGCTCGGAAAGAGCTTTCCAACGGTATATGATTTGACTCATTTTGATAACGTTTAGACCTCTAAAATGCTGAAAAATTGTATGCAGGTCTAGTTATTACGAATTCGCCTAGATCTATAAATTTATAGAAAATTAAATATGGGGGCAAATAATTGAATTTAAATTAAGTATTGTTGTTAAACCATTTATTCTTATTTTCTTCATCAATCGTTGCATTGTTAGCACCCGGATATAGACTTAATTCATTTATAATCATCACCTTTATAGTCTTTGTTGTTTATTTATGTGTAATTTATAAAAATAATAATAATAAAAAAAAGTAATAACAACAATGACAATAATAATAAATATGGGGGCAAAATATGATTCTTAATCTTGTCATATTAATGTTGCATAATATTATAAGCATTTACACTCATTTTATTACTCTTTGTTGTATTTAATTGTTATGCTTTGCATCAGATTATTAGATTTCATATTTTTCCAACGGTTATTAAAGAGCCGAGGGGATCTGACTATTGCAGATCATGATTCACTGTGACCTATGCAGATCCCCCATCCCTAATTAAAATTTTTAGTGTGTCATTGTGAAAGTTGTAGGTTTTGACAAATCCAGATGACCGAAACCGATTCGAAGATGTGAATTCGTAGTCTAGATCCAAATTTATTCAGACTTCAAATTGTAGATCCAGGTAGGGTATAAAACCCAAATTCTCTATTTTTGCATCAAAAATCTACAATATTCTTTATTTTACACACTCTTTGCATTGAAAAAGAAAAGAAACCCAAAAAACATAGGCTTTAATCACATTGGATAACTTGAATTTAAAAATTATAGAAAAACTTACAAAAAACCCAAAACATTCATCTTTGCATCATTGCATTCTTATTTGTATTTGCAAAGCTTTCTTAGATTAAAATTTGTTTGCCCTTGTCTTCATTGAATATAAAATTGCATCTAGTTAGGTAAAAACTGCATTCTGGCCAAACCTAGGTTGTATGTGAGACAAAACAATCAAATCAAAACACTACCTCACCTAGGCATGGAAACCACCATAGCAAGATGTTTCCTGGTGAACCCTAAACAATTCATCAAAAAATCACCATAAGAAGGTACGATCAAGTACCTCTCTTTTGAGGTGTAGACCATCCATTCTCCCATTCCCCTCTGAGGCATGGATCCATCAGCCTTGAGGAAAGGAGTGCGAGAATTTTTGGGCTACATTCTTTGGTGAACCCAACGTGAAAAACATTAGGCATCTTTCTGATTTATAAAACATAAAAAAACATAAAAATTATAAAACAAAAATACAAAAAGATCATTAATCAAAATTTGCACACTTTAAGTCCATTTCATAGATGTTAGATTTCAACATAGGAAGAACTGTAACCATAGATGTTACCCAAAAATTAAAATATATATACAACATATATCATTAAAAGAAAAAAACCTAAAAAAAAAATGCCTAGAATCTTGAGAAGTGGTAAGCAATTAGAATCTGATTACATGGAAGAACAAGATCAAGAAAATTATGATGATAGAGTTCAAATAGAAGATGATAGAATTTCAGAACAAAGTGAAGAGAATAATGAGAAGACAAAATAGAAGATCCTGATGAACCTACATTAGATGAAAAAGGAAATGTTAAATTTGAGTCTCTTAGCAAATTTACCCAATTTATAAAAAACCACATAGAAGAGTTTAATCAAGCAGTACAAATTGATAATTCAGGAGAAGGTGATATGGAATCAGCCTTAGCATCTACTTTTCGAATACATACAAATCCATTATCATACATGAACTCAACAGACCAAGATAATGATCAAGCAGGACCATCTAGTCAAAACATGATACCTTTAAATCAAAATGCTCAAAAACCAATGGCACAATCATCTAAGATGGTTGCTAATAACACCAAAGTAAATCCTAAACAACAAAAACAACCATTCACATCCATGTTCACTCAAGCTCTTAATCAACAAATGTCAAATCAACAAAAAGCTAAACAAGTGCAAAATACCAATCCTCAATAGAAAATCCAACAAAACAAGATTTCATATCAAATCCAACTTTACACAATAGTGTTTCAGTTGGAAATCCTTACACAACAACATCAACTTATCAAAGACACAATAATATGGTGCAACAAAATCAGTTTGGTGGACAACAACAGGGACTTGAAGCCATGGTTAAACAGTTAGCTTCTCGTCTAGACCAGATGGATCCCTACCGTCCCTCATATAGTTATCGAGAGATGTGTAGTCAACCTTTGGATCCTATTGTGGTAGCTCAACCTTACCCTAAACATTTCCCTATGCCTGTCCTCCCGATATATAAAGGAACTGAAGATCCTATTGAGCATCTTCGCATGTTTAGGACAACATGTCATGATGTTTCTCATGATGACTTGTTGTTACTAAAGATGTTCCCTAAGAGTCTTGGAGGCATGGCTCTAGAGTGGTATTATCAGTTACCCACTAATTCTCTAAGGAATTTTGAGGAGACAACGAAAATGTTTGTCCATCAATTTAGTGCCTACATAGAGAGGCATGTGACTATTAAAGATTTATACAACTTGAAACAAGGAAAAGATGAAAGTTTTGCTGAATTCTTGACTAAGTGGAGACAACTTTTGGGTAAATTACACTTTGCATTACCTCATCGTGAAATGTTGGACATATTCATAGGTAATTTGCAAGAACAACTATCTTATGAACTTTCTACTGCTACAGTAACATCCTTTGATCAAGCCATTGATTTAGCAAGGAGGGTAGAAGATGCCCTCATTAGAAGAGGTCAATTTAAGAAGAAGGATGAAGACAAAACTTCTAAGAATCAATATAAGAATAAACAAGTAGTGGGTGATGGAGTTACTGATAGTAGAAACAACTCAAATGTTAACCTTGCTGAAGTTGTGAAGAAGTTTGTATTAAAGGTTCCTGATAAACCACCAAGAGAATTTACAAGATTAAATCAGCCTTTAACTATGATTTTACCTCAACTATTGGAACAAGGCTTGATACGGTTGCCTGAAATAAGACAACCTGATACAACCGTAGCTGGATTTAGGGCTGATTTACATTGTAACTTCCATAGAGTTGATGGTCATTCAACAAACTCATGTAAAATATTGAAACACATGATACAAGATTTAATTGATAATGAAAAAATGGAAGTAGAAAATTTCCCTCCAAGAAATGCTCAAAATAATACACAAAAACCTCAAAATCAAAATGCAAATCAAAATTTGGATATTTTTCAACACCCTTTACCAAAGCATGGTAAAGAAGTTGTAAATCAAGTAGAACATCATAATGTTCCTCATCCAACTCGATATGTGGGAACTATTAGCAACTTTCTACCTCATCAAGATTTGCAAAAACCATGTGTAACTACTGAATCTCAAGTTACTATTAGACCTCTAAGAAGTTGTCAAATTACATATTTAGAAAGTGATGAAGAAAGTGAAATAGAGAGTGAGGTTGACATTACCTCAAATAATTCAAATAGTTCTGAAGATGAATCATATCCAATTCTTCCCATCACAGATTTAATGGTGCCTGAAGAACCATTCCCTAGAAGAGTGACTACTCGACCATCATCTCAACAAGTGCTTTCAAATGAACAAGTAGTAAATGCTAGGCCACATTTTAGTTATTTGCATAATAATAATATTGTGGGTACTATTGGAACCATCACTAAACAACAAACTCAAAATCAAAATTCTCAAATTCAAACTCAAATAATGAATAAAAAATCACCACCATATTCTTCTCTACAAAATATTTATTCACCTCAACCTCTTCATAATAGTAGTATTATTCCCACTCCACATTCATTTAAAGCTATTCAATCCCCATGTAATTCTTCTTTATCATCATTGCAATCACAACTATTCCAACCTTCTTCTTTCAACACAACACATTCATCTCAACAAGGAAATATTTCTTCTTCTAATCCTACCATGCAATCACATCATACTTCACAATCTACTCATCATCATTCTATTCACAATCAAGAAGAAAGAGATAATGAACCAATTATTGATAAAATCCCAAGAGAACTAATCAAGCATCAACGATAGGAAACCAATCAAATATTACATCCTAATGTGTCCCATCACAATGATATCACTAATAATGTGATAAAAACTACAAGTGAGCAACCTCAAGCTCAATCAACTCAATTTGATAAACAAGAAATAAATTCTTCATCCAACCAACCTTCAAGACCTCTCTTAGTTTTGAAGAATAATCCAAAAGAAGATACAAGCATAGAAAACCCATCTTTAGTGTTGAAGTCTCAACCTAAAGTCTCCCTCAACATTCAACAACAATGGGACAATCATCCACATAAGATATATCTTTTGGAACTTTTGCAAACCTCTCCTATTCATAAGGAATATTTGTTCTTTATTCTCTCTTTCTTTATCATCATTACAACAAGTTCTCTACTATTTTCCTCTTTATCATCATTGCCACTTTTTGTCTATCACCTTTTATCCTTCATTCTCTCTTTCATTATTGTTATCACATCAAGTTCTCTATTCTTTTCCTCTTTATCATCATCATCTTCTATCCATCACTTTTCTTCATCTACATCTACTTATCATTCTTCATCACAACAATCTCAACTATTAACCAATCAACTTCAATCACCTACACCACAACCAAATTGTTCTTCAAAACTTCCTTTGATTTTGAAGCCACCTTAGACATGCTATAATCAAAATCACCTTGTATAGTGTATATAGATCACCAATTCCATCATTAAAACATCAAAAACAACCAAAAAAATAAAAAAAATTTATAAAATATTTCAAAATTATTGCACTTTTATTTGTTGTTATCTTTCAAAAATTTTGAGTTATATTTTATCTTATTTTAGATAAATTCAAAAGTTATCTTGAACCATGCACTAAATTTCACAACTTTAAAATGATTTTGATTTTGTTACTTTGATTATAAATCTCTCTTGTACCAAAGAACACTATTACTTCATTAAATAATTTTGAGTTTTGAGAATGATCTTGCTACTTCTTGAACCAAGAACACACTTTTACATCTTAAAATGATTTGTTGTAAAATTCGAAAAGTGATACTACATAGTAAGTCTTAATACCTTAAGTGAAAAGTTTCCCTTGCTATCCTATCATGTGCATGGTCTAGAATACTAAGAAATTGGCAAAAGGACAAGCTCCTCCCTACCCGAATAAAATCCCTTGCTCTACATCTAATCTGAGCAAGTATCCCAAAAAAAAAGAAAAGAAAAAAAAAAAGAAAAAGAAAGAAAAAGAAAAATAAAAAGAGAAAAATCAAGAAAAATGTTCCATTACAAAGCAATAAAATCCCCTTGTTCAAAAATGGACAAGAAATCCCTATTCCAAAAATTTGAAGAAAAGAAGGGAGTATTGAACTTGAATCCCTGGAATTTCTCAGTTATTCGAAAGCCATGAGGTAAGCCCCATAACAGGTGATTTATGCCCAACTTGCTTGGCCTTGGGTAATTCCTTTCACATGGTGATATGTCTGTCACATTAGCG
The DNA here is from genome assembly GCA_028583015.1 of Wollemia nobilis. NCBI lineage: Eukaryota > Viridiplantae > Streptophyta > Pinopsida > Araucariales > Araucariaceae > Wollemia > Wollemia nobilis. Next base: position 1,154,862 of record JAQPPZ010011065.1, on the reverse strand, counting down.
ACCTTATTTTGTACAGACCAATGTCCACTTATGGATTAGCTAGCTTTTGGTAATTTGATTTACATAGTAGTTCAGTACCAATGCATGCACAAAATCATGGTTAATGAACATTTCACTTGCACACACATTGGTTCATAAAAGTTTGCTTGTATCAATACCTTACTCAAAATTGGTAAATTAACTTCACAAAGCACACACATTTGATCCTTGAGAGATTTTGTATCATTATGACAATCAAAATGGATAATGAACTCACACATCACACATTGGTTCTTGATAAATTTGAATTTGTCTTTGAAATAAGTTAAAATATTTCTTTGAAATTTTGTTAGATAATTAATTTCAATCCTTTGCATTAGTTCCTAAAAATTATTTTATCATCATAGCACAATAATTTATCTCAAATAATATTACAAAATTAAAAGATTAAAAAATATTATTTCATGCATTTCATTTTGATTTTCGCGATGATGGTATAGTTCCTAAGTAATTATTTCTCTTCAAATTTCACACTTAGGAATTTTATGCCTAGCGCAAGTCATCTTTCTAATTTTTCATGCCCAAAATTAGTCCATATATTTTCATAAAAATTACATAATATTTTTGGAATATGTGACACAATGATTTATCTTACATTACTTTACATTTTAAATAGAAAAAATAATTTCATATCATCATGCATTTCATTTTGATTTCGCGATGATGGTATAATTCCTAAGTAATTATTTATATAATTTCACACTTAGGAATTCTATGCTTAGCGCAAATCATCTTTCCCAAATTTTCATGCTTAAATTACATATTTCACAACATCTATCAAAACATCATTATTCTCAAAACAACATCAAACATTTCTTTCTCATCATAAAGCCTTAAGATTATTCTTAAGCACACAATATTTTGGTATTAGCAATACAAAACTTCCTCATAATAGGATCCGCTTCATGACCTAGCGAGCATCGACCTCCACCAATGGTCATATAACAACACAACATCCTTCGAGGTTCATTGCTAATCCCTCAAATCTATCATCACACAAAAACATCTTTCTCAAAACACACTTTACAAAATCATTTTCCTTTTATGTTAAGCATGATCAAAATGTTCAAAAATCAAAGCATGACTACAAGAAATTATGTAACACAACCATCATAAGAAAATGTAATAAATCATCCAATAAATCACACAAAGTCACATAAAACAAAGAAGATCAATATATATCATAAAATTTTGAGTTTTCCACCAAACATAGAATTTGGTGTAAAAACTCGAGGGGGCATCCTAGTCAAGTAAATTAGTAATTATTTTTCTAAAACATCAATTTCCCATGAACTATTCATTCTAAACCATCTACTCCTTTTTTCCCATGTCAATCATAATCATTTCTACTCAAGTGTCTACACTTTTCTTTGATGCATTTATTGTTCATAAATATGCCAAAGAGGGGGCAAAATGTAGACATGAAAAATTGACTCATTTTCCTTAGTTTTCCTCCTAGAAAAGTAAGGTCATATTCAAGAGAATTTTTACCCTATCAAATCATCTCAATTCTTCTCAAATTTTATACCATTGGATAGGTCTCAAAAATAGCTTTCCAACGGTATATTATATGTCCAATTTTGACACCGTTTGACCCCTCAAACTACAAAAATATTATGTACATGTCTAGCTATCACGAAAATCATGGGAAAATGCACATCTAACTTTATAAAATTTATTTAATTTTTCTCAAAGACTATTTCAATGGTAGGAGTCTTTCTCATTGATTAGCTAAGCCCTAATTTGGGCTAGAAAATAATTTATATTAGAAAATTTCTAATCTAATGAGAACGACTCAACAAAATGCTAATCTAATGAGAATGGCTCAACAAAATTACCAGATTGGTTATCTCACGAAAGAGATAAATATATGGGCTCCATCTCCCAAGCGAGAGGAAGAAAAGAAGCAGAGAGAGATAAAGGAAGAAAAGAAGCAGAGAGAGATCGAGAAGGGAGAGAAGCAGAGAGAGATCGCGTGAATGAAGAAGGGAGAGGAATGGAGAAATTAAGGGCAATGATAGTGCTGAATTGAGAGATGCTTATGGATTAATAATTTTCTGTTGCAGGTGAATATCCAGAACAAGTTTTCTCTTCCCTTTTCTTTTGCAGGTTGAATGCTTGAAGTTGATTGAAGACTATTGTCGATCATTTTCATTGCTTTGAATTATCAACATTCAAAACCCATGATACCCCCATTGTAAGCAAGTTTTTTTCTTTTAATTATCCTGAAAATCATCGTCTTATTTATTTTACAATCATATTTTATATTTTATTTATTTCTCTTAAAACGTAATATTACCTTCGGGTTGAATTTTCTCTAAGTAAATCACCTTTTTTTTCCTAGATATTATACCATTGGATAGGGCTTGGAAAGAGCTTTCCAATGGTATATGATTTGACTCATTTTGATAACGTTTAGACCTCTAAAATGCTAGAAAACTATATGCATGTCTAGTTATTACGAATTCGCCCAGATCTATAAATTTATAGAAAATTAAATATGGAGGCAAATAATTGAATTTAAATTAAGTATTGTTGTTAAACCATTTATTCTTATTTTCTTCATCAATCGTTGCATTGTTAGCACCCGAATATAGACTTAATTCATTTATAATCATCACCTTTATAGTCTTTGTTGTTTATTTATGTGTAATTTATAAAAATAATAATAATAATAATAATAAAAGTAATAACAACAATGACAATAATAATAAATATGGGGGCAAAATATGATTCTTAATCTTGTCATATTAATGTTGCATAATCTTATAAGCATTTACACTCATTTTATTACTCTTTGTTGTATTTAATTGTTATGCTTTGCATCAGATTATTAGATTTCATATTTTTCCAATGGTTATTAAAGAGTCGAGGGGATCTGACTGTTGTAGATCATGATTCACTGTGACCTATGCAGATCCCCCATCCCTAATTAAAATTTTTAGTGTGTCATTGTGAAAGTTGCAGGTTTTGACAAATCCAGATGACCAAAACCGATTCGAAGATGTGAATTCGTAGTCCAGATCCAAATTTATTCAGACTTCAAATTGTAGATCCAGGTAGGGTATAAAACCCAAATTCTCTATTTTTCGCATAAAAAATCTACAATCTTCTTTATTTTACACACTCTTTGCATTGAAAAAGAAAAGAAACCCAAAACATTCATCTTTGCATCATTGCATTCTTATTTGTATTTGCAAAGCTTTCTTAGATTAAAATTTGTTTGCCCTTGTCTTCATTGAATATAAAATTGCATCTAGTTAGGTAAAAACTGCATTCTGGCCAAACCTAGGTTGTATGTGAGACAAAACAATCAAATCAAAACACTACCTCACCTAGGCATGGAAACCGCCATAGCAAGAGTTTCCTGGTGAACCCTAAACAATTCGTCGAAAAATCACCATTTAGAAGGTACGATTAAGTACCTCTCTTTTGAGGTGTAGACCATCCATTAGCCTTGATAAAAGGAGTGCGATAATTTTTGGGCTACAATTTATTCAAATCTTGAGTTAAGGTTTGGGGCAGATCTAGAAGTGTTTATTTATGATTGGATCAAGATTTATGTTAAGGCTTGAGGGCAAATATTGAGGATATATTTGTGCTATAATGAAGGACTGTGTTTAGTGCAGATGAAAGGAAAGAGATTGAGGATATATTTGTGCTAGATCGAAGGATTGTGTTTAGTGCAAATCAGAGGATAGATATTGAGGACATATTTGTGCTATATGGAAGGGCTATATTTAGTACATATTTGAGGACAGGTTTGTGCCAGACCAAATACAAATATTGAGCATATTTGTGCTAGACTAAAGGATTGTGTTTAGTGCAGATTTGAGATAAAGCTTTAAAGGTGACAAATTATAGAGGATGACAGTCTCCAATGGATAGAGATCCATTATCTAGGGCATGAGGAAAAGTGTCTTCAGTGGATAGATATCCATTAACCAGAGTAGTGGGGGTAGTAGTTCTAGAAGATCACCAGTCATAGCTAAGGAGAAAGGATTTATCCTATGGAAAGAGATCCATGAACTTGATTATGGGATTGGTGTCTCATTTCTATAGAGGTCCATAAACATTATAATAGGGAAAGGATTCCCAAGATATTGATTGAGAAAATTTTAGTGAAATATTTTCTTCGTGGAGTAGCCCATATTGGGTGAACCATGTTAAACTAGTGTCTCTTTTGTGTATGGTGATTTATACATTGCTTTGATTACTACTGTTGATATTTCTATATATACATTGCATAATATTTATTGGGAAAGAAAAGTAAAAAGTGGTCTTATATTGTTCATTCCTCTCTTAGTAGAAGCTTGTGTTCTTCACTTTGTGCACCAATTAAAACATACACCATATCTTCTCAACATATTATTATCCTTAAAGTAATGGTCAAGTAGAGGCATCAAATAAAATAGTTATTGCCATTCTTAAGAAAATTATCAAGGATAATCACAAATATTGGCACCTTCAACTACCTCTTGAATTATGGGCTTATAGAACTAGCATTTGAACGTCAAATGGGGCAACTAATTTTTACTAGTATATGAAATTGAGGCCATCATGCCCTTTGAATTAGAAATTTTATCACACTTTTCACACCAGAGTTCATCGATGATGCCATTGCATGACAATCTCACCTTGATAAATTGACCCTTCTTGATGAATATTACGTTAATGCTCTCGAGATCCTTTGTGTTTACAATATCACCTTAAATGAGCTTATGATATGAAAGTCCATCTTAGGGACTTTAAATTTGGGGACCTTGTGCTTAAAGAGAACAAACAAAATTCAAAATTTCCAGCCCACTTGCAGGACAAATTTACGGTAAATTGGTTAGGCCTATTCATCATCATTCAAAATATAGGGCCAGGGACTTACCAGTTAGCTTCTCTTGAGGAAATTGAACCTCTTAACATTCTCCACTTATAGGCATTTCATGCATGATACAATGCATAAAAAATAATAAAATAACAAAAACAATGAAAAGCAATACAAAACAAAAAATTCACAAAAAACATTGCATTTCTTACATCATCATACACTACACATTACTGCATTTCATTGATTAGTTGCATTAGTCATCTTCATTTACTGCACTTGCATTAGATTATTTAACTCTTGAATTGCTACACAATGCACCATATTTGTATGACTATCATGAATCTTAATAAAAACCATTTTCATCATCATCATTTGCACTTTTTCTTGTGTTTTTATGGTTATTATGGGATCCTCGTAAGAAAGGGTAGATACCGAATAAACACCATCAATGATGTTTATATGAAAAATGACTATTTATATGCACACCTCTTAGTTTTCAAAAGCTCATAAGGAAAACACACACATCCACATAGAATTTACATCCATATTCCCCATAATAGGTGTTTGTGTTATTTTACCTCACCCAATAAGTTGTTATAGGGTATTCAATAGGGTTTTTCAGTCATTCAATCATTCCAAGTTTTATTTTTATATTTTGTAGAAAGATATATTTATTTTTGAAGGTAGGGTTTTGCTTTGATTGTACCTTGTATATCTCAAAATCCCAACACAATTTCACACATTTAAATTCAAGTGTACACAAGTATGACACTACAACATAGTCCTTTCCCCTTAAGAAAAAGGTTTCCCTTGATCATCCTATTATCACATGGTATAGAATGTTGAGAATGAAAAAAAGAACAAACTCCCCCATACCCAAAGCAATAAAATACCTCGATCCTCCATAAAAATGAGTAAGTATCCTTAAAAAAAAGAGCAATTTTCACCACTAAGATAAATCCCCTTAAAAAGAAAAATAAAAACAAAAATGAGCAAGTATCCCAAAGAAATAAATTAAAATAAAATAAGGGGATAATAAGCTTGAATCCCTAGAATCCTCAGTTATTCAAAAGCCATGGGCAATATCCATTACAACAATGGACTATAAATGATAGCCTGAAAATGGAGTAGTCTTACACATGGTGATATATCTATCATATTAGTAACCTTCTTTTGTACAGACCAATGCCAGCTTACATATAATCTAGCCTTTGGTGGCTTGTATTACTTAGTAGTCTAGTCCAATTGAGTACAAAATTAGGATAATGATGACCATAGGGTGATCCTCATTACAACAATAGGCTCTAAGAGCCATCCTGGCAATGGGGTAATATTATACATCACATTAATGAATTCACTATGCACACATATGGATATTGAATATTTGGGTCTTCCTAGTAGATTGTTATCTTTAAAAGTCATGTATAGTCCATATACAACTTTTGATTAGTCGACTAGGGTGTTTTATTCTCACAAAAACATTGTTGTTCCTATGTGACTTCTCACTGTTCCCTCATAAATTATTTACATTGTGTCATATTACATATGGTTGGCCTTCAAATATATGACTTTTATAAAACTTTAAAATTTTTATTGATGATTTTATACATTATGTGATGCACACACTTAGGTTTTTTTGCATATTAGATTCATTTATTATGTTTAAGCATATAAACATAAAAATCAAATTTTGCATCATGTCATTAGTACATAACATACATGCATACATCTAGGCATACATTCTAGATAATTAACATCAAAAACATACTACAAGTGTATCTAGGCATCCACCTATGCATACATACTACAATATTTAGGCATACATCCTTCATCCATCATTCCATCCATAAGTGCATCCATGAATAAAAGAAACACAACCAATAAACAATATGATAAGATAATTGTAAACATAATATCATATATATATATATATATATCATGGATAATACATCATGGTACAAAATACCCACATGCTACATTAGAGTGGGTCCTCAAACCTCACAATAAAAAGAGAAGTACAATCTATAAGTCCATGTCAAGCGGGGTCTCTGCCCCAAGTATCACCACCACCCTCAACCTTATCCTTACAAGTCTACCATGAACCACTGGCTACTAACAACTCTAGTCCACCTGTAGACATGGGAGCTTGTAGCCTCATAGAAGGCTATCTAGACTCTCTATGTTGGCTCTGATGAGATCCTCCTAATGAAGAGCGAGTAGGTAGTCGATCGCTAAATCACTATACTTGATCCTTCAAATCTTGAATTTAGGTCCCATCAGATCAACATTGATCTTGATACTCACCTAGTAACACATGCAATCTATCAATCTCAACCTGTAGCATGACTACCTATCGCTACTAGTCCCTATGTAGCTATCAAGGTTGATATTTGAGTTTTTAGAGCATCTTGCTCTACTATCATAGCCATCGCCTATGTTCATAGAGCATATGAATCTACTATCAACTTGTAAATATCCTCCAAATAACTCTACACCTAAGCCCTCAGGGTGTCTCTCTTCTTAGAAAAACTCCTCCACTACTACCTCTCGTTGTCCAACTAGCTCTATAGTGATGCCATCGTGGTATACTACTCTACCAACTATCACTGTAAGATCTAGACTTGCTACTTGAGTAGAGCCTACTGATCATGGGGATCCTCATCATCCCTACCCTCCTCTCATATCATCTACTCTAATATGTCTCAGTTTGGTCCATTGTTGAGTTGAATCAACTTTTTGGTAGCGCTTTGCTTCAAAAGTCAACTCCTTCCTCCTAGTCTCTCTCTATTTTTTAGTTGGACATAGTGAAAATGATGTTAGAAATTGTGAATTTTGCTTTTTATATTTTTTATCACTAACACGACACTAGGATGATCACCTAAGCACCATACGATCATCTCAAGGTGAGATGATTGTACCTTTTGCAAAAATATCTCAAAAATAAAAATGGATTGCAATCACCAAAGGATATATAATCCTCAAAATTTCATAATCACCTGATCAAACTCAACTCAAATCATCTTGGTCAAGCAACTCATTGATTTCATAATTTTCCATCTCCTCTATCAACTCGTCACTTGAGAGGGTAGTCATATAATTACAAAATTCATAATAAAATCAATAATCAAAAACTCAATAATCCAAATGGTGTTTGTTCAAGAATTATTATCAAATACACTCGCTCTTCGACTACCTAAAAACAAACACTTGGAAGACCTAAAAACCTAAAGCTTGTAGACTAAAATTCTATATATTCATGGCTAAAAATCCTAAATCTTTGTAGACTAAAATTTTATCTACTTATGGCTGAAATTTTACCGAGATTAAGTACACCTAAATCCCAGACTAAAATTCTATCTATCCTCAGCCAAAAGTTTTACTAAAATTAAATCTATCAATGATTTGTAAGCAATGATTCAAAAGTGCATGCTATTTTCATGATTGGGATATCTTACATTGATTAGATCAATGGACATCATCAACCATCAATGTGACTTTATATCATCTATTTTTGCTTTGTTTTGTGCTTTCACACAATGCATTCCAAAAATGGGCATCTGTAGATACTTAAAACACATCTTATTGAGGATAATACCTAAATGGACCCCTTTAGACCATGTGACCCACCCTGGATAGCATTTAAGCTAAAATAGTGGTTTTCACCACTTATATAGGGATATTTTTCTTTACCTCCAAGGTCATCTCACCCTGATATGGTCCCCAAATCAAGGTTTTCTCAACCCAAGATAGTCCCCAAATTAGGGTTGTCTCAACCCTTAGATGATCATATTGAAAGTAAATTTTAAAATTAGAGTTGGGTAGCTGGTAGCCAAAACTACCAGTTAACCTCATGCATGATCATGCAGTGCAATTTAGCACCTTGAATGAGCCAAATAGACAAAAACACATGCAATCATTAATTGTATGAAATTTCAAAGATAAAAATTCACTTTCTTAATGTGAATTGCCTCTTCACTTTTTCATGCAGGGTGCTTTGCAATGTTTAGATTTCCATATGAGAAGTCTATAAAAGTGCATTTGAACCCCTGGTTTTCCCTTGTTCTCTTGTTGGAAGAATCCTCAAACTTGTGATTTTGTGCAACAAAGTGCTCCCAAAATCCATACCAACTCTAAACAATGAAGTGTTGCCATTATCAATCCCCAAAAGCTCTCCCACCATTGAAATTCATCCGAGTGTATTACTATAAGGATTTAAGATCATACTTCTACCTTCCATGCAGATCAAACATTATGCTTCAGTGAATAATCCAACCCACCAAGCCGCTACAACAGTGCATCCAATCTATAAAAAAAAACCCACCGATCAAATTTCATTAAATCCATTTATCATAAAAATTATATTGTTCATCCACTAGATCTTAATCATGATCATGAACTCCAAATTATAGATTGAACACAAAGATTCTAATTTTGAATAAAAATACCCAAATATAAAATTTAACAAACTTTATGTCTTCCATAGTGTCCTAAAAGGATTTAGAAACATCTACATCGAGCAATGGTGATAAACATCAGACTCAATCAATATCTCCACATAATGTGGCAATAGTAACAAAACATGCATGAACATGAATAATGAATATCATGGCATAAAGTTGGCTATGTATATGATCACCTATAAGGAATATTTAACTTATTAGCTAGATATAAATAGTGTGATATTGAAAACCAAATAAATACCTCTAGGATAAAAAATATTAAACAAATGCAAGATAACATGAGCAATATTATTAAACTTTTGAGTATTAATAGAAACTATATAGTGTGATATAATGCCCCTCCAATATTAAACCCTAATGATCCTCTTGCTCTACCTCCCTCTTCTAACCCTAGGGTGGCTTCATTGGTATCAATCGATCCTACTTTAATAAATTATAAAATCTAATCTCAGAATATATAGACTTGTTTGGGTATGTTCCTAAATTCCTTTGTGATGGAATAAATAAAACCCAAACATTAATTAATAATTTTATTACTTATTTATAGAGATTTATTTCAACCTAGGTGTTGTAGGTGCATTTGAGAGGAGAGGATAATCCTCCAAGGGAGGTCCCAGGTTTGAATCTCCACCCTACCAAAAATTTGAATTGGGTACCTAAAATCCAATTGATAATGTTGGTGTGGGTAGGGTCGGGTGCGACTCCTGCATGAATTTGATGGTGTAGAACCTCCTGTTCGTGGTATCTTATACCAAGGCGGCCCCGCAAGGGGTTTTTTTCTATAAAAAAAAAATTAGAGATTGATTCCATAATGAAAAATCATTTCTAAAATTAATGACTAGGGATTTCATAGGATATTTTCTTGATTAGTTTACATCCTTAAACACTCTATTGAATCCCTAGATACTTTTCTCAAGAAGTTGGAACAAGAATTTAATGATGACATGGTTGTGGTAGAAGTAATGGATGCTTTTATAAATGCTTAATAAATTCCTAATGAATTTGTTACAAATTTTTATAAGAGCTAGAAAAGGATTAAATGCCATGCTAATATGAGCTTAAATGAAGAGGTAGAAAAAATAATATTTGTAAACAATCCTATATAACCTTTTTAGGCTAAGATCCAATAACATAACCACTATGGTTTGTTATCCCTAAACAAGGTTATAAATTTTGTTAAAATCATTGAAAATTGGAAAAAAAGGAAGATAAAAAGTCCTCGAAACCTAAAAATCTAACAAGAATATTTTAGGGGATGGGATTATAATAAAGATATCCAATATACCTCTTAGTAGTTAGATATAGCTAGAGCTCTTGTCCATATGTTAAAAAATCTAAAGGTTTTTTGTGACCTAAAAATATATAGACCTATGTAGATATTCTCAAAATATTTCTACCATCTAAGTTTTAAAACTATCATTTTAGTTATAGTTTTAAAGAATTTTTATGGTATTATCCTAAAAAATTCTACTTTTGGCATGGAATTGATGGCCATGGTAATTCTTTTTGTGTGGAGTTTCATAAATTCTACCTATAGGGAACTTTTCCCTATAGCCCCACTTCACTCCAAGCTATATTAGTTAGAAGTAGGACTACCCGAGGCTTTGTGGTCAGAAATTCACACCTCCTTTAAAAAATGTGCTTCCTACCTTTGGTCAAGAGAAAGAATCTTCAAGGAAAAACAAGTGATCTAAAATCAACACCAATCATTAGATCTTCCATCTATGACCAATGTTCCATGACTACCAAAATCAAGATAGCAAAGGCACCAAGGCTTATAGATTATTGATAATTAATCCAATGGCACACATAGTCCTTTTGACCAAAGAATCACTAAAAATAGAAAAAATGGTATGATTGAAGCCAAGGAAACATATGGCAACTAGTCAAAATCCTGGGAGAGGTAAGAACTAGTTCCCTAAGGAGAAGGTCTGCCATTGGTCAAAGGATATTCCATTCCATCCAAGGATGTGTGGTGCTCCTATACACAAAAAAAGAAGTAGACAAGATGTAATTAAAGAGGACATCCACTAGTGACCATAAAGCTTAACTTTTTTGGCCAAGATTATTAGATCCAATCATATGCCAACCATGGCCACCACCCACCATATATAGAGCCTACCCTATCCACCTACACTAGTTAGGGAGGCCATATTCATCACATCAACATAGAAACACATTCTATAAGGAGTGTGGTAGAAGAGTTACGGTGTAGCTACCTAGATGCAGTAGTAGAGAGCCCAATAATCCACACTAATTATCAAAAGACCCTAAATGTTTTAGCATTTATAGCTGTATATCCATAGACCTAAAAGCTTTCATCTCACCAATTGTAGAAGGGTTTTTTTTTGTATAAATATAAGATATCCACAATCTTCTACATATATATTCAAAGGGAAGACACCCTCCACTCCACTTATAAATAGGCTCGCTTTTATTGTAAAAGGAATCAAAAGTTGTTTTCTCATGCCCAACACCCAAACTTGTAGGCTCTTCCTTTTACCCTTATTTCCTACTATAACAAGGGAAGCTTAAGAATTTTCTCATTCCTAGGGATCATTGAACCCTTTGGGCATATTATCTTGTAATCATTTCAACAAGGTATTAATGTTCCTAATACCTTGATTATGCGTGCAAAATAAGAAAGTGTTTAGAATAATATCGTTTTTGCACCACTCCTTTCTTCTAAACCAACCACCTCATTTCTGCTTATTATTTTTTTATTGTGAGTGTTTACATAATTTTTTGACACATTTATTAGGCCATAAATACATCAAAAAGGGGGTAAAATATAGACATGAAAAATTGATCCACTTTAGTGGGCAATATTTCCTGAGACATTGGGATATCCCTTAGACTTTCCTAGGGTAAGGGCTAGGTATCTCCCTCGTTATTTTCATTTTTTCCTCCCTTAATGTAAAATTATGGTCACCCTTGACGGGGCATAATTTTGCATAAGGTAAAAACACAGTCAGCCTTGACGACACACAATTTTGCATTTTAGGGTTTTCTCTTAAAGAAAACCTAAATTTTTTGAAGTTGGTGTGTTTGACATTGGATCTCCTTGGTTTTCCCACCTATTTCACTTTCAAATCCACTATATAAGGAGGGTCTAAAATCATTTTGAGATCATGAATAAATGAATGATAATGATAAGCAATAAGACAACAACTGATTTTAAAGTGCTCACTAAGTGATATGTATTCTTCTTCTTCTTTCGCAAGCAAGCTAACTCGTAATTGTGAAGTGTGATCTATTTTCTACTACATTAGATTATTTGTTATTTGCTTTGGTGGATTTGTGTTGTAGCCTTAAGGATAGATCGACTATTCAGGAAGTCTCAACACTTCTATTTTCTTTTGTACGATCTACCAAGTGATTTCACTCTTTGCATATTTATTTTTATATTTTGTATCGTGCATTAATTATTTTGCATTGATCTGAGGAGTTTTGCCTCACTTCTAAAAAATCATGCTCGGTCTCTATGGGAAACGATTTCATTGGTCTACAAAATTGTGATCACCTATTATGAGGCACGATTTCACCTAGACCATATCTACGGGAAAGTTGCTATATCTAGACCCTATATTTACATTCTAGGCTACATATATGACATGCTATTGCATTATAAACTGCTATATTCTGTTATGCTTGTTCATATTCTAAAGGTCAACTTATACTTCTATTTTTTAAAGATCATCTAAAAGGACCTAGGTGGATTGACTGCTACACCTCCAAGTATTAGCATACAATAGCCTAAGTAGGTTCCCTAACACTAATCACATTTTTAAGTGTTTTCCAAGTTATCTTGTAGGAACAAGAATTTTTTATATTACTAGACAAAAGGATAAAATGCAAGGATCAACCACCAGATAAGAAAAATTCTCTTATTAATATTTAGGCTGTTTGTTGAGTGTTTTTTAATTCTCTTACAATCCTTAGATTTGATTTAAAAGGAATATATTTAGTTTATTTCCAGGCATTAAAATATAAACAACATATAGCATGCACTCAGGGTTAATATTGTTTGTGCATATACTCTTGAGCCCTTACTCGAAGGCTTCCTATCTTAAAACCTTAGGGTTAGAAAGCATTCAAAGAAAGAATCGTTGTAGGATTAGATCTTGTATTGTTGCATTTTGTATTTCTGCATTGTCCTTTATCTTTCATAGCATAGATCTAGAAAGGCCAAACATAGGTAATTGTATTGAAATGAATACATAAAAAATTCTTGAAAACCAATGGACTTGGAGTGAGTTCTTAAACCATTTCTAGTGAACCCTTACCCCATATTTCACATCCAAGTGTAGAGAAAAAAACATTCCCTGTGCTTCACCTCAAGAATTTCTCTTATGGATCCAGTATTGAGAATCATACATGATAGGGTGGTTTTCTGCCTCTACACAACTCACAATTATCAAAATAATCTCGTAAATGGGGAATATATAAGTAAATTATAATATCATAAGAGAATACAATAAGGCCTATTTAAATGATACTAATAGAGGCCTCATCCCATGAAAGCAATATGGCAAGAGAAAGAAAATATAATATATAGTCTCTACACAAATACCTAAAATCATGAATGAGAATATAATAAAATACTTCCTACCATCAACAATGGAGAGGAGGAAAAACTTCAAAACTAAAAATACTACCATGGGTGAAAGGTGGTCTAGACCTTTTAATATAGTTGCATACTATAAAACTATTACCATAGCTATGCCACTTTGGGATATAATAACTTCAAGAAAACAAAATTAGTATAAAAAATAAAAACAAAAAAAGATAGAAGAAGTTGGTGGAGACTCATATACAAATCCAAAAGAGAAATATATTTATAAATATGATGATATGTAGAAACATATATATAGCTACAGGTAAGCAGGCATGGGAACATATGTAATTTAGGAAGGAAATACTACTATTCCAAGAATTTCCAAAGAAAATAAAATTTTGGTTGGATAAGATCAAGGGTAGGAATGTTTCTTATTTTCCTAGAAGAACTAAAATGTTTTCAAGCATATAGATGATAATTTTATTGTTCCAATAATAGGGCAGAACAGAAAGACCTGGATTTAGGGGTCTAAATGGCAAAAAATAGAGAAATCAAGATGCTTCAAGTTTTTAGTGATACTCAACTAATTGTTAGGAAGGTAAGAACTCAATGGTTATCCAAGAATAGATTGAAGAAATATTTTTAAAATAGAATTTGAGATTTAATGTAATATTTTGATGTTATCAACATAAAAGTAATTATGAGAGAACAAAATGCAAATGCAAAAAGAATGACAATAAATTATATATGGAAAATCATCAACTTATAAAGATGATAATAAGGTTAGTAGTAATTGATAACCAAGAAAATTGGTAATTATTTGAGCAAGATGAGTATATTTTCCAATTTCTATAGTACGCAGCTGAATATATAGAATATACTACCCTTGAAATAGAGGAGACATATGAAGATCAAATTATTTAGCTAATTTTAAATAAAATACCAAAAGGATTGACCACCCTATTTTTAGATTAGATGATGAATTCAAGTGAAGTAATTATCTTACTATAAAAATGGAGGATTATATCTTATCACAATATTATCTTGAGATGTGTGACAAGTGGCATCTATCAAATATTAAAAAGTGATTGGTTACTTTTTAATATTTGCTAGAAAAGGGAAAATAACTTTTTCCCACAAATTAAATATTCCTAGCACCCTTATTTTATTTATTAATTGGGTGGGAATATTTTTACATAAAATAGAATTATTTTCTAATTCAAATATTATTCTTTAGACTTTATATTTTAGTCTAAGAATAATTTACACAATGTTGCATTACATATTCCAACACTCTCCCTTAATGCAATATTGGGGAAAGGAATTATGAAACAAAGAAACATTCTCCCCCTAAAGATACAAACGGGGATGAGAATAAAATGAGTAATATAGTTACAATGAGCTTCTATGACCAAGAATGGTCTACAATAAGGCACCAATACAAAATGGGCCAAAATGAGACTACAAGCCCCCAACGGAGTAGCTTCAGATACAAGCAGCTTACAAAGCCATCCATAAACCACAAGTGGTTGCAAATGACAAGAAGAAAACATCACAAGGGTGTCTTCAGTAAGCCTACAAAACCCCAAACAAAAGTACCTGCAAGCTACAAGCAACTCAACATAAGATCAGTTAGATACATCATCATAAATATATTCACCACAATATATATGAATATCCAAAGATGATAACAAAACTGATCTAACAAATAGTGAACTATAATTCATCACAAAAATATGCCAAGCCATACTTATAGTCACGTGCTATATAGTTGATAAAAAATATCATGTACAAAGTTGCATAAAGCAAACAAGGAGTACCATGATAATGCAAACTCTAAAGTACCATGTACAAAAGTAGCACAAGGCTAACAAAAAAAATACCATGTACAAGAGTTGCATAAGGTATATGAAAATAATAAAGTGTGCACACCGGTTGCATAAAGCCAACCATAAAATATCATGTACAAAAGTAGCATAAATGCTAACAAGAAAGTACCATGATAAACCAATTGCATAATTCCAACTACATAAAAACATGTACAAAGTTGCACAAGGCAACAAGAAAGTACCATGTAAAAGAGTCGCATAAAG
Organism: Wollemia nobilis; assembly: GCA_028583015.1. Lineage (NCBI taxonomy): Eukaryota > Viridiplantae > Streptophyta > Pinopsida > Araucariales > Araucariaceae > Wollemia > Wollemia nobilis. The sequence continues at coordinate 1,138,890 of JAQPPZ010011065.1, read as the reverse complement.
CAATTGCATCATATACCATAATTGCACAATGCCATCTACAAAGTAACATGTACAAAAGTTGCACAAGGCAAACAAGAAAGTACCATGTTCAAAAGAGATGCAAAAAGCAATTATACCACCAAAGATCAACTCATATATATAGCACAAAACACCTCATAAGGATGAAGTTGTCATCACACAAGTGTAACTACACTTCATTTGCCATTGAAGAAAACTTCACCAAACCATTATAATTGTACTTGATTCTATAGACCCACTTGTTTCCAATAACATTTCCCTTATTAAGATAAGGCACTAGATCCCAAGTTTAATTCTTTAGAAGAAAATCCATCTCAACATTCATGGTATCAACCCAACAAGAGTGTTGTGAAGCTTCTTGATAAGAATTAGGCTCATGATCATTCTTTATCTTAGCTAGAAGAGACATGTTAAGGTTCATACTTTTAGTTATCCTTTGGCTAACTAAATTCTACTCTTTAGGACCCCTATAATGATCCAACCACTTGGTAATTTTGACACAAGACCCACCCTTTTCTAACTCAAGAAGGTCTTCATTGAATTTGACATCTCTGGAAATAAATACAATGTGTGAAGAAGGTGAATATAACCTGTAGCCCCTATGTTATGCATCATAGCCAACAAAGATGCATTTTTGAGACTTTTTTTCAATTTCTTCCTCTTTTCTGAAGGAATATATGAAAATGCATCACATCCAAACACTCTTAAGTGTGACAAATTTGGCTTCTTACCATTCCAAACCTCATAAGGAGTCTTCCCCTCAACTAATTTTGAAGGACACCTGTTAAGAATGTATATTGTTGTACTGGCTACTTCACCCCAAAGAAATTGAGGTAAGTGGTCACCAAGCATGCATCTTACCATCTCCATGATTGTCCTATTTTTCCTCTCTACAACACCATTTTGTTGAGGAGTGTATGGACAAGTAAAATGCCTTTTGATCCCATGAGAAGAACAAAACTCATTGAAATCATTGCTATTGTACTCCCCTCCATTGTCACTTCTAATCATTTTGATCTTTGCTCCCTTTTGATTTTCTACCAAATCTTTGAACTCCTTGAATGTCTCAAAACAATCTGATTTATTCTTAAGTAGATACCCAAAGATCATTCTTGAATAATCATCTATAAATATGAGAATATAGGATGCACCACCAAGTGATCTAACATGTAATGAACCCATAATATTTGTATGAATGAGTTGAAGAATTTGTGTGGCCCTTGTTGACTTGTCCTTTGCAAACTTTTGTTTGCTCATCTTGCCTAAGATGCATGTTTCACACAAACCATGAATAGGTGAAATGTTAGGCAAGCCTTCAACCAAATTTTTGGACTTCATCATTTGAATATTTTGATAGTTTGTATGGCCTAACCTTAAGTGCCAAAGCTTGCTACTAGGAGAAACATTAGTTTCTAAACACACTTTAGGAGGAGCATCACCTAACACATAAAGATTATTCTTCACATAACCTGTAATGATTGGTAGCATGCCTTTCCTAATGCTCCATGAAGTTGCATTGAACTCAATAGTGTGACCACTTCTAGCAACTTGCAAAACTGAAATTAAATTTCTCCTAAGGTTAGGCACATATAGGACATTATCAAGTAATTTCCCTTCAATTACAACATTGCCAACACCTTCTACTTGAAGTCTAGTATTATCACCAATGACAACTGAATCTAAAGAGTGCTTATGAAAGTCCACAAACTTATCCTTTTCAAAACACATATGGTTAGTGCATCCATAATCTAACACCCATTCATTAGAAGTAGATGAGTCAATGGAGTAGAGGGCACAAACAAAGGCATTTTTATTAGAATTTTTCTTTACATTGTTGTTCTTTTTCTTTCCCTTGCCAAACCATTTCTTAGGTCCTTGTTCCTTAGCCTTTTCTTGCTCTTCCTTTTCTGCAATATTCTTCTTCTTGAAATAATTTTATTCCTTGTGGCCTTTCTTGCCACAAAAGTTGCAAGTGAAATCAACTCTAGGCTTGTTGGGTTGGAAATTTTGATTTTTCCTTCCCTTGTATTTCTTCTTGAAGGAAGCCTTAGTGGCACTCAAGGCAACATTCTTCTCCTTGACAACTTGACCATTCACTTTGTCTCTATTAAGAGACTCTTCATGTTGAATCAATAATTGTGAAAGAGTGTTGAGAGGAATGCCATCCTCTTCTTGCTCTAGCCTAGTCTCAATAATGGTGACAAAATTCTTGAACTTGCTTGACAAGTTCCTCAAAATGATAAAGCTTAAGAGCTTCTCACTTATCCAATCACAATTACAAGCCAATAGTTGAGTTCTCATGTCTTTCATCTTTGAGAGGAAGATCAAGGCACTTTCTTCTTCACCTTGCATAGTGCTAATAATTTTGGATAATAAAGTGAATTTCCTTGATGTGTTGGACCCTAGATGGACTTGTTTTAGCAAATCCCATGCATCTTTAGCATGCTCACAATGGATTATAGTGAGCAATATCTCATCACTCACACTATTGATAATCATGGAAAGTGCAAGGTGACTCTTGTTGTTGTATGTCTCAAGTGCCCTTTCTTGGGTTGGGATTGCTTCATCTCCATTCACAATGGGCCATAACTTTCTTGCTTGAAATTCAGCCCTCATCCTTGGTTCCCATATTCCAAAATTTGATCCATCAAGGATGTGCTTAGGTGTGAAGGAGATTCCATGATCAGCCATTCTAGAAAGTGAACATAATCAAAACATAAGATGCATTGACAAAGGAAATAAATGATGCAATAAGAAAGTAGATAAACATACTTGCATATATAAAAAAACATAACTTTCAAGTAATCTACTTTTCAATCATCAAAGATAATCATCATGAAATATAAAAATCATGAAAGATAATCAAAATTAAGCATCATCAAGAGAGATAAGCATCATCATGAAAGATAATCAACATCATCATGAACTACTATAACCATCTTGCAATAAACAACTATAACCATATTGCAATTGAATAAAGGAAATAAACCAAGATCAAATTGCAATAGATTAACTTGCAATAAGAAGGTAACTAACCATAAAAATCATCTTGCAACAAAATAAACTAACTTGAATTGAACCATAAAATATTTGTTAAATGTTAGATAGTCAATAAGTTAGTAAGTTAGTGTTCATTTTAAGGTTTTGCTATAGCCTAATGAATTGCCAATTCATCTCACCCAAGGTCAACCAAGCTACCCAAAAGGGTATAGGTACGAGGACCCAAAAATGACTTGCTACCGATAGAGCGGATTCTTTTGGATTCAATAGGTGTTTAGAAAATATAAACTATGTTGCAAGATTAAGTAAATTTTAATCAAATACTAAAGTTGTGGTTAGTAAGTTGATTCATTTTTAACCTTCTTGATTAATATGAAAATTAGTAAATTGCAAGTTAGTTGGTTAGTAGATTGTTTAGTAGCAAGTTAGTAAGTTAGTAGTTAGATTAGTTGAGATGCAAAATAGGCAAAACATAAATACACACACTCTCACTCTCTCTCTCACTTTCATTCTCTTTTACTTTCATTATGAGAGATACAAGTTACATTAATTTACATTATGCTTCAAGCAAATGCTTGAGAGAGATTAGAAGAAATTAATAAAAATAGGGGGAAGAGAGTGAAAAAGTTGATCCGAAATTGCCTTGTATACTCCAAAACATACTTGGATAACCTTGCAAAACAAGCAAACTCACAAACAACCATTGTTAATGTGAGAAAAAAAATGACTATAAGGTCTAAATTATTTGACAATTTGACTAAAAATTTGCCAAAAATTGCATAAAAGGATTCTAGTTGCATTATACAATAATAAAAAATGCATTTCAATTTATGCAAAAAAAATGACTATTAGGTCTTAAAATAAAATAAATGATTGTTTTTTTATTAAAAAATAGAATAATAAATTATTGTTTTTTTATTAAAAAACATAATGATAAATGATTTTTTTTTTATTAAATGACCGTTTTTATTATTATTATTAAAAAATTGAATAATAAAAAATGATAGGTTTTTTTATTAAATGACTATTTTTTTATTAAAAAAACAAAATAATAATAAAATCACTATTTTTTTTATTAAAAACAAAATAATAAAATTGACTATTTTTTTTATTAAATGACTATTTTTTTATTAAAAAATAGAATAATAAAAAAAATCAGACTGTACAACAAAATGGGTGGGGGGCCATTTGGCCCCCAAATAAAAAAAAATTGCCTCAGATTTATTTTTCACCAAAATAGGGCAAATAATATATGGAAATAGGGTTTTTGGGCCTTTCAAACGCAACCATGGGGTCCGTTTGGCTCCAAAACCCTTCCAACAAAAGCTCAATGCCAAAAATTTATAGATTTAAAATGAAAACACCATTTGCAAAAGATATAACAACTAGATAAAAAAAACACAATAAATCTATAAACCCTAATGGCATATTTGCAAAATAAGTTTGCCCAAATATCAAATGCATGCATTAAAAAATTTATATATACCTTAATGGGTTTTTCACCTCAAAGGATTGAAGACACTTGATGGAGATCCCAACCGCTCTGATACCAAATGTGAGACAAGCAAATTCTCCCCAAGATCGAAGAATGCTCCACAAGATCAATCACACACAAAAGAGGAAAATCCACAACACCAATATTAAGTGGTAAAACCCTACTTCAAATGAAGAAGGGAAACATCCACTATGAAGCTCACTATATTACTCAATGATTCAAAAATACAAGAATGCTTCAATGTTATGCAAAAATATGCATCAACATGATATATGACAAGATGTAGTAGACAACACCCCTATTTAAAGAGAAGCTTTTCTACTACAACCCTAAAATTACCCTAATATTATCACAATATTATCTTGAGATGTGTGACAAATCTTATCACAATCTTATCTTGAGATGTGTGACAAATCTTATCACAATCTTATCTTGAGATGTGTGACAAGTGGCATCTATCAAATATTAAAAAGTGATTGGTTACTTTTTAATATTTGCTAGAAAAAGGGAAATAACTTTTTTCCACAAATTAAATATTCTTAGCACCCTTATTTTATTTATTAATTGGGTGGGAATATTTTTACATAAAATAGAATTATTTTCTAATTCAAATATTATTCTTTAGACTTTATATTTTAGTCTAAGAATAATTTACACAATGTTGCATTACTATCTTGAGATGTGTGACAAATATTATCACAATATTATCTTGAGATGTGTGACAAGTGGCATCTATCAAATATTAAAAAGTGATTTGTTACTTCTTAATATTTGCTAGAAAACGAAAAATAACTTTTTCCCACAAATTAAATATTCCTAGCACCCTTATTTTATTTATTAATTGGGTGGGAATATTTTTACATAAAATAGAATTATTTTCTAATTCAAATATTAATATTTAGACTTTATATTTTAGTCTAAGAATAATTTACACAATGTTCCATTACATATTCCAACAACAATGAAATAAAGGTATCCCCAAGAAATACATTGAAAATAGGGAAGCTAGCCATGCAAGAAGAGAAGGAATTACTTATCAAATTGTGCTAGAAATATAAATATGTAATGCCCTAGAATTATGATGACCTCAAAGTATATGAAAATAATGTTATTGAACACATAATTAAATTATATCCTAAGGCCAAAATAATTAGACAAAAATAGAGGCTAATCAATCCAAAAATTGAACCCCTTATGCAAAAGAAATTGGATAAGTTGATAGAATAAAAAATCATATACCCAATCAAAAATACCATTTAAGTTTCTAACCTAGTATCTATAAGAAAGAAGAATGGTGAAATTAGATTATGTGTGGACTTTATAGATCTGAATAAAACTTCTTTAAAATATCACTATCCTCTACCTTCCATGGAGCAGATCCTTCAAATGGTAGTAGGGTTTGAAAAGTTTTTATTATTGGATAACTTTTTTGGTTTTAATTAGGTATAGGTAAGAGATGAATATCAAGATAAGAAAACCTTCACCATAGACATAGAAGAGTCATTCTAGAGGACTAAGGATATTGTCTTCCATGATATAATAAAAAATATGATACTAATTTACCTATATGATCTAACAATATTCTAAAAAAGGAAGCACAATCACTTGGAGCACTTAGAAAATATTTTCCAACATTGTTAAGAATTTGGGGTATGGTTGAACCCAAATAAATGTGTCTTTTATGTGCCACAAGAAAAAATATTAGGGAATGTGGTGTCCAATAATCATATTGCTATAGATCCTAATAGGGTTGAAGATATTATGAACCTTCTACTACCAAGGCACAAGAAGGGACACCAATCATTTTTAGAAAAATCAATTTTATTAGAAGATTCCAACTAGATTTTATAACAATATTCAAGCCCATGACACTTATGATAAAAATAACCGCCATTTTTATGGATAGAGGATGGAAAAGAGACTTTCCAAAAAATAAAAGAGGCCATTGTAGATGCTCTAGTGCTTATCAACCTTGATTTCAATAAAGACTTTGTTATTTATGCATATATAGGAGATCTCAGTATAGTAGCATTAATGATGTAAATATATTAGAATTAACAAGAATACCTAGAGGTATTATTTAGCCAAACTTTAAAAGAGTATGAAGAAAATATAATTTTATCAAAAAATAGGTGCATGCTTTGATAAAGGGTTTGAAGCAATTTAGAAACATGATATCCAATAATAAAATTATTGCTTTTGTCATACATTCTAGTACTAGATATTATATAATGGGTGGAGATATGAGTTAAAATAGGGCCCTAATACTCTCATTATGTTTCTTAGTAAAAATTATATCAGGGGGTTGATAGAAGTGGCTACGGTCTTCAAAAAAATATAATTCATTAATCTATATATTCTCCATGATGCCAAATTTGAGGTCAAATATGCTCTTCCATACCAGATTTGAGGCTAGATCTACTCTTTTTATTGGGATTCTATCCTATATTCTTATTGAATTCCTCTAGGATATCTAGGATTTAAAATCTAGGGTTCTTGGTGAGGGGTGTAGTGGCTATAGTATTAGTGATAATATTATTATTTAATCTATATCTCCTCTTCCATGACAAATTTGAGGCTAGATATACTATCCTATGCTAGATCTAAGGCCCTATCTACTCCTGTTACTAAGATTGCATCCTCTCTACTTGCTACATTGCTATAGCCTCTCTAGGATTTTAAATCTAAGGTTTCAAGTGAGGGATGCAATGGTTATAGTCTTGATAGCAAGATATTATTCTATAATAGGGTTCCTATTGAGGGATATAGTGGTTATGCTCTTGATAGTAAGATACTATTGTGTTGTGGGGCTCATGTTTATGGGTGTAGTAGTTATGATCTATATGGTAGCATACTATTTTGTAGTAGGGTTCCTATTAAGGGGTGCAATGGCTATGGTATCAATATCATAATATTGTTTTATGGCAAGGTTTCTATTGAGGGGTGCAATGACTATGGTCTTAATGACAAGGATACTATTATATGGTAAAGTTATTGATGAGGCCTGGAAATGCCTCAATCATAACATGTTTTGTACACTAAAAATGCCTATAAACTCTTATGTTTTATCTGATATGTTAGTTAAGTTGATTTAATATGCTGTATATTAACCATTTTGCATGATCAATGTATTTGAGATATTATATGCTGATTTTACAGCTTTTTGCATAGTTTTGTATTCTTTTTGTTATGATTTGCTACAATGGGATATGCTTAGAGTAAATAGCAGCATTTCACTAATCATATTCTGATTTGTTTCAAGAATTTACTTCACCTAAATCTGGCAACAGTGCAAGCAAACTATTGTTGTGCAGCAAAAACTGGTCTTTCCCATGTAAATTCCAGCCAGTTTTCCATAAATAGCAAGGCATGGAATTCACATGAGGAAAGGAATGGAGACCATTAGAATTTGATCTTAAGAGATAACCCACCTGAGAGATGCAGAAGAAATCAAAGGAAAAGCATACATTTGTTCATTCCGAAGCATCTTCGGAATGAACAGATATCTTCGGAATGAAGAAAACACAGCATCTTCGAAATGAGCGGATCTTCGGAATGAAGAAAGCAGCGTCTTCGAAATGAGCGGATCTTCGAAATGAGCGATCTTCGGAATGAAAACTGCACTGTCTTCGGAATGAAGCCACTTATCTTTGGAATGAAGAACAGAATGTGATTTTGACCTTTTTGACCGATTTCTGAAGACGAAAAAAGGGAAATAAAGGTTGGAAAAAGTAAAGAGAAATATCTGCCATCTGTTTTTGCCGTCATTTCCAACCAAAGCCATCATTAAGGGAAAGATCAGGTTTTAGTCCTCTTTTAGGATAAAACCAGAATTTGTTGCAGCATTTTAGGATTAGATCTTTTGAGATATTCTTTGTTTGTAATCAGATCATAGGATAGCTATAAATATTGCTTCCGTTTAGGTTGAGCTATAGAGAAGGAGGTAGAGAAATAATAGATCGATAGAAAATAGAGTAAGAAAGCTAAATACAGAGTATACCTAGAAATTGACTAATACAGTCCTGTAACAGTTTTTCAGCAAAATTCTTGTAATCATGTCTTTTGATCAATAAAGTGCACCAGTTCTATTTCAATTTACTTGTAAATGAGTGTGATTAAGATTTAGAAAGAGAGAGAGACTTACACCTTCTTCTGGACAAAGAGGCTGGCCACTTCCAGACCTAGGAGGAGGACTAACAGAACAGGTTTTTATTCTGATTTTGCTGCAGCAGAATGAGTTGCAGAACTTGTTATGTAAATTGCTTGTGAATAAGTTGACAATATTTGCAGTATTAGTTCATTCATGTTAAAATAAATCTTGTGCTTAATGTTTTAGTTGCAATCTTACTTTCAGCCAAGCTTTCACTTTATTTTTAGAACTGTTATTTCCAGAATTTACTGTTTTTTAGCAATTTCCTGCATTTTTGTGTTTTGCTGTCAAAATCTGAACAGAGGATTGACAACCTTCTGTTACAGAATTTTGATAGTTTTATTTCCACATTAGATCTAGACTTTCTTTACTGCAAAAGTAATTAGATTTCCTTTCTGCAATTAGGATCAGACTTTCAATTCTGTAACTGTTAATTTTGCAGTATAATTAGGTCTCATTCTACAATTGTAATTAGGACTTCATTTCTACAGTTAATGATTAGTTTCCAATTCTGCAACTTAGATTAAGATTTAATTCATGCAATTTAGAGATAGGAATGCTCCAAAACCCCCACAAAACCGGTTCCACCAATAAATACTTGTTGCCCTAGATTGACCTAAGTTATAGCTATTTCACTTCTTCTTCCGTAGATAGCCTTGTACACTACCCTGGATTGATAGATTCTTTGAGAATTAATGATGGTATAATGACTACGCATCATTTTGGTGTCGTTGCCGGGGATATAGTGTTGCCAAAAGAAAACAAATAGTCCAATAGCTGTAATCAGACTAAACTGTGAACATTCAGGTTAAAATCTGAATATAACGAGCAGAGTAAGATAACAACTATTGACTTAATTTATGTCATTTAGGAGTAAACATGAATGAGTAAGTCTAGGGAGACCCCAAAGGATCCTTGGCTTGTACCATTAAGGAGATCTTCATGCCTAAGCGGTGAATCACCTGTGTTTGAACTACCTGAAAGACTGATAGAAAAATCACCAGTCTCACCATCAGTAGAACATTTTGAGAAAGGAAAATCACCAATTATATCAACAAAATATCTTAAAGAAGATAATTCATCAGACTCATCAACAGAAAAGCTTGGACCTCTTGAGAGAAAAATTTGGGAAGCTTTAACTTCTCATAGGAAACAAGAAACTATGGCAGGCAATGTAGATGGCTAGCATGGCTATGTTCATAATGAAGGGGATGATCAGGATAACTCCAACCATCTAGAACATTTGAATATCTTATTCATCTGAATCCAACACAAAACTCTCCCATGAAGACCATTTCACCTTTAGTACTTCCCACCTTTCGAGGTGTTGTATCTGAAGATCCTGACCAATTTTTGTTTGAATTCAAGGTAGTGTGTCAGACTTATGATTATATAAATGACAATCAAAAACTTAAGGTTTTTCCCTCAACTCTCAAGGATTCAGCATTACGCTGGTTCATGAGCTTAGAGCCAAATTCCATAAGAACCTGGGATCAAATGGAGACTGTCTTTTTAGACAAATATCAGGAATACTGTCGTGTAAGGAATAAAAAAGATGAGTTATTTAGAATCAAACAGGAATATGATGAGACCTTGGAATATTACCTTGATAGGTTCTCCTTTGTTCAAAGGAGATGTGGACTAGTAGAACCAGAATTGTGTAAAACTATCTTTTTGAGAGGATTACATGATGAATCCAGAGAAGTTCTGGATTTGATGGGAAAAGGGGATGTAACCACTCTCAGTAATGAGGAAATTATGGATCTCTATAGGAATTACTCTCACACTAAGTAGAGAAGAAGAAAAAACTACACAAATGGCACTGATGTAAAGGACCTGATAGAGGAACTAGAAAATTTCAAAACTGATATCCTAGTGCATCTAAACACTACTTTAGGGGAAATCTCTGCAAAAGCTAAAAATACATAACCTTTGGCAATTTACTTCCTAAGATGTAGAAGTAAACATGCTTTGCAGGAATGTCCTTTGAATAAAACAACCATCTCAGCCATTTGTAGTATCTGTTCAAAAAGGCATTCAACTGATCAATGCCACCTGCTACCACAACTCAAAATTGTGTTAGAAAACCAGACTGAGGAACTCAACTATATTGGACCAAAATAGGGGGGGAATTTCTCTCAATATCAAAATCCCCCTCGTTTTCTTACAAATTGGGGGCATAATCCTGGTACTATGCCTTGGGGACAATCAAAACCACCCCAACGTCCTTGGAATTATCCTCAATGGACAAATTCCCAAGAATGGCCACAATCAAATTGGAGTAATCCAGCCTGGAATCAGAATCAAAACAACCCCTCATGGAATCAAATCAGACTAATCCACATTGGGTGCAAAACCAACCACAATGGAATTAGTAATACCAGTCCTATCCAAGGCAGCAAAGGAATCAAGGTCAAACTCAGCATTTGTTGCCTGCACCTAATCAGAATTTTCAAGAAAAACAACAAACACAGCAAGTGAAGCAACCTCAATTGCCATCTCAGCCAGTCACTAATCCCAATAGTGTAAGACAGACACCTCCTGTCTATGTGGCTAAAGCTGAAGAAAATATTGAAATTAATGTTCTTGATTGTAGTGATATTCAACTTCATTCAGGAAAAGTTGTACCTGAACCAGTTTTAATGGAAACCAAAGATAATGAAGAGCAAGAATCATCAGAATCAGAGAGAATTCAACCAACAAAAGAAACAGAAAAATTGGATCCAACAATAGAAAAAGAGACACAAGCGAACAATTACCAAGGATAGTTCCATATCCTGAAAGACTTAATGTAATACCAAAAATTTTTGAGTCAGAATTGGTCAAAGAACTCAAAAATTTGACTATCTCATTGCCCTTATTGCAAGCCATTAAGGAAATACTAGAAATCAACAATACTATCCAAAATTTGTGCATTAAAAGAGCAGGAAGAAAGAAGAAAGCATTCCCCAAGACTATGCAGGTTGAAGGGAAGATAGCTGATCTCTTATCTGGAAAACTACTACCTTCAAAGTATAATGATCCAGGAAGCCCGATTATCACAATCACCATAGGTTCAAGTACCAATATAAAATGTTTTAGTGGATCTAGGAGCTGCAATAAATGTCATGACTAAAGATACAATGGAACAATTACAGCTCAAACATCTCAGCCCCACATTTAGAGTTTTAGAAATGGCTGATAGGTCAGTTGCAAAACCTGAAGGAATCATTGAAGATGTCCCTATAGAAGTTTCTTATTGGGAATTCCCTACAGATTTTTTGGTTTTACAGACCAAGAAATTTAGCACATGGATATCCCATTATTTTGGGAAGACCTTGGCTTGCAACTGCAGCAGCCTTCATAGACTGCAGATCTGGAAATATGACCATTTCAAATGGTATTGAGCTGAAACAAATTTCTTTATATCCTCTTGCAAAACCATCTAGCAAATTTTTAGGCCATTTATGGTTTTCTGACTCAGATGAAGAACCAGAAGAGGTCATTTCTACACTAGCTACCTTAGTAGTAAGAGAACACACAGAAGACCTCAGTGACACAAAAAACTTAGAAAATGAAACAATCCTGATGAATGTTCTGCATGAACAAAGTTTAGAAGGGGAAGCAACAAATACCCAACAAATGATAAGTAATGAGGAGAATCAAAAATCTGAAGATGAATCGTCTGTGCTATCACAAGGAAACTCTGTTTCACTATCACATGGATGGCACCATCATCTGATTTTTCCTTCTCACTGTTCCATACAAGAAATGCTTCCCTCAAGCAACAATGAAACAGAAACTGCTTCGTTTCTCCCATCTCAGCAATGTCCTCTTAATCCCTTAATCACCAAGTATGAAGGAGTGAATTCAGTCCTTCTGAATACAAAACAAATAGAAGTCCAGCCAGGAAATTTTTTGAACATCTATAGCCAGCTTACTAGGGAAGAGGAAGAAAAATTGATAGTTGTTTTGCAGAAGCATGTTCATGCTTTTGCTTGTAACTACAAAGATATGTCAGGAGTTCATCCTGATATATGTACCCATAGAATCTATACTTGAAGAATTCAAGCCGATCGGACAACCTCAAAGAAGATTGAATCCTCGCCTTAAGAGATATTGTGAAAGAAGAAATTGAAAAACTCCTGGAAGTAGGATTCATTTACCCAATTTCTGATAGTCAATGGGTTTCTCCATTGGTAATAGTTCCTAAGAAAAATGGAAAAAATGAGAGTATGTGTAGATTACATAGAATTGAATAAGGTGACATACAAAGACCATTTTCCATTATCTTTCATAGATCAAGTGTTAGATACTCTTGCTGGAAAAAAATACTTTTGTTTTCTTGATGGATTCAGTGGATATAATCAAATTCAGATTGCAACTGAAGATCAAGAAAAGACAACGTTTACATGTCCATGGGGAACATTTGCCTATAGGGTTTTACCTTTTGGTTTGTGTAATGCCCCAACAACTTTTTAGCGAGCAGTCCTAGCAATTTTTGTTGATCTAACCACCAAAAGTGTTGAAATTTACATGGATGATTTCATAGTATGTGGACAAAATTTTGATTTTACATTGGAAAATCTTGATAAAGTCTTAACACGCTATGAAACATACCACTTATCCTTAAATCCAGATAAATGCTTCATGATGATGAAGGAAGGGATAGTTCTTGGTCATCACATCTCTCCTGAAGGGATCCAAGTTGATCCAAAGAAGGTTGAAATTATCAAGAACCTCCTTCCTCCTAAAACTCAGACTAATGTCAAAATTTTCCTAGGACACATTGGTTTTACCGCAGGTTTATTCCCAACTTTAGTACAATAGCTAGTCCTATGTTTGTCTTATTGACTAAAGATTCTGAATTCTCCTGGACTGCAAAGTGTCAGGAAGCATTTGAAGCTCTGAAAGAAAAATTGATAACTCCACCTGTGCTTAGAGGACCTAATTGGACATTACCATTTCACATTCAGAATGATGCCTCCAATACAACAATTGGAGCAGCATTAGGGCAAATTGATAATGGTGAACATTATACCATCTACAACATTAGCAAAAACTTGACAGGAGCAGAGAAAAATTATACAACTGAAAAAGAATTCCTAGCAGTAATTTATGCCATCAACAAATTTAGGCATTATATCATAGGTTATCAAATATTTATTCACACAGATCATATAGCCATTAAGTATTTGATGAATAAACCTATGGTAAGTGCAAGAATTATTCGTTGGTTGTTGTTGCTACAAGAATTTGATATTACCATAATCAACAAACCAGGAAAAGCTAATGTTGTAGCAAATTTTTTGTCCAGGTTGCAGAACACAGATGAAGGGGAATTAGTTGATGACACTTTTCCTGATGAAAAACTATTTGCTATATAAGTTCAATCACCTTGGTTTGCAGATATAGCCAATTATTTGGCCACAGGGAAAGTTCCTCCACATTTCACCTCAAAACAGAAAAAACAATTGATCAAACAGAGTTCTTCTTTTGAATGGATTAAGGGTATGCTTTTTAAGTGTAGTCCTAACCATGTGTTACGTAGGTGCATCCGAAAGGATGAAGTGTATGATATCCTTAGAGCTTGTCATGATGAACCCTCAGGTGGACACTATTCTGTAAAAAGCACAGTTAGAAAAATCTTAGGGATAGGATATTATTGGCCATATCTTCACAAGGATGTGAAAAAGTACATCAGGCATTGTGATGCATGCCAAAGAATGGGGAAACCCACTCATACAAATGAGATGCCACTGCAGCCTCAAATGGTTTTAGAACCATTTGAGAGGTGGGGGCTTGATTTTGTAGGACCTATTGATCCACCTTCTCAAGGAAAGGTGCATATTCTAGTATGCACTGATTACTTGACAAAGTGGGTAGAGGTGTGTGCTTTCAAACATGCTCGTGAAGAGAAGGTCGCTGATTTCTTGTATACTCAGATTTTTCAGAGATTTGGAGCTCCACGGTCTATCACCATAGACCAAGGACCCCAATTTGCATCCAAAGTCATAAAAGTATTTACAGAATTGTATGAAATCAAACATAGGAAATCATCACCTTACCACCCACAAGCAAATGGCTAGGTTGAAGTAACAAACAGAGAACTAGAACACATCTTGAAAAAAACATTAGCTTTTCATAGGAAAAATTGGCTAGACAAACTACCTAAAGCAGTTTGGGCCTACAATACTACTTGGAAGTCCACTACTGGATTCACACCTTATGAACTAGTCTTTGGTAAAAAGCCTCTCTTACCTATTGAATTTGACCCAAAACAACACGTGAAAGGAAGTAAAGAGAAGATTCAATAAAATGTTGGAGCTTTGGAACCCAGGATCCGACATAGCCAAATAATTCTAATAGTTGGTCCACCCCTTGCAACCCCCCACTGGCATTAGGATATCCCACCATTTTAATCTATAAATATCCTTCAATTTAAATATTTTTCCATCATTTTTCAATTACAATTTTAAACTTTGTAATAATTGTCCTAGCCTTTGTTATTTGAAATTCAATAAGATTTTAAGATGGTGAAATTTTTTTTATCTTCGTTATTTAAAAAAAGACCACCTCCACTAACTTTTCCTAAATTTCCTTTCAAAGCACCATCATTATTAACTTTTATAAGTCCAATTTTGAATATTTCTATTTACATTATATTAAAATAAATCCTTCTTTTAACACATTATTGTAGATCACTTCAATCTTTGTTTGAATTTTTTTTACAAAGTTATTATCGCCTCTTTTTTCATAATTTAGACATCTCATGATAAGCACCCACATAAATAAACATTTTGCAAGAGAGACAATAATGTTGTTTCAAACTTTCACATGTTTTTGATATTTACTGTTACAAATTCTATTATTCCTTTCAAGCCATAAATTCTAATAAATAATGAAAAATACCAATATTCCACAAAATAGTAATGCATTACCTTTGAAATAATTTATCCAATATTTGATCAACTCATTCAATGTTTACAGATCTACCTCATGTTTTCCTATTTTTTAAAAAGTAACCCCAAGTGAGAAAAGGTACAATTAATAAGTAAATCATTTAATATTTCTAAATTATTTTCACACAATGCACATCTAAAAGGTCCATGATATCATCTTCTTTGTGTACTCTCTCCTATAATAATATTACTTTGAACTACTAACCAAAGGAATATTGAGATCTTAGTGAGAGCCTCTAGTGATCGAACATTTTTTAATGGAAATATTTAGGAGTAGGAAATTTTGGTTGATCTAAATCCTCATATCCCAAGTTGATTGCATATCCACCATCTTATTTTCTTTAAACTAACTCATCTCTTTATTTTTTGATCCACCTAAGTATGACATGTGTGCCCTAGATTGGAGTTAATATTGGATGACCTAGAAATGCTTTTGGATTAACCTCTAGAGAAGGTTGGTTCCTTAAAAAAGAGAAAGAGAAAAGAGATGAGAGAGAGAGGGTTAGAAGCATTGATTTTAGTGTGGATAGAAATCAGCTAACAACATGATTTTTAGCTACATGAGCATAGACCACTCAGTATAAGCAAAATCCTAATAGACTATTCAATTGTAGATATAAATAAATTAGCATAAGCATAAATACTACAACCTTGAGTACTCTAATTAAAAGAGGTTGAATAGTATTAAACCTAACACAATTTATTTCAACTAAATTGAAATAAGCCAAATTTAAAAACTAACATCAGATTTGTAAAAAATTATAAATTAAACTCTTGAATCATCTTTTAAAGCTCCTTTAAAATTTGTTTCAGTTCCTCTCCTTCAACAAGGTTATAATACAAATCCATGATCTAGAGTTGTTTCTCACATTAATATAATATTTGAGCTCTAGACCTTTACAATCTAGGCATGGGTAAGAAAATGATTTACATTTTGATTTAGATATAAGAGGATAAGACTTCAACCAAGCACCAAGCCAAAACTTTTTATAATTTCCCTCATTGAATGATTGTCTAATATATCGCTTGATCAATTGCAAAAAATATAATATGAACATCCATGTTGGAAATCCTTTGGGTAGGGTCTTTTCGTAAATGTTATAATTGCATCAAGAGAACCTATGTATTTTTGAAGTATCATTTTCCCTAAATATTTTCCTTGATATTTAAATAATATCCGTATAAGTTTTACCCCTAATGTCAAACTCATATGTTTGCAATTATGTAAGCCTATTCCTCCAATATTTATTTCTTTTCAAATCATATTTCACTTATAAATAGAAAACCTATTTTTTTCCTTGTATCCTTTTCCAAATAATATCTCTTTGAATTTGATCAATTTTTGATACTAGACATACTAGCAATGTGGAAAGTTACATAATATGTGTAGGAATGGATTATGATGTAGTCTTTATGAGTTGTAGCCTTTATGCCATGGTTAATATCTTACCTTCCAACTTTTAAACAAGATTTTATTCTATCCAAAAATTTTATGCATAGATCCTTTTTTAATTATTTTATGAGATCAAATACCCATGTAGGTTGATGATTTATTTTTTAATTTTAAACCCTAAAATATCCATAATAATTTCTTATAAATATGGGGTAATTTTAATAAAAAAATATTATATTTTTAGTATTAACCATTTGTCCAATATCCTTCTCATAGCATGATAACATTGCTTTAACTCCATGGCCTTACTAGTTGAGGGATTACACAAAAAAAAAGTATTATCAACAAATTGAAGATAATATTCATGTTGAATTTATAATCTAATTCATGGTCAAGAGTGGATAGCGTATGTTGTATTAGATAGGACTAAGAAAATTTTGTTGTGCAATGAATTTATGATTTTTTAATAATTTATTATGTAAGCCCAATGGGCCATGGTTAACTGTGTTAAGGTTAATCCTTCCTCGATATTTGTAATTAACCTAAATCCCATTGTAATGTTATATTAGGTTAGACTTTATGATGTAATTAGAGATTTTGGTATTGATATAAATACCCCCATCACACTCTTCATTTCTTATCTGAGGATTGTGTAATAATATTTATGGATAATAGTTATTTATGGTGCCTATGGGTGCCCACCAGATTTTTCATTCATCCTTCTTTTGGATTATATGTATAAGATTTGAGTGCATTCTTTGTTTCAATTTATTTCAATAAATTATTGTGAACTCCAACATGGTAGTAGAGTAGGAATGTAGTAGCCTCAATTTGTCATGTAAGAATGAGCTTTGTGTTAGATACTTATTACATTATTTTATGATTATAAGTAACTATTACATAGATAATTACTATATTATTCATGATTGTTATATGCCATGAGAGGTTGAGAGAATTTGAATAATTAGAGATGAAGGTGAAGCACGAAGAGTCTCTTGAGACATCCAAGAGATATACCATTATATATATATATATATATATATATATATATATATATATATATATATATATATATGTTTGGATTAATAAAATATTACGTGTTTGAAACCTAACATTGGTGTCAGAGCAATTTTGAGGGTAGGGGTATGTTGTAGTAAGAGAGCCATTCTCATATAAGAAGAAGAGTAATGATTCATTTATGTATGTGGTTTATGAGTAGCTAGAGAAATAGTAGAGGGAAGATATAATCCTTATGGAAGGATATATAATGTTGTTTTTCCTAGTAAAAGGTTTCCTTGATGCCTATGAGTTTGATCATGTATCAAAGTTATTGATGGTGTTCTACACTCAAATATTTAGATTTTATGATAATGGGCTATACCGGTCATAGGTTATCCTTTAATATTTTTTATATTGTCACCGAGGTATAAGTGGGAGCCAAAATAAAAACTCCTAAATATTATGAAATCTAATTAACTTGCATGCCTATTTGAGAAAATTTTCCCCTTGCTATACCTTAACGGATTACTCAAAATAGAAAAATAAAGTCCCTTATAGAATGCATAGGTTAAAACTTGTATTCATCCTTATCTATATGCCTATCCAATGGCTACACACTAAACCCACATTTTTGTAGTAAGAAATTTCTTGTAATTTCCATATAATTTCTCCCAAAATCTCATCACAAAGCAATGCATTTAGCATATCCCGATTATCCATAATAGATGAGAAGTTTGAACCTCGTAGGAGAGGAGAGGATTCATTCTCAAGGTTTTATTAGAATATTTTTTTCCACATAAATGAGCATGTACAAAAAAGTGTTGACTCAATTTATAAAGCTTTCTAGCAACTATGAGTATCAATGAAATTAGCAAGTTGAGTCTATTTCCATGGGTTCTTTGTAGAAAATCTACATAACTATTATATGGTTGTGGGACCTTAAAGTTAATTTTGTGTTGGATGATATCATATTTTCAAGATAGAGTTTGAGGCGGTGATTGTTGCTTTTCAAAGGTATTCAAAGGTATATTGGGAATTCATTGGAAACTAAGCCTTGTAGAAAACAAACTCTAAAAAACATCAAGAACACATCTTGTAGATATATCAAGGTAGATAAAGGAACTCCTTGAAGACTTGGAACCTAGAGATATTAGGTTAAACTCTTTACACTTTATTTTTTACTTCATAAATTCTATATTATGTTAAAGGGGTAAAAATTATATTTTTATTTTTTCTACACATGAAGTGCAAAGTAGAGGAATTGGCAAGTTGAAAACAAACATATATTTTTTAAAAGATATGTCAAATTCAATACACACACACTTCCACTTCCTCTAAGGCTTAATATCCAAGAAGTATGGTTGGAAAATTCTTGACAGGTGTAAAAATACAAGTTCCACTACCCCCAAGGCTACATAGCCTAAGACTACAGTTGTAGATGCACTTTAGCCCTTTAGTAGTAGATGCTTATGGAAAAGAGGATTCTTAGCCTTGATGAACTCACAAACAAAGGGTGACAAACATGATTATTCCATAACTTGTTGTTCAATCCAACTCCATCCCATAATCCCCTTGAACAAGCACTTGATGCTTCTATAGCCTACACCATGAGGAGGAAGATGGATACATTCCTGAGAAAAAAAGCATTTATGTAATATCTAGTCAGGCAGCCCCAAGTAAGATCTAGAGAATTTTAATAGTTATAATTCTAAGGAGTATTTTGAGGATATATCATTAGATAATTTGCCATAATGAACTTCTTTTATTGGAATGTTCAAGGTCTAATGACTTCTAAGCAACTATTTGTAGTGCAAAAGGTTTGGCAAAATTTTAGATCTTGATATTTTATGTTTGCAGGAGTATAAGATCATATGATTTTTTATTTCAATAGTTTGACACGTTATTATCAAACCACTCCATACATTGGTTCAACATGCATGTTGGTCTAGCAAGGATCTCCAAATGGCTTGAGTAGGTGATGTTATCACATAGTTAATTTTGATGATGACCTTTTACTTTTGGTAAAATCAATGTCTAAGACAATTATTTTAGAACACTCCCCCATATTTATTTACATTGAATGGTAAATTAGTAGATTTTTCACCCTAACCTATCATAACAAGCCATTGCCTTCACTAGCCCAAACCCAACAACTACATAAAGTCTAGTGGAATTTGGCTTATTTTTATTGTCTATTATGTACTACATTAGCTCCTAGGATCTAGTTATATTCTATGATGATCCTTTAGCTCTATATTTTTGGGTGTGTTATCATACAATCCATATTTTTTGAATTGCGTACTCTTATCCATTAACATAAAGTCACTTTCAACAAAATAAAATCATAGGTCAAGGGATCAAAACCCACTATGACCATTTTTTTTAAAGAAGAAAAGAATAAAATAAATTAAAATAAAGAATAGATTTAAATTCCACCGAGGACATGGATATGGAGGGAAACCAGGAGATGAGAGGATATGGAGGGAAACCAGGCCCAGGAGGTAAGTGTGGAGGAACCAACTCCTCGCTAGGTAAGGCTGGTAGACCACCTACGGCCAAAAGCAATTGCAGTGATAAGGATGAAGATGTAGAGGACAAAGGAGGTATAGGAGTTGGTCTACCACCTGCTAAGCCTAAGGAACAACATTTTTGGGGATATATTTTTCCTTAGTCTGAGTTTACTGCTTCGGTTTCCACTGCCACACCAACCAAGGTAGTTTCCTATGCTACGACCTTAAATGGTCGGGCCCCCACTTTGCCCCCCAGCACCACTATCATCCCAAATGGTTGAAATATAGTCATCCCTGATGACATTGCTAACCAATACCTAGCCATGGAAATATTTACACTGGTAGGGAAGTTTTTTGGAGGCAGGCCTGACATCGATACTATCCGTAGATGGGCAATGACCAAATGGAAGACCCTGGGGAGCATGGAAATAGTAGCTCAGACCAGGGTTTTTTTTGCTATCATATTGAGTAATGAGGAAGATACTAATTAGATTCTCATCGGGGGTCCATGGTTCCTAGGCTGCAAGAGCCTTTTCTTGAAGAAATGGGACTTAGATTTCAATCCGAACACCCAGGACATAAATATTGCCCCCATTTGGGTGTGTATCCCTAATTTACCTTTCCATTGTTGGCATGATGACGTCCTCCTTTCCATTGCAAGTGTTATAGGATATCTCCTGGCCATTGATCTAGTTACAAGAGCACGTAGAAGGATGAATGTAGCTAGGATTTGCGTTAACGTAAATTTAGCTTCTGAGCTCCCTACCTTTGTCACCCTAACTCACAAGAATTTCTTCTTCAAGAAAGCTTTGGAATATGAGAATAAACCACCTTTCTATGTGGAATGCAACACCCAAGGTCACCTGAGGTCTCAATGCCCTCTCCTCAAGGCTAAATCCAACACAGGCAACAATCATTCTCAAGCAACTGGCATTCTTCAAAGTGGTAATAGAGGTGAAAGCTTCAAACCCCAAAAGAAAGGGACCCAACAATATCAGGCAAAGAATCATCAGAACAAGGTAGTGGTAGGAAAAATTGGAGAAGCCCAATCCCCTAGAGGAAAGGAGAAGATGCATCCGACTCATCATCAAGTAAGTTCATCTATCATTACTGCCAACAGATTCAATATTCTAAATGAGACTACAGATTTGGAACAAGGAAATGTTGTGGTTTCCTCCCTGAAGGGTTTGAATGCCCCAGAACCACCAATAGGAGTTTCTCCCTCTCATCCTTCCATCCCCTTTAGTACTTCTGAGGAACCTAGACCTCCTAATTCTTATGAAACCTTGCCTGAGCCTAATGTCGATCTCAGCTTCCTCAACACCCCATCTAAATCTGGACCATCTCGGAGTCCCCTTGATGAACTAGCTACAAATTCCTTGTTGGAAGAAACCTCGTCGCCCAGTATAAATCATTCCATTAGACCCCTTAGCCCAGTTATTGAATAGATTATTCCTTACAAACCCAACCGTGAGCAAATTAGAACCTCTGCCAAATTCCTTGTGGATTTTGGAAGTGAAAAGAAAAGAGGTAGACCTTCCAATGAGGATCAAAGGAATTCCCAAATAGTGGATGATATAGCAAATGGAGTTTAGAAGACCCTTGATGAGGCCTGGAAATACCTCAATCATAACATGTTTTGAACACTGAAATTGCCTACAAACTCTTATGTTTAATATGATATGCTAGTTAAGTTGATTCAATATGATGTGTATTAACTATTTGCATGATAAATGTATTTGAAATACTATATTCTGATTTTTACATCTTTTTACATAAGTTTTATGTTATTTTGTTATGACTTGCTAAATGAGATATGCTTAGGTTGATAGTAGCATTTCACTAATAATGTTTTGATATGTCTCAAACATTTATTTTACCTAAATCTGGCAATAGTGCAAGCAAACTGTTACTGTGTAGCAAAAACTTGTTTTTCCCATGTAAATTCCAACCAGATGCCAATGAATGGCAAGGCATGGAATTCACATATGGAAAGAGATGAAGATGATTGCAATCTGATCCTAAGAGATAACCCACCTGAGAAATGCAGAGGAAATCATTTAAAGAGCACACATTTGTTCATTCCAAAGTCTCTTCGAAATGAATAGATATCTTCAAAATGAGAAAACACAATGTCTTTGAAATGAGCGGATCTTTGAAATGAGAATTGCAGTCTCTTCGAAATGAGCCACTTATCTTCGAAATGAAAATAGAATGTGCTTTTTGACTTGTTGATCAATTTATGATGTTGAAAAAATGGAAATAATTATTGAAAAGGGTAAGGGAGAATATCTTCCATCTGACTTTGCCGTCCTTGCCGACCAAAGGCACCATTTATGGAAAGATCAAGTTTGATCTTCTTCTAGGATAAACCCAGGAATTGTTGCAGCATAATAGGATTAGATATTTTGAGATATTCTTAGTTTGTCAGTAGATCTTAGGACATCTATAAATATGGCTCCCATTCAGGTTGAGCTAGTAGAAGATAGAGAAAGCAGAGAGTAGAGAAATATAGGAGAAAATAGGTAATAATCATAAAAGTGATTGTTACAGTCCTGTAACAGGTTTTTAGCAAAATTATTGTAATCATGTTCTTGAATCAATAAAGTGTACTATTTCTATTTCATATTGCTTGTAAATGAGTGTGAGTAAGATCTAGAGAGAGAGACTCATACCTTCTTCTGGACAAGGAGGTTGGCCACTTCCAGACCTAGGAGGAGGACTAACAACAGGTTTTTATTCTAATTTTGCTGTAACAGAATGAGTTGTAGAACTTGTCATTTCATTACTTTGTAAAAAACTAATAGTATTTGCAATCTTAGCTTATTTTATGTTTAGATTAATCTTGTGATTAATGGTTTGGTTGTAATCTCCACTTTCAACAAAGCTTTCAATTTATTGCACACTGTCATTTCCAAAATTTACTATTTTTCTATAATTTCTTGAATTTTGTGTTTTTTTGTCAACCCTTGCACAGAATATTGACAACATTCTATTAAAGAGCCTTGATAGGGTTTCATTTCCATGCTATAATTAGGTTTCCATTGCTAAAAAATTAAATAGATTTCCTTTCTACAATTATAATCAGACTTCTAATTCTGCAACTATTATTTTTGCAACATAATTAGGTCTCATTCTGCAATTGTAATTAGGATTTCATTTTTGTAGTTAATGATTAGTTTCCATTTCTGCAAACTAGATTAAGGTTTAATTTATGCAATTTAGAGATAGGAATGTCCTAAATCCCCCACACAATCGATTTCACCAATAAGACCTGTTGCTCCAGATTGACCTAAGTTATAACCCTATTCACCCCTTCTTTCGTAGATAGCCTTGTACACTACCCTGGATTGACAAATTCATTGAGAATTAATGATGTGTATAATTACTACACATCATTTTGGCACCGTTGTCGAGGAATTGTGTTGCTAGAAGGTGACAATAGTCCAATAGCTATTAATTAGACTGAGCTATGAAGATTTAGGATAAAATCTAAATAGAATAGCTGGTTAAAGTAACAACTATTGACCTATAATTTATTTCATTTAAGAGTAAAAATGAATGAGTAAGTCTAGGGATGAAAAAGGTAGAATTACCCAAAAGGATCCCTGGCTTGTTCCATTAAGGAGATCTTCACGCCTAAGGGGTGAATCACCTGTGTTTGAATTACCAAAAATATTGAAAGAAAAATCACCAGTCTCACCATCATTAGAACATTATGAGAAAGAAAAATCACCAACTTCATCATCATTAGAACATCCTAAGAAAGAAAAATCATCAGACTCATCATCAACAGAGGATCTTGGACCTCTTGAGAGTGAAATTTGGATAGGTTTAACTGTTCCCAAGGAATAGGAAACTATGGCAGAGGGAGGCAATCTAGATAGAGATGGCCAACATGGCTATGTCCATAATGAATGAGATGATCAGGATATGCCCCAACCTTCCAGAATATTTGAATATCCTATTCGTTTGAATCCAACACAAAACTCTCCCATGAAAACCATTTCACCTTTAGTACTTCCAACCTTTCAAGGTGTTGTATCTGAAGATCCTGATCAATTTTTGTTTGAATTCAAAGTAGTGTGTCAAACCTATGACTATGTAAATGATAATAAAAAATTTAAGGTTTTTCCCTCAACACTCAAGGACTCAACATTATGCTGGTTCATGAGCTTAGAGCCAAATTCCATCCGAACTTGGGATCAAATGAAAACTATGTTTTTAGACAAATATCAAGAGTATTATCATGTAAGGAACAAGAAAGATGAGTTATTCAGGATTAAATAGGAAGATGATGAAACATTAGAAGACTATCTTGATAGGTTCTCCTTTGTTCAAAGGATATGTGGACTTGTAGAACCAGAGTTATGCAAAACCATATTTTTAAGAGGATTACAAGATGAATCTAGAAAAGTATTGGATTTGATGGGAAAAGGGGATGTAAATACTCTCAGTAATGAGGAAATTGTGGATCTCTATAGGAATTACTCTCGCAATAAGCAAAGAAGAAGAAAAAAGAGTACAAATGGCACTGATGTGAAGGACCTAATAGAGGAACTTACAAATTTTAAAACTGATATTCTAGTGCAATTAAACATAACTTTGGGGGAAATGTCTGTAAAAGAAAAAACCACAGAACCTTTGGCAATTTATTTCCCAAGATGTAGAAATAAACATGCTTTGCAGGAATGTCCTTTGAATAAAACATCTATCTCAGCCATTTGTAGTATCTGTTCAAAGAAGCATTCAACTGATAAATGCCACCTGCTACCACAACCCAAAACTGTGTTAGAAAATCAGACCGAGGAACTCAACTATGTTGGACCAAAACAAGGGGGAAATTTCTCTCAATACCAAAATCCCCCTCATTTTCCTACAAATTGGGGGCATAATCCCTGGACTATGCCTTGGGGACAATCAAAACCACCCCAACATCCTTGGAATTATCCTCAATGGACAAATTCCCAAGAATGGCCACAAACAAGTTGGAGTAATCCAACTTGGAATCAGAATAAAAAAAAAAATCAAGAAAAAAAAAATGGAAACCAAGAAAAAAAAAAGAGAAAAATGAATAACTCAATAGTGAAAACATTTTTCTAAGGCACTACTGGGTTGGTATGCATGAAAACCAGTTTTCTGGCATGCATAACCTTGAAAATTTATGAACCATCATTGTACAAATTCACCAACTGCACTTGTTTTGAAATATTGCAAAAAATCTCAGTAGAACATCAACAAAGGCAGTCATTCTTCAAAAAATTGCATTAACTTGTTTTAATCATGTATATATTTCTTACATTTCTTCATTGTAAATGATTGGTATATAGTATATAACAATTAACCATTAGCATAAAAGGTATCCATAAGAGTTGGCATACTTAAAACATGTTTTGAGCATGAGAATATTGATTTTTGCCTAATCTTCGAAACAAGAATGCCAAAAATAGTGCCTGCTATCTTCTTCAGATTAATTGTTGTATTGTCTTCGGATTGAAATTGTCTTTGGAATGACAACAGAATGAATGTTGCACTTTGTCTTCGAAATGACGATTTGTCTTCGGAATGAAGCTTTGTCTTTGGAATGACGATTTGCCTTCACAATGAAGCATCATCTTCAAAATGAAGCTTTTTCTTCAGAATGAAGCAGGATTTGTCTTCAGAATGCAGTAGGATTTGTCTTCGAAATGAAGTTCTATCTTCGAAATGACGATTTGCCTTCGCAATGCAGCCTGATATTCGAAAAGAGGATTTGTCTTCGGAATGAGGATTTATCTTCGGAAAGAGGATTTGTCTTCGGAATGAGGATTTATCTTCAAAAAGAGGATTTATCTTCGGAATGAGGATTTGACTTCACAAAGAAGCATGATATTCGGAATGAAGACTTGTCTTCAGAATGAAATCATAATCTTCGAAATGAGGTTTTGTTTTTGCAATAGATCATAATCTTCGAAAAGAGCATTCAATATAACATCTCCATGTGGCATCCAAGGAAGAAAAAAATACGATCAAGTAAAAATTATTTTGGTTGCATACGATAAATGAACACGTGTCAGTTAGGATGTGGTTTGTTTTTGCACCCATTTAGAAAGTACCAGAATCATGGGGGACGTGACCAATAGTATGCCACCATTTTTTTGATACTAATAAAAATGCACGTGAAAGTCTATAGGCAAAACAGAAAAACTAAAAGTGAGTAAGGTGGATCTGATGACAAGGACATCTGTGCAACCATTGATGGACATGTGTTCAAAACAAAAATAAAAACATGTGCCACCCTTCTTTTCAAAGACATATTTGCTAAACAAAAAATGATTACGAGGTACAGTGCTCGGATTACGGTTCTTTCTGAAGAAGAAAAATAGAGCAATTGAAAACTTGGAACCAAACCCTGCAGGTCTGCAAACACCAGAAACCATAGATCCAACAAAGGAATAGTAGCAGAAGTGAGTGGATTTTAATGTACCAAGACAAGAAAATGGGGCGAAAAATGAAAATGGAACCAGTGGATACCACCCACCTCCGGGAAAATCCAAAAGTGCTGTAGATTTTTGAAGATGGAGGGCTTATGCCATTTTTGGATAAGTTTAATGGGTCCTCTGAAGATTTGGCCGGCATGTTCACCCACACATTTAGAAACAACCCCTGAAGTAACACATTAACAGCATGACCATTAAGGTAACCCCTGAAGTTTTGAGTCAAATTACTGAGCTGTCGTTAGAAGGTCTTCCAATTTCTAGGTCTGGCAAAAATATATTGGTAAATATAGTTAATCATTTTTTGGAATAAAATGATAGGGATCCAGAATATTTAACACATAATAACATGTGCAAGGGGGTAGGTAAAAAGGGCCAGCCTGTAGGAACCCTGGGATGAAGTGGCCACATGGGTAATCAAATTTCTAACCTATGAAGGGTAGTATGTACTATTATTAGGGCATCATCTAAAAATTTTAAACCATCTCAGACATGGTAGGCAACAACCAGACGTTAGGGTAAATCTTCCCCTGTACCTACACCAAGAATTGAAAAACATGGCAAAAAGATATTAGGAAGGAAAAGGAAGCCCTCACCACCATGGTCTCATCAAACTAGTTTACCAACACCATTTTAGAGGAAACCCTAGGAGCTTTGATAGGTTTTACTCTACCCTAAATGATGTAATTTTTAGAGATGAGGATGATGAGGAAGAAACAAATGCTATTGTAGAAGAAGAAATAACTGTTGTAGAGGCTATTGCAGAAGAAGAAATAGAAATTTCTACAAAAGTTATTATAGAAAAAGAAACACACCCAACAACAACAACATAACACCTTGCTCCAGAACCTTCAACCTCACGAGCCAAGAAACAAAAGAAAAGAGGTCTGGAACTGACATAGAATAAAAAAATAGAAGAAGGTCCATTTTTTTGAAGTTGTTACTGATTTTTTAGAACAAGGAAGTGAAGCACCTAGCCCAATAGGGGAAGAAATAACAAGGGAAACAGAAGCATCTAAAACTATCCCCACAACCCCTACTATCACCAAAAAAAAAAAAAAAAGAAGAAGTTTGCATATGGAACTAGGAGGTCTACAAGACTCCACTTGAGGGAAATGGCAGAACAGGTCATAGAAGAAGAAGGTGGACAAAGCAGTCCAGATGTCATAGAAATACAACCAACCCCTGAAAACTTTCTAGAATTTCCTGAATAGATAATTGAGGAAGAGGTTGGGTAGGATATCTTGGAGGTGGCTACAATTCAATAGGCCACAAAAATGGTAGATACAATTATAGACAGTTTCATAGAGCATCCTGAACAAGAGTAGGCAATTGTTGCAGAGGAAGAGATAGTTGTTGAGTAGCCAACTACAACTAACTTGTCTGCATCAAATTCTGAAGCAGAAACAAGGAGGAAGACATCACAGAGCAACTGAGAGTAGCAAGAAGTGTTGTCAAAACACAAACCAGATGGATTGAAGAGAGAGAAAACATCATTGAGATGCATGAAAGAAAAATTGTAGAGTTACAACAGGAAGTGGCAGAGTTGAGAGAAAGGCTATCACAATCTAAAAAATAGCCAACTATATCCATTGATGAGGATGATTTGGCTCAATTGCTTGTGGATTTATCTAGGGTAGATGACTCTATTGAGGCAGACATAGGTGCTCATTCTAAAGTAGCACCCTTTCATTCTAAAGAAATGCCTTCTCATTTTGAAGTATTACCTTCTCATTCTGAAGTATTACCTTCTCATTCTGAAGATGCTTCAGAATTGGCAAAGAGCATAGAAAAAGATACTCGAGATGAGTCACAAGAACAGTCCAAGCAACATCATAAAACTGTTCAAGTAAGTACTCCTTCTATTGATGTCCCTGTATTTCAAACTATTACACCTTCAGTAGAAATAGCAGATAAGGGGGTGCAAGTGGAATTACTGTCTGATGACCAACCAATAGAAATAGTAGATAAGGAGGTACAAATAGAATTGTTGATAGATGATCAACCAGTAGAAATGGTAGAAAAAGGGGTTCAAGTAGATCTGCTACCAAGAGTTTCACCTGTAGTCAGACCACCTAATACTGTGTCCCTAGAACAATACAATGCAGACATAGCCATTTGGGTGATTAGATATGAGAATCTTGCCACTAAGACTAAATAATTCAAATTGGAAGGAAAACAACTAGAAGCAAAGGAAACAGAGATTCAGGCATTAAAAGAAAATGTGTCTGATTTATGTCAAATTGCTGAATTTTTAGTCCAATTCAGATGGCCAGCCAGATTTTACAGTCTTATTCTAAAGGATAAATACCTCAGATGGTAGGTCATGATGATTTAGCTCAAGTCTCCCATATAAATTGGACACAACTGTAGATTTCTTGGAAGCATATTTTGACAGCCCTATAGAGCAAAAAAATCTTCTATGTGAACTATTTTTACATAGCTTCTTTATTCCAGAAGAAGTAGAATTTCACCCTCAAATTTACATTGGAGATGTTCAATTGAGGGCATTCATGTCCACTTTGCAGAATTAGTTTTATTGGGACCAGGAGAAAATGCAGAATAAAGAAATTGAAACAAGAGCTAAATTTTTAGCTAGAGCAATTTAGCCAAATCACCCAATTATCACCAGACAACACTTCACCATGATGAACAGAGATGATGTAAAGAGGATGTACTTGAAAAACTTGAGGGACTATGTGACCAGATTCCAAAATTTTTGTAATGACAATTTTGTGCCAGCATTATCAGTCTATAGAAACAGATGGGCTGAACTTTCCATGTCTTTACAGAAAAGAGAACCCATCTCCCCCATCAACTTAGAATGGTCCATAAGAAGGCCAGAAGGAGTGATACAATTGATTGAAATCATGCAACATCATTGGATAGGTCTCAGATTTAGGCCTCCAACCATCATCACTCAAGTTCCATTCTACTTTGAAGAAGATGCCCAACCTGATGAACAGTTTGAAGAATGGCTTAGGAACCTTCAAGAGAATAGGGGATATTATATAGGCAAGAATTTGTTCTATAGGTCATGGAATTTGAACATGGACATATGTGATTCCATAGCCCAAAAGAATGCATGAGGACATGCATTAATATAATTTGGGGGGAAAATGATGAGGCTTGGAAATGCCTCAATCATAACATGTTTTGAACACTGAAATTGCCTACAAACTCTTATGTTTAATTTGATATGCTAGTTAAGTTGATTCAATATGTTGTGTATTAACTATTTGCATGATAAATGTATCTGAAATACTATATTATGATTTTTACATCTTTTTGCATAGGTTTTATGTTATTTTGTTATGACTTGCTAAATGAGATATGCTTAGGTTGATAGCAGCATTTCACTAATCATGTTTTGATATGTCTCAAACATTTATTTTACCTAAATCTGGAAATAGTGCAAGCAAACTATTACTGTGCAGCAAAAACTGGTTTTTCCCATGTAAATTCTAGCCAGCTGCCAATGAATGGCAAGGCATGGAATTCACATATGGAAAGAGATGAAGACCATTGGAATCTGATCCTGAGAGATAACCCACCTGAGAAATACAGAGGAAATAATTTAAAGAGCACACATTTGTTCATTTTGAAGTCTCTTCGGAATGAGAAAACACAATGTCTTCGAAATGAGTGGATCTTCGGAATGAGAATTGCAGTCTCTTTGGAATGAGCCACTTATCTTCGGAATGAAAACAGAATGTGCTTTTTGACTTGTTGACCAATTTTTAACGCTGGAAAATGGGAAATAAAGATTTAAAAGGGTAAGGGAAAATATCTCCCATCTGACTTTGCCATCCTTGCCGACCAAAGCCACCATTTATGGAAAGATCAAGTTTGATCTTCTTCTAGGATAAACCTAGGAATTGTTGCAGCATAATAGGATTAGATCTTTTGAGATATTCTCAGTTTGTTAGTAGATCTTAGGACATCTATAAATATGGCTCCCATTCAGGTTGAGCTAGTAGAAGATAGAGAAATAAAAGAGTAGAGAAATATAGGAGAAAATAGGCAATAATTAGAAAAGTAACTATTACAGTCCTATAATAGGTTTTTAGCAGAATTATTGTAATCATGTTCTTGAATCAATAAAGTGTACTATTTCTATTTCATATTGCTTGTAAATGAGTGTGAGTAAGATCTAAAGAGAGAGGGACTCATACCTTCTTCTGGACAATGAGGCTGTCCACTTCCAGACCTAGGAGGAGGACTAACAACAAGTTTTTATTCTGATTTTGTTGCAACAGAATGAGTTGTAGAACTTGTCATTTTATTTCTTTGTAAACAACTAATAATATTTGCAATATTAGATTATTTTATGTTTAGATTAATCTTGTGATTAATGGTTTGGTTGTAATCTCCACTTTTAGCAAAGCTTTCAATTTATTACAGACTGTCATTTTCATAATTTACTATTTTTTTGTAATTTCCTCCATTTTGTGTTTTTTTGTCAACCCCTACATAGAATATTGACAACCTTCTATTACAGAGCCTTGAAAGGGTTTCATTTCCATGCTATAATTAGGTTTCCATTGCTGCAAAAGTAAATAGATTTCCTTTTTGCAATTATAATTAGACTTCTAATTCTACAACTGTTATTTTTGCAACATAATTAGGTCTCATTCTGCAATTGTAATTAGGATTTCATTTTTGTAGTTAATGATTAGTTTCCATTTTTGCAAACTAGATTAAGGTTTAATTTATGCAATTTAGAGATAGGAATGTCCTAAATCCCCCACACAATCAGTTTCACCAATAAGACTTGTTGCTCCAGATTGACCTAAGTTATAACCCTGTTCACCCCTTCTTCCGTAGATAGCCTTGTACACTGCCCTGGATTGACAAATTCATTGAGAATTAATGATTTGTATAATGACTATGCATCAAACCTCTTCCCAAATATTACTTCTCACCTTTTATATGAGAGCAAGAGTGCAAAACCCCCTCACCCAAGTGGTAGGGGATGTCGTAAAACCCCCAAACCGTCCAAATGAAATTTCTCTCATGGAATGTGAGAGGCCTCAAAGAGGAATAAAAAAAAATACTTGTCAAGTCTATGAGGAAAGACATTATACCTTGCATTTTAATCATGCAAGAAACAAAAATAAATGCCAACAGTTCTGAAGTTGCTAAAATCATATGGAAAAATGTAGGAGTTATAACCAGTAATGCTAGAGGATCTTTTGGAGGACTCATATGTATGTGGGATAGGTAGAAAGTTGAAGGATACCTCATTCACTCTAGTGAAAGACTATTAAGTGTCCTATTTCATGACATAAATAGTGACTTATCTTGGGTTGTCACCAATATTTATACCCCTAACATGTTTACTGGGAGAACTCAGTTTTGGGAGACCCTAACAAAGATGAAAGATTCCTTTCAAAACATACCATGGATAGTGGTTGGGGATTTTAATACACCCTGTTATCCTTCAGATAAGAAATGAGGATTTGAAACTCCTACCAAAAGTACTGAGGAGTTTATGGAATTCATCAACACTAACAGGCTCATGGATGTCAATCTAAAAATGGGCAAACACACCTGGAGCAATAGACGAGTTGGGGCACATCACATCCAAGTTAAACTTGACAGAGTGTTCCTTTATCAAGAAGAAATGCAAGTTTTTTGTGATGTGACTCTCCATCCTCTTACCAAAGTGGGTTCTGACCATAATCCTCTCATCCTATACACTAATAGACCAAATCCTTTCAAAATCCCAAACCAAAATTGAAGAAAAGTAGATCCTTGTTGAGTATCACAATATCCTTTCTTGTGAAGAGACCTTTTGGCACCAAAAATCTAGAGCTCTTTGGCTCAAAGAAGGTGATTCGAATACAAAATATTTTCATGTGGCTACCCTCCGCAATAGAAGCAACAACAGTATCAAAAATCTAACGAAGGAGGATGGTAGTATTATGTCAGAAATTGAGGAAATATGGGATGAAGCCAACTCCTACTTTTTCTAAGCTTCTTGAGGATGATGATTCCTGTTATGTTTTAGCTCAAGAGGCCCTTCTTCACCATATCCCTACTAATTCCATCCTTGAATCCATCAATTTCTCCCTTATTTATCCCTTC
Source organism: Wollemia nobilis (assembly GCA_028583015.1). Classification (NCBI taxonomy): domain Eukaryota; kingdom Viridiplantae; phylum Streptophyta; class Pinopsida; order Araucariales; family Araucariaceae; genus Wollemia; species Wollemia nobilis. The sequence continues at coordinate 1,105,818 of JAQPPZ010011065.1, read as the reverse complement.
AAAGATGATGAAATTAGAACGACTCTTTTCTCCATGCAACCTGACAAAGCCCCAGGCCCATATGACTTACCTCCTCATTTATTATAACACTTCTGGGATATTGTGGGACCAAATGTGTATTTGGATGTCAAAGAATTCCAATCGCTCAGAAGGATTCCTTGGGGGTACTATTCTACTTTCATAGCTCTCATTCCTAAGCTTCCTTTAGCCAAGACCTTAGTTTATTATAGGCCCATTAGCCTCTGCAACATCATCTATAAAATCCTCACTAAAATTATGGCTTCTAGAATGAAAAATATCTTGCCCACCATAATTGAACCTTCTCAAGGAAGCTCTATTCTAGGCAGGTCTATCCTTGACGGGGTTATCTCCATCCATGAAGCCCTTCATTCAGCTTCCAAATCTAAAAAACCCACATGTGTCCTCAAGTTGGATATGAATAAAGCCTATGATAGAGTCAACTGGAAGTTTCTCCTAGCCATATTGGGTAAGTTTGGATTCCATGCGGACTGGATAGATCTGACCAGATCTTGCATTTCATCTTGGTTTTTTGTCCTTATCAATGGGTCTACGGTAGGCTTTTTTCAAAGCACCAAAGGTATTAGACAAGGAGATCCTATTTCTCCAATGTTGTTCATTATTTTAGCAGAAGCTCTAGGTAGGACTATTCAACCTGCTTGTAGATCCGGGTTGCTGACAAGGATTAAAGCTTCCTCTCAAACCACTCCAGTTTCACATAAAAAATTTGTAGATGATACCATTATATCAACTAGGGCCTCTATTCCTGAGGCTAAAGTTATCAAATTCATTCTCCAAATCTACGAAGTAGTGGCTGGTGAGAAAGTGAACTTCAATAAAAGAAAATTGTATTTTTTGAATACACCTATGTAGATACAAATTAGGTTAACCAAAATTCTAGTGTTCCATTGTTGACCTTCCTGCCATCTACCTTGACCTTCCTCTATTATATGGCCAACCTGTAGGTTCCATGTGTCACAATGTCCTCGAACACGTCCAAAGGAAACTTGCAGGCTAGAAAGGACATCTTCTATCTTAGGCTGCCAAATGCACTCTTACTGCAATAGTCCTTCAAAGCATTCTAGTTTATTTTCTATGCATCTTCAAGGCCCCCTCTCCTATCTCAGCTAAAATGGAGCAAATACAAAAAAAAAAATTGTGGACAGGAATAAACAACAAACAAAAATTCCATTTGCTGGCTTGGGACAAGGTTTGCATACAAAGGATGCAGGGAGGAGTGGGACTTAGGAGGATCCAGTCCCTTAACTCTACACTGATTGCTAAATAGGCTTGGAGGTTCATTTCAGGCGATGACAACACATGGATGACTATTGTAAAAAGGAAATATCTTCAAAATGATGATTTCTTGAATGAAGGCATTCCCAAAATAGGATCAGTGTTCTGGAATTCCATCATAAGCTCTAAGTATCTTATTATGAAAGGTCTAATATGGATGTTGGGAGATGGAAAAAATATAAATTTTTGGAAATATAATTGGACATCTCGAGGACCTCTCCTCAATGACCCAATTCTATCCAAACTCAAAATCTTCACTGATGAAAAAATAGGACATAAAGTCTCTAATTTTTTTACTTTGGGATCTCCTTATACTTAGATTCCCATAGTGCACCCAAATTTTCCTACTGAATCTAACATCTTAAATTCCATTCTATCTTCCACCATCATCCCTTCCTCTAGAATGCCCGATCGCATCATCTAGGAACACAATGAAAGCATATATTACACTGTCAAATCAGCTTATCTCCTCCTTGTTCTTGAAGAAATTTTACCTCCTATGGATAAAGTTTGGGTCAAAAACTTCATCCCTAAGATTTCCATATTATCTTGGCTAGCCATTCAAGAGAAAATCCTTACCATTAATAACCTCATTAGAAAAGGAATGCCCATTCCTAACAGGTATTTTCTGTGTCTCAACGATTGGGAATCCACTAGCCACATATTTCTCCATTGCCTCTTCTCGTCATTCATTCTTGGATCTATTTTCCATCACTTCCACATCCAATGGGCCCCACCTCCTTCCATCAGTGATATATTTCAACAATGGCCTACCCCTTTTCGTGACCCCTGCCTCCAATTTTTTTGGAAAATTTTCCTCCACCACTTCCTTTGGCAAGTGTGGCTTGAAAGAAATAATAGGGTCTTTTCACTTAAGGCCAAAGCCCCTAATCTTATATTATCTAAAATTTTGGCCTTTGCATTAGAAATACCTCCCTCATTCCCCCTTCCTCCAAACCTGCCTCTAAGGCTGAGAAGGATCTAGGCAAAGATTTGGGTCTGTCATTGGAGGATGTTCGGCCTTCTGCCTTACGACCTCAAACCATGTGGACACCTCTCCCAGTTGGTTGGATTAAACTTAACATTGATGGAGCTACCAAGGACAACCCTAGGAAAGCAGGAGTTGGAGGTATTCTAAGGGATCATCAAGGAAACTCTCTACTTGCCTTTGTTGAAGGGTTAGGTGATCAGACCAATCATGTGGTAGAAGCCAAAAGTATGTGGAGAGGGCTCAGTATTACAAAGGATTTTCCCAATAAGTTAATAGTGGAAGGAGATTCCATTAATATCATCAACTACCTCAATAATATCAATTTCAAACCTTCATGGAGAGTCAAATATTATATTGAGGAAGCCAGGTACATCATCGTCAACAGATAAGAAGTCATTTGCCAGCATACTTTTAGAGAATCAAATAAGGTGGTGGATAACTTAGCAAATATTGCAGTCAATTTAGACGATTTGTAAATATGGAACACGAATATGCCAAGGGAAGTCCAAGCTCTCGTGAATAATGAAAAATAGTTGGCAAGTTGTCCTCAGTAGGAAATTATTCCCCCAATAATCACTTCTTAATCCTTACAAATAATTTTAGCATCGAGTGTTGTCATATGCCTCCATGTCACATGACGAGTCTTTATTTTGTCCTACTCATCGCCTTCACGGGTTTTCATCCTCTCCACCGTCTCACTCAAAAATTCCATGTCACCCATCTCCACCTCCTTTTTGTCAGCCTTTCTTCCACCCATCATACCTACCCCTCTACTGCAACTCCCAACCCCCTCTCCATTCACATTCACCCAACTGTCACAGATTTTTACTCCTTGTATCCGTATCACTGGGTAAATCTCTTTGGCTCGCTCTTTAACGATCTCAAAAATTATTATTAATATTTTTTTCACTTGTGTAGGTCATCATTTTTTGATTCCAATGTTGACAACATGACCTCTCAACATCTTTTCCTTTGCACAACTTCAAGGCAGCGTCAGAAGGCTCTTTTTTTGGTTACCAAAGGTGATCTTTCCAATGTTCTAGATTGGCTTAAGGACCTCGTAAAAATCATAATCCACATCAAAAAGATACACTTGTGGTAGACGTCTAGTGTGTGCAATTATATCAAGACCTATCGACACCTAGACATTCGGTTAAAATATTTATGGAAAGCTCAGGACCACTTTGGGATGCCCGAACTTAAGTGCACTATTTTCCTCTCATGCTCATGAGGCCAAAATTTTCTTTGCATCTTGGTCACTGGCCCCCCTTGGTTAAGGTGCCTCTCCACATGTGGGAGCCTTCCCTCTTCCACCTATTCTCCCTCCTTTGCATTCTCCGTGCCCACTACCTCTTCCTTACTCACTTCATTAACCCCTAAACTTTGTTTCTCTTCCATTTTCCTTTTCATCCTTCAACTTCACCATCACCCTGTTTACCTTTGCTTTCCATATCTCGATCAACCTATCCCTATCCATTTTGTGTCATCGCCCATTTATCTATCCCCACCATGTCAAGCAAATACATTGAACCTAATGCATATGAGTGTGACCAATGTGCCGACCCTATCTTTGAGGATAGGTATTTTTTTCCATTCCTCCATATTTTCTTAGGTGATGATATTGATATTACTATGGTTTTCCTCGAGATGTGAGACAATGGCACTGTTACTGTCAAGGGAAGGAATTTTGTCATTAATGCCCACCTCCTTGGCGCTATCAGTGGGTAGGCTACTGAAGGGTGGTGATCCATTCACTACCATAAGCATAATTGGGAGGTGGAAATATATATTTTCAAAGGAAATGATAAAATTATCAAGAAGGTCAAGGGGTCTGGCCTCTTCATAATTGACCTATCCAGTCCCTGGAATGCTGTCATGAAACCTATCATGCAATTCATCTATGTTGATGACCCTGATAAACCTATGAAAACCTATCATCTGACCTTTGTCAATCACTTCAGATAACTTAACCCCTTAAGCATTCCCATTTTCTTCCCCAATTCCATAATTCACTCCATATCTTCTTGCAGAGACAAGGTCAACCACGACCTCCCCCGACACCAAGGCATGTTCAAAATTATATACACCTATATCTTTGCCAATAGCCCTAAGGCCAACCCTAACCCAAGCAGCCTTGCCAATTTGACTCCCTCTATAGAGCGTATGTCCAAAGCTAAAAAAAAAAAAATACCAATGAAGTCCTGTCCAAATTGAAGGCTAGAAAAACCATTTCCTTTGATACCAGTGACGAACCAATGAGGAAATCCACTCGGATTTAGAACCTGACTGCCAAGTCCAAAGTGATTTAAATAAAATATGATAATGAGGAGAACAAGCACTTGAAGAACTACATAATTGCCTCCACTATGACAATGATGAACTGCATGATGAACTACACTATGGACATTAGGGAGGGGCTACATAAGCTCTTCTACAATGAACAGATTAGTCAAGCAGACATGTCCACAGCTGAGAAGGTGATGGCGACCATCAAGACCGAACCTAAAGAGGATGAAACAAATCCCATCTAGGCTGAGGAGTACAATAAGGAGGAAGAATCTATTGAGGGTAAGTATTTACTTCCTCGGCTCCACCCTGGTCCTTTTTGGTCTTTTATGTTGTGTAAGCTTTTTGTGCGGTTACGTAATTTCAAATCTACAGTTTTTTTTCTATTATGTTTCAGACTTGTGGGCTCCCCTTTTTTTCTAAGGCTTTTTCCTTGTTTCATCTATTTTAAAGATTTAGTTCCTTCGTGGTTGAGTTTGTGTCCTCTTCAATGGCATTTTACATTTTTTAGTCCTTTTTGAGTGTTTCAGCTCTATCTCAAACTTGGATTTGTTTCTTTGCTGCTTATGTAAAAGGTTTAGGGATCCTTAAAACCCTTATTTTGCAATATAATACTTTTACTTAGCAAAAAAAAAATATAATAATAATAAAAATAATAGACAATTTAAAAAAATATATGAGAAAAGTGTTATTGAGTCAAAATATTTTTAGTCCATGTGATGTACAATGTCTTGTGAGAGTAGTGTATATTGTGTAATGATGTGTTTGAAACAAAATTTGTCATACATGAGTTATTATGTCTCAATATTATATTGTCTAAGTATAAAAACAATCATAGTTGTAATTAGACAAATATCAATGGAGTATGCTCAATAATAAAAAAACAAGAATTAATGTGAGAGTTATGTGATAGTGTGGTGGGGATTCATTGTATTTTGGGTGCTAAAATAATTTGTAATTTTTCAAAAGAATTATTTTTTAAAAAAGGTTGCTCTATAGTATGGAAGAATTGTATTTGATACTTTTCACATAAATCAAGCACATGCTTAATCACTTTTATATTATTTCATATAAATTAAACCTATAGCTTGCATTTATAGGTAAAGTTGTCATGTTAAGCTATTGTGTCTAGAGCTTAATAAAGCTTTCTTAATTACATATTGGCATCGACCCTATAAATTTTCATGTAGAAATAGGAAAACCATTTTATTGTGATTCTTTCACTCTACGTTTTTACCTATTCATCACTATCATGAGTCTTAAAATATTGAAAATAAGAAAATTCAAATATATACGAAAGTTATGCCCTTATACAAGGATTTCTCCTTAAGCAAGTGTTATTGATAGGGTGAATCTCTTTTTATGATACCTTAGTAGCATTTACCATTCTCTTTCATGTACCATGTACAATCACATATATTGATAGTGCTAGTTTATTTCACATACCAATGGGTATATAAAAAGGTTTGGTATACTAGGCTAGTGGTATATTGAAAGGAGAACAATTTGGAAGACAATGAATACTCTCTATTGTATTAAAGAAAAAAATATAAAGACTACAATAGTGTTCAAATAACTTGACTAAATTGGAAAGACAAAGAGGAAATAATCCAAGAAGTACGTAAAATTTCAATAGCTTGTGACACTAGATAATGATCTTTATTTCAAACAAGCTAGTGAAGGTGGAGAGAAGCAAGCTGAAGTTCAAAAGAATGAAAAACAAAATAAAGATAGTTTATTTGATGAAGGTAAATATAGTTATGAATATGGAAAATTCTCAACACTAGAGAGCTATTTACAAATAATTCTCAAATAAGATAATTCTTGTAATGATCATGTTGAAAATGGTGTTACATTTCCTAAAGATGTTATGAGGATAGTATAAATTTCAACAATCACTCTTGGCATTTTCAAGCATAAAAAGTAAAGGAAAATAAATGAAATATTGGAATATAATCCTATGATGGTAAATGCTTGCTATGAAACAAACAATCTCAAGCTTATGATGGAAATGTTTTGTTATGATACAAGTGATATTATCTACAGGACAAATTTTGCTAGTAATATTAATTATTTGAACATTGTTGAGTACAAACCTATGAAGGAAAATATTTTTTTATGATACAAGCTATCTTACCCAAAGTTTAGATTTTGATTATCGTACTAACTTTGAACATTGTCGGTGATAGTGATGAAGATAAGCATCATGATATCATGCTCAATCTTATTGATTATGTTGACCATGACAAAGGCCATGTTGATAAATACTATAGAGATGATGAAGTTTTGGTTTTTTGAATGTTATTGGTGATAATGGTGTTGGCCATGTTGATGAAGAACATAGTGATGATGAATAGATTGGATGCTTTGAAAAACTAAACAATGGTATTAGATCTAAATTAATGGGAAAATATTATATAATGACATAATATTAGGAAGGAATTGGAAAGGTATAAGAAATTCCATAAATCCAAATGTAAGGCCAAAGAATTAAGTCCTAGGTTATGATGGTCAAATCAGAAGTGATGAGATCAATTTGTGAAAAGAGAAAACTATGCATAGAATAAATCTCCTAGAGTAAATTATTGCAGTTATTATGGGTGATATAGATATGTCATAGCTATGTGTTAGAATCTTCCTCCCTTTAAAATTTGTGTAGTAAATAATCGCTCTTGGAAATATTGTTGGCATGAAGATAAAATAACCAAAAAAATACAAGTTGATTATGGATGGGTGAAGATGATAAAATATGATAAAGTGAAAGAAATGTTAAATGGATTTTATAATACAAGACATTATCCTTAGATAAGAGAAAAGATAAAATAAATTTTTGTGGTTGAGAGAGATCACAATTTATCAAACATAAGTTTTACCATGGAGCAGTGCAATCTTGGGATTCTTTAGGAGAAAAAATGTATGATTTTTGCACAAAAATTTATAGATGTGATCTGGACTATGCTTAGTAATCCTACAATGACAGAGCCTTTATAAAAACATCATATGGAATATTTTACATGATTAGTGAAATATTCATAGAATAAGCCAAATCTTGAGTCAATTCCAAAGCCAAATTCGTAGCCAAACAAAAGTTAGAGCCGAAGCCTAAGATAGATCCAAATGTAGAGCAAGATCCAAAGTCATATCCATGACCAAATCTAGTTCCAAATCTAGAGCTAGAGGTAATGCGATATCCAAAGTTAGATCTAGAGCTAGAACATAATTTCATTACCCTAAAAAATAAAGGGGTGTAGTCATTTTTTGTAAAAAAAATATTTTCGACTATGATCAACACCTTCAAATATTTTATATATCAAATAATATAATAAGGGGGGATGCTAGATATTTATTACACTATTTTATGATGATAGGAACTCATTACATGGATAATTACTATATTATTTATCATTGTTACACCTCATGAGAGGTTAATAGAAGTTGAACAATTAGAGATGAAGGTGAAGCACCAAAAATCCCTTGAGACATCTAAGTGTTAGTCTCACAATGACACTAAGAGGGGGGGTGAATCAGTGTAGCTCTTTTAAAACTTAAATCTTCAACTCTTAAAGCCAAAACAATGAAAACTTGAAACCAAATAAAGCAAGTATAACAAGAGAACATCACACAACACAAGATGTATCAAGGTTCACCAATTTGGATACATCCTCAAAATGACTATTTGGACTCCCATACAAATCCAACCTTTGCAAAGCACCAACTTTACAATCAATTTACCAGCACCCACTAGAAGGAGCACCAACCCCTGATTTATCTGCACCAACAAAAAGGAGCACCAACCCTTGATTTATTTGTACCAATAGAAAGGAGCACCAAACCCTAATTTATCTGCACCAATAGAAAGGAGCACCAACCCCTCTACCAAGCACCCACTTGATTTTGATATTGATAATAAAATGACATATATGAATCTTCTCTTCTCACAGAAAAAAATTGACCATTCTCTTAGATCGTTCTATCAATTGTTAAATTATTTTTGGGTATTATGCAGAAATATGTCTATGACCTCCTCTAAAAATTTCAACCAAAATTGATATCGTATGAGAAAGTTATGACCAAAATACTAAAGTGACATTTTTCACCTTTTTCCCAAAAACACGGATTTTCACTCTATTTTTCTCCACACACTCTTCTCTCCGCACAAAATAAAATCACATTCTTCAATAAAACACTTCTAACTTAAATGCACACACTTGCATTCCTTTTCACTTTTCACTTTCTCCAAAGATATTTATTTAATGAAACTACTTAAAATAATATAACTCCCTTTTTTTATATTGAGAAGGCATTTTGTCAAACACGTCACATGCAAAGAATTGACACCTTACTCATTCTCATACTTTGGAGCCACGTGACAACTCAAACCAAAAAAAATATGATCTATTTGATGCCTTGAAGGTGTAACAACACTGAAACTAAAACTCTAGCGACTCTTCAAGGTCGAAACGGCCAACTAAAGGATTTTTCCCAAGTGGCACAAATTGACATAAAAGAGACCTATAACGTTTTTGCAAAAATCATAACTCTCACCTCGTAACTCGGTTTTCTCTAAAATTTGAAACGTAGAATATTTGCAACACTGAATATTTCCAAACCAAAACTCACTACCTAACTCCTTATGGTTTGCCTGTACCACTTCCACAAAAACTGCTACTGACACACTTTTTTAAAAAAGAGCATTTTTATGATAGTCTTGCAACGCTTGTAAAATTTGCCTCGTTTATTTTTATTTTTTAAAATTTGTAACACATGTTCTAGAAGATAAATACCACATCCAGTTAAAATTTTTCTGCATAAATCCTTACGGTTTGTTTGCAGTGCTTCTAACAAAACCTGCACTTTTTTAGCCTGTACAACCACTTGCCAAATCATCCGCCAAGATACCGGAAACACCACCGATCACTCCAAAAACTGTGCTGACATCTCCAATGCTATTTTGTACTATTTCCTGACATGCTGGCATGTTCCAAACTGATCCATCTGGTCCAACTATGCTCGTGATGACTTTTGCAACTTTTTGACAATTTTGCTGCTTTGACAACTTTCTGACGATTTTTTCAACTTTTGCAAATTTGCACAAACAACCTATAACAACTTCACCCAAACATCAAAAACATCCTCATAAGAATTTAACATCACTGTACATACTCTAAATAACCTCTGAACTCCTGTCCACTACATCAACTGATCTATCTGACTGTGTTGACAACAATAACAATACTGTCGCTGCACCTTGCTCAACAATCTCCCCCTTTGGAATTGTTGGCAACACACATGAAATTTCCTGTAACTCTTCTCCCAATTTGAAAAAAATACCAAAGGGCTGCTGTAAACTCCCCCTGAGTCCATGCACAAAATTCTCAGGCAAAAATTATTACACTTAGCAAAAATCACAAACATGAGCAAAAAGATAAACAAATACACAAATTCTCCCCCTGAGAATGTGGTCCTAATAGCTAGTCAATTCTTGGGAAGCATGACCACTCCCAATTTATTGTGAAGGTACTTAAAGACTTCCTTGGGCAACGGTTTTGTGAAGATATCCGCTACTTGCTCTATTGTTGGAAAAAAATCCAACTTAACCTCACCTTCCGCAACTTTCTCCTTCAAAAAGTGATACCGGATAACAATATGTTTTGTGCGAGAATGGATAACCAGATTCTTTGAGATGTTAATGGAACTGGTTTTATTCACACTTAACTGAAATTGGATCACTAAAGTTAATACCAAGATCTTTCAAGGTTTTTTTCATTCATAATACCTATGTACAACACGTCGCTGCAATATATTTTGCCTCTATTGTGGATAAGGAGACTGACTCTTGTTTCTTACTGTGCCATGTGACCAACCTGTCTCCAAGATAGAATGCACCTCCACTGGTACTCTTTTTTTCATCTACACATCCTACCCAATCTACATTTGAATACACAATAAGGGTGAAGTCCTTACATTTTAGATACCATAACCCATACTCCATAGTACCCTTGAGGTACCGAAGAATCCTCTTCACTGCTGTCACATGAGTCTCCTTGGGACTAGCCTAAAATTGTGCTACCATGCATACTACCTACAAAATATCTGGTCTGGTAGTTGTCAAGTACAATAAGCTCCCAATCATAGATTTGTACATGGTTTGATCAACATGTGGAGATTTGTCATCCTTGCTCAAATTACAACCTGTCGTCATGGGAGTGCTAACTGGCTTACAATCCTTCATTGTGATATTTTTTAGCATCTCTTTCACATATTTAATTTGAGAAATAAATATGCCCTTCTCATTTTGATTAACTTGTAACCCGAGGAAATACAAAATTTCACCAATCATTGACATTTCAAATTATTTTTGCATCTTATTTACTAAATATTTACGCGACTCATCTTTGTTGTTGCCAAATATGATATCATCTACGTATACAACAAGAACAATAATATGGCCATTTTCTATTTTGACATACAAATTACTATCCACCATACCTTTCTTGAACCCTTGTTGAGTAAGATAGTTGTCTAGCCTTGGATACCATGCTCGGGGTGCATGTTTTAAGCCATATAATGCTTTCTTCAACTTTCAAACCAAGTTGGGATCATCACCAAGTTGGAAACCATCTGGCTGCTCAATATAAACCTCTTCTTCAAGTTTCCCATTCAAAAATGCTGATTTCACATCTATTTGATAAACTTTGAAATTCTTGTAAACTGCTAAAGCCAGAAACATTCTAATTGCCTCTAGTCTAGCCACAGGTGCAAAGGTTTCCTCAAAGTCAATACCTTCAACTTGTGCATAGCCTTTACATACCAATCTTGCTTTATTCCTGACTACCTGTTTGTCTTCATTCAATTTATTTCGAAAGACCCATTTAGTACCGATTATATTTTTATTTGCAGGTCTTGGTACTAACTCCCAAGTTTTGTTTTTCTTGATCTGATCTAATTCTTCATTTATTGCCTTCATCCAACTTTCATCTTTGCTTGCATCAACAACATTTTTGGGCTCAATGCTAGATAATAGAGAGTAGTTACTTACTACTCTTCTTCTTATCTGAACACCAACTGTGGGGTCTCCAATTATTTGCTCTCTAGGATGATATTTTTGCCAGCTACCTATTTTGAATTTCTTATTTTCTTCCACTTCTGAATCACTATTTGAATCATCTGAGTCAATTTTTTGTTTCTTTTTCATTTTCTTTTCCTCATATTCTTCAATAACCTCTTCATAAATTGGGTAGTTCTCTTCATAGCTAATTACTCATTCCCTACCTTCATCAACTTTAACATCGACACTATCCACAATTTTCCTTAGCCTCTTGTAGAATTTGTAAGCTTTGCTTTTTGATGAATAGCCAAGAAAAATACCTTCATCCGCTCTATATTCAAACTTACCAAGGTTTTCTTCAGTTATTTTGATGTAACACTTGCTGCCAAAAACTTTAAAGTATCTTGTTGTTGCCTTTTTACTGAACCACAACTCATAAGGAGTTTTGCTTTCATGCCTCCTCAACATGCACCTATTTTGGATGTATACCATAGTATGGACTGCCTCTTTCCAAAATATGTCTGCTACTTTGCTCTCAATCAACATAGTCCGTGCCATTTCCTGCACTATCCTGTTCTTTATTTCTACCACACCATTCTGCTGAGGTGTCCTAGATGCTGAAAATTGTCTCCTAATACCATATTTTTCACAGTACTTTGTAAAATCCTCTAAAATGAACTCTCCTTCTCTATCTGATCTTAAAAGTTTAATAATTTTTTCTATTTTATTCTCAACTTGGTTTTTGAAAACCTTGAATATCTCAAAAGCTTCTGATTTATGCTTCAAAAATAGTACCCATGTCATCCTGGAATAGTCATCTATACGCAACATAAAATATTTGTCACCATTTATGCTTTGTGTTCTCATGGGTCCACATAAATCAATATGTATTAGTTCCAAAGGTTTGCTTGTGTAGTACTCTTTTATTTTAAATGAGACTCTAGTTTGCTTCCCCTTTTGGCATTAAGTACAAATGCTATTTGATGGTTTTCCAATGGTGGTAATATCTCTCACTACCTTTTTTGAGCTGATTTTTACTAGATTGTCAAAACTGATATGATCGAGCCTCTTGTGCCACAACCAATTTTCTTCTTCCTATCCAATCAAGCAAGCTCCTTCTAAAGTCTCTGAGAGAGTGTACAGGTTGCCAGATGTCCTCGATCCAGTTTCTATCAAATTTCCACTATTTGCTTTTATGACTTTCATAACCCTGCTTCTTAAAAATCACTTCATGACCTCTATCACAAATCTGACTTACGCTCAACAAGTTATGCTTCAGACAAACCACAAACAAGACTTCTTTTGACTTTATTTTTCCATCACTGAACTTAACTGAACCTTTGCCAACTATCTTAGCTCCATCATTATTTCCAAATTTTACTGAACCACCTTCATATTGTTGTAACTTCTCAAATTTTTTTTTGCCACCTGTCATATGACTGAAGCATCCACTATCAAGTATCCATGGTGCAGATTTATTTTTTGCTTAAAATGTTGTTTGTACAATCAGGGATTCCTTTTCTTCCTTAGATCTCTTTTTTCCTTTCCACTCTGGTTTGATTATAGTTTTGGGCTCTTGTTTTGACTTTTCTTTTTCAGTAGATTGTGCATGTTTTTCGAGAAATTTTCTATTTTGTCTCATTCCATTTTGTTGAAATTTTCTTCCCTGAAATTGATTTGATGCAAATGTACTTCGACAATTTTTTGCAATGTTCCCAAAATTATGAAAGTTATAACATTCTACTGCATAATCCATCAAAGGTTAAAAAACATTTCTATTGGTAAAATTCCTTGGTCCTACATTATACTTGCAATCTGAAATCTTATTTCCATAACCATTGCATTTAAAAGAGTAACCAGAAAATAGATGATTGAACTTGGATGATGGTCTTTGTCATGTTGTCGTAGGAGCCATAAATCTTCTTCTTATTTGATGTGTGACATTGGTGAATCCATCATTGTCAATTCTCCTTTTGTACCTTGCATTATTTCTTTCGTTTGCATGAGTCAATTTTTCTTGATCAACCTATTTCTTATCTTCATTCTTTATGGATTCTTCATTTATGGCCTTTGATCCATTTTATGATTCTCCTTTGTCAAAGCCTAAACCAAATTTGATTCCTGTAGTCTTTTGGTTATTTATGATCTTATCTAGCTTCATAGAACTTTCTTCACGTTTGTGATAACAACTAATTTTACGATTCATCTCTTCTATCTGCATCCTTAAACCAACGAGTCTCTTCTTCTAGCTTGCTGCAATAATCTATTTTCATGGTTATTTGCACTTTGAGATCTTCGGATATTTTCTTGGATTATTCTATCTGTACTTTCAAACTGATTATGATTTCATTTGCATCCTCAAGCTTTCTTGAAATTTTCTTATTCTTTTTTCTTTCTATCTTCAATTCATCCAGAGTTGCAATTAGTTCCTCTTCCAAATTTACTTCTGCATCAATTTCTTCTTCATCACATTCCTATTATTTTTTTGTTTTTTCTTCTTTGAGTGCCATGAAAAGAGCTTCACCTGTTTCCTTTTCAAAATCCTCATCGGAGCTATCTTCTGATGAACTGACATTCTTGGAGTTGAAACTTTTCTTCTTGAAGTTGCCTTTTCCGAAATTTGTTTTTTTCTTCCAGTCACTTCTTTCTTGGTGCGATCCTTCATCACTTTTGTTCTTCTCATTAAGTGGACATTTAGCTGCAAAATGCCCAATGCCTCCACAATTGAAACATTTAAATGGTAACTTTCCTCTGTATTTTTCTTTTCCCCTTTTTAGTTTTCGAACAAAGTTTACTTTCATTTCATCTAATGTATCTTCTTCCTCGGATTCTTGTTTTGCTTTCATATTTTTATGGGCTTTAAAAGCAAATTATCTGTCTGTGGGTTTAGATTTTCCTATTCTCATCTCATATGTAGTCAAAGAACCATGCATCTCATCCATACTAAAAGAATTTAGATCTTTAGCTTCTTCTATAGCTAAAACTTTAGAATCAAATATTTGGAGAAGAGATCTTAATACCTTTTTCATGATGACAGAATCTTTGATTTCCTCGAGTCCTCTAATAGCATTAATGACTTCATTAACTCAGCATATATGCCTCTATGTTCTCATTGTCATTCATATTTAATACTTCGAACTGAGCTTGATGTGTTTGTAACTTGGCCTCCTTGATCTTAACGTCTCCTTCATGAATACTCCTTAGTTTGTCCTATATTTATTTTGCCATTTTACAACTCATAATCTTTACCAGTTCACTGTCCACTAATTCGCACATGTTAGTATTCTTTGCTTTTGAGTCATTCTCAAATAGGTTCTTATCGGTGGCATCAGTTGGAGAAGTTATGGGTATTGTGTATCCACTATCTACTGAATCCCAAATGTTGTATCTCAAAGCACAAAGATATTTCTACATTCTGATTTTCCAAAATGTGTAATTAATTTCGTCAAACAATGGTGCTTTTTTTGATGAGAAGCCTTCACCACCTGCCATTATGTCACTTCCAATATCACCCTATACAGTTAATATTGTTTAGGAACCTCACTCTGATACCAATTGTTAGTCTCACAATGACACTAAGAGGGGGGTGAATCAATGTAGCTCTTTTAAAACTTAAATCTTTAACTTTTAAAGCCGAAACAATGAAAACTTGAAACCAAATAAAGCAAGTATAACAAGAGAACATCACACAACACAAGATGTACCGAGGTTCACCGATTTTGCTACATATTCAAAATGACTATTTGGAATCCCATCCAAATTTAGCCTTTGCAAAGCACGAACTTTACAATTAATTTACCAGCACCCACTAGAAGGAGCACCAACCCCTGATTTATCTACACCAATAGAAAGGAGCACCAACCCCTGATTTATCTACACCAAAAAAAGGAGCACCAACCCCTGATTTATCTACACCAACAGAAAGGAGCACCAACCCCTCTACCAAGCACCCACTTGATTTTGATATTGATAATAAAATGACATATATGAATCTTCTCTTCTCACATAAAAAAATTGACCATTATCTTAGCTCGTTCTATCAATTACTAAACTCTTTCTGGGTATTGTGCATAAATCTATCTATGACATCCTCTCAAAATTTTATCCAAAACTAATATCGTATGCAAAAGTTATTCCCAAAACACTAAAGTGACATTTTTCACTTTTTTTCCAAAAACACGGATTTTCACTCTTTATTTTTCTCCACACCCTCTTATCTCCGCATAAAATAAAATCACACTCTTCAATAAAATACTTATAACTTAAATGCACACACTTGCATTCCTTTTCCCTTTTCACTTTCTCCAAAGATCTTTATTTAATGAAACTGCTTAAAATAATATAACTCCCTTTTTTTATATTGAGAAGACATTTCGTCAAACACGTCACATGCAAAGAATTGACACCTTACTCGTTCTCATACTTCGGAGCCATGTGATAACTCAAACCAAAAACAAAATATGATCTATTTGATGCCTTGAAGGTGTAACAACACTAAAATTGAAACTCTGGTGACTCTTCAAGGTCGAAACTGCCAACTAAAGGGTTTTGCCCAAGTGGCACAAATTGACATAAAAGAGACCTGTAATGTTTTTGCAAAAATCATAAATCTCACCTTGTAACTTGGTTTTCTCTTAAATTTGAAAAGTAGAATCTTTGCAACACTGACTATGTCCAAACCAAAACTCACTGTCTAACTCATTATGGTTCGCCTGTATCACTTCCACAAAAACTGCTACTAACACACTTTTTTAAAAAAGAACGTTTTTGTGACAGTCTTACAACGCTTGTAAAATTGGTCTTGTTTCTCCATTTTCATTGAAATTTGGAATACATGTTATTGAATATAATGAATACCTCCATTTCAAATTTTGTTGCATAAATCCTTATGGTTTGTTCGCAGTGCTTCTGACAAAACCTCACTTTTTCAGCCTGTACAACCACTTGCCAAATCATCCGCCAAGATACCGAAAACACCACCGATCACTCCAAACATTGTGCTGACATCTCCAATGTTGTTCTGGACTATTTCCTAATATGCTGGAATGTTCCAAACTGATCCATCCTGTCCAACTATGCCCATGGCGACTTTTGCAACTTTTTGACTATTTTGCTGCTTTGACAACTTTCTGACGATTTTTTCAACTTTTGCAAATTTACACAAACAACCTGTAACAACTTCACCCAATCATCAAAAACATCCTCATAAGAATTTAACATCACTATACATACTCTTAATAACCTCTGAAATCTTGTCCACGATCTATCTGACTGTGTTGACAACAATGAAAATACTGTCGTTGCACCTTGCTCAACACTAAGAGGTATACCACTATATGAATATATACATGTATAGATAAAAGGTTTGGTTGATAAAATATTATTTTTGTGTTTGAAGCCTAACACTTTGAAGCCTCCTATTTTTTTTTTGATTTCAAGGATGAATCTTCCATATTTATTTCTACCTTTCTGAATGATCTTAGCTTAAAAAATCCTCCTCTATCCTAAAAATTTACCAAGAAATTATTGGTATAGGATCTACTTATATGATTAAATATTTAATAGGGAAGATGCACTTTATGATACAACAAGATTGCATGCCAATTTATAAATTTAAACCTACCATTTTTTCTCACCTAAGCCTAGTGTCCTTTGTAGGAAAAGGTCATGATATCTCTTTTTACAAAGGAGGGATGCAAAAATAAACATCCATAGATGGTGCCATGGTGGTTATGGGAGGAAGTATTAAGGCATTTGGGTCCTCACATTTTGTTTTTAAATTGCATCCTCGATTGCCTTAGATAAAATATAGGCTTCAACCTACTTGGTAATTGCATAAAAATATCTTTTGGTCATTGGATTTTTGACAAAAATCCATGGATGGTGTGGCAATTTGACTGCTAATTAGATGGAGCATGACATTGGTTCAATTTTCATCACTTCCATTTATTTTTCAAAGTCAATATTTTGCTTTTATACAAGAAGCACCAACTTAACATCACCTTAAGCTTCATAGATAGATCAATCAAGGGATCCACTTCCATGAGGGTAAGTCATGTTTTCAACCCCTACACCTCCACTTTTTGCAATTATTTGATGAATATTTTGGGTATTAAAAATATGTAACATCCCCATATCTTCTTATCAAAAACTATCTAAATTTGGATACTACAGAAGTCTTAGCACAAAGGAGACTTAGGTTTTATTCTTGTTAAGTGCTTTCAACCCCTTATTGATGACAAGGTGGAATTTTAGCTGACCCATTGGATTACATGGAATATTTAGCACCAAAAATATATATATATATATATATATATATATATATATATATATATATATATATATATATATATATATATATATATATATATATATATATATAATCACTCAACCAATTAAAATAATGTGTGTCAATGACTAGGAGAATCAAAGGAGCTAAGATGGCAAAATATGATTGGATCACTCCAAATAATTAGAACTTGACAAGTGGCAAGTTAATATTTATGCTTCTAACATTAAGGTTAGAGCCTTTGAATTTTTATTTTTTGGGTTCCATTAGGGAAAATCTTCTAGAGGCTATAAATTTTACATATAGAAGCATTTTGAGCCTGTTTTCAAATCACATGATACTTCAAGCTCTATGTACTTGCAGTATTAGTTAATGGAACTACTATAGTGTTAGGGTTTGGATTGTGTAATATGGACCACAAAGTCCTAGTTACCCATATTAATGAATAAAATTATAATTTCCTTTCAATTCAAATTATTTGCCTACTATGAAGTAAGAACCTATGACACACTTTTCAAGAGGAGAAAGTAGCAATTCTTAATGATGAAGCATGAAAGTAGAAACTATTAATGATGAAGAATGGTACCAAATAGAAAATGTGGCTCTACATTTTTTTTCCAATTGAACCAAATTTGATATTCCATATCAAATAAGAGAGTGACCCTAACAAGGCATGGTAAAAAATACATGAACTTTTTATAAAGGTTAATACTTGGTTTGAAATCCAAGTGAACGAGTTCTACCCTTAAGATATCAACCAATATTGGGAGACCCATAATAGCTTCTAGATCAACCTTTAAAGCATATCAGTTCACATGGTACTAGCTAAACTAACAAATGGGGGTTGTAGACTAATGAAATAGATGCATAGGGTTAGAAGCTAGAATTTAAAATGGCCAAGATTTAGAAACATCAAGAGATATAAGTAATGAGAGTCTCACACTCTAAACTCAATCAAAACTCCCAAAAAACCAGCTACTCCTAATATTTATAGAAAGTTAATAAAAATAGCCCATACATAATTAAATATACTTGAGATTAAATAAAAAATAATCTAGGAAGACATCCAGTTAGCAAAATATTCTTTAGCATAATACACCATTCACTTAACATTAAAAAAAATGTCTAATCATAAACATAACATACATACATGTTCTAAAATAATTTTAGAGAGAGTCCAAACAATAATTCAATTTTTATTCAAATATACATAGTACAATTGCCATACAACTTATGCAATTGTAAAATATAAAGAGTTTACCCTTGAAATGGGTTACACTCAAGTATATATAGATTTACATTGTGTTATATTAGCTTAGCATGATTACCTTCAAAACTAATTGTAAGCCTGTCAGATCAATACAATATGTGCATATTCCTTTCCACCTCATTCTAGGATAATTTTTATGGTATTGTTTTGCCAATGTGGTTTTATGTAATTCCTCCTAGAAATATGGTATCCCATATATCCCGATCTAGTTCATGATATCTTTTGACAAAGTTGCTTTTTACAACTATGCTTGATGATCAGTCTAGTTGCATGAGGACAGGTGTTGAATGGGGAAGCATCTGATGGTTGAGATTCTATAATATTAATTACACTTGATGGTGTAGGTATGGGATCCTTGACACTCTAATAGGTTCTCTTTCTTACCTAAAATTAGTTCTAGCCTATCAAATTTATTAAAAGTAAGGTCCTCATCTTAGAACTTAACTATATTCGTGATTTAGCTCGTTGAATATTGTAATTTTTACACTTCATCAAATGACATAAATAATTTAAAAGTATGGCCCTAGGTTCTACACTTGGGTGCTTTTGAAATATGTTTTGCTATATTCTAGATATTAACCTACTTCAAAATTTAGCACCTTCATATGTTGAACCTCATGCCTTATAATTTTTTTATATCTGGGTTGTCTCTACCAAGTTTTTTATGCATTTTTTTAGAACATCAATGCTTTAAATATTTGGCCTTTGTGTCAATAATTAGCCAATATTTGGGTTCAATTTGTCAGATGTTAGATATTTTATACTCCTCTTGATGATGTGAACATCTTGAAATTTTAAGCTGCTCCTAAGAGTTAACCAAAATCTAAATCTAGTGTTGTAGAAAAATGTGGGGCCCTTATGCCTTATCTTATTTTTAAATTTAGCTTTACCAAGTGCCAAATATTCTTTAAACCTATTGATAATCTTAACTTCTTAAAACTATGACCACATTCTACATAGCCAAATTTCCATTCCAGCATTACAAATTTTTATCACATTCTCATGAATTGACCATTTTTAAACCCAATGGTCATTTAATGTGCTCAATTGTTTATTTGGAACTCTAGCCTATTATCCTGGAAAAAATATCTCTCAAATAGATGGTATACATGGGTGGATTAATTTCTTACCCATAATACTAGTAAGTCACTTGGAATTAGAACTTTATAGTCCTAAGATAATTTTTATAACTTTGAGGACTCTATTGGAAGATTCAAGGCTTTAGCCCTTTGGTTGCAAGATATTGCTGCTAGAATTGTTCGATAGGAACAAACTGGGTTTGATAAAGGTAGATTCATTCTATATATTTCAGTTTGGGAAGCTATGGATTGGGCAGAGGAGTCAAAACAATAGGATTTGTTCTTAAAAATTGATTTTGATAAAGCTTATGATAGAATGGATTGGACTTTTATTTTTAATATGTTGCAATGGATTGAATTTAATAGGACAACAGTTCATAAAATACAAATACTTTTCTCCTCAACCTCAGCTAGAGTTGTGGTTAATGGTAAAGTGTCAAAATATATTCAGTTGTTTAGATCTATCAGACAAGGCTGTCCATTGGCTCCTCTTTTTTTTTTCTTTTTGCCAATGCTTTGGGTTATATTCTGGAACAAAGGAGGCTGGTTGGTCAAATTAGAGGAATTTATATTCCTAGTGGTCATCTTATGAACAGAAACTTTATAAATGATTCATTATTTACTATTTAGATAGATAAGGACTCAATTATTGGCCTACAAAATTGTCTTAGTCAGTTTTATCTTGCTTCTGGTGTTGTGGTTAGTGAGACTAAATCTAACTACTGGTTGGTAGGAGCTAAGTCCTTGCTCGATTAAATTCATACAGGTTGGTAGAAATTTAGGGATGGAGATATTGTTAGATATTTGGGAATCCCATTTGGCATAAGGGTTTCCCTTAAATCTATGTGGGATTGGTGTATGAGTAGATTTGAGAAAAAAATTCAAATTTGGAAAAGTAAGATGATCTCCTTTGCAAGGAAACTTACTGTGGTAAGTAAGATTCTTCAGACGTGCCACATGTACTATTCCTCTTGTTGGATTCCAAATCCTACTCAATATAGAAGACTAGAGACCTGCATCAGGAATTTTTTATGGGCAAATATGGATGGTTCCAGGCGGGTTCCTCTAGTTGCATGGAAGTATTGTATTGTTCCTAAGAAGGAGGGTGGCCTTGGGTTGCTCAAAATCTAGGTTCAAGGTGATGTTCTTGCTTCTAAGTGGGTCATTAGGTGTTTGGAGGGTGATTTTTTCTGGTAAAGGTTGTTGCGTTATCGAATCAAGAACTATGTGAATATTGACGGAGTCAAGGGAAATTTTAGTTTTGAAGATATTGTTGGTCACCCTGAGAAATTTAAAATTAGAGGCTTCATCCTAATTAAAATAATATGGGAGTCTTGGAAAGACGTAGTCAGCTTTGTTAAATGGGAATTTTTGGATGATAGACGGGGTTGGACTCTTTGCTCCAAAGCAATTTACCTTTGGAAAAAAAATGGGACGTATGCAGCAAATATGCCTACCTTGCAGTGCAAGAGACTTGGTAAGAAGGGAATTTTCAAGTGGGTGGATATTTGGGATGGAAATACTAGTATTTGGACTCCGTAGTAATAGTTGGTTGTTAAATTTAAACTAAAGTCCTCTGATAGGTATGTAGTGCAGCAAATGCAAAGTCTTCTTTCGATGGAGCAACTGCACAAGATTTCCAATGGTCTTGTAGGTCCTATTTGGAAGGATTGGAGGTGGAAATATGGAAAACCAATTTGGTGTTTTAAAGCCTCTAATATTTATCAGTTGATGGTTCCTAGAATCCTGTTTGGTGACATTCTAAACATCATATGGGGTTTGAGTTGTTCTTGCAAAAAATGGAAGAAGCGTCTTGCTAGGGTGTGGATGTTCTGGGTTTCTATGTAGTTGAAGGTGTTTTCCTAGTTAGTTATTATGCAGGGTCTTCATAGTAAGGCTCGTCTAGCCAAATGGATGCTTACATTGGATGCTTGTTCCATTTGTGGAAAAAGTGAAACAATTAAGCATATTTTTTGGGAATGTCCGAGAACGAGAAAGGTATGGATAAAGACAGTCTGGTTGTATGACAATGTTGTTTAGGGGCAGCTAAGGTGGAAGGCAGTGTTGTTTGTAGACTCCATTGACTGTGCAAGCCATAGAAGGATATTTTGGAATATTATTAGACTCTCTATCTTGTTCATTGGAAAGACATGTAGTCTAATTTTTAAAAATGAGGAGGTGTCGGTTGCTATTACTGTTAGCAAAGTTGTTGAGCTTGTTTCTAATCAACATAAGGTGTTTAGGTCTGATATTATTCAAGATTGTATTAGAATTGATAAAAGTGTTAGATCTGATTGGTTGCTACTCTTTCACAAACTATTATAGTGTTGTTATGATGATGTATTCTCTATTATTCATTAATATGAAGTAATTTTTCAATAATTAAAAAAAAAATATTCAAGGTTTTAAGGGTAGATATTACATCTTCAAGAGGTAAAAAGAAATATGATGCAAAACTTGTTAATATTGTACTTGCTAATATATCCCTATCCTTTTATATGTTGAACCTAGTATTTCCTATGATTCCTATGTTCTTGGAAACCTAAAATACTCTTACTCATGATCAATTTTTTTCTCTTCAAGTTTACTTTCAATTTGTAGTGTGGAATTATGATGGCAATACTCCTTAAATACACACCCATGTAAAGGAAATATAATATAAGGTGGATAAAACATAGGACCTATGGGAAAGGATAATTATTCAAATAAATCAAATACCACTTTCAAATATTGTAAAAGAGATGGATATCCGATGGAGAATTGCTTGTTGAAGTTGCATAAGATTGAAGTTGAGTTCTAGTTGGCCTCTATAGTTGAGGTATATCCATCCTAGGATATATTTCAAATGATGAGAGATATTTGAATGGATTTACCTCAATTATAGAGGCCCACTAGAGCATCCATTATGGAGGAAGATATTATTATAACTAATGTCTTATATCCTTGGTCCTTTAATTCAAATTATGCACATAGTTTGAATTGTAATTTGATTCATAGTTAAGAGATGACATTGTGTGATGTATTGGATAGGCCTTAGGGCATTTCCTTATGCAATAAATTTATTATTTTGTAATATTATATTATGTAATCCCAATGGTACATGGTTAACCTTGTTAAGGTTAGAGCTCATTCAATATTTGTAATTAACCTAAATCACTCTTGTTATGTTGGCTTAGGTTAAAATTCTATGATTTAACTAGGGTTTTGATATTGCCAAAATACTCCCCTCACACTCCTCATTTATCATCGGAGTGTTGTACAATATTATATACACATATTTATTATTTATGGTTCTTATGGGTGTCCACTAAATTCTTAATTCATCCTTTTATTTAGTTATATGTATAATAATTGAGTGATGGTTTGTTTCATTTTTTTTTAGAAAATACTATGAATTGCAACAATTCAAAGGGACCATTTTTTTTTACCTAAAAACCTTTAATTTTTCATCCATTTTTTCCTTTAAGAAAGCTCTTCCTAATTCCTCTACATGAATAATAAAAAAATAAGGAGATAGTGGATCATATTGGTAGATTCCACAACATGATGAATTAAAGAAAATAGTAGGAGCAACATTGACCAAAATAGAATATTACAAAGTGTTATAAAAACATTCAATCCATTCACACCAACAATGATCAAAACCATTTTTTTTAGAATATCATGTAGACAATTTTAGGAAATTTGTCCATATCTAATTTAATAAGCATACCTGATTTTTTCTTGAAATAAAGAGAATATATGGCCTCCTATGTAATGATTACACTATATATATATATATTACCTTTAAACATGGTTTCCATTAATTTTTTGAATTATCTTATAAATCATATTACAAAGGCTTATTGGATGAAATTATCTAGATATTTTATCTTACCTTTCTTAAAATGAAATGCAATAAAGGTGACATAAATTTAACTTATTGTATTATTCCTTTTCTAGGACTCTTCAACTACAACCTACATATCACTCTAATAAATCCCAAAAAAATTGAATTAAAATTACAAGAAAGCCATTTGGTCTTGTGTCTTCTTAGAATGGAATGAGAAAATTGTTTCATGTAGCTCTTATTGAAATATTTACTTAATCAAGTTTTCATTTTGTCCTCATATGATAATCAATGGAATATTTTTCCAGAGACTATCTTATGCCTCTTCATATTTACTAATATCTAACAAAATATTTTTGAAATAACTAATTGCTTCCTTCTTAATATCTTCTTCTTCCTTAGTATTACTTCCATCTAGAGTTAAAAAAAATTGATATGATGAAAAGAAGATTTTTTCTGTTGTAGCACATTATTTGTTTTATATTCACATTTCCTTCCTTGAGCCATTTTCCCCTAGAATTTTGGAACTAATGAGATTTCTCCTTTTTCAGTCCATCATGATAATCAAAATGTAATTGATTTTTAATTCACATTAAAATCCTAGTCTATTCTATTAATTTGTACTATCACTTATAAATTTTTGAGCTTGGATTCAATTTCTATTTTTTTTACAAATTTTACCAAAATATTTGGTATTCTAATTCCTCATTTGATCCTTTATATAATTTATCTTTTTAAAAATTTATACATATATGATCATTAAAAAGTTTCTTCATTTCACCGTAAGATAATCATATGGAATAAAATCAAGGTTTTGAAGCCACATAGATTGGAATTAAAATGGATTTGTATGACTATTATTGGATTAATCACAAGTCAAAATAATGGGTTTGTTATTTGATATTTCTCATAATAAAATATCTAAAAATATTATACTCTATTTGCAACCATCTATTAGATAACAAGAATCTACACACTATTTTTCCTATATGAGTTTGCCTAATTTGTCTATTATTCCATTATATTGAAAACCTGAAGGAATAACAATCCAAATTCTATTGGAATTGATAAATGAATAAAAATATTACATTAGTTGATGGCGAGGTCGAGATTCAAACAAACAAGTTCTCACAAATTTGTAGTAAATTTCATTAATACAGTTCTCTGTTACAATTTCCTCAGCCTATTTCTTCTCCCACAATCCCGAACTCACCATCCCTTCCCATTACAATTTTTTGGGTTTTTATCGAGGCCCCGTTCCTCTCGGCAATTAATGCCCCACCTAAAAAAAATTCAATTCGAATTTCCCCCCCTCCCTGGGTTTTTCAAAATTTTAGTCTTAAATGACAACCTGTCCGATCTACCATGGTACTAGCATTGATGGCCTTCCTGCACCGACCGCATTGTTCAGAATGTCCTCTGCACTGTTGTTTCCTCCATTAAGTCATCACCTGTAATGGTTGCATTGCCAGAATGAATAAAGAATGTGTGGTCGACACCTCCCTCGTCTTGTCTCCATACATGTAGCCGATCGCCTGCAAAGTTGGCCACGCCTTCGCCATGACGCAATAAATTTGATGCACATACCCTTTATAACCGATTTGAGACATGTGGCTATCCACATGCCAAAACCATCCTTGACTGGTCTTTGGCTCTTTCTTCTTTGGTCAATATTCCACCTGGTCGCGATACCGTGACAGGTCACGAAATCGTGACATGTCGCGATATCGCGACCCAAAAGCGCCTTCACAAGCCGTAGCTCTTTGGGGTCACGAAATCACGACATGCCACGATTTCGTGACCCCCCCCTCAGCCTTCACTTTACTGATGTCCCTGGTAATGTTCCCTTCATTTTGCTTGAGTCTTTGATGCTTCTTTATTAAGCCACATGGCGGCTTCTAACTGGCCGTGATATTGTGATAGGTCGCGATATCGCGACAGGACTCCATATTCTTTGCCTTTCTTTATTGATCGTCACGATATCGCGACGTCATGATATCGCGACATCTGAAGCTCCTCCCCTCTGCCTTTCATTATCGTCGCGATATCGCGACTTCGCGATATCACAAAAAAACTTGTCAAAGTTGTGCCGCAGCGTTTGGGGTCGCAATTTCGTGACCCCTCCCCACCTTGCCTTACAAAACCTTCCAGGCTAAAACTTGCTTTACAAACCTTCCCCAATACTGAAAATAAATCAAAGGCATAGAACTTAGAAAAATTTTGGAAGATGCAAGATTGCTTTACTGTCTCTGGATGCTCTTGCATCAGACACCCAGGGTAAATTTGAAAGTGACCCTCACTTCTGCTTTGTTGGGGAAAGACTTAGGCGGTCAACCTCCGCTTTTGACAACCAAGTCGCATCTTCAACAGGCCTGCCCTTCCACTTTACCAAGTATTCAGAATACTGTCTATTTATGGTGCTTCTGCCCTCACGAGTGTCTAATATCTCCTCAATCTCATTAGTGGTTGGAGTGGATGCTGGAACTTGCCACAAGTCTGCACTTGGGACCTCTGTACTTTCCCCTTCATGATATTCCACTAAATCTGAAATATTAAAAATAGGTGAAATATCCAGCCAACTTGGCAATTCCACTTCATACGCATTTCCTGACTCCCGCTTTCCCAATGTTCTGCATGGCCCAACCTTTTTCATCTTCAATTTATTATAAGTCTTGGCAGGAAATCTCTCCTTCCTGAGATGCACCATGACCTCATCCCCTACCTTGAACTCCTTGAACCGTCGCTTCTGGTCTGCCCTTGTCTTATATTGCGTATTCATTTTTATAATTTGTCTCCTTACTTCCTCATGCAGACTTTTCATATGTTCTGCAAATTCTTTTGCCTCGGCACTACACTTTTCCCTCCTGTCCAACTTTCTCAGTTCAGACACATTCCTCGGGCTATTTCCATATACTATCTAGAATGGAGATTTATTGGTGCTTTTATTAACTGAACTATTATACGCAAATTCTGCCTGCGGTAAAACCAAATCCCATCCCTTGGGTTGATCCGCTATCAAGCACCTCAGTAAATTACCCAGGATTCTATTCACCACCTCCGTTTGTCCATCGGTATATGGGTGGTATGCTGAACTGAATTTCAGGTCTGTCTTCAGCTTCTTCCACAGAGTCCTCCAGAAATACCCAACAAACTTTGTATCTCTGTCAGGAACTATGCTTTTGGGTAGACCGTGAAGTCGTACCACTTCCTTGAAGAATAACCCTGCAATATGAAATGCATCACTCTTATTCTGGAAGGGAATAAAATGTGCCATTTTGGAGAATCGGTCAACCACCACAAATACAGAGTCATTTCCCCTCTGTGTTCTCGGCAACCCGAGGACAAAATCCATGCTTATATCCTCCCATGGCCTCTCGGGTATAGGTAATGGCTGGTACAGCCCTGTGTTTTGCCTTACACCCTTTGCCATTTGGCATATTCTGCAGCCTTGCACAAACTTCCGCACATCTTGCTAAAGTTGTGGCCAGTAGTAATTTTCCTCCACCAGGGCAATGGTCTTATCCCGACCAAAATGCCCAGCTATTCCTCCGCTGTGCTTTTCTTTGATTAAGTTTTCCCGCATGGAACTTCTGGGAATGCATAATTTACTTCCCTTGAACAGCATTCCATATTGGATTACGAAATCCAACCATTTTTTCCTGTCCACAGTAACAGGTATCGAGCAAGCCGTCCAGTATTCTACAAAATTCGGATCTTCAGGGTACAAACCCTTCAGTTCTTCAAGCCCCACTACTTCCACTGTCAGTTTAATTAGTAAAGTCTACCTTCTGCTCAAGGCATCTACAACTCTGTTTGACTTCCCACTTCTGTGCTTCAGCACAAAGGTATAACTTTGGAGGAACTCCACCCATTTCATGTGCCTTTGATTCAGTTTTGTCTGAATGTTAATGTATTGTAAAGCCCGATGGTCGATGAAACGAACAAACTCCTTTGGTAATAAATAGTGTCTCCACTTTTTCAGAGCCTGAACTATGGCATAAAATTATTGGTCATAAACTGAATACTTTTTTCGAGCATCATTTAACTTCTCACTGAAATAAGCAACTGGCTTGCCTCCTTGACTCAAGATGACCCCTATTGCATCGCCACCGGCATCACAGTCCACCTAAAATACCTTGTCAAAGTCTAGAAGTGCCAAAATAGGTTGTTCTGTGACCTTTCTATTTAATGTATCAAAGCTCCTTTTAGCCCCTAATGTCCACTTAAACTCTTTTTATCCCCCCTCATTGTTTCTGTGAGAGGTGCACAAATGTTGCTTGAAGTTCTTTATGAACTTCCTATAAAAGCTGGCCAGACCATGAAAGGATCTTACTTCCGTTGTGCTTCTTGGGGTAGGCCATTCGATGATGGCTCTCACCTTCTTTGGGTCCATTTTCAGGCCTTCTGCTGAGATTACAAATCCCAGGTATACTAACTCCTTAAAAAAATTATACTTTTTCAGATTTATTAATAACTACTCCTCCCGCAGCTTTTCAAAAACTCTCCTAATATGTATTGGGTGTTCCTCCAGGGTTCTGCTGAAAATTAATATGTCATCTAAATACACAATGACAAACTTTCCCAAAAATTCCTTCAGCACTTCATTCATCAGCCGCATGAAGGTACTTGGTGCATTGGACAGCCCAAATGGCATGACCAACCACTCATACAAGCCCTCTCTTGTCTTGAAGGCTGTCTTCCACTCATCTCCCTCCCGGATACGGATCTGATGATAGCCACTTTTTAAGTCAATATTTGTGAAGTATTCAGCTCCACTTAAACAGTCCATGATATCATCCATCCTTGGCAACGGGAATCTGTATTTAATAGTGATTTTGTTGATGGCCCGTGAATTTTTACACATCCTCCATTCTCCATCCTTCTTTAGCGCCAGCACTGCAGGTACTGTGCATGGGCTCAAACTTTCCCAAATAAATCCCTTCTCTAACAATTCCTAGACCTGTCTATTTAACTCCTCAGTTTCTACAGGTGTCATTTTGTGTGTAGCTTTATTTGGCAAGCTTGATCCCAATACCAAATCTATATGGTGGCTAATTTTCCTTACTGGAGGTAAACCCTCAGGCACATTGTTAGACACAATATCTGGAAATTCCTCCAGCAGATCCAAGACTTCTGCTGGGGTATCCTAGCATTCCTTCTCTCTTGCTCTAGGGATTATTGCATAACATAAATGTTCATGCTTCAATCCTTCCAGGAACTTTCTCCCCTCAACTAAACAGATTATGGAATTGTTACATACATTTTCATCCACATCCTTCAAGGGCTTCAGTTTATGGCGTACACCATTATTTTTCAATGAGTAGGTTTTGGCACGGCCATCATGCACGACACTCCGATCAAACTGCCAGGGCCTCCCCAGCAACATATGGCAAGCATCCATAGGTAGAATGTCACACAGGACCTCATGACAATAATTTCCAATTTTAAAATTAACGGAGCACTGCTCATTGAACAAAGCTTTATGGTCCTTCTGCAACCATGCGACCCGATATGGATGCGGGTGCTTCTTCCTCTCTAACTATAGTTTTGCAACCATCTCTTCTGAAACTAGGTTGTCCATTCTACCATTATCAATAATTATATTGCACACCTTGCTCGCACATTTACATCTTGTGCGGAACAAAATTCTTCTCTGATCTGTGTCCCTCTCCTCATTCAATAAGACTCTTCTTACGATCATTGCTTCCCCTCTCTCTGCTTCTTCTGAATGTTCAGACTCAGCATCTTCCTCTGCCACAGTAGCTCTGGTTGGACCCTCAGGCCTCTTGTTCATCCTTTCTCGATGTTTTGGACACTCGAATGCACGATGTCCTTCTTCACCATAGTGGAAACATGTTCCACGGAATACTCCTCTTCCAAATCCTTGTCTAGATCCACCCCGTCCTCTTGGGTAGCTGTTCTGGTCTCGGGGCTGATAAACATCCTCCTCCCTTTGATCCTGGTTACCACTGGCTTCACCAGTATTCTTCGGGTCTTTATACTTTTCTCCACTGGTTCTCCCACCAGTTCTTCCACCATGGCCCCTTCCTTTTTGCTTGCCTTCAAACCGCCTATTTAGTTTTTCTTCTACCTTTAAGGCAAACTGGTAAGCATCCTCAATGGTGCTTACCCGAAATAGGCTCAGCTCTTCCTGTATCCCGAGTCTCAACCCATTGATATAACGGGCTACCTTTTCTTTGTTTGCCTCTAAATGCCCAGTTCTAATGGAAATCTTGTAAAAATCTTCGGTGTACTCTTGGACAGTTCTGTTCGTCTATCTCAGACTCTACATCTTTCTTAACAGATCCAACTTGTAATCTGCTGGGATGAACTATCTTTTCAGCTTCTCCACCATTCTATCCCATATTGTTATTCTCTCCTTTCCTCTTCTGTTCCTCTCCAACTGTATTCCCCTCCACCAAATGCTGGCATGACCCTTCAACTTGGTCTTAGCAAATTTGACCCGATTAGGGTCTTCAACCTCCTCGTACTCGAAATACTCCTCTAAATCATTTATCCAGTCAATTACTTCTTCTGGATTTATGTTACCCGAGTATGTGGAAACCTCCATTTTTGGTTGCTTTCCAATTTGAGAGATGGCCTTGTATAACCGGGCTTGTGTAGGATCCATAGCCTCTTCCTCCTCCTCAGATTGGTCTTCTTCTTCAACTTCGTCCTCACTTTCCTCATCCCTTTCGGGCTCGTGCCTTCTGTGTAACTCTGCTTGCAGGGCTTGAACTTGTCTCTGCAAGGCTCGAAAGTCTTCGATCGGCACCACATTTCCTATTCTGCCATGGTTTCTTCGTGGAGGCATTATATATATATATTTATAGAATTCTTCCATAGATCCTGGTGTAACTACCTCTCTCCGGTGATCTATTACACGCTCAGAAGCTCCCGCTCTGATACCACTTGATGATGAGGTCGAGATTCAAACAAACAAGTTCTCACAAATTTGCAGTAAATTTCATTAATACAGTTCTCTGTTACAATTTCCTCAGCCTATTTCTTCTCCCACAATCCCGAACTCACCATCCCTTCCCATTCCAATTTTTTGGGTTTTTATCGAGGCCCCGTTCCTCTCGGAAATTAATGCCCCGCCTAAAAAAATTTCAATTCGAATTTCCCCCCCTCCCTGGGTTTTTTGAAATTTTAGTCTTAAATGACAACCTACCCGATCTACCATGGTACTAGCATTGATGGCCTTCCTACACCGGCCAAATTGTTCATAACGTCCTCTGCACTATTGTTTCCCCCATTAAGTCATCACCTGTAATGGTTGCGTTGCCAGAATGAATAAAAAATGCATGGTCGACACCTCTCTCGTCTTGTCTCCATACACGTAGCCGACCGCCTGCAAATCTGGCCATGCCTTCGCCATGATGCAATATATTTGATGCACGTACCCTTCCTAACCGCTTTGAGACACGTGGCTGTCCACGTGCCAAAACCATCCTTGACTGGTCTTCGGCTCATTCTTCTTTGGTCAATATTTCACCCGGTCGCGATACTGCGATATGTAGCGAAATCGCGACATGTCGTGATATCGCAACCCAAAAGCGCCTTCACAAGCCATAGCTCTTTGGGGTCATAAAATCACGACATGTCATGATTTCGTGACCCCCCCCTCAGCCTTCACTTCACTGATGTCCCTGGTAATTTTCCCTTCGTTTTGCTTGATTCTTTGATGCTTCTTTATTAAGCCACGTGGTGGCTTCTAACTGGCCGCGATATCGAGACAGGTCGCGATATCGCGACAGTCGCGATATCACGACCTGTCACGATATCGCGGCAGGACTCCATCTTCTCCGTCTTTCTTTATTGACCATCGCGATATCGTGACGTCGCGATATCGCGACGTTTGAAGCTCCTCCCCTCTGCCTTTCATTATCGTCGCGATATCGCGACATCACGATATCGCGACAAAACTTGTCAAAGTTGCGTTGCAGCGTTGGGGATTGCTTTACTATCTCCGGATGCTCCTGCATCATTAGTTTAGACCATCCCAGGGTAACCTTATTTTCCAAAGAAGAAATAATTGTATTAAAATCACCCTCAAGAATCCATAGATCATGGTTATGAATCATCATTGTTTTTAACAAAAATATGCTAAGGTTATTCCAACATATTTTATGAGGAGTAACTATAGTTGGAGCATATACATCTATAACCCCAACTTTGATATGTTTATATTTGCTACAAAAAACTCCTATAGGGAAATATTCCTTACAACCCCGCTTCACTCAAAGAAAACTTAATTAGAAGTAGGTTAAACTTAAGAAGGTAGAAAAGAGGAGCCTTCCACATTTAGTCAGAAGGATGAGACATCAGAAGGAAGACAAGTCTAATCTGTATTAACCATTAGATCTTTCATTTATTGTTGACACTCATCTTCCACCTCAAACTAGCCATATTGAGGGTATTAAGGTTTGTAGGTCATTGATTTTCCATCAAATGATTCATGTAGTCCTCTCAATATAGGAGAGTGCATAAAATAAGAAAGGGTCCTGACAAGATCCCAAGTTAGATACATGGAGACTATTTGGGAGCCCAAGGATAATGGTTCCAATGACTAGACAAAGGAATCCCACCAATAGCCAAAGGAACCCCACCTTATTCATGAACACATGAAAACCATACACACAAAGAAGAAGGTGGACAAAGAAATACTTAAGAGAACACCCACCATTGGACATAAAGGTTTACTTTACAAAGCTAGCCTATTAGATACAACTACTTAAAAGTTATGGTATATTCCCATCATATGCTTAAGCCTACCCTACCAATCTAAGCTCGTTAGGAAGGCTATACCAACTATGTCAACTAGAAGGGTATTTCAAGAGAAATACAATGAATATTTAATGGCACAACCATCCCCAACATTGTAGCAATGAAATAAGTTGGCAATGATTTATAATAAAAAGACCCGAAAGCTTCCAACATTGATTTTATCAGATATAAAGACCCGAAAGTATTTGAATCTAGTTGTAGAAGGATATTTTCTATAGAGAAGAGGATAACTTGTAGACCTTATATGCAAAATTTTAGAGGGAAAGTACTATCCTATCATCTTTTAAATTAGCCCAAATTTGTATTATAGAGGTATCAAGAGTCATCTACTTGTGCCTAGTATCTATCCTTGTGGGCTCTTCCTTTCACCCCCCTTCTTCTTGATTGTAATAATTGGAGCTCAAGACTTCATCCACTAATAAAGGATCATAAATCCTATGGTATGCATTCCTTGTAATTACTTCTGGCATGTTAATAGAAGCCATGACTATTGTCACTTTTTCCTCTTTTATTGATATGTTTTTAGTTCATGGTTATGTGAGGTTTAGTTGTGTTCATTCTAGATATTAGACAACATATCATGTGTTAATTTATGACTGATTTTTTTAGTCAAAAGAGGAATATTTATTCTCAATGCATCACCCTCATAGCATAAATTATGATTTTATATAATTTATTACTTTAATTACAATTCATTTCCTTTCAAAACCCTTTGGTCTTAGCTTGTGAAATCCTCTATGCATCAAGGATTAAAATTTGATGAGGAGTTAGACTTAATTAAAAATCCTATAGGTTTACCGACAAGTGGTGCTTCCTACTATATTTCTCTATGTGATATGTGGGTACCCCTAACACATTGGATTTTTTTTCTTGGATGGGCAGGTGCATTAAGAGATGAAAAAATTATCTAACATGTCTAGTGGGATGAGCTTCTATGTTCAACCAATTAATTTGAAAGAAATATTTTAACTATGATCCTAGTGAATATCATACTCCATCTTATTGAAGTGAAGCATAAAAAAATCACTTAACAACTTCACTAAAGAGAGAAATACTTTGAAAAAGTCATTCGACAATATAAATATTGAGATTCTAGTGAGGGTCTTTACCTCATGAGCTTGTTGAAGTAATATGGCCCCACATAGTGACCCTAATATCAATAGAAGGGCATATAATTATATAATAAAAAGACCTATGACTAGATCCTTCACCCAAGTCAATCAACAAGAGTCAGTGCCACCACTAAATTAAAGATAAAGGAGGAACTAAAGGTATAGCATGGTGGCTACACTACATCATCCTCCCAAAAAACATCATATGAAATAATAAAGTTCCCTTGATAGCACTAATTCCAACTAATGTATGAGACTTTATTCTCACCTCAATGCTCAAGTCCTTACCTTATTTCTTAGGATAAGATGACACCTTGATATAGTATTTATACCACTTTGTGATATTCTGCACTATGCACTTAATTATAAAGAAATATATTGCTTGCCTATTGATGACTTATTTTAGAAGGAAATATCATGAATGGTACCTTAGAATCATGCTATAATTAGTAAAAATCCAAAACCAATTGGTATAACTCCTAATAAGTAGATTTGGGGAGAAGGTAGATGGAGCATCTCTCCTAGAGAAACTCATAACCATCAAGAGTACCTCCATAAATAATGGATGATTTCAATGTTTTATTCCATAATACTTGACAAATAATATTAGATGAGATCCTAACACCTCTAATTATGACATTTATTTCCTATTTAAAAACTTTCAATTTTGAAATCACTATGATGGTCAAGTCTAAATGTGGAAATTCACAATTGGAGGCCTATGATATAGCCATATAGGCTGAATTTTTTTTATCCAAATAGGAATTCTATAGCTTAGACCAAATCCACCATTGTTTCCTTCCATTGGGAACTCATATCCTCTCTCTCTTACCATGTAATTTTCAATTAGCCTAATTATCCTAACCATGAGCCCAAAGTAACCTTAAATTCCTATGTTTTCTACTAAGATTGATGAGCTATATAATATGAATAAAACCTTATCTAATTATATCATATCCCTAAAAATATAGTATAACATCCAAATGTTTCCCTACAAAATTTATCCAAAGCCTTCTTTCCAATAGGGAAATCCAAATTTCCAACTACCTCTATCTAGATATCATAAGACTTTGTTTTTTACCAGCAAAATCCCTAGTCACTCTTAGGCTTTAACACAATAGATAGTACCTATATTAGTCCCAATCCAAAAAATTCCTATGCTAGGGACTTGGTCACCACCTAAAAAACTATGTTGAATATCCCAATGGTTGGTACTATCCTAATGCTAACTACCTTTATTTTAACTATATTATGACCACTATATAGTACATCATTCTCCATCGAAAGCTCTAATTCTAAGTCTAAATTTTGCATCTTAGTATTTGACCATTCCATCAATTATTGATTCACTAGCTCTAGAGCAAACCTTTGTCACCTAGGATGAAGTGAAAGTGTATCTCATATTAGAAAATGCAGGCCCCTCATCCTTAGGAGACCATGAGTTTGATCATTATACATCTCTTAGTCAAATAGAATGACCATAAAAGAGTAGGGGGTATCTATTCTAACAAAAACTAGATCCTAAAGAAAAGAAGTGGATAATTGAAATACTACCTCAACACAAGTTGCACCAAAAAACTAGGCTTCATAGGTCTAACAATCACAAGAATAGCCCTAGAACCTCCACACCAACCTATTGCAAATATTCCAAGGCCACCTCTGATGATAGAAAAGTCTAGTATTTTAATGACATGAAATATCATTTTGAGAGCTCCTTCTTTTATAACCTTCAATATGGTAGACCAATTGAGTAATTTAATTTTATCCATGTCCATTTAGGATGTTGTATCCAATACCAAATAGATGAATAATTTAGAAGAAATCATAAAGAACAAAAATAGTTGAGTGGAAAAGGGACACCCATTGTGCTACAAATTTTAGCTCTAAAACTCAAAAGGCCCAAGTCTATGCCATTCTACCTAACCCTAATACATAAATATAAGTTGATACATGATTGCATGGTGGACTTTGTATTAAGCACATCAATCATACCAAAAATGGTAACAAAGGAGCTTGGATTATCTCTTGAGCATACTAAAAGTAGGGTGGTCTAGTTATATGGCATTCCAATGCTAGTATTTAGGCTAATTTAGGACCTTCCTTTGGCACTCCAACAATTTCCTAGCCTAAAATTTTTCCAATACATAGTGGTGATCCATATTTTGGATACATTTGGCATATATTTCAAGACATTTCATGTTGAGCAAGGTGCAGAAATAGTATTGTCATTGTTGTCAACACAGACAGATAGATCAATTGATGATGCAGTGGACAGGAGTTCAGAGGTCAGTCAAAACATGTACAGTGAATTTCCAAGAAGACAGAAGTGGCCCAAATTCAAAAAATCAAAGAAAAAGACAAGTAAGAAAACATCGCGATATCGCGACATGTTTTCTGTCACGATTTCGCGACATATCAGAGGAGAGAGAAAATGCTGGCAAAAATGTCGCGATATCGTGACATATCGGAGGAGAGAGAAAATGCTGGCAAAAATGTCATGATATCGCGACATATCGGAGGAGAGAGAAAGCGCAAAGAAAACTATCACGATTTCATGACATGTTGGAAGAGAGAGAAAGTGCAAGATAAACTGTCATGATTTCGTGACAAGTTGGAAGCAAAGAAGCCAAGTAGAAAAACTGTCGTGATTTTGCGACATGTTGAAAGCAAAGAAGGCAAGTAAGAAAACTATCATGATTTCATGACATGTTTGGAGAGAAGGCATAAGCAAAGAAAACTGTCATGATTTCGCGACATGTTTGGAGAAAAGGTGCAGGCAAAGAAAAGTGTCACGATTTTGTGACAATCTACAAGAGAGGCAGTACGAATGAAAAATGTGTCACGATTTCATGACATGTTTGAGAGAAAGAGCTTGCAAGGAAAAGTGTCACGATTTCATGACAATTTGCAAGAGGAAGCGCTAAGGAGAAAAAGTGTCGCGATATCGCGACATGTCGGGTTTTCATGACCCGAAGGGAAGAAAAAGCGCTAAGGAGAAAAGATGTCGTGATATCGCGACATGTCGCATTTTCATGACTAAGAGAGGAGAGAGAATGTTCGGAGATAGAAATGTCATGATATCGCGACAACAGCAGAGAGGAAGACTCCAAAGGATGAAGTGTCACGATTTCATGACAAAAGCAAAATGAAAGAGCTTGGAAGCAAAAGCGTCACGATTTCATGACAAATTCAAGGAGGAAGAGCTCAAAGGCGAAAGCGTCACGATTTCGTGACATGTTCCGTTTTCATGGGCAAGAGACAGAGAAGAGTTCAAGACAGCGAAAGTGTCACGATTTCGTGACATGTGTTTTCATGGGTGCAAGCCGAACAATGAAGCAAAGCAGTGAAAGTGTCACGATTTCGTGACATGTTCCATTTTTATGGGCGAAAGGTAGAGAAAGGCACAAGGCAATGAAAGTGTCACGATTTCGTGACATGTTCCATTTTTGTGGTCCAAAGCGAAGAGAAAGAGGAGAGAGAAAAAGATGTCGATTTTGTGACATGTTTCATTTTTATGGTCCAAAGCGAAGAGAAAGAGGAGAGAGAAAAGGATGTCACGATTTTATGACATGTTTCATTTTTGCGGTCCAAAGTGAAGAGAAAGAGGAGAGAAAAAGATGTCACGATTTTGTGACATGTCATGTTTTCGTTGGTGCATGCTGAGAAGAGTGCAAGGAAGTGAAAAGTGTCACGATTTTGTGACATGTCATGTTTTCGTTGGTGCATGCCTAGTAGAGTGTTCAAAGGCAAAAAGTGTCATGATTTTGTGACATGTGTTTTCATGCATGCAGGCCGAGAAGAAGACAAAAAGGTTGTCAGAGTGGCGATTATTCTGTCAGAGCTGTAAGAGAACAGAAAAGGTTGTCAGAGCTGAAATAAGTAGAGAAGGCTATCAGAGAGTTGTAAATGAGAAGATAATTTTGTCAGAATGGCGGATACACTGTCAGAGCACAGAAAAGGCTGTCAGAGCCGTAAAGTGGGTAGATAAGGTTGTTAAAGTCGTAAGTAAGCATTTAAGGCTATCAAAAGTGTAGTAAGCAAAGCCAAAAGAATGTTTTTGTGTATAATAAGTTAGGGTTAGGGTTGAGCTCTACACGTGGCATGAGTATTGTGTATTGCTAAATAAAAGGAAAAAGAAGCCGTGAAAAGAGAGTGTGTAGTGTGCTAAAAAAGATACAGAAGAGAGGGTTGTAAGAGAGAAGAGTAGAGCTGAAAGAGAAAAATACAACAGAGTTGTAAGTATATGCAGTTCTTGTAAAAGAGCAATAGACCAGTGAGGGTCTTGTAAAAGTGAAGGCATATTTATGTCAATCTAAGATTCAAAATAGAAATCCAAGTTGGTGCTTGGAATCAGGGGTTGGTGCTCCTTTCTGTTGGTGCAGATAAATTAGGGGTTGGTGCTCCTTCCAGTGGGTGCTGGAAAATTGTTTGTAAAGTTGGTGCTTTGCAAAGGCTAGATTTGGATGGGTGTCCAAGCAGTCTAATTTTTGAGGAGTAGCCAAAACTGGTGAACCTCGTTAAATTGTGTGTTGTGGAATGCTCTCTTGTTTAATTGTTGTATCTATTTTTAAGTTCTCCCTGCTTAAGTTTTAAAGTGTTGTAGATCTGAATTTAAATAGCTACACTGATTCACCCCCCCTCTCAGTGTCATTGTGAGAATATCAATTGGTATCAAAGCAAGGTTCCTGAACAAGCTCAATCAGCTAAGGTGATCTTGGAAGAAACACAATGGCCGGTGGTGAAGGATTTTCATCCAACAAAGCTCCTTTGTTCGATGGAACTAATTACTCTTTCTGGAGACTCAGGATGCGAGACTTATCTGTGTGCATTGGGATATGACATTTGGGAGTCAGTAGACAGTGGATACACAATACCCTCTACTCCTCCAACAGATGCTGCTGAGAAGAAAAAGTTTGAGAATAACTCTAAAGCAAAGAATGCTATAATGTGTGGGTTAGTAGACAGTGAACTGATAAGGATCATGAGCTATAAAATGGCAAAAGACATGTGGGACAAACTGCAGAGCATTCATGAAGGAGACGACAAGATCAAGGAAGCCAAGCTACAAACGCATCGAGCTCAGTTCGAAGCATTAAAAATGAATGACGATGAGAACATAGAGGCCTATATGTTGAGAGTCAATGGAATTATTAATGCGATTAGAGGACTCGACGAGGAAATGGAAGATGCAGTCATCGTGAAAAAGGTACTAAGAACTCTTCACAAAAGATTTGATTCTAAAGTTTCTGCTATAGAAGAAGCTAAAGATCTAAATACTTTTAGCATGGATGAAATGCATGGTTCTTTAACTGCATACGAAATGAGAATAGGACAAACTAAGCCCTCAGACAGAGAAGCTGCTTTTAAAGCACACAAAAATATAAAAGCTAAACAAGAATCTGAGGAAGAAGAATCTTCAGATGAAACAGAAGCAAACTTTGTTAGGAAACTAATAAAGGGAAAAGGAAAGTACAGAGGAAAGTTACCGTTTAAGTGCTTCAACTGTGGAGGCATCGGGCACTTTGCAGCTAATTGTCCAATGAATGAGAAAAACAAAAATGGTGAAGGGTCACACCAAGAAAGAAGTGACTGGAAGAAGAAACCACATTTTAGAAAAAGCAACTTCAAGAAGAAAAGTTTCATATCCAAGAATGTCAGCTCTTCTGAAGACTACTCTGGTGAGGATTCTGAAGAAGAAGCAGGTGAAGCTCTGTTCATGGCATTTGAAGAAAGAAAAACAGAGAAAAAATAGGAATGTAATGAAAAACCTGAGGATGAGGCTGAAGTGTATCTGGAAGGTGAGTTGGTTGCTGCACTTAAAGAGCTGAGCACAGAAAGGAAAAAGAATAAAAAGTTTTCAAGAAAGCTTGAGGATGCCAATGAAATAATAAACAACTTGAAAGTTCAGACAGATGAATTTAAGAAAGTGTCTGAAGTTCTCGAAGTACAATTAACCATAAAAATAGATGAGTGCAGCAAGCTAGAAGAAGACATTGTTAGGTTAAGGTTGCAGCTAGAGGAGATGAATCAAAAATTGAGTTGTTATCATAAGTTTGAAGAAAGTTCTGTAAAGCTGGATAAAATTATAAATAACCAAAGGCCTTCTGGCATCAAATTTGGTTTGGGCTTCGATGAAGGAGAATCATCAGAGGGATCAAAGGCCATAAATGTAGAACCCATAAAGAAAGAAGATAAGATCAGGGTTGATCAAGAAAAAACAAATCATGCCAAAGAAAGCAATAATGCCAGACTCAAGAGGAGTACTGACAAAGATGGATTCACAAAAGTCACACATCCAAGAAGGAGAAGATTCATGGCTCCTACTTCAAAATGGCAAAGACCTTCACCCAGGTTTAATCATTCTTTTTTGGTTATTGTTTTAAATGCAATGCTTATGGTCATAAGATTTTAGATTGCAGTTATAATGTAGCACAAAGGAATTTCACCAGTAGAAATGTCTTTTCACCATTGATGGATTATGCAGTAGAATGTTATAACTATCATAATTTTGGACACATTGCAAGAAACTGTAGAAGCACTTTTGCAGCAAATAAATATCAGGGTAGAAAATCTCAACCAAATGGATTGAAACAAAATAAAAATTTTCTTGAAAAACAGGCACAAGCTAATGAAAGGGGAAAGGCAAAACAAGTAGCCAAAAGTGCTATCAAACCAGAATGGAAAGAAAAGGAGAAACTCCAGAAAGAAAAGGAGAAACTCCAGGAAGAAAAGGAATCTTTGATTGTTCAGACTACTTTTAAAGCACAGAACAAATCTGCACCATGGATACTTGATAGTGGATGCTCCAATCACATGACAGGTGACAAGCAAAAATTTGAGAAGTTACAGAATTACGAAGGTGGTTCTATGAAATTTGGAAATAATGATGGAGCAAAGATAGTTGGCAAAGGATCAGTCAAGATCAGTGACGAAAAGATCAAATCAAAAGAAGTCTTGTTTGTGATTGGTCTGAAGCATAACTTGCTCAGCGTAAGTCAAATCTGTGACAGAGGTCATGAAGTAATTTTTAAGAAGCAGGGTTGTGAAGTGAGAAAAGCTAACAATGGGAAGTTGATTGCTACTGGATCAAGGACTTCTGGAAATCTGTATACTCTCTCAGAGACTTCAGAAGGAGCATGCTTGATTGGACAGGAAGATGAAAATTGGCTGTGGCACAAGAGGCTCGGTCATATCAGCTTTGACAATTTGGTAAAAATAAGCTCAAAAAGGGCAGTAAGAGATATACCCTCCATTGGCAAACCACTAAATAGTATTTGTGCTTCATGCCAAAATGGGAAGCAAACTAGAGCCACATTTAAATCAAAGGAGTACTTTACCAAGCAAACCTTTAGAACTAATACATATTGATTTATGTGGACCTATGAGAACACAAAGTATAAATGGTGACAAATACTTTATGTTGTGCATAGATGACTATTCCAGAATGACCTGGATATTCTTTTTGAAGCAAAAATCTGAAGCTTTTGAAATGTTCAAGACTTTCAAAAACCAAGTTGAGAATGAAACAGGAAAGAGGATCAAATGCTTAAGATCAGATAGAGGAGGAGAGTTCATCTCAGAGGAGTTTGCAGAATACTGTCAAAAATATGGGATCAAAAGACAGTTTTCAATAGCAAGGACACCTCAAAAGAATGGTGTTGTAGAAAGAAAGAACAGAACTGTGCAGGAAATGGCACGGACGATGTTGACTGAGAGCAAAATTGCAGACAGATTTTGGAAAGAGGCAGTCCATACTGCAGTTTATATCCAAAACAGGTGCATGTTGAGGTCGCATGAAAGCAAAACCCCTTATGAGCTATGGTTCGGCAAGAAGGCAACAACAAAATACTTCAAAGTCTTTGGCAGCAAGTGTTATATCAAAAGAACTAAAGATAATCTTGGTAAGTTTGAAGATAGAGCTGATGAAGGTATTTTTGTTGGCTATTCATCAAAAAGCAAAGCTTACAAATGCTACAACAAAAGGCTAAAGAAAATTGTAGACAGTGTCGATGTTAAATTTGATGAAGATAGGAAACGAGCAGTCAGCTGTGAAGAAAACTACCCTATTTATGAAGAAGTTATTGAAGGAGATGAAGAAAAGGAAACAGAAGAGAATCAAAAAATTGACACAGATGATTTAAGTATTGATTCAGAAGTAGAAGAAAACAAAAAGTTCAAAACAGGAAGCTGGCAGAAAAATCATCCCAGAGAGCAAATTATTGGGGACCCCACTGTTGGTGTTAAGACAAGAAGAAGAGTAGTAAGTAACTACTCCCTTTTATCCAGCATTGAGCCCAAAAATATTACTGAAGCAAGCACAGATGAAAGTTGGATGAAGGCAATAAACGAAGAACTAGATCAGATTGAGAAAAACAAAACCTGGGAGTTAGTACCAAGGCCTGCAAATAAAAACATAATCGATACTAAATGGATTTTTCGAAACAAATTGAATGAAGACGGACAGGTTGTAAGGAATAAAGCAAGATTGGTCTGTAAAGGCTATGCTCAAGTTGAAGGTATTGATTTTGAGGAAACTTTTGCACCAATGGCTAGACTCGAGGCAATCAAAATGTTTCTGGCTTTAGCAGTCCACAAGAATTTCAAAGTTTATCAGATGGACGTGAAATCAGCATTTTTGAATGGAAATCTTGAAGAAGAAGTTTATATTGAGCAGCCAGATGGTTTTCAACTCGGTGATAATCCCAAATTTGTTTGCAAGTTGAAGAAAGCCTTGTATGGCTTGAAACAGGCACCCAGAGCATGGTATGCAAGACTGGACAACTATCTCACTGAACAAGGGTTCAAGAAAGGTATGGTGGATAGTAACTTGTATGTCAAAACAGACAATGGCCATCTTATTGTCCTTGTTGTTTATGTAGATGATATAATTTTTGGCAGCAGCAATGATGAGTCATGTAGAGACTTAGCAAATAAAATGCAGAAAGAATTTGAAATGTCTATGATTGGTGAACTTTCATATTTCCTCGAACTGCAAGTTAACCAAAATGAAAAGGGCATTTTTATTTCTCAAGTTAAATATGTGAAAGAAATGCTGAAAAAGTTCACAATGGAGGATTGTAAACTTGTTAGCACTCCCATGACAACGAGGTTGCAAGTTGAGCAAGGATGAAAAATCTCCGGATGTAGATCAAACCATGTACAGATCTATGATTGGAAGCCTCTTGTATTTGACAACTACCAGACCAGATATCTTACAGGCAGTATGCATGGTAGCAAGATTTTAGGCTAGTCCCAAAGAGACTCATGTGACAGCTGTGAAGAGGATTTTTAGGTACCTCAAGGGTACTATGGAGTATGGGTTATGGTACCCAAAAGGTAAGGACTTCACTCTTTTTGCATATTCTGATGCAGATTGGGCAGGATGTATAGATGACAGAAAGAGTACCAATGGAGGTGCATTCTATCTTGGAGACAGGTTGGTAGCATGGCACAACAAGAAACAAGAATCAGTCTCTCTATCCACAGCAGAGGCAGAATACATTGCAGCAACAACATGTTGTACACAGATTTTATGGATGAGACAAACCCTGAAAGATCTTGGCATTAACTTCAAAGAGCCAATTTCAGTTAAATGTGATAATACCAGTGCTATTAACATCTCAAAGAATCCGGTTATGCATTCTCGCACCAAACATATTGCAATCCGGTATCACTTTTTGAAGGATAAAGTTGCAGAAGGTGAGGTTAAATTGGATTTTGTTCCAACTACAGAGCAAGTAGCGGATATCTTCACTAAACCGTTGCCCAAGGAAGTTTTTGAATACCTTCGCAGTAAGTTGGGAGTGGTCACACTACCCAAGAACTGACTAGCTATCGGGAACACATTCTCAGGGGGAGCATTTATATATTTGATTACCTGTTTGCTCATGTTTGTAATTTTTGCTAACTGTAACATTGTGTGCCTGAGAATGTTGTGCATGGACTCAGGGGGAGTCTGCAGCAGCCCTTTGGTATTATTGTCAAAGGGGGAGAAGAATTACTAGAAATTGCACATGTGTTGCCAACAATTCCAAAGGGGGAGATTGTTGAGCAAGGTGCAGAAACAGTATTGTCATTGTTGTCAACACAGACAGATAGATCAATTGATGATGTAGTGGACAGGAGTTCAGAGGTCAGTCAGAACATGTACAGTGAATTTCCAAGAAGACAGAAGTGGCCCAGATTCAAAAAATCAAAGAAAAAGACAAGTAAGAAAACTGTCGCGATATCGCGACATGTTTTCTGTCGCGATTTCACGACATATCGGAGGAGAGAGAAAATGCTGGCAAAAATGTCACGATATCGTGACATATCGGAGGAGAGAGAAAATGTTGGCAAAAATGTCATGATTTCGTGACATATCGGAGGAGAGAGAAAGTGCAAGGAAAACTATCACGATTTCGTGACATGTTGGACGAAAGAGAAAGCGCAAGGAAAACTATCATGATTTCGTGACATGTTGGAAGAGAGAGAAAGCACAAGATAAACTGTCATGATTTCATGACAAGTTGGAAGCAAAGAAGCCAAGTAGAAAAACTGTCACGATTTCGTGACATGTTGAAAGCAAAGAA
This sequence comes from Wollemia nobilis, assembly GCA_028583015.1. Classification (NCBI taxonomy): domain Eukaryota; kingdom Viridiplantae; phylum Streptophyta; class Pinopsida; order Araucariales; family Araucariaceae; genus Wollemia; species Wollemia nobilis. Next base: position 1,061,239 of record JAQPPZ010011065.1, on the reverse strand, counting down.
GGCAAGGAAGAAAACTGTCACGATTTCACGACATGTTTGGAGAGAAGGCACAGGCAAAGAAAACTATCGCGATTTCGTGACATGTTTGGAGAAAAGGCATAGGCAAAGAAAAGTGTCATGATTTCATGACAATCTATAAGAGAGGAAGTATGGATGAAAATGTGTCACGATTTTGTGACATGTTTGAGAGAAAGAGCTTGCAAGGAAAAGTGTCACGATTTCGCGACAATTTGCAAGAGGAAGCGCTAAGGAGAAAAAGTGTCGCGATATCACGACATGTCGGGTTTTCATGACCCGAAGGGAAGAAAAAGCGCTAAGGAGAAAAGATGTCGCGATATCGTGACATGTCGCATTTTTGTGACTAAGAGAGGAGAGAGAATGTTTGGAGATAGAAATGTCACGATATCATGACAACAGCAGAGAGGAAGACTCCAAAGGATGAAGTGTCATGATTTCGTGACAGAAGCAAAATGAAAGAGCTTGGAAGCAAAAGCATCGTGATTTCATGACAAATTCAAGGAGGAAGAGCTCAAAGGCGAAAGCATCATGATTTTGTGACATGTTTCATTTTCGCAGGTAAGAGACAGAGAAGAGTTCAAGACAATGAAAGTGTCACGATTTCATGACATGTGTTTTATGGGTGCAAGCCGAACAATGAAGCAAAGTAGTGAAAGTGTCACGATTTCATGACATGTTCCATTTTCATGGGCAAAAGGCAGAGAAAGGCACAAGGCAAAGAAAGTGTCATGATTTCGTGACATGTTCCATTTTCGTGGTCCAAAGCGAAGAGAAAGAGGAGAGAGAAAAAGATGTCACGATTTCGTGACATGTTCCATTTTTGTGGTCCAAAGTGAAGAGAAAGAGGAGAGAGAAAAATATGTCATGATTTTGCGACATGTCTGTCCAAAGCGAAGAGAAAGAGGAGAGAGAAAAATATGTCACAATTTCGTGACATGTCATGTTTTCACTGGTGCATGCCGAGAAGAGTGCAAGGAAGCAAAAGTGTCACGATTTCGTGACATGTCATGTTTTCGCTAGTGCAAGCCTAGTAGAGTGTTCGGAGGCAAAAAGTGTCACGATTTCGCGACATGTGTTTTCATGCATGCAGGCCGAGAAGAAGACAAAAAGGCAGTCAGAGCGGCGGTTCTTCTGTCAGAGCTGTAAGAGAACAGAAAAGGCTGTCAGAGCCAAAATAAGCAGAGAAGGCTGTCAGAGAGCCATAAATGAGAAGATAAATCTGTCAGAATGGCGGATACACTGTCAGAGCACAGAAAAGGCTATCAGAGCCGTAAAGTGGGCAGATAAGGCTATCAAAGCTGTAAGTAAGCATTTAAGGCTATCAAAAGCGCAGTAAGCAGAGCCAAAAGAATGTTTTCATGTGTACAGTAAGTTAGGGTTAGGGTTGAGCTCTACACGTGGCATGAGTATTGTGTATTGCCGAATAAAAAGAAAAAGAAGCCGTGAAAAGAGAGTGTGTAGTGTGCTGAAAAAGATACAGAAGAGAGGGCTGTAAGAGAGAAGAGAAGAGCTGAAAGAGAAAAATACAGCAGAGCTGTAAGTATATGCAGTTCTTGTAAAAGAGCAATAGACCAGTGAGGGTCTTGTAAAAGTGAAGGCATATTTATGTCAATCTAAGATTCAAAATAGAAATCCAAGTTGGTGCTTGGAATTAGGGGTTGGTGCTCCTTTCTATTGGTCGAGATAAATTAGGGGTTGGTGCTCCTTCCAGGTGGGTGCTAGAAAATTGTTTGTAAAGTTGGTGCTTTGCAAAGGCTGGATTTGGATGGGTGTCCAAGCAGTCTAATTTTTGAGGAGTAGCCAAAACTGGTGAACCTCGTTAAATTGTGTGTTGTGGAATGCTCTCTTGTTTAATTGTTGTATCTATTTTTAAGTTCTCCCTGCTTAAGTTTTAAAGTGTTGTAGATCTGAATTTAAATAGCTACACTGATTCACCCCCCCTCTCAGTGTCATTGTGAGAATATCATTTCATAGCTAGGATCAGAGTATACCTACCATTAGAATAGAACCACATGTTATTCTAAACTAGGTATGGAATCAAGTTCAGAATCCCATTCTAACCCCTCTATATGTACCACATAGAGTAATCTCCATTAAGAGAAATAGAGAGAGTAAAGCCTACATGGTAGAGGAATAGCTATTAGACTTTGATTACTTCATGGATGAGGTGCAATCATACATCCTCGACAATCATATAGAGTAGCGAACATCTAAGACATCTTGATAAATCCTATAGGCTAGTTGGCATGGGGTGAATCATCACTAGGTATTTATTATAAATATTGTATATGTTTTTGTAAAATAAAAAGGAAATATAAATTGGAAAATATTTTTGATGCAAAAGAGGGTCAAAGTCTTACAATATAGAACTTATAATGTTCCTAACCATCCATCCAATCAAAGGGGTATGACTAAATCAAGGACCTTAGATCAAGACTAAAAAATATTGCCCAATCAAAGATTTTCAATACCTATAAAATAGCCAAAATTAATGCTAGCACATAACTGAATCATATCTATCAAAATAGGGGATCTTGACTCATGCCTAGAGAAGTAATCCTAGATATCCTCTACAATGTGGTTCCTCATAGGACACAATGGATGAAACCTATAGAGCACATGCCAAAACAAGTAATAAAGGGGAGAAATGTATAGGCAGGTATGTGATCTAATGGGTAAGATTTATTACAAGAACCATTACAAAGTGGCACACTTTATCTCTATGCTTATCATGTATGTCCTTCAATTTCCATTGGCTAAATTTGAACTATGTAGTTTTAACACCTCCTTATTGAAACAATGGGTGTGGGTTTGGTATGTTGGGATGAGTGCTATATCTATTGGTTGTCAACAACCATACTATGCATTCATGGTTGATAATAATTTTGAACCTACAAAGGAGGAAGTTTTATAGATTGAGGTAAAAATAATCATTTCAAAAAATTAAAACAATCCTGAATTGAAGTGATAATGGAAAAATCTAAAGACCTCCCCCCAAATAGGTAATATTTCACATGCATGGAGAAATTAAATCTAATCCATGTTATATCACCCTAAAGGAATATCTATAAAAAGGAAAATAATTACCTCCAAAATTCTTCTTACAATTGTAATTTTCAAAATAAAGTTGAGGTGCTAAGAAATAAAGGTGAAATAAAGCCTAAGTTGACAAGACCCTAGTTGTGCAAGAGTGTCTATGAAGTGATGGAAAGAAGAAAAAATAGCACTAATATCCTCACATCCATAGTAGACACATGCCTAGTCCATAAGATCACTATTTGACCACCTATATATGAGAGACAACAATGTCATTCCCTTAATCCATGGTTCTCAAATTCTTGAGAGATGTAGTTGAAGGGGTGATACATCCTAAGTTATCTAGAAGGACTAAGAGATTAAATTATGATTCATTAGATCACTTCAAGAAAAAATCCTACAAATTTTATGCTTTTGAATATGGAGTAGCATATTAGCATAGTACATGACTACTTCAATATAATCATCCCATGCATCAAGTTATACAATCTTTATACTTAAGATATATGGGACCTTGATGGGAGTTCTAGAGTTATCATCAATACCCACCTAATTCAATTTTTTTTTATGTTAGAGATAGGAAAGACCATAGTAAATTTTACAAGTGCTACTAAATTTTATAACACCATCCCAAAGAAGCTAACCTATCTCCAAGAAGAATGTGGTGTGAGGGGGAAAGAGCTACAAATATTTCCCCTTGATATTAAAGATTTGAAGGATATTTTTAGGGATGTGATAAGTATTGGAATTTATATTCATCCTCAATTAATATAAGGAGCTATTCTAGGATTAGGTTAGGGTCCTATACTTGATGAGGTGCACATCTAACAAGGAAAGGGTGATATTTTATTTTGAAGATTGCATTGAAAATAAAATGCATGAGGGACTTATTGGGTTTTGAAGGACTTGCATTTTTATTTTTTGGGATTCTTGGCTCATTTGATATTGTTATACAACTAATATATATTTCCCAAACTAGCTATAAATTCCAAGGATGAATCATATCATCAACTATTTATCTTCTCCTAGAAAAAATCTTGAGAAGGTCATCCTCTGCTTATTATTATATTTTTGTCATACATTTTCTAGTCCTACCACTAATAATAAAAGGATATAAACCAAAGTGCCTCATTGTAATTTACAAGAAATTTTTGGGAGGACAATATATTGGGGATGGGTTTTATACTTAAGACTAGACTCTTTTCAAGATGCACAATTTTAGCAAGAAATCATACTGGTTTCCAAAACATGTGACAAAGTGGGTCTTTTCCTTTGAGGCCCTTCGTCCATTGGATCTTGTTGATATCTTGTATGCAAGTAGAAGTAACAAGACCAACATATTCAATCTAACCTTCAATTTTAATAGATTTAGTCTAATTAAGTGAAAGGATAGCAAGCTTTTATAAAAGAAGCTCAAAGAATTCAAATTACAAAATGCTACAAGGGTGTGGAAATACAACCCCAATAGAAAATTTGTATAGTGTATGGAAAAAGTTAATTACTTGGAAGAGTTCATACATGAGTCCATAACAATCTTGGAAGCTCTTCAAAATACCATAGACAAAGATGGTATGCCCTTGTTGAAATAGTTGCTAAAGCACACTCCATCACCATTGCAAAAGAGGAGATCTTATGAAATATTCTATACAACAATAGGGAAGGTGAACCGGAACTACCAAATCCACATACCCAAGATAGAATTATTGCTAAGAAAAATAGAAAATGGAGAAGATAAAAACCTAGCAGAAGTTCTAACAAAATATAAATAATATAACACCCACATTCAAATAGATATATGAGGATGTATATTTCAAATAACACTAGTATAGGGAGCATGCCAAATAAGAGTGCTCCATCATAGTCAGAATCAGTGGATAAATGGTCATGGAGGCCATTACCTAAGAAATGGAATATTTAGAAACAAGGTCAAAGAAAGTCATTTGAGTGGAGTATTCCCCCATGGGTCACACACGATGCAACACTTGAGCAACATTCCTGAAATCAAGAGTCATTGTCTTAGCTTTTTACATCAATAAAGCATAAGTAAAAGAATAAGGATCCATCTTGTGACATTGGATCCCTTCCTACCAGGAAGAAGAGATAAAACTCCAAGGACAAGGCCCAAGCCATGATGGTCCAAATGACTAAGAATGAACCCAACACCTCCTTTTATGTTGAATAAAAAAAACATTGCCACCTTTGGCACTAGCCCTTTAACATAAACTCATATCCCTATAGATTCATTTGCCACCTTTCCTATAGAAATATCCATTACACCAACCATCCATATGGGGATTCCAATAAAAAATATGAAGGCCCTCACACCACTAGATTATTCTCTTGCCACCTGCAAGCAGGCGTCCAACCCATCTTGTTTGGGGGATTTTTACCTTTTCATACCATATGTCAACCACTTACATATTGCCCATTATTATAGCTATTTTTTCCATCCCTCCACTAGGGAAGCTAGTGGTTAGATACACCACTCTTCCAAGCATACCATTATACTTCAAATAAATATAGAAGAAGGTATATGTGTGTACACAAAATGAGACTAAAAGAGAAACCAAGCTAGCAGTGATAGAACTCAAGAACCAAACTAATCTACAAGAAATGGTTCTTCATTTGGAATATATAGACCCAAAGGTATTCAATCAATAAGGATAAATGTAACCCCAATATTATTAAGTGATTGGGAAATATATTACTCACAAATAACTAGGGCTAGGGGTATAGCCAAATTAGCTGAGAACATAAGAAAATTCATCAAGTATGATTTGATGACCTTAGAGAGGAGATTAGAAAAATAGAGATAGAACTATAGGATGTCAAGGATTCCCTTAGAGACTTATAAAATAAAATCAAAGGGATAAAAAATCAAATGGAATAGACCATAAGTTCTCAAGAAATAAATTCCCTTTTGGAAGAGGAGTGAAGGAAAAGTTATGGATTGTTGGACCCACTATTCACTATAGAGATCTAACTCACCCCATATAGGGATGAATACAAGAGGGAATTGGAGGAATAAAGAAAGAGATAAATTCCATAGCTTTGATATCTTGGATCATCAAATTCATCATATTGGCATCCCAACTAAGTGCAGAAGTCACTCAAGAGATGGAATAGACCTTGGAAGCCAAATTAGAGAGGATAAATGAAGCAAAATATTTATACATTTAGATTACCTCCAGATGTGAGTAGAATATGGAGGATGTTGGCATTTACAATCTAGAGGTGATTCTAAAGAAAATATGAGGTACTCCCAATAGAGAGCAAGCGATGCATGAATGTGTATCCTAGGAAAAATACATGATCAATAGCTTGCATTATCCTTTGGACTCTTTAATCCATAAAGGGTCTACCATATCCTTGAGTATATGATCATTACCCTCTTTTGGAGCAGGAGTATGCATAGGCATTGGAGGAATAAAAAAAAGGGATAAATTTCCAAAAATGATTAGATCTCGTAATAGCCAAGGACACTATAAAATCTATTAGACCTATGAATAAAATCAAAGTGCAAGTTCAAGACATCATGAATAGGGTGACATATTTCTTGTGCATAGACCAAATTGAGCTCCTAAGGAGCCAACACCATTTTCAAGAAGCTAGAACATCCATTGAGGAAAAGTGAGAGGAAGTGAGATCTCAAATGAGAAATCTCCCATGTAAATAACCTTCTCACACACTATTTAATTTTTATTTCCCATTTTTTATGCTTTTTTCATTGTTTTGTTTTGTTATCGTTATTTATTTTTGTTATTTCTAGCTTTCAATTTTTACTCCACATCCAAGGACAAGGTAAGCAGTCTGAGTTCACTCATTTTAGTAGGCTGAAGAGACCTAGGAGCCACCAAAGCTATAGAGAAATGTTCCCTATAGCACAACTTCACTCAAAGAAAACTGAATTAGAAGTGGGATAAATTAAAAAATGTAGTTAGAAGGAGCCTTCCACCTTCAATTGAAGAGAAGATACATCAAATAGAAGGAAGATAAATTTATATGCCATATTGATTGCTATATTTGTAGATATCAAAAGTATGCACCATGCAATATGATAAATGAAATAAAAGCAATGAATGATATTAAACTCTAAAAATGTGCTTCCTCTATTCTATTATAGTATTTATCTATGTAGGTATTTAGAATTAAAATAGGGAACACATTATTTATACAAATGACAATGGTTCTTTGGTACTCTTGATGCTATAACAATGATAAAGTAGATTTCTAGTGACCGTTGCTACATTGAAATGTTGAATAGGGTCATGTACAACATTTTTGGATCAATGTGCAGGCCTGTAGATGTCGGATCCAGAGTAGGAAGTCCTCTAGATGGTGACCATATTTAGGCAAATAGTCATGATTGGCAACCATTTATGTGAATATGATCACACTGTGTGTTGTTGTAATTGAGGAAGCTAAATTTATTGGGTTCATGTGGTTCAAAGCTACTACCTGGTTTTGCTTTGGACCTAGTTCATACTTGTGGGAATTTCACACATGCAAACCTACAAATAGTTAACAGTATGTGACGGCCTCTTGATGTGAGGTCTAAATTCAATGAGATATAAAAATCTGAAGAAATATTGAAATCAAAGACATGCAAAATGGAATAAAAATGGGCTTGTGTTTACCTATCTAACTTGTCCTTATTGCTATTTTCAGTATCACCACATTGCGCATGAGTTGTTGGTACTTCATAACTTGACCATACAACATCAGGAGGCTTCCTGCATGGGTTGGGAGCTGACTATCTGAGGTTGTATGACCATGCATTAAGACCATATAGGGTGGGATGTTCATGACCTATAGCATCTAAAGGATATTCAAAAGTAGATCTGGGCCCTTGGAAGGGTTTGAATAGGTTCTACATGGGATGAGGATGGTGAAAAACTAAGATATAATGAATATGATCACTATGATTGCTTGATAAATTATTAGAGCATTCCTAAGCTATCCATCCTCATGATCCAAAGGGAGGGTGAGGCTCAATTTATAATTTGTTCAACAAGAAAGGATAATAAGGTGGCTTATCTAGTTAATGATTATAATTGGAACCTATCTCCTTGTATTGAATTTATCACTAAGAGTGCATGCAAGATAAAATTAGCCTTAGAATTATCACAAATTGATTTGATGTGTGCAATTTCATGATATTTATTTATTTTTATTTTTTATTAAATATGCATGATTAGTTAACTAAATGTGCATGGATAGATTTGTATGTTTATCCTTTTAACTGATCTTGTTGATTGTGTGTATGTTTAGTTAACTACCTTAGTTAACTAAGTGCATTATGTGATTTAGTGTGCATATCTAAGTTAACTAATTTAGTCAACTAGGTGCATGATTGTCTCTCCTTTTTGGCTTAGAGGTGGAACTACTAGTAACTTTGAGTTCACTTATGGAAGACCTTTTTTGTGTGCATGATTGGTTTGGATGGTAAGAGGTGGAACTTCTAGAACCATGGATGATGTGGAGGGGTGATTGTGAGGGTCAATGCATCCACAAAGAGGGATGCAAGGTTTCATGATCCTAAACAATAATTAATTAATCATTTAATAAATAAATAAATTATTATTTAGGGGATTTATTGCTTATTTAATATTAATTATATTTAATTAATATTAAATGTATTAATTAATTATGATCAATTAATTAATATTTATTGTTCTAGTTTTAGGTGTCTATAGATACCCATTTTTGTATCACATTGTGTTAAAATGCAATGTGATGAAAAAATAAATGACACCTGTGGACAATGGATGAATGATGCGATGGCTGTCATGCTTGAAGGGGTCTGATATTTGATTTCCTTGATTTGAGATCAGTGTGGGATGCCCTAGTGATGGAGGTGACACATGCCTTTGAATATTATCATTGAACTAACAACTAACTAGACTACTAAGGTGTAGGCTTATATTCGCAATACAAATGTGTTATGTTGGTGGGATTTTTGTGACCAGCATTGTTGAACTGCTTTAATAGGAATCTAGAACAAGATTATTGGATACTTATCAAATCCATACTAGGTGTATTGTGTACCAAATATAATAAAGGTAAAATTTGGTAACACTTACCCCATCAAGTGTCGATTTGGTAGAATATAACATGAATGAGACTGATGAGGCAATTGACTTCATCAGTGTTGAATTATTGTAATTGAATATTGATGATGATGGGTTGTCTTTTTATTTTGTTTATTATTATTATTATTATTTAATTTCTCGATCATCCAATATGGTCATGTTGTGATCATCCTAGACGGTTGATCCATGACCATCATGAATGATTGCACCATGATGGCTATAAATAGCTAAAATCATGATGTGACTCCTCATTTTTACTATCATGATTGATGAACAAGGTGAAGAGGAGGTGTGTGATGAAGTAATTGACCTAGAGGGCTATCATTTTTGAGTTGTGAATGAAGCATATGGTATGAGGTGCCATAGAAACTAGTGGTGCAGGACTGATATGTAGCAAATACCTAACTCTATCATTTTAAAATAAAATAAAAATTTTTAAATGCATGTCAATTTTTAATTGCTTTTTAAATTTTGATTAGCTTGTTGAATTTTTATTAGCTTGTCTTGTCTTTTTTTTTCCATATTTTATGACTTAATGTGGTTGCAAAAATTGGGTCCCTTTCTTCTTCTTTTTTTTAATTTTTTTTTGGATGTATGTGTTTTACGTTTCTTTACAACCATATATGGGTGTATGGTTGTGTTGTTGGCCATCCATTGGAGGATGGTCATTTTACATTTTGTTTGTTTATCTTTATTTTATTTTTTGGGAAACCATCCATGGGTGGACAATTACATTCCTCGACATCCATTGGTGGATGACCATGGTGCATGCTTGTTTTTTTTCCAATGTTTGTTGATTTATTGGGTAATTATCCATGGTTGGATGGTTGCATTGCTTGGTTTTCCATTGATGGATGGTCACTATGGTTTTTTTATTATCATTAGACTTAGTGATGTAGGTTTTGAATTTTATGGAAGATACCAGTATGCTAATTATGTTTCTTGATTATGTTTTATGTATGCAACACAAATTAGTGAGACCAAGGCATCAATTTAAGAAATTGTTCTAGAGGGTTTGACATCGATTAATGAAGGAGGACTAGGAGTTTTTTGGAGGTCATTGGATTATGGCATGTAGCCAAGCTGGTGAAGTTTGATGATGACTATGCTTACCTTATAACTCTCATTGATAGGTGAATTCTAGATACTTTTACCTTCCACCTACTGATAAGAGATATGATGATAACTCTTGAGGATATGTGGAGGATTTTTAGGATGCCCGTGGAGGGGGAGAGGATCATGATGAATCCTACACATCAAAGGGACACTCTTATTCAATGAGTGTATGTGTGGAATGCAGGGTTAGTTATTGTCGATGATGGTGAGGTGGATATGGAGAGTTATGTGTAGTTGAAATGGATCTCAGCTAGGCATGACATTTTGATGACGTTGATTTCCAAGGTCATCCTACCAGAACCCTCAAGTGTTTGGTTTCCATGTTTTCTACTTGGGTTAGTATAGGTCTTGATTGAGGATCCCACGATGATGGTATGGGCTCTCTTCTTCTTGGTATAATTATACCAGAAGTTGTATGAGATACGACATCAAAATAGAGTAAGCTTGGGATGCAGTCTACTATTACAAATATGGGCTTGGGAGCATATTAGCATTTAGTACCCCAGAGGTCTACCTTTCTACTCCAAACAAGAGCAAGAGGACACCAGGCCCTACATTATGATATGGTGTAAGGATCAAGAGGAGGGTAAGAGCCAACCATTTGTAGGATCATGGTGTCAGTATACCCAAAATTTTGATGAGTTACAATTGAACCAGGTGTTATGGAGAGCTTGGTTGGGTGGGCCGACATTGCATAATGATGCATATCACATGAGTAGAGTGTGATGGGGTAGATGGGTAGTCAGCCACCATGGCACAAAGTATAAGTACTTTTAGTACTCTTGTGTGTTGTGATATTTTAGAATACCCTAGGATGTCCCATTGCTTCCTATAGTATATATACAATGCTAGATTTAGGCAACGATAGATCCAATCTATGATCCAATGGATGTGTATGTGGATATTATGGAGCCCGAGGTGGATGTGGTAAATATAGGTACTACACCCACCTACATGGCTTGGTTCATTGGATAGGTTTCTCAGCTAGGGCTTCAAGGAGTTGGAGGTGGTATTGGTGAGGAGGCTCCTAAGGATCCAATCGAGTGATGGATTTATTGGAGGATAGACCCATTTAATCATTCCAAATTTTCCACACCCTTACCTTAAGGCTAAAGGATCCATGCCCGAAATGGGGATGCGAGAAGGATGGGACAATACCTCGGACTGAGAGGCCCTTTGAAGGTCTTGCCTCTCGGGGGAGGTGTATTAAGGTGATTTTCGATGGATGGTGGGGTTCACCAGGAAACATTTAGTGGTAGTCTCCATGCCTAGGTTGGAAATGTGTTTAATGTGTTCAATTTTATCTTTAAACATTCAAATCCTAGGTTTGGACAAATGAATCTAAGTTGTTCTATTATGAAAATGCAAATTAAATGAATACAAAAAACAAAATTAAACATAAAACACAGAGAATATGCTAGATGAGAAAAGCCATACCTGATTTCATATTTTTGATGAAGATTTTGATTTTTGAAGTAGTCCAGATTGCCTCTGATTTGACATGATCGTCTAAAATCAAACAAGATTGTTTGAGATCTGACGAATTCAAATTCATCAAAGACCTGCAAATAGAGAAATAGATACAAAATATAGAAAATGTAGCTATACTGATAAAGGAAAATGATGTGAAATAATAATAAGGATGTTAATAAGATAATCCCGAATAGAAATGCAAGTAAATTATGATGCTTTAATAGCTAATCATGATTTTATTATGCAATTAAACTACATGGGTGAACTCCAAGATGTAGAATAACAGGAAATAATAATGAAACTGACTAAATGCAAAATAAAATAGCAGCAAAGTATAGGAAAAGTGCAAACTCTGGGCACTGATTTCCCCCAATGCAGACTGTAGTTGAAATCGTCTCGAATTCTGACGGGATCGTCCAAGATTGTACAGGATCATCTACGACAATTTGAGATTGCTTCGGCTGAAAATCAATGAGGTCCCTGCAAGAAAAATTGGAAAGCACAAATGCAGATGGTAATCCAGGGTATTCTAATGCGCGCAAAGGTTAAGTTACAGGAAAATTCAGCCAGGGGGATGTCAAGGGGGGTCCTAAGGTTTAAGTAGGCTTGGGATGGAGATCATCCTAATATAGAAGATATCCAATGGGGGAGGTCTCTAATGGTGCAGACATGCTTCTACCCAACTTAGAGACACCATTGAAATAGAAGCTAATTATGCACAAATCAGTTTGGGATGAGATCGTCTGGACATTTTGCTCCAAACAAAATCGTTTGATCTGAGGCGATATCATCTAATCAAAGATGATATTGTCCAAAGGTCACAACAAATCCTAAAAATGGTGCAAATAATAGGTAAAGTTGTTTAAAAGGCGGTTAACGGGTGTTTTGGGGTTAAAATTGAATTTTGAATTATTACTAAAGTAATTTTAGTTATTTGCTAAGGTTTATTGCACCAATTTTGGGGTGCTAAATTTTGCCTAGATGCATAATATTCATAGGTTCTTTTAAATATTTACCATCTAAGGTAGCTAATTTGTATGCTCCTGATTCAAATTTAGCAGTGATAATATATGGTCCAAGCCATTTGGGCTCAAATTTACCTTTAAGGTCTTTAGTTGCATTAGTATTTTTTTGATTTTCTCTTAAAAAAAGGTCGTCGACCTCAAAGGATCGATGACGAACTTTCTTGGCATATGATCTTTTAAGCTTGTTTTGGTAGGCATGAAGATGCTCCAAAGCATTGATGCGCTTTTCATCTAGGAGTTCCAGCTGACTGAGTCTGCCAGCTCGATATTCATCTCCTACTTCGGTATCTTGAAGTAGTAGTGCCAAAGAAGGAACTTCTAATTAAAAGGGAAAAACAACTTTAGCGCCATAAACCAAGACAAAAGGTGAAATTATAGTGGGAGTTCGAATTCTAGTGCGATATGCCCACAAAGTTGGATATAATTGAATGTGCTAGTCACGACCAAATTTATTGACCAATATTTTAAGAATTTTGATTAAGGTTTTGTTAGATGCTTCTGCTTGACCATTACCCTGAGGATAATAGGGAGTGGACCAGCGATGTTGAATCTTATATTTTTGGCATAATTTCTTAAAATATTTATTTTTGAAACAAGTTCCATTGTCTGAGATGATATTTGCAGGAATTTCAAACCTAAAAATGATTTTATTAAAAATAAATTTAGAGACTTGTGTTCCAGTGCAGGAAGCTAAAGGCATAGCTTCAACCCACTTCATGAAATACTCAGTGGTGGTTATGATGAATTTGTGTCCATCAGATGACACAGGATTAATTTTTCCAATAATGTCTAAGACCCATTTTGAAAAGGTCCAAGGAGATGAAATAGCCTGTAGCTCTTGTGCAGGCACATGGACAAGGTCAGCATGTTTTTGGCACTTGTCGCAATGGCGCACATAATCATGTGCATCATTCTCCATGGTAGGCCAAAAGTATCCTATCCTAAGGAGATTTTTAGCAATGACACTACCACTAAAGTGTCCTCCACAAGATCCATCGTGGGCTTCACTTAAAGATGATTTGGATTCTTCTAGATTTAAACATCTCAATAGGATGCATTCAAAAGATCTCCTATATAAAGTATTGCCAATTATTACAAATTGACTTGCTCATCTATGTAATAACCGATGCTGGTTTCTATTAGAATTGGCAGGGAAAGTCCCATTTTGAAGAAAATCAAATATATCCATATACCAAGGTTCAGGAGTAGTTTCATTGATTAGAAACAGATCCAAAGGTTCTAAGCATGACTTATTTGAAATGGGTTCCTAGAGTTGACGAATAATTATGGTGGCATATTCATCATCTAACTCCAAGGGTAGAAGAGATGCAGCTGTGGCCAAAGCGTCAGCCGCATGGTTGCTAGTTCGAGGAATAGCTTCCAAAGTAACTTGATCAAATAGAGATATTAACTATAAAACATATACTTTATATGGGCGCAATTTATCATCTTTGGTCTGATAAACTTCATTAATTTGGTTTATAACAAGTTGAGAATCACAAAAAACTAGCAGATGTTTTATTTTTAGCGCCAAGGCATCTCGTAATCCAAGGATTAGAGCCTCATATTCAGTAGTATTATTGGTGCAAGAAAATGTTAATTTAAAGTACAAAGGTATAAGATGTTTTTGCAAGGATATTAAAATAATAACCACCCCACTCATGCATTGGGCTCCATCAAAGTATAAGGACCATTGTTCAACATGGTCTACCTCTAATTGAAACCATTCATCAGGAAACTCAATGATGAGGGGATGGGTGGACTCTAAGGGTGCAACAGCTAATTGATCTGCTATGATTTGACCCTTAATAGACTTTTGTCCTATGAATGTGAGTTCAAACTCACTTAGAGCAAGAACCCACTTTGCTGTATGACCCAATAAATAATGTCGACTCATAAGATACCGCAAGGGATCATATTTAGCAATGACATGTTTTTTTACTGAGCATATAATGGCATAATTTTTGCGTAGAAAATACAACTTCTAGACAGTTTTTCTAATGCTATGTAGAAAGTTTCATAACTGATTAAATTTTGGCTAATATAATAATTAGCATGCTCTCTTTTCTCATTATCAAGTTGAGATAGCATAGCTCCTAAAGCAAAATTTGAAGCTAAAATATACAGGATAAACAGGCGATCAGGTCTAGGTGGTGAAAGCATAGTTGGGTTAAGGAGGTATTGTTTAAGAAGTTCAAAAGCTTCCTTACATTCGTCATCCCAATTAAAAGGGACATCCTTCTTAAGAAACTTAAGAAAGGGACCGGTTTTGTCCGCCAGCTTATCGATGAAGCGACGGATGGCTTGAAGTTTACCTTGTAAACTTCGTAACTCAGATATATTGGTAGGTGCGGGCATATCAGTGATAGCCGCAATCTTGAGAGGGTCGATTTCGATACCACATAAAGAAACTAAAACCCCTAATAGTTTACCGGACTTAACTTCGAATATGCATTTGGTTGGATTTAATCGAATAAGGTATTCTCTTAACCGATTAAATACTTTTCTCAAATCATCTAAATGATCATCTTCTTTAATAGAGCAAGCTATAATATCATCTATGTAATCATTTAGGATATCATGCATCATATCATGAAAGACATAATTCATGGCTCGTTGATATGTTGTGCCTGCATTATTTAAACCAAATGGCATCACTTTCCAACAAAAGGTACCCCAAGGGGTAATAAAGGTTGTTTTAGCCTAATCTTCAGGAGCTATCCTGATCTGATTATAATCGGAAAATCCATTCATGAGGGATGTCATTCCACTCCCCGCAGTAAAATCAATGATTTGATCCATGTTGGGAAGAGGAAAATCATATTTAGGGCATGCAGCATTAATATCTCTAAATTCTATGCAAACCCTAACTTTGGTAGCTTCTTTCTTGGTGAATGGAACTACATTTGAGATCCTTTCAGCATAATAAATAGCTTGTATAAAAACAACATTTAGGAGTTTTTCTAACTCCCCTTTGACTAGCAAGGCCACTTTGGGATGCATTTTTCTAAGTTTTTGTTTAACAGGTTTAGCATTCGGATGGACTACTAGATGATGCATGACTATAGAAGGGTCCAGACCTGGCATGTCTTCATATGTCCAAGCAAAGACATATTCATATTATTTAAGGAATGCAATGTATTGCTCTTTTTTTTCTTGATTTAATTCTGATCCAATATTGATTATGTGAGGATTATCCTCAGTTCCAATGTTAAATTTAATGATGTTTTCTACTTCCATGTGTAGATCTCTTTCAAAATTAGGTGGAGCGGGTGAGACGCCCAATTCTTGTAATTATTTTAAGGTTAAATTGGATAATTCATCTTGAGGAGTCGTGGCCTCAAGTTGTGCTATAGTAGGTATAGAACCATCAAAATAAAAACCATTGTGTAACAACTCTTCAACGGAGACATCATGGAAAATATCTCCTTCCAACTCATCATCGGATTCAACAATCAATTCAGGGTAAGCTATGGATAGCATATTGCATGTAAAGGGATTATTCTTTGGACACAAATAATCTTGTTTATCTAGATAATATTGATAACATATGAGTTGATCATCACCTTCAAAAGGGAAGGGTTGACCCTTACTAGGAAACAGGCCCACACCACATCGAGTGGGCCGTGGTTCTACTTCGATAGGTTCTTTCATACCATTTTGGAAAGGTCCCAAGCCTTTCCCTTTATATCCCATTTTAAGCATTATAGGTTTAGCTTTAATATATTCATTAGCAAAATAGCATCAAGCATATCCATCACAATGCGTCTTGATGTTTCAGGGTATTCTTACCCAATCATATCCTTTATAAATAAAATCACAACTCCCGACTTGTTAAGTACTTCCCATAGGTTGTGGGAGGCCCAAAGTATGAGGAGATGGTGGAAAATTATTTAAAATAAGTGAATATTGCATAGAAGCATTTGTTTTTTTTTATATTAAAATTTTAGATAAATCAAGTAAAAGCTCATCAGAAAGAGCATAAGATGTAGAAGGATCATTCCCTATATCTTTAGATGTGGAAGGTATAATAGATGTAGATAATGTGGAGGTGTTAATAAATGGGTCTATAGGTTTTGAAATTATAGGGACGGAACATGAAGGATTGGTTGTAGATCGAAGATCTTTTTGAGGTTCTAGTGTGGTTTGTTCAGAAGATTGTTGAGCTATACATGGGGGTGAAATTAATGGAGGAGAAATAGATGAATTTGTAGGTGTGTGTTTCACACTTTTATATGAAAAATAAGAATTAAGATGTGTGGATGACAGAGCAAGGCAAAACTAAACTCCAACAAGTTCTGCCAAGGCACACATATCAAAGGGTCTAGGATCACCATGAATAGTGACCAACTAATTTTTAAATTCGAATTTAACACATTGGTGTAAAGTTGATGGGACAGCCCACATCGCATTGATCCAAGGGTGACCCAAGAGTATATTGTACGATGCGGGGCAATGTACAATAAACACGATTGTATCTAGGGTTCTAGGACCAACTTGCAAGGGTATAGTAATGACTCCACATGTTTCTTGTGTCTCGTCATTGAAGGCTTTGATAATCATATCCATTCTTTTCATTTCATCACTTCTAAAGCCAAATATTTGGTAAAAGTCAAAAGTGCATATGTTTAGATATGAACCATTATCAATCAAGACTCGTTTAACAGCTACATCTCCAATTAGGGCAGTAATATATAAGGGATTATCCTTATGTAGACTATGTTGTGGTATATCTTTATCTCAAAAGTCAATACAATCAACTTCTCGAGTGATGATAGTATTGGACATGGCTTCAGGTTGAATATTTTGAGGTACCATCATTTGGCTTAATGTGAGCATTAATTCATCCCTATGGGTAGGAGAATATATTAACAAGTTCAAAAGGGAAATTCTGGCTGTAGTATTGGATAATTGTTTGTTAATATTGTAAGGAAGTTTTGGTTGAACATTAGACATATGATTCCATTTATTGGGATTTTTCAAAATAAATGGAGCTGATCCATCATTCTGAGTTTGATCCTGTTGAGAATTTTGAGCCTGTTGTCTGGTAATGGCTTTGATGGTACCTACAATGTTATATTGAGGATGCTGAATTGGTCTCGGTTGAGCGTTTATGGCTTGTTCATTAGGAAGGAACTAATTAGAAGAGGGTCGAGTAGTAACTCTTCTAGGAAATGGTTCTTCTTGAACCATAAAATCTATGATAGGTTGAATAGGGTCTGATTCATTTTCAGAACTATTCGATTGATTTGAGGTGATGTCTATTTCACTTTTAGTATCCAATTCTACATCACTGAGATCCGGTGTTTGAATATTATGTAGGGGCCTGGTCGTAACCATGGATAAAGTTGTGCCAAATATTTGAGGATCCTGAACAGACAATTGTCCGCTAATAGTCCCTACATATCGGGTAGGAGGGGGAACATTATGATGTTCAATTTGATTGGCCACATCTTTACCATGCTGTGGTAAAGGATGTTGAAATATATCTAATGATTGATTAGCATTTTGATTTTGATTTTGGGGAATGTTCTTTTGAGCATTATTAGGAGCATTTTGTTTAGGTTGGAAGGCTTGCACCTCCATTTCATTATTATCAATCAGATCTTGTATTTTATGTTTCAATATTTTACAAGAGTTTGTAGAGTGTCCAGGTCCTCTATGAAAATCACATTGTAAATCAGCTCTGTATCCAGGTATAGTTGGATTAGGTTCCCAAATAGCTGGTAATTGAATCAAACCTCTTTCGAGTAATTGGGGTAGAATAGTTCATAATGGTTGATTGAGTCTAGTAAATTCTCGAGGAGATTTATCAGGAGGTTTCAATATAAATTTTTTTGTTGTCTTCATTGTATTGATATTAGCAACATTTTTTTTGTCAGTGACTCTGTCACCTACAACTTGTTTATTTTTATATTGATTTTTGGATGTTTTCTCATCATCTTTCTTCCTAAGCTTGCCTCTCCTAATGAGAGCATCTTCCACTCTTCGAGCTAAGTCGATAGCTTGATCGAAGGTGGTCAAGGTAGCAGTTGATAACTCATAGGATATTTGTTCTTGTAAATTATTGATAAAAATATCCAACATTTCCCTATAAGGTAGCACAAAGTGTAGTTTTCCTGTCAACTGCTTCCATCTAGCTAAGAAATCAGAAAAAAATTCATCTTTGTCTTGTTTTAAGTTGTATAAATATTTAATGGTGACATGCCTCTCGATGTAGGCACTAAATTGATGGACAAAATATTCAGCTATTTCTTCAAACTTTCTCAAAGAATGAGTGGGAAATTGATAGTACCACTCTAATACCATTCCTCCTAAACTTTTCGGAAACATTTTTAGTAATAGCAAGTCATCATGTGATATATCATGACATGCTATCCTAAACATGCAATGATGTTCTATGGGATCTTCAGTTCCTTTATATATAGGCAGGACGAGCATGGGAAAGTGTTTAGGGTATGGTTGTGCTACAACTATGGGATCCAAAGGCTGACTACACATCTCTCGATAATTGTACGAGGGACGATAGGGATCTATCTGGTCCATACGCGAAGCTAATTGTTTCACCATGGCTTCCAGATTACTGGTTTGCCCACCATATTGGTTCGATAGGGTATTAATATGGGATTTGTGAGAATATGATGGAGGGACATGAATATTAGATGCTATATTGCTATTGTGTAAATTGTTGGTAGGAAGGATGTTATGAAGAAGTTTTGAAGTTGTATTATGTTGTATCCTAGATTGTTGAAAATTGGTGTTTGGCTTCATTTTAGGTTTTTGTCAATTTGAAGCATATTGATCAATAGTTTGGCGAAATAAAGTAGTGAATGAAGGTTTATTTTGTGTGGGAATGATTTTAGGCTCAATAACAGGTTCCTTAGGGGGTTGGGTAACCTGTTGTTTTTGCATGTTTTGAATCATAGTGACCATATCTCTATTGGATGGTCCAGCCTTATCACTTTCTTGATCAACAAAGGACAAGGGATTAGTGTGTATGTTAAACATGTCTTCCATGGCTGATTGAGTGTCACTAATTTTTCCCTCTATTAATATGAACTGCCATATTAAGACCACCAATGTTATTATTGAAAAATTTCCAGAAATGATCTAAGTTATCAAAAGCCATAGTTCCATCTGGAGCCATTCTAGGGGATGAGGATCCTTCCTCTTTAAGATTTTCTTTTTTATCTACAACAAGCTCATCTTCTGGATGTTCTAGAGTTCCTCCTTCCGGAATTGAATCCTTAGGAAGGACATTTGGGTTTTTTTTTTGTCTCCTAACCAATCTTCTTCTTCTTCAGTTTGTTTACCATTCCTAAGTCTAGGCATTGTGCTTAAATTTAGATTTCAACAAATATATATATACTTGTATATATATATATACATGCAACAAGCTTAAGAGGTATATATTTTAATTATATACCTACTATAGTATTTAAAATAAAATGTTTTGGTTTTGTTATATTTTGGTTTTTCTTGTTTTTTTTTTATTTTTTGTTTTTGTAACAATATTATAAAGATAACAAACAACACACTAAATGCAAGAAATAATAATAATGAAAGCAATGATCTAGTTTTCTATAAACAATTTATAAATATCATTAATGGGCTCGAGTTCTTCAGGAGTCATGAAGTGTTATTCAAATTGAAAATTTTCTTTCAAGAATTTGACAAAAAATGCTATAGTGATATTATTTGTCTCAGATTCTGGTTGGTAGAAATAAAGTTTGTGGCAATACTCTCGATATAACACAATTCGAGGAACTCTCCTCCACCTTTACCTATCTATAAGAACGACCTCTTGATCTTCTACACGACCTAGGAATTGGTGTATAACAACTGCGTTCTCAAGGTATTCCTTGAAGGTGAACAATTATGAAGACACAAGAGCTCTCCTATAAGCTAACCACCTATGGCAGGCTCTCTGAAGTTCATGATAAAAAATGAGTTGATGAGGATCCAGGATCCTATCTAGGGAAAACCTCTTGATTTTTTTAAGTTGTATTGATCTAGATGAAATGATACCTAGCCTCCTATCAAGTTCTTTCCACAAAAGTTGGTTTCTATCTGTTTCAGGCACACTAAGCACATATTTAACTTCTATGGCTACTAATTGGTTTTCAACATTTATAGTGACAGCTAGTCTTTTCTTAGGAGCTACCATCTAGACATGATATGCAACTTAGTATTTTTATAATGATTTTAAATGCATCTATGTTTTTTGTTTTGTTTTTTTTTGTTTTCAAAAGGTTTTAGTTTCACGTCGGGTTCACCAAAATGTATCGTTCCAAATTTTCTGCACCCTTACCTTCAAGCTAAAGGATTCGCGCCCAAAAGGGGGATGCGGGAAGGATGGGACAATACCTCGGACTAAGAGGCCCTTTGAAGGTCCCACCTCTTGGGGGAGGTGTATTAAGGTGATTTTTCAACGGATGGTGGGGTTCACTAGGAAATGTTTAGTGGCAGTCTCCACACCTAGGTTGGGAATGTGTTTAATGTGTTCAATTTTATATTTAAACATTCAAATCCTAGGTTTGGCAAAATGAATCTAAGTTGTTTTATTATGAAAATGCAAATTAAATGAATACAGAAAACAAAATTAAACATAAAACACAAAGAATATGCTAGATGAGAAAAGCCATACCCAATTCCGGATGTCTGATGAAGATTCTAATTTTTGAAGTAGTCCAGATCGCCTCTGATTTGACAGGATCGTATAAAATCAAACAAGATCATCTGAGATCTGACAAATTCATTTGATGAATTCATCAGAGACCTGCAAATAGAGAAATAGATACAAAATACAAAAAATGCAGCTATACTGATAAAGAAAAATGATGTGAAATAATAATAAGGATGTTAGTAAGATAATCCCAAATAGAAATGCAAGTAAATTACGATGCTTTAATAGTTAATCATGATTTTATTATGCAATTAAACTACATGGGTGAACTCCAAGATGCAAAATAACAGGAAATAATAATGAAACTGACTAAATGCAGAATAAAATAGCAGCAAAGTATAGGAAAAGTGCAAACTCTGGGCACTGATTGCCCCCAATGTAGACTGCAGTCGAAATCATCTTGAATTCTGATGGGATCATCCAAGATTGTATAGGATCGTCTGTGACGATCTGAGCTTGCTCCGGTTGAAAATCAATGAGGTCCTTGCAAGAAAATTTGGAAAGCACAAATGTAGATGGTAATCCAGGGTATTCTAATGCACGCAAAGGTCAAGTTACAAGAAAATTCAGCCAGGGGGATGTCAAGGGGGGTCCTAAGGTTTAAGTAGGCTTAGGAGGGAGGTTAGGAGGTTGGAGATCATCCTAATATAGAATATCTCCAATGGGGGAGGTCTCTAATGGTGCAAACACGCTTTTGCCCAACTTAGAGATGTCGTTGAAACAGAAGCTAATTATGCACAAATTAGTTTGGGACGAGATCGTCTGGACGTTCTACTCCAAAAGAAATCATCTGATCTGAGGCGATATCATCTGATCAGAGACGATATCATCCAAAGATCACAACAAATCCTAAAAATGGTGCAAAAAATGAGGAAATCTATTTAACATGCGGTTAATGGGTGGTTCGAGGTTAAAATTGAATTTTGAATTATTACTAAAGTAATTTTAATTATTTGCTAAGGTTTACTGTGCCAATTTTGGGGTGCTACACCCATATGCATCAAGATATTCCTAGGATGTTGTAAAGGCTATAAGAGAGGAGAGATATGAGGGGGGGGCCAGTAGGGATACCGATGTATTTGAAGTAGAGTATGATGTTGTAGATAACCAGGTTTAGTTTTTGGATAGGTATAAAGTCTCATTGGAGACCTCACTAGCACATGAGTAGAGTAAGAGGGATATAGAGTGCTAGAGATGGCATAACTAGGATGAAAAACATGATACATTATAGGATTAGGTGCAAAGTTTGTAGGAGGAGGGGGCTAGGGTTACTTTAGTGTGGTATGCACTATGGTCTGAGTGTGACCTATGGTGAGAATAACATTATTTTGTAAGAGCATAATGTGATTCTCTATAGGCTCAGGGTAGGAGGAGCAACCAAGCTACAATAGTGATTATGGTGTAGTTATAGTGGGAGAAGAATCGTAAGGTATTCCTCTACCAAATAGGTCTTCACCCTCCTCTTCATCCTATTAGAGTAGAAGAAGTGGAGCATAAGGTACTCTTTTAGGTGCCCCCCTATACCATAGTTTAGAGAGGGATCGATATATTAGGTTTTAGGAATGAGATCTTCTCGTAGGTTGAGATATCACTAGGGGAGCCATAGTTAGTAGACTCAAGGAGAGTCTATCAAGCGTAGTGGAGAGAGTGATGGAGGTATATAGTGATGGATGTTGAGCCCTACTTATTTTTTGATATACCTTGTATTATTTTTATGCTAATGATGATGAGCTTGAGAGCTTAATGTATGTAGCCTAAAAAAAAGGTTGTATGATATATTTTTAATATGATATATATATCTATATATATATATATATATATATATATATATATATATATTATACATCATTTATGTATATCACATTCATGTGTGTGTTGATGTTTTTTAGAATGTTTGATTAGATGACTCTTTTTTTTTATTACACATCTTAATGTGTTTCTATTTGATATGATGAATTACTTTATTTGACATCGACTAATGAATGACGAATAGGAGTTTTTTAGAGGTTAGTGGCTTATGGCATGTAGCCAAGCTGGAGAAGTTTGATGCATATTGTGCTTACCTTATAACTCTCATTGACATGTGAATTATAGACACTTGTACCTTCCACCTACTAATAAGAGAGATGACGATCACTCTTGAGGATGTGTGGAGTTTTAGGATACCCATGGAGGGGGAGAGGATCATGATGACTCCTACACATCAAAGGGACACTCTTATTCAATGAGTGTATGGGTGGAATATGGGTTTAGTAATTTTTAATGATGGTGAGGTGGATGTGGAGAGCCATGTGCAGTTGAAATGGATCTCAGCTAGGCATGTTATTTTGATGATGTTGATTTCCAATGTTATCTTGCTAGACTCCTCAAGTGTTTGGTTCCCATTTTTCCTACTTGGGTTAGTACAGGGCTTTATTGAGGATCCCACGGTAATGGTATGGGATATCTTCTTATTGGTATAATTATACTAGAAGTTTTACAAGATACAACATCAAAATAGATCAAGCTTGGGATGCCATCTACTATTACAAATATGGTCTTGGGAGCATATTAGCATTTAGTGCCGCATAGGTCTACCTTGATACTCCTCAAAAGAGCTAGAGGACACCAGGCCCTACATCATGATATGGTGTAAGGATCAATAGGAGGGTAATATCCAACCATTTGTAGGAGGATCATGGTGTCACTATACCAAAATTTTTGATGAGTTACAATTGAACTAGGTGTTATGGAGAGCTTGGTTGGGTCGGTCGACATGGCCTAATGATGCAGAACACATGATTAGAGTACGATGGGGTATATGGGTAGTCAAAAACCATGGAATAGAGTATAAGTACTTTTAGTACTCTTGTGTGTTGTGATATTCTAGAATGCACGAGGATGTTCTATTGCTTCTTATAGTATATAGACAATGCTAGAGTTAGGCAATGATAGATCCAACCTATGATCCAGTGGATGTGGATGTGGATATTATGGAGCCAAAGGTGTATGTGGTAAACATTGGTACTACACACACCTACATAGATTGTTTCATTTGATGGGTTGCTCAGCCAGGTCTTGAAGGGTTTGTAGGTGGTAGTGGTGAGGAGGCTCCTAAGGAGCTAGTCTAGTGATGGGTTTATTGGAGGATATACCCATAGGGAGCAAGATATTCCTAGGATTTTGTAAAGGCTATAGGAGAGGATAGATCTGAGGGAAGGTCTAACAAGGGTAGAAGTGAATCTAAAGTAGAGTATGATGTTGTAGATAACCAAGCTTAGTTTTTAGAGAGATATAAAGTCTCATTAGAGACCTCACTAGCACATGAGTAGAGTGAGAGGTACATAGAGTGCTAGAGGTGGCATAACTAGGATGAACATTAGGATACATTATAGGCTTAGGTGCAAATTTTATAGGATGAGAGGGCTATGGTAATTGTAGAGTGGGATACGCTATGGTCTGAGCATGACCTAATGTGAGCATAGCATTATTTTGTAAGAGCATAATGTGATGCTCTATAGGCTAAGGGTATGAGGAGAAACCAAGTTACAAAAGTTATTATGGTGTAGTTAGAGTGGGAGCACAATCATATGGATTGGTATTAAGATTGGTTGAGGATCCTAGAGAATGAGTTGTTACTAAGAGGTATTCCTCTACCAAATAGGCCTTCACCCTCCTCTTCATCCTATTAGAGTCGAATGAGTGGAGCATAAGGTACTCTTTTAGGTGTCCTCCCTATACCATAGTTCAGAGGGGGATCAATATCTTTGGTTTTCATAATGGGATCTTCTCATAGGTCAAGATATCACTAGGGGAGCCATAGTCAGTAGATTTTAGGAGAGTCTATCAAGGGTAGTGGGAAGAGTTATAGAGGTAGATAGTGATGGGCATTGAGCCCTATTTATTTTTTGATATACCTTGTATTATTTTTATGCTAATGATGATGAGCTTGAGAGCTCAATGTACGTAGCCTATGAACAAGGTTGTATGATGTATTTTTAATATATATATATATATATGATTATACATAGTTTATGTATATCACATTCATGTGTGTGTTGATATTTTTTAGAATGTTTGATTAGATGACTCTTTTTCTTATTACACATATTAATGTGTTTATTTTTGATATGATGAATTACTTTATTTGACATCGACTAATGAATGAGGACTAGGAGTTTTTTAGAGGTCAGTGGCTTATGGCATGTAGCCAAGCTAGAGAAGTTTGATGCAGATTGTGCTTACCTTATAACTCTCATTGATAGGAGAATTTTAGAAACTTGTACCTTCCACCTACTAATAAGAGAAATAACGATCACTCTTGAGGATATGTGGAGGATTTTTAGGATACCCATGGAGGGGGAGAGGATCATGATGACTCCTACAAATCAAAGGGACACTCTTATTCAATGAGTGTATGGGTGGAATGCAGGTTTAGTGATTGTTGATGATGGTGAGGTGGATATGGAGAGTCATGTGCATTTGAAATGGATCTCATCTAGGCATGTTATTTTGATGACATTGATTTCCAATGTCATCCTACCAGAATCCTCAAGTGTTTGGTTCCCATGTTTCCAACTTGGGTTAGTACAGGGATTTATTGAGGATCCCACGATGATGGTATGGGCTCTCTTCTTATTAGTATAATTATACCAGAAGTTGTACGATATATGATATCAAAATAGAGCAAGCTTGGTATGGAGTCTACTATAACAAATATGGGCTTGGAAGCATATTAGAATTTAGTGCCCCATAAGGTCTACCTTTCTACTCCCAACAAGAGCAAGAGGACACCAAGCCCTACATTATGATATGTTGTAAGGATCAAGAGGAGGGTAAGAGCCAAAAATTTGTAGGATCATGGTGTCACTATACAAAAAAAAATTATGAATTACAATTGAACTAGGTGGTATGGAGAGCTTGGTTGGGTGGGCCGACATGGCCTAATGATGTAGAGCACATGAGTAGAGTACGTTGGGGTATATGGGTAATCAGCCACCATGGCATAGAGTATAAGTAATTTTTGTACTCTTGTGTGTTGTGATATTTTGGAATGCCCTATGATATTCTATTGCTTCCTATAGTATATAGATAATGCTAGAGTTGGGCAATGATAGATCCAACCTATGATCCAGTGGATGTGGACATGGATATTATGGAGCCAAAGGTGTATGTGATAAACATAGGTACTACACACACCTACATGGCTTGGTTCATTGGATGGGTTGCTCAGAAAGGGCTTGAAGGGGTTGTAGGTGGTAGTGGTGAGGAGGATCCTAAGGAGGCAGTTGAGTGATGGGTTTATTGGATGATATACCCATAGGGAGCAAGATATTCCTAGGATGCTAGAAAGTCTATAGGAGAGGAGAAATCTGAGAGGGAGGACCAATAGGGGTAGCAGTGACTCTAAAGTAGAGTATGATGTTGTAGATAATTGGGATTATTTTTTAGAGATATATAAGGTCTCATTGGAGACCTCACTAGCACATGAGTAGAATGAGAGGTACGTAGAGTTATAGAGGTGGAATAACTAATATGAACAACATGATACATTATAGGCTTAGGTGCAAAGTTTATAGGATGATAAGGCTAGGGTAATGGTAGAGTGGGATGCGCTATGGTCTGAGCATGACCTAATTTGAGCATAGCATTATTTTGTAAGATCATAATGTGATGCTCTATACGCTTAGGGTAGGAGGAGAAACCAAGTTACAATAGTTATTATGGTATAGTTAGAGTGGGATAAGAATTGTATGGATTGGTATTAGGATTGGTTGAGGATCCTAGAGAATGAGTTGTTACTAAGAGGTATTCCTATACCAAATAGGCCTTCACCCTCCTCTTCATCCTATTAAAGTCGAAGGAGTGGAGCATAAGGTACTCTTGTATGTGTCCCCCCTATACCATAGTTCATAGAGGGATCAATATCTTCGGTTTTAGGAATGAGATCTTCTCATAGGTCGAGATATCACTAGGGGAGCCATAGTTAGTAGACTCGAGGAGAGTCTATCAAGGGTAGTGGGGAGAGTGATAGAGGTAGATAGTGATGGGCATTGAGCCCTATTTATTTTTTGATATACCTTGTATTATTTTTATGCTAATGATGATGAGCTTGAGAGCTCAATGTATGTAGCCTACGAACAAGGTTGTATGATGTATTTTTGATATGATATGATATATATATATATATATATATATGATTATACATAGTTTATGTATATCACATTCATGTGTGTGTGTTGATATTTTTTATAATGTTTGATTAGATGACTCTTTTTGTTATTACACATCTTAATGTGTTTATATTTGATATAATGAATTACTTTATTTGATAGATGCAATGATCAATGTTGGATGAATGCAATATATATATATATTCATAAACATTTTACTTATCATTCGTAATTTTGTTTATACATATATCATTACATGACTTTAATAAATTAATCAAGGGTGTCAACCCAATAAAAATGACATATATACAATATGGATGTACATGAATGTAATGTAGTGGTTGTCAAGTGAGGTACTAAAATGGAGGCTAGTATGACATGAATAGTTCTTGTACTTGTATTAGGAAAGGCTAATACAAAAGTGTTTTTAGAAAAATTAAACATCCTAGTGAATTTAATCAACCTAATCTACTGATCAAGTAATCACTTGAAGGTACTAAGACCAATCAGGTTATTCAAGTTTCACATAAACCAACTGTGTGTGAAGTGAATGTTCATTACCAATTTTGGGTGAGGTTAGACTCATAATTTTTAACTTATGCCAATAAGATATCTCATTCAAGAGTGCACATATATCTATACAAAAGGTCACTAATATGATGGATATGTCACCATGTGTAAGGTTAATCCATTGGCAGACCAGTGTTTATAACCCATTGCTATAATGGAGATCACCCCATGGTTGTCAAAAAATAAAGAATTCTAGGATTCAATCTCTTTTACCCTTCTTTATTTGACTTTACTTTGGGGGATTTTGGGGGTACTTTATCATTTTGTGGAGGATCAAGGTATTTGACTCTTTTCTTTGGGTGGGGCTTACTCATTTTGTGAAAGAGCAAGGGGATTTTATTTCTTTTGCTTTTGGGATACTTGCTCATTTTGTGGAAGAGCAAGGATTTTTTTTGGAAGGGGGAGCTTGTCCTTTTTTTAATTCTTAGTTTTATAGACCATGCACATAATTGGATGGGTAGAAGTAACCATTTTCTTTATGGCAATACTGACTCATGATTTTATCTTTCATAGAAACCAAAATTTGATTTAATGTGATATGTATGCATGGTCATAGTGAAAACATAAGGTCACCTGGATGGCCTATAGTACTCAAGAACTAATTATTTTCAACATAGGCTAAATAAGACACTAGGTGTGGCCGAGTAAATAAAAATACATAAATATTTGTCAAACCATTGACTTATGAAAGACAAATTGCCATAGGATTTTTATTGCTTTGTACTTTTTCCATTTTTTTTGGATGGATGGTTGATGTAATTAACATGCATTATACGATAAAATACATATTATAAGGAATATGCCTTTGATTAATATGATAATTTAACTTATGATAAATGAATAAAAATATGCATTAGATTTTAACCAAAGTGTTAGTGGTGATGAAGTTTTATTGCTTTTTTTGTTGATTTGAATTGTTTTTGTATTTTTAAATTTTCGCATTGTTTTTTAATTTTGATGTTGTTTTTTTGAGTGGGGGGCTACCTATGATCTAGGCATAAAATGTATGCAATTGAAGTATATTTATGGGTTTAGGCTCCTCAAATCCATCAAGGGAAGAAAATTTTTAGGCTCCTATTTTGAATGTCTACTTGACTACAAATGGACCAAGGGAATTGACTGTAAATTTGTCATGTAGATGTGGTAGCAAACTTGAGTTTTATTGATTCTCTTTGAGAACCAAGTCACCTACTCGATATTATCAAGGATGCACTTTTTTGTTATATGCATATTTTACTCTCTCCTAATAGACTTGAAGATGATCTAATGCATTGATTCATCATTCATCAAGGAGGTTTAGTTGATTGAGGTGCACTTGTTGTGTGGTGTTATCATCAATGAATTCTTGTAATCTATTTGCAATGACAATATATCAAAATGTTGAAGCATGATTACTTTTGTACCATAAACTAATAAAAATGGTGTTTCCATAGTTGGCATGCAAATTCTTGTGCAATAAGCCCATAGTGCCAAGGGGAATTGTAAATTCCAATATTTATGGTTTTTATTAATGATTTTATTCAATATGGCAATGATACTTTTGGTGGTTGCCTTAGCTTGTCCATTACTCTACGAATAGTAAGGAGTCAAGAAACTATGTTTAATTTTGTACTTTGTACATAGTGTAGACACCCAAAATTTGCACATGATCATTCATATATACTTGTAGATCTGCATAGCCACTTGTAGGCCATCATAGGCCATCATAGGCTATCATAGGCCATCGTAGTCATTTATAAGATGCCATAGTCATTCACAGGCACAAAACCTATAAATATGTATATAACACATACAAAACAACTTTTACCCACTAGGATACCATCTACTAGCTCCCTAAGGCCACCTAAGCCCTTTCCTAGACCTAATTAGGATCCCATGGGACCATTCCCTACTAAAAACCCTAATTAAACCAATTAGGATTCTAATTTGTAAGTGAATTTCACTAAACATGCACTTTATCATTAATAGGGTTTAATTAGGATTAATGATCTAATTAGTCCTAAGCATGTCCTCAAACATGTGTGCACCCTAAATTAGTTAGGATATTTACTAGAAATATTAATTAAACCTCAATATAAACTAGGAGTTAGCTAACCCTAGCTAACTCAAATCCTTGCTCACACATGTGTAAGGATGAGATATTTCTTTAAGGCATGTGGAGGATGACTAAGCTTGCGACCTCCCAAACCATAATATAACCTTGCTAGGAATTGACTCTAGGGTCTGGTATACCTAAACATCCTCACTGATCTTGGATTTTCCTATAAATTGAGGGCCATTCCCCTCATTTTACCTCTCTCTCCCCTTTTGGTCAATTTACCAAAACTCTATATAAATCATTCTAGATTCTCCTTCAACAAATTTGCACCATACAAACAACATAAAATCACTTCTAGATCCCATCAAAATAGAGGATCTCCATAAAAATTTAGCTACATACCAATTCATTCCTCAACCTGAGAATCTGGGATCCATTTCATAGGCTGCCCTATGAATTTACCCTACAATAGGTCTACAAAATCAAATCAAACAGGTATCAGCTATTTATTGTTTTTACAGTATATCTCTTAGTTTTCAAAACTTTTCAATATAGTTTTCATGTTTATTTGTCTTTATAATCACACATCTTGACCAAGGTAGGACCCCAAACACACTAACCATATTTTGCAAGCCCTAAAAAGGTATAAAAAATACACATCATCAAAATTTAAGTGGCACAGGTGCATAGAACCCCACCTTCATTAAGGAGCTCTAAAGGACACCATCAAAATGATTCATATTTGTAAATAAAATAGGGAGACTTGTTTTGTAACCTAAAACATTCATGATGAATAAAAATAATATTTTTGAACAATTTACATAATGTTAATTGTTTGATCAAATGGTCATCTTTCGATCACTTCATTCTGGCATGCTCGGAGTGAACCCCACAAAAATTTGTGTTAGACTAGTTCATTCTCACTAATATAATACAATGTTTGGTTTCCTTTTTGATATTATAGGTACTCTGAAGGTAAAAAAAAATCTTACACAACCCTGATACATACCTTAGGTCATCATAACAAGAGTTTCAGGTTCTTAAATCCATTTTACCCCCCAACCTATGAAATATAGTTCGTTTTGCTCCCTAGATTGTGAAATACAATCCATATCGCCCCCCGACCTGCAAAATCATACATACTATTTCAAAATCACCTGTAATTTCATAGATCTTAAGCAAAGATAGTGGGAAGTCCACCTGATATAGTAGAAATCATGTATTTTCTCATAACTCCCCCATTTCATCATCTCTTTACGTAGCAATTTCCATTTCAAATGCATAAAGTTATTATGTGAAATCATTATTTAAAGCAAATCAATTAAAATCATTAATCATTTCAAAATTGCATTTACATTAGGGTTTTGTGCTCTTCTCATGTTATTTCAAATTTCTTTCAAAAATCTCTTTTTGAATTTGCATTTATATTAGGAGTTTGCATTTCTTTCATGTTATCTTGAATTTATTTTCAAATTTCTTTCCAAAATCGCATTTAAATTAGGCTTTTCATATTACATTTATGTCATTTAAAACCTCTCTTGAAATCTCTTTTCAAATTTTCATTTAGATTAGGATTTTCCTTTCCTTTCTTTTCACTTCAAAAGTCCTTGTCAAATTCCTTTCCCAAAATCGCATTTAGGATTAGTTTGTCAAATTTCCTTTCAATTCAATAAATTAGATTTCATCTTTCTTTCCAAAATCCTTAGGGTATCTTTATGATGTCTTTCAAAATTTACAAATCAAATTTTAAAATCTCTTTTCATGTTATTAGGTTAGGCTTTCTAGCTGCATTTCAAAATTGCATTAAGGATAATCATTTAAATTTATTTGCAAAGAACTAAATTAGAATTCACATCTCTTTTCAAACAAATCAATCTCAGTTTCTTTCATGCTTCTAGATTAGGGTTTCATTTCCTTTTCACATATTTTAGCATAGCATTTACATCTCTTTTCACAAAAATCAATTTCATTTTTTTCATGCTTTTAGATTAGGCTTTCAATTCCTTTTCACATATTTTAGAATAGCATTTACATATATTTTTGCACAAATCAATCTTAATTTCTTTCATTCTTCTATATTAGGGTATCATTTCCTTTTTATATATTTTAGCATAGCATTTACATATCTTTCCGCACAAGTCAATTTAAATTTCTTGCATGCTTTTATATTAGAGTTTCAATTCCTTTTCACATATTTTAGCATAGCATTTATATCTTTTTTTGTACAATCAATTTCAATGTCTTTCAAGGAATAAAGTTAGGGTTTCAGTGTGTTTCTAATGCACTTAGATAAATTGTCAAATTCTTTTTTCAAACACACTTTTGCTTTCTTATTTCCATGTTTTCTTGAGTACATTTTTATTTTCAAAAAAAAATCATCTAGGCTTAGTTTCATTTCAAAAGGCACTTAGCACTTAGTTTTATTTCCAAAAAAATAACTATGGCTAGTTTCAATTTCTAAAAGGCATTTAGTTATTTTATTTTCTTTCACATCATTGTTAGAAAACACAACACCACACACTCACATGGCATATATAGTGGTGATATTATACTTCATCCCCAATCCATCGCTTAAGACTAGTGATGTTGGAATTCATCTCCTTCCACTAGCTCTTCCCCTAGACACCATAGTAGCCCCTAGGAGTAGTTTTCTGGACTTCATCATCAAAAAATCCCCTACTCTTGAATTTTTTTTGGAATTCATCATTAGAAGGAACATTTAGAGTAGGATAAGGTTATAATCCTTTGTTCACAAGTCTCTCATAATTCATGAACACGATAACTATCATTCTTGACTAAGCCTACCTGAGGGTGAAGCAAAATAATGGGTATTCCAATAACAGGTATTAGATAATACCACCTCTTATCATGAGAGGATTTTGGACTCACTTTAGCATTTTGAGTTCCCCCTCCTATTTGGATATCATTTTACTACACCTTCCACACAGATCACCACTTGCTTTTTGAGACACTATTCTATTATGTGCACCCTTGGGTGTTGTAGGAGGTTTTGTGCCTATGACATTCCTATTTTATCTAGAAGTTCACCCAACTTCCCATGATACTTTATAGAGGTATATTTCAATATAAAAACACATAAAACAAAAAACATTTATTTTCTTGTACTTAGCACTGATTCTAGTTACACTTTGTTTTACATGCTCACAAAATTGTTTTTAGCACATTCACCTATTAGAAGCCCATCAGTTGGTTGCTTGTAGTCTATCACTTTTTATTTTTTAGTCAGATTCACAGTATGGATCCAATTCCCCCTAGCTTGTAAACTAGCTTCTAGTTCACCCCCAACCTATGAAATCAATTTTGAGACATCAAAACCTTCCAAATTTTATAGGGTTGCCCTAAAATCCTACACAGAACACACCCAAAACCTTAGATTTCTATTTTTGTGTAATTTTAGGTACTAATTCATGAAATATAGTACCATGGCTATCATCACACGTATTCAAGCATGTCTTGAGGAGGAGGCTTATTTCACCACTTCTAGTCAGCCTACTTCTCCCCCTCCCATTACATGAGAAGTTGTCACACTCACAATAGACCTCCTCGTAGATCTAGATTTACCTCACATACACACTATGTCTCATGATGAGACTCCCACTTCATACAAAAATACCACCCACTTCTTTCCCATTTTCCTTCACCTAATCCACCTTCCACATTTTGTGATCACATCATCTAAACTACTTTGGGACATCCACCTAATTTATTTGCTATTGATGAGGAGACTCCCCCTACCTCACCTACCTTCGCACATCCTTTCTTCTAGAGTTTTTCTTAATCAATCTTTGATTTATGACTCTTTATTGCTCAAATGTACTTGCCCTGAGGTCACCTCATTAGCCCCTACCGTAGGGATGATCTCAGATCCCTCATCATCCACTCTGAACACTTAGGCATATTCATCATAAATCCTGCCATTTTAGCCTCCTTTAGAGCTACAATATTTACCACTCACATCATCATATCATGATGCTTTTCAAGCGTCACAACCACCATATTCTGAAAAACCCTTCTTTGCATCCTTTAATGCTACCTCACAACCACCTTCTCACTCACAACAATTTTCATATTAGCTACATCATAGATCTAGTATTCTTTATCTAGTGAGGATATTTTTACCACACCATCTCCTCAGGCTCCTATAATTAAAGCTCATATTCCTTCCTCATAATTGACTCCACCTAAATTCTGCACTCTTGGAATGTATGGTGTCACACCTTCTATCCCACTTCCATCTTTGTCTACTTCCATGTTTTGACTCCCTCCACCTCCTCCATTTTTGTGTTCTGTATCCTAGTTTCTTTCCTACTTATGAACCACGATCTATATATTATACCACCAATCCTTTAGGCTATCCTATATCACCTAGCTTCTCCACTCATCACACTTTTATCTAGATGAAGGTACCATATTTTGATACCTCATATTGCCCACCACTAGAACCATTTATCTAGATGCTACCACCTCCACCATAGCCTATTATATATACATTCTTCATGATACCTCCTTCTTGGTCATCATCTCCTATGATCCAACCATTATTGCAAGCCCCTCTATAGAAGATCCCAGTTTAGAAACAAAAATCCTCACAACCACAATATTACTACCCCTAGTAGATGCCTACCATATAACAAAGTGTCCCATAAAGTTTGATATTCTATGTCATCTAGAAGCCACACATATAGGCACCATTACAATATGTTCCTTCCCCATACTGGGAGGAACAACAACTCTAATATCAACCACATTCTTAGGATCCACCTACCCCCATGCAATCCTCTACACCTCTAGCATCCAAACTTCAACTTCTATAAGAATAATTTAAGATTATAACCCTTTGTACAACTAGTTATGGGCCATAAAATCCTACATACAATGAACTCTACAATGAGCTAGTCCATCATTTTATTCCTATCCATCCATACCCTTATCGCTTCAATATCCCAAAGTTCAATAAGTAGAAATGTAAAGAGTATCCTTATGAATACATCAAGAACTACCACTCTACTTGCTATTATATTCATAGTATAAATCCCCTCATGTTACGTACCTTTTATCTCTTGCTTGTGGTACAAGCCCTTGATTGGTACAACATGCTCCTACACCATAACATGTTCACCTTTGAGAAGTTGGCCAATTCATTCTTAGAAAATTTCTCTATTAATATAAAAAATAAAACCAACTTCTCTGATATGTATGCCTTACTACAGGATCATGAAAAACCCATTGTAGAATTTATCTCTTAAATAATATTGGTCATCCATGACCTAGCTCATAGCCTCCCATATTTTGAACTAGTTACACTATTCTCTAAGAGTTGTTACAAATATATCTCTGCTTCCTTGCATCTTCATCAAAGTCGCATGTTTGAGGAAACTATCACTCAATAAAATATCATCGAGGACATCAAATTCCAATCTAGAAAAATCAAATTTTAGCAGAAACCATCTTAAACTTCAAAATATCACTTCAATTACAATGTGCCAAATAAATCCTTCTCTAAACTACCATAAACTGATCAAGTGGGAGCATCTTCTCTAACTTCCTCATCAATATTACAACCTCCTCCTCCATAATAGTAGTTATATCATAGTAATGCACCTCATCCATCCAATATGTAATGATATCACGATCAACGTCCTCCACGTCATCATTGTAATTGGACTCCATTTTTTGAGCATTATATAGGTTTTTATGCTGGTCATATCACGTTATAGAACATTCAACCGATAGATCCAACTCGATCCAACCCTCATGGGAACTTCAAACATACCTTTTGTGTTTAATATAACTAGCATGGCAATGAAATTTGTCTTATTGCACCTATCACGACTTAGTCAAGGATCTTATCGATCATGATACTATTCAAGTTTCAAACACCCTTACACCATAAAATAAAAATTAGGGTATTTATTAGAACCCATTACCTGAACATGGGAGAATAATCCTCATGGGACTCAACCAACTCAACAAGCCCGACCAAGGTAAGTCAATCATGTACACTGCAATCCTCCTCCCCATGGATTAGTTGGTATGATTAGCGTTACTACTCATCATCAACATTATCCACTGCATCAGGTTGTGCCCATTACTCCATATTCACCATCATCCACTTCCACTTTTCATATTTATCCACCTGCATAGCATTACTTTTTGCTATGTGGTATTCACCATTCTCCATTTCCCTATATTTCCTCCTCCTTCCTAACTTCTTCAATTTTACTTCTTCTCCATCATCATCCATTGACCATTTCACTAATCACGTAAACATTTCCATTTCAAAAGGCTTGAAATTGTGCATTCATCACTTCCAATAAAGTATCATATTTGAACCAAATTTTACCCCATAAAACCATATCTAAATTTCTTAAAACTTTCATCATTAGACTGATATCGAAAAGAGCTTTCCAATGATATAATATTTATTTAATTTTGACATTGTTTAGTCTCCCAAACTACTAAAACACTATGTAAGGGTAAAAAATTCTCAGTTTGTATGTTGCCCTATGAATTCAATTCTAGCTCCCAGGCCACCCTAAAAATTCAAGTCCAGTACATAGGCCACACTATGAACTCAGGTCCAGTTTGTAGGTCACCCTGCAAACTCAGGTCCAGTTCACAGGCCACCCTACAAACCCAATTTTTTTGTTTTATTGTTCATGTTATGCATAGCTATGGCCTTGTACAACACCCATTTGCATTTTCTACCATTCATCACATCTCATTGTTCATCATTTTTCAATCACATATTCATCATTCCACCATTCATTTTATTAATGGTCTATAATGGTTTTGTCCATTTATTCTACACCTTCCATACCTAGGGAAGTTTCTCATATCCTTCAAATCCATCATTCATGATTTGGAGGAGTGTCTCTCTTTCCACCACACCCTCCACATCTAGCAGAGTTTCACTTCCTTGCATCCCTTATTTCAAAAATTAGGGTAATTTCATCTTCTCCCCATCCATCATTCAAATAATAGGGGTAATTTAATATTCTCCTAATACATCATTCAACACGGGGGTAGATTCACCCTCTCCCAATACATCATTCAAAACTAGAGGTAATTTCATCTTATATTAATACATCATTCAACATAGATGCAACTTCACCCTCTCCCAATCCATCATTAAAAAATAAGTAATTTTATCTTCTCCCAATATATCATTCAACACGGGGGCAACTTCACACTCTCCCAATCCATCATTCAAAACTAGGACAATTTAATATTCTCCCCATCCATCATTCAAAACTAGGGGTAATTTCATCTTATCCCAATCCATCATTCAAACACTAGGGGCAATTTCATATTCTTCCAGGTCATCATTCACAATTGGGGTTTTACCTCCTTCCACTTCATCATTCACAACTGATAAAATTCATCTCATTTCCATAAAATATTTATGACTGAGAGATTTGTTTTCTACCCTTCCATTTAAATGATTTTGCAATTCAAGGATTGTATTCCCTTTTTAGACCACTTATACGCTTGGGAGAGGGTTTTCCTTCTTTCCAACCATTGTTTCCTTTTATGAAGTTAATCCTCCTTGCACATTTGCACTTCACCACCTCTCATCTACTTATTATGGTGACACCCAATATTAAACTCACAAATAAATCACCATAAATCATATAACATTGCTAGATCATAAAAAAAAAGCATCCCTTTGTTAAAGGTTTCACCCTTTGCCATGTCTCAACAACTCATCCAAAAACAACATGTTTTGCCACAAACATTATGAAATTTGGCCATCAAATCGATTTCTAGGTTCAAAAGGTTTCACCCTTTGCCTTGCCTACATCACAATGGTTTTTCCAAAAAAAAACAAGTTTCTCAAAAATCCTCTATAAAATTTTGGAACATTCTTTTTAGAATCTCTTAGAAAACCGGGTTTCTCCAAACTCCTCAATAAAATTTTGAAGCAATATTTTTAGAATATCTTAGAAAACCAGGTTTCTCCATAATACTTAGTAAAATTTTAGAACATTCTTTTTCAAATCTCTTAGAAAACTAGGTTTCTCCAAAATCCTTAGTAAAATTTTGAAATATTCTTTTTAGAATTTCTTAGCAAACTAGGTTTCTCCAAAATCCTCAGTAGAATTTTGAAATATTCTTTTTAGAATCTCTTAGCAAAACAGGTTTCTCCAAAAACCTCAATAAAATTTTGGATAGGTTTGTCCAAAAACATCAACAAAAATTTGGATAGATTTGTTCAAAAACCTCAGCAAAAATTTGGATAGGTTTGTCCAAAAACCTCAACAAAAATTTGGATAGATTTATCCAAAAACCTCAGCAAAATTTTGGGTAGGTTTTTCCAAAAATCTTAGTAGAAATTTGGATATGGTTTTCCAAAACCTCACCAAAAATTTGGATAAGGTTTTCCAAAAACCTCACCAAAAATTTGGATAGGGTGTTCCAAAAACCTCAGCAAAAATTTGGATAGGGTTTTTCCAAATGCCTCAAAAAAATTTGGATAGGGTATTTTTGAAACCTTAGCAAAAAAATTGATAGCTTTTTTTTCAAAAACCTTAGAAAAATTTTGAAACTAGGTTTCTCCATATTTATAGCCTAGCATAGCATACTCATATCCTAGCATAGGCGTAGCATAGCCTAGACATAGACATATCCTAGCATAACATGACATAGCCTAGCCTACAAATTTTTAACTTCTTGTAGACTTTTGAGACTTATAAGAAATTGTTGAGCAAAGTGCAGCAAATAGTATTGTCATTGTTGTCAACATAGTCAGACAGATTTATTGATGCAATGGACAAGAGTTTATTGAACAGCAAGGTGCAGCCAAAGTACAATGGATAGGAGTTCAGTGTTGAGCAAGGTGTTGTAGGAGGATTGTCATTGTTGTCAATACAGTCAGTTAGATCTAATGATGCAATGGACGGAGTAGTTCGAGAAGTCACTCGGATGCGAGAGAATAAAGTTTAGAAGTTAGTCGGATCATGAGTCCTTAAATGATAGATGCACAGAAACAGAAAACATAATTCAGAATGAGAAGAAGAAGTCTTCAGAACCTAAGATGTCAAGAAGCGAAAATGTTTTTTGTGAAAACCAAGGCAGTAAAAATAAAAAGTTTTATTTAAAACCATGGATAATAGATTTGAAATGGGTTTTTCTTAAAACCCAAGTTGGCTCTTCGTTTCGTTGAAAAAGATGCCCCGGTGATGAAGATATTTAATTTTAAATATTTAGTTTAAATTTTATTTTATTTAAAATTTAAATTAAAATATTAAATTAAATTAAAAGAGCCGACATGTTACTATTTCGTGGCAATAAGCTTCAGGAAAGTGATGAAGGTGGAAGAAGTGTTTGAGGCCGACAAATTTAAATCTGGGCCGACGGATTTTAGGGTTTGGCAGCTGACAAATTCTAGGGTTTCTCAACCGACGTTCTTTTAGGGTTTGTTCCTAAAACTTCTTCTATATAAGCAAAGGTACTTCGAGTTTGAAAAGGGGTGTGTAAAGATAAAGTGCAAATGCGAGCATAGTGTTTGTGAAAGTGAATTTCGTGTTGAGCAGCAGAATGTGAAATGACACAGAGTGTGTGAAGCGTGTGCGCAGAGAAAGCAGAGTGTGCAGAGAAGCGCGAAGGGCAAAGTTGATTGCAAATTCTGGCTGTAGCAGTGCAGCAAACTGTGTGAAGTGATTGTGCAAGAGAGAGCAGAGTGCACGAGAGATTGCAAAGGTGATGTAGACCAGTTAGAGTCTTGCAATAACAAAGGTATATGTCAAACATTTTTTTATTCAATATTGAAGTCCGATTGGTCTTGGCAAATTAAGGGGTTGGTGCCTCTTTCCAGTTGGTGCTGGTAAACAATTTGTCCAGTTGGTGTTGGCAAATTAAGGGGTTGGTGCCTCTTTCTAGTAGGTGTTGGTAAAATAGGAGTTGGTGCTCCATTCTATTGAAGCAGATAAAGTTAAGGGGTTGGTGCTCCTTCCAGTTGGTGCTTGGTAAAGGATTATGTAAAGTTGTAGCTTTGCATTGACTGGATTTGGATGGTAGTCCAAGCAGTATTTTTGAGGAGTAGCCACATTGGTGAACCTCGTTAAAATGTTGTGTTATGTGTGATGCTTTCTTGATGCATTTAGTATCTCTTTTATCTACTTTAAACTGCTGTTGGTTTTATAATCTAATTGTTTTAGAAGTTTTTAAAGAACACACTGATTCACCCCCCCTCTCAGTGTCATTGTGATTACAACAGAAATATTTCTCCAAGGAGTAACTTTCCTCACTTTTACATCCTTGTACATTCGACATCGAACACAACAAACATCCACAAAACAAAAAAAAAAATACAAACAAATCAAAATCATCTATTGGCGACGTATCTTGCATTTCATTTTCTTCTTCTCCATCAATATTCTACTCCATATTCTACCACATCCATTTGTTTCTAGATATATATAAATGTTGTATGGCCATTCTTCGAGTGACTACATACTATTGATTTGATCCTTTTTCATCTTCCCTTTCTTATCTCTACCTCTTTTGGTTCTCGATCAATGTTGTATGGTCACATTTTGAGTGGATACATACCTTTGATATGATCCTATTCTTATATTTATATTTCTCCTCCACTTCCTTGCCTATTCCATCATAATCATCTACATCCATCAATCACGTTGATGACCACAAAATATTGGCATCCAGTTTGACTA
The DNA here is from genome assembly GCA_028583015.1 of Wollemia nobilis. Taxonomy (NCBI): domain Eukaryota; kingdom Viridiplantae; phylum Streptophyta; class Pinopsida; order Araucariales; family Araucariaceae; genus Wollemia; species Wollemia nobilis. The sequence goes on along the minus strand of JAQPPZ010011065.1, from coordinate 1,020,336 downwards.
TTTCATGCATCCATCCATACCTTTTGGATTTTATTTTGTACATAAAAACCCACATTTTGGGTACACCTTCTTGCATCTATTTTTCTCACTTGCTTCACATTGTCAAGAAACATATTATTTGCATCCTCTTATACATTTTTAGGTATTTTTTCGCATCATGTAGACGTCACCCTAGTCATGTTATTTGTCTTCCTTGTACATAAGCATTCCATTGCTTGTATACATCATGAAATAAACTCTATTCTTAGATACATGTTTACAAGAAGTATTTTTTTTCTCAACCATGCATGGTTAGTTTAATCAACTTGTGTCAAATGCCATAAAAATCTATAGGATTTCAATACTTTCTCTATATGAATCTACTTCATTCACGAACCACTCACACTATATATTAAACAAATTTTGAGTCTAGGAATACAACACCTTGCATAATACTCACCATGTAGCGAAATGATTCCCTTGCTTGCCCTATCATTTGTGTGATAAAAATATGACTTGGGGATAAATAGAGGGACAAGCATAAGTAAAAATAAAAAATCGATAGAAAATAAAAGTGAATGCCCACAATAAAAGAAACAACAATAGAAAAAATCATCACAAAAAAAAATCAAAAGGAAGAGGGGCAGAAAACCAAAGGAAAATCCTCCAAGAGTACTACCACTATGCTTGACTTCCTTTGGTCATTCAGTTTAACATAACATCATGGGATGATTTCCATCGCTAGAAATAGGCTCCAAGAGCCTGCCAGCCAGTGGAATAGTCTTACAAGTGGTGGCACATCTACCACATTAGCGACCTTATCTTGTACAAATCACTATGCACTTGAGGATGAGCTGGATAATTTGTCTAAGTTTACAATGGGTTATTCCAAACTCCCTCAAAATGGATAAATGAATATCATCTGCATACACATGTCCATGAATTATTCAACCTTAGTTATGATAGTTAAGATATTTTCATGATATTTATTGGCTACTGGATCAGTTTAATTCTTCACATTATGTCATTTGATTTCCCAAAAAATCTTTTTAAAAATTCACTATGCTTGAGAATTAGGGTCATGCAACATCATCGCTAACTTTGTTTGTCACATACATATTCTCAATCACACTTGCATTTCTCATTCACCGCATCAACTCATGATTTGTTACATCTCTATCATGTGCATCTTGTACACCTAAATGAGTTTGTACACCCCATTTTTTATTATTTTATGTTTTGGTCATTGGTCAGTTTACTTATTCATTTATTTTTGATTAACCATGATAAAAAAGATAGTATCCATGAAAGGTGGAGTACCCTATTTTTTTATACATTCTTATATCTTGTATGTACATAGGTTATTACACATAACATCTAGACATCATCATTCATGCATATTCATGTTTAGTTAGGTTTACCATACTTAGCACACATCATTCATATCAAACACATTTACCAACATGCACCCATTACGTACACGTAAAATCATACACATTGTATGTAGGCACAACACAAAATCATCATGCACACCCTTCACAAAGCTTGAATTTGTGTACTCATCACTTCAAAAAATAGGGTCATATTTTTATCAAATCATATCCAAATATCCCAAAACTTTCACCATTGGATCGAGCTCAAAAATAGATTTCCAATGGTATAATTTTTATCCAATTCTAACATCGTTTTGTCCTCCAAACTACCAAAATACTATGCAGGGGTAAAATAGTCTAGTTCACAGGTTGCCCTGTAAACTCTAGTCCAGTTTGTAAGCCACCTTGCATATTCTAGTACAGTTCATAGGCTTCCCTGTGAACTCGAGTCCAGTTCGTAGGCTACCCTGCAAACCAAACCTCATGACACCATTTTCAAATTTTCTTCACCCCAACAATTTCTTCTTGACTTTCCACCCCTCTAAACCAAATTCTCCACCTTTTATCACTATTTTCTTCTATCAATTGAATCATCACCACCTTTAATTTATATCATTGTTGATTCCTAATTTTAGGGGATATTCATATACAAATCCTCTTTGCATGCAACAAAAAAATCAAACATCTAAATCACGAATATCACATTTATCTATTTTTTTTTTGTTGAAGATTATCTCAAGATAAACCTCATCCCAAATCAGACATTTTTTAAGTCATGAGAACATGCACAAAAGCAGACACATCTTTATTTTATTCATGATAGTGGCCCTGACCACACTTTGAAAATACATCACTTAATATAACTTGGATACATATTGCTTTAATTCACATATATCTATGGTGACCACATACTGAATGTTATATTTGATTCATCCATGCCACTCAGCTCAAATGGTTTAACAAGAATCACCATGCATTCATCAATCAATCAAAAGAAAAAATTTAAATAGGTAGTTGTTCTATTCGTAATTGGACCATCTCGTGTTGGTCACAAAAATAAAGCAGTCTTAAGTTATCCTCACAAACAACCAAGTACAATATTATGAATATTATACTAATTTGGTAAAATCATCAACTCACCATCATGTTTCACTTGCAACAATCCATCTATCATCATTCATTCACATTTATTCCTCACATTCTTCATCTTCTCTTTTCTTATTTTTGGATTTATATCAATGTTGTATGGTCACACTTCAATAAGCTACATACATTTTATTATATCTTAACTTCATATTTTCTCTTCCTCTATTGGTATTTAGATCACTTTTGTATGGTCACGCTTCGAGCCACTACATACCTTTGATTGGATCCTATATTTCCCTTATTCCTCTTCCTATTTTGGGTTCATATTAATATTGTATAATCACACTTCGAGTGGCTACATACCTTTGATTAGATTCTATTTTTCTCTTCCTATTTTATCCTTCAATTCACAAATATTTCACCACCTTCTCACACCATATTTTTACACTAAACTATGTTCCACACAACATAGTACAAAAATGGGTAAATGTAGACACCCAAAATTTGCACATGCTAATTCCTATATACTTCTAGATATGTATAGATACTTGTAGGCCATCATAGGCCATCATAGGCTATCATAGGCCATCGTAGACCACTTTAGTCATTCGTAGGCTACCATAGTCATCTATAGGTACAAAACCTACAAAACTATATACAACACATTCAAAACATATTCTACCCACTAGGAGACCATATACTAGCTCCCTAAGGCCACCTAAGCCATTTCCTACTCCTAATTAGGACCCCATAGGACCATTCTATACTAAAAATCTTAATTAGGATAATTAGGATTCTAATTTGCAAGTGAATTTCACTAAGCATGCACTTTATCATTAATAGGGTTTAATTAGGATTAATGATCTAGTTAGTTCTAAGCATGCCCTTACACATGTGTGCACCCTAATTTAGTTAGGATATTTCCTAGAAATACTAACTAAACCACAATATAAACTAAGAGTTAGCTAACCCTAATATGTGCTCACAAATATATGGGGATAAGATATTCCTTTAGGGCGTGTGAGAGTATGACTATGCTTGCCACTTTCCAAACCCTAACCTAACCTTGCTAGGAATTGGTTCTAGGGTTTGGTATACCTAACCACTGTTATAAAATTTGATTTTCCTATAAATAGAGGGCCCTTCCCCTCATTTTACCTCTCTCTTCCCTTCTTTTCAACTTACCAAAACTCTACAAAAATCATTCTAGAATCTCCTTCGACAAATTTACATTGTAAAAACAACATCAAATCACTTCTAAAGCCCATACGAATAGAGGATCTCCATAAAAAGTCAGCTATAGACCAATTCACCCCTCAACTTGTGAATCCATGATCCATTTTGTAGGAAACCCTATGAATTAACCGTACAATAGGTCTACATCATAAAATCAAGAAGGTATAAACTATTTAGTGTTTTTATAGTATTTCCCTTAGTTTTCAGCACTTTTCAATATAGTTTTTGTGTCTATTTGTCTTTATATTCATGGGACTTGACCAAGGCAAGACCCCAAATGCACCAACCATATTTTGTAGTCCCTAAATAGGTACAAAATAACACACATCAATAAACTACCTATGGCACACATGCATAGAATCCCACCTTCATTGAGGAGCTCTAAAGGACACCATTAGAATACTTCATATTTGTGAATAAAATAGGAAGACTTTTTTTATAATCTAATAATAAAAGCAATTTTTCTAAACAATTTACATTTTTTTAGTTGTTTTATCAAATGGTAATCTTTCGATCACTTCACAAAGTGCATGAATATCCTTATTTTTTAATAGAGGAACATTATCAGATATGATATTCAATGGTATTCTAAAACAATAGATGATATGGTGGAGTATAAACTCTACAATTCAAGGTCATATTGTACTTGTCATAAGAATTACTTCAACCCATTTCATGAAATATTCTATGGCTGCTATAATGAAGGTATGATGTCTCGAATAAGGAGGAGATATATTTTCTAATAAATCAAGACCTCATTACGAAAAAGGCCACAAAGCTTGAATCAATTGTAACACTTGTAATGGAATATGAGTTAAATTGGCATGATATTGGTATTTTGAACACTTCTTGATGTATGTACAACAATCACAGTCCATGGTGGGACAATAGTAACCCATGCATAGAATGCACTTTACGATGGTCATTCCATTAAAATGACCTCCACAAGTACCATCATGGGTTTGATAAATAACCCTTTGTACCTCTTGATGTTTGAGGTAGTGAAGGAGGATACCATCATAGATACAATGATAGAGAATGTCCCACAAAAGCATATAATAAACCACTTTCTCCTTGAATGTTTTGTTTGTAATTGAAGACAACTTAATGAAATCCTTAATGTACAAAATATTTCATCGTAAGGATCGGTATGAACTATGTTCACACTTTATAATATTTGAGATGAATTTCAATGAATAGCAGACTACATAAGTATCATGATTTTCATAAATTTATTGCTATAAAATGGATTTTATGAAATGAGAGACTTGAGAGAGGTCATTGTGTTAGCAAACTGATTGGATGATTGAAGTACATTATCAATTTTATACTAGTTAAAATGCATGAGCAACTTATCGATAATTGACTTGTACTACAATAAAATGGGATCTCTGCATTGATATATTCACTTAAATTTTTTGACGATGAGTTCAGAATCATTGTAAATGCTGAGTCGCTTTATGTCAAAAATAATAGCAGTCTGAAGTCCTAAGATGAGGGCTTCATATTCTACATTATTATTTATGCAAGGGAAGTTAATTTTAGATGAGAGAGACATTTGAGCCTTTTAAGATGTGATGAACACCATCCAAATACCATTTCTTTGCTCACACTTAGAACCATGGAAGAAAAACACCACATCAGTCCTATTATGGCTTGAATAATTCTTCCTAATAAATTATGTTCAATACATAATCATTAGGTAATTTGATTACAAGTGGTGCATCGGTTGGTAGTGAAGCTTCAACGAGCTAATCCACAATTACCTGACCTTTTATGTATTTTTTGCTTACAAATTCTAGGTCAAATTTTGTTAAAAGAATTATTCATTTTCCATCCTACTATTTACATAGGTGTGACTCATCATGTAGTGCAAAGGGTTCTCTTTGGCAATGACATATGTAGTTTGACCATTCATGTAGTGATGCAACTTCTTAGTTGTGAAGACTACTATTAAGCATATCTTTTCGACATATGTGTACTTTGGTTCATAGCTCACAAATTTACGACTAATATAGTATATAGCTTGCTCTTTTTTTTTTTTTTTGTGCTAGCATAGTTTCTAATAAAAAACATATTACAAATATATATATATGGAACGGTACACCTGGTCGAGGCAGTGTCAACATAGGTGATGATGCTAGATATTATTTGATGGTATAAAATACTTCTTAATAGTCTTGAGTCCATTCAAAATTAATGCCCTTTTTAATATATTATTGAAAGGCTTGCATTTTTCTAAAAATTATACTATAATGTGGTATATTGATTGTATCTTGCCTTGCAAGCTTTGTAACTCTTTGAGGTTGATAGGGGAGGTATGTCAATGATTACCGTAACCTTGTCTAGGTCGATTTCAATGCCCATTTTAGAGACTATGAATCCTAATTTTTTTCTTGATTTGATGCCAAAGACACACTTCTTTGGGTTAAGTCTCACATTGTTCTCGATTAATCGTATGAAAGCCTAGTACAGAAAACTTAAATGTTTACCATAAATTTTTGCTTTGGCTAGCAGATCATCCACGTAGTCTTCAACATTTTTGTGTATTTTATTATGGAAGATGTAAGTCATGGCATGCAGATATGCAACACCTACATTATTAAGTCTAAATGGCATGGATTTATATCAAAATTTCACCTAGGGCATTGTAAAATTTATTTTATTCTAGTCATCAGAGTTAATTTGAATCCAATTTTATCCTAAAAATATGTCCATGATGGTAGGATGAAGCTTTCAAAGATTTTTATTTATAGATTTTGCATCGGACATCAATACGAGGTTATGAACCACCAAATTAGGGTCCAATACTGGCATGTCGTTGTATTATAATGCAATAGCATACTTGTTATCAGTGAGAAAAGCAACCATCTCTTCGTGTTCTATGGAATTGAGGATCTTTTCAAGCTTAATGACTTGTGGGTTATCAAGATCTATGCTAATATCAACATCATTGGTCTCCTCAATGAGCATTTGTGAGCCCTTCTCTAACTAATGATGATTAGGCATAAGGTGGATGTCATATATTGTATTTTTAAAAATAAGTGACTTAGTATCACTTGTATCGATATTGTAAACCATAGGTGACTTGAGTGATTGGGCTAGTGCTATATAGACATTTGCTTGATGAAGCAAATATTATGATGGAAGAAAATATTTGGGTGATGATGTGGTGAAAACGCTCCCAAAATCTATGAGATCCATATTGATGCGAATGGAATTTGATGGATTGCTCGAATTGTGGAGGGGCACAAATAGGTCAACAATGACCATGTTTATTTGTAATATTATGGGATTCGGTTTCTCATGCGATAGAAGTTGGTTCAACATCACTGGATGTGGGTTTAGCTGAACTACCAATGGTAGAGGTATTGGATGATCTGGATGATTTGAGAACTCTAATGGAAGGATCATTGGAAAAATAGTAAGCAGTATAGGGAACAGACAACGATAAACATCTTCATCATATACAAAATTCATGAGGGGGATTATGGAGGAAGAGTCTTATTTTGAGCTATCAGAAGTAATTGAAAGTACTTTGAATATATAATCTATCTCATACTTCAAGGTTTCAAGCTCTATGGCTTGGATAACTATGACTTGGAAAGGATTTTCACTAAGATGTTCATACTTATTATTGTTATCCTTATCAAGACCGAGGTTGAAATATTGGAAGTTTTACTTAAGGAGATCCACTGGTTGATTATGGTGATATCCTAAACCAATATTTTCATTACGGAGTTGATAATATGGTTCTACAAGGTTTTGAATTCCTTTCTCATGATGACATAGGCCAAATCCTTTCTAATGATTGTGTTGGAATTACTTTATCGTAAATGAGGGATTAAACAAAAATTTTAGATCACCATCAAATAGTGAATTAGACTGCTCCTCAAGAGGTGTATTAAAGGAACTGTCAACTCCAACATACACAAATTTTATTGAGTTGGAGTAGAATCCATGGAAATAATGGTACCAATGTGTGGGTGATCTAAATTCCTAATTGACTCATTGAGGGGAGGTGTGAATGTTACATTATATACTAGATACTCACCTATCCTTGGATTCATTATATGGATCACAACCTATGTAGTTTGGGAAGCAGATGTGGAAACAATTCCAACATTCTCTTCTATCGAATGAACTATTAGGGGTGAAATGTGGGTGATGTCTAGCATGGATGGAGGCTCAATGACTGGGGTTTATGGGGGTGGTGGTTTAGGCCACATGGCTAGAAGACTATATGGAGGTGTTGAGATGGATGAAGAGTTGGTGGATTACTTAACACTTGATGTGCTTTCTATATTTGGGATAGGTGGAAGGTTTAGATGTCTCTCTATGAGGGTTGGTTTGGCATTTGTGGTCAATGGAGGTGTAATAGTGACTTGGTCCACTATATATGGAGGTGGTGTGATGGTGGGTGCAATTTGATAACATGGGGGTTTTATGGAAGGTATGGGTGATATATGTAGGTAAAAGAGGAGACCTTGTGCAGACAAGAGTTGTCTAGGAGGTGGAAAATTTGGCTAAGCATAACTAAGTTGAATGGTTGGGTGTGATGGGTATTGGGGACTATATAAAATAGTTGAGATAGTGTAATGAGTTGAATGTAGCAAAATGGATAGTAAATATGGATATGCAAGTGGGTTAGGGGTTGTTAATGGGTGCACATAGTGGGATTATATATCACTAGCGTAGGTGATATTGGGATAAGGTATAGATGGGTGGAGGGCAAGGGAAGATCATACGGGTTAGACACCATATTGCAATACTTAAAGAGTTTCTCATCAGTGTTAATACAATGCACATGACCCTTATGAATATAATTGAGGTAGTGATGTAGTGTTGAGGGAATACATTGCATATATCGAATTCATGACTATCCTAGAAGGACACTATATTGCATCTCTCCTTCAAGGATGTAGCATATTGTAGGGATGGTCTTTATGCCTACTTGAATAGTCAAAACAACCATTTCTAGCATTGAAAACAATGTATCATTGAAGACCCACAGTGTAAATGTGGAGGCAACTATATGTGATGGTGGGAGGTTCAAATGTTGAGGGGCCACATATGTAATGATGTTGATTGATGAGCTAATATTGACCAAGACTCATTTAAAAGGCTTACGATCTATATGAGCTATTATGTGTAAAGGCATACCCAATACTTCTATGAATAAGATTTTGATTTCATGATCGTAGAAGGCAATGGATGGTTCATTGCACATTTTAATGTTGTCCACAAAATATGCAATGGTGTTAGGATATTGTGTTTGTGCTTCAATGGATTTTAGTATTTCTATTAATGCCTTACGATGTGGGGGTAATTTTTGTATAAGCTCATATAGTGAAATATTGGTCGATGTTATTCTCAAGATCTATGTGAGGTAATTGGTGAGGGATATGATAGGTCTTGGATAATGCAACATGGATTTCATTAGTGGTGGGGTAATGTAGAGTATAAGGGAACATTGTTGGAGTTACTCAACAACGTTGGTCGCTCGGGATAGAATTAGTTTTGAGTAACTATGTGTATCATCCCTATAAAAATTTTATGTTGTGGCCCATTTTGAGGTGGTTTACTTGCTTAGGTGACATGACAATGAGTGGTTTGATGTATTATTGGTTGTGTGCCGACAACAGGTCTTAGTAGATGCCAAATTTTTTGTTCTGTAGAGTCAAAGGATTGTCAATGGATATGGCCCCCTTCTCCGCAAGATTTTACACTATGTTCTTGAATGCTACGTAATCATTAATGTCATAGCCCTTTTGCCTATGATAAAAATAGTAATGGTATTCTTTTTAGAACTTTAGTTTGGTCTTATTTGGATCTTATGGTTTCACTTTTAGCAATATAATTGCATGTGCTTCATACAACCATCGAAAAATAGCCGAATAAGGTTTCAAAAGTAGAGTGTAATTTTAAGGGGACCTGGTAGGATGCCTATTGTGATTGTCTTGTTGTTGTTGGTTTCGTAATTATGGGGGAGGTGGCACATCCTGGCATGTGATGTGTTGTGATTAAGATCGAACTTGGGGAGTTTCTTGAGGTGGTTTTTGATGTTGTTGTTGATTTGAACCACTTGGGGTGCTCAACACCACCTGATTAACTTGGTTGGACTTTAATTGATTGTTGGAGGTGCCCTTAGAGTTCTTATTGTTCCAATATTTATTTTTTAGCTTTATTTTTTCCTACTGAATCTTTATATCATCTGTTGGCTTTGCTTGCACTAAATATTCTTCTAGTGTGTGGTATTTTTGGAGTTGTAACAATAGTGATATTGGTTTTGAATAAATTCTAGTGAATGTTCTTGTAAGCTCAGTGGTGGGGAGAGAGAATGGTAATTTTTTTATCATAACTGACCACCTAACACCATAATCTAAGACAAAATCATCATCGAATTGTTGAATATTAAAGATATTTGTCATAGTTGTGTTCTTTAAATTTAATGAGAAGCATTCTAGAAAGTGATTAGCCAGTTGCTAAAATTTGTATAGGCTATGTCTTGTAAATGATTGAACCACTCTAGAGCTCCTCCCCCAAGAGATATCGAGAAAGTACATAGCATAAGTGCATCAATATCATTGAGAAGGTAGCATGCATTATCAAAGTTGCTCATATATTTTTGGAGATCCTCCTTGCCTTTAAATTTGTCAAATTTCAACATCATGATTAACTGAGGATACAATCGTGAAGGCACTAAGGGATGTATGTGGAAGTTATGTAGCTAATTGAGGGTTGGATTTTGGTATCCCATGCCCACAACTTGCATCTATAAAATGTGGATCTTATCAAACAACCATTTTAATTGATCTAGCTTAGGTTGAGGGACCCTTGAGATGTGTCATCCTAAAATCTTGATTATGTGTACTATTGATGTGGGGATAGTTGTCATTGGGTGTATGTGCTAGATGGTAGACCCTAGTTAAAGGGTTGTTGGTAGTTGATGGGTGGAGGCCACTATTGTTTTTGTTGTTGAAAGGGTGGTGATTGATGTCACTATTGGATGACATATTGGTAGGTCATAGATTATTATCGGTGTTTTTTTATTGTGGGTGATGTTGAGGTATTTGGGGTGGTTTATGTTGTTGATGATAGTACTACTACACTGATTATTGCTATTGTTAGTACAATTGTTGTGCATATTATTGGGGGTGTAGTGTTGGTAGAGGTTATTACTAAAAGTACTGCTAGGGTGGATTTTGCTATTGAGGTTTCTATGGCAGAGGCTTAGGATGTTATTGATAGTACTGGGATGGCTACTACTATTGGTAGTACTAATGGGATGGAGGTTTTTAGCCATAGGACTTAGCCTTAGGCGGTGGCTAGTGGCTAGTGGTGGTTGGGAGTAACTACAGGAAGAATACTATGGTTAAGGGGGTGTTAGTGCCTAAATAATAGATGGTCCTAGGCTAGGAACTACATAAATAAATTATCTTGAGTATATATGGGATTGGTTCCTTGTGGAAATGGTTGAATCATATGGGTTGAAGTAGGCATATTAGATGCAAGCAACTATGATGCCATATTAACTTGACCCAAGCGAGGTTGGTTTTTCTCTACCACTATTGAACTTGCATTAGACTAGGGATCTAAAATCTAAGAGAAAATAATGATGTAGGCATACCATTCTAAGTATTTAGTTCAATAGGATAGGTTGTATGGGTGTAGATCATTTTTTAGGGGGTGGGAAAAACTGACTAGAGTGGGATGGTGAGCAATGGCAAGTATGGATGCAATGATACTGGTGTGAGGATAGAGTTACTTTAAAGGTCCAAGGACACCTCAAAATTAATGAATGTGATATGACCTAAATACTGTGGGTCCCTAGTATCAGTATACTTTGGTTTTGTGCTGAAGGTATGGTCATAGGTGGTGTCTAGGTATTGTGACCTAGATAGTATGGAATTGAGCTACTACATGTAGCTAGCATAGCTTCCCTAGGGTGGTTGTGGGGCTACCTCCTACTAGGTAGGAGGATCAGTGGTAGATGAAAGGACTTGATCGATATGATCCATGGAAGCTTGGGCTATGGCTTTAGCCTGAGTTTGAATTCAAGTTGAGACCATAATCTAGTCAAGAATATGGGATGTGGCTTTGAGCGTGTGTTGGTGATGGTGCACTTTGATGAATCTCATTTAGAATTTTTATTTTTAACTCCATCTATAAAAGAAAATAATGTAAACAACCAATTTTGATTTTGTTCATTTTAAAGGTTTACTGTTTGATTTGATACGCTTGTGAGATCATTTAGAGCTATTTTGGTTTTTAATATTTTTTATTTTTTTTGGGTGAGTTTTATGTTACCTAATCCTAGAAATATGGGTGCAATAATGAAATGCAAGCTAATATGGGTGTGTTGAAGCTCATTTTTTTGATGAAAAGTAATGCAGCAATGGTTGAATGTATCCTAAATGTAAATAAAACCTTCCAAAAAAATGTTGCATTGTCTATTGCCTTGTGATCAACCCATCTAGGATTTTGCTTCACCCTTGTGTGATCTTGGGCATGAACAAATACGATTCCATAAATTATTAAGCCACAAGAATTGGAGGGCGTCTAACCTTCCTACTTCAAGATGCACCCAAAATTAGGAGGCTTTTTTGTGATGAAATCTAAAAATCTACTCACAGGGGCCACTACGGTTGCTAGGGTGCAAGCTAACATATTTAGATGAAGCCCACCATTGTTGGTATCAATCAACGGTTGGTGATAAAATCCAACTCGTTGATTTTTTTAGTGAACTATGTAGTGTGTGATGTATATTTTTATCTTGTTTAGGTTTGTTTTATTATTTTTATTCCTAGCTATGATGCCTAATGCAATCTCTTTTAATGCAAGGAAAGAAATCTAATATTCTCTTTTCTCTTTCTTCACACAAATACATACATTATTTAAAACTAAAAATTATTTAACATGCTATGCAATGCTTACTTAATGGAAGTAATTGCTAGCTAAAAATAAAACTATTTTATGGAAATATACTTAGAACATAAAAAGAATATTAGTTCCCTACCTATAGTCATGCATTGTGTCGAAGACTAGAGGTAGAGGTGATTGTACACTATGACCATTCGAGGTGGGATGAATTCTATCTGAGATAATTTATGTATAGATGGTTGCACTATGAAGTCATCTAGGGTTGGACGAAACTTCTCTCGTAGCATAAAATAGAAAAAAACTTGTTAGATTATTGGAATGCAGCAAAAGTAAAAAAAAAATAGAATATTGAAATTAAGCATGAAATGATAGCAACGTAAAACTTTGCATAAATCAAAAGTTCAAGAGATGGGTGGGTTCCACCGTGATCACCATCTTGTAGATAGAAAAAGTATACACCATGTAATATGACAAATGAAAGCAAAAAAATGAATGATATTAAACTTTGAAAATTTTCTTCCTTTATTGTATTACAGTATTTACCCATGTAGGAATTTATAATGAAAATAAGGAGCACTTCCCTTATACAAATGGCAATGGTGCTTTGGTACTCTTAATGCTACAACACTGATAAAGTAGATTTCTAGTGATCACTGCTACATTAAAATGTTGAATGGGGCCATGTATGGTGTCTTTGGATCAATGTGTGGGCCTACAAATGCTAAATTTGGAGCAAGAAATCCTCTGGATGGTGATCATCTATAGATAAATTATCATGGCTAACGACCATTTATGGATGGACGGTCACATTATATGTGTTTTTATGGCTAAGGAAAGTAAATCTATTGGGCTCATGTGGTTCAAAGCTACTGCCTAATTCTGCTTTGGACCTGGTTCATACCTATGGGACCTGCATGCATGTAAACCTATAGAGAGTTAATAGTATTTGATGGGCCTCTTGATGTGAGGCTTGGATTCAATGAGATATAAAAATATATAAAAATAATGAAAGCAAAGACATTCAAAATGGAATTAAAATGGGCTTGTGTTTACCTTTTTGAGGTGTGCTTACTACTATTGTTAATGTTGTTGCATTGTGCATAAGTTACTACTCCTTTGTAATTGGACCGTGTTGTATCGGGAGGCTCCCTATATAATTTGGGATTCGACCATAGAATATTGAAAAGTCATGGGTTGAGATTATTTTAGGTGGGATGATTTTGACCTATAGTGTCCCAAGGATATCTGAAAGCAAATCTGATCTTGTGGAAGGGTTTGAACGGGTTCTACATGGGACAAGGATGGTGGAAAACTAAGATATTGAGAATATGATCACTATGATTGCTCGAGAATTTTCTAGGGATTTGCTAAGATATCCATCCTCATGCTCCATAGGGAGGGTAAGGCTCAATTTATAATTTTCTTGATGAGAAAGGATAAGGATATGGCTCAATCAGTTGATGGCTATGAATGGAAACTATCTCCTTGCAATGGATTTGTCATGGAGAGTGCATGCAAGATAAAATTGGCCTTGGAATTATCACCAATTGATTTAATATTTATTTCATGATATTTTTATTTATTTATTAAATATGCATGATCAATTATCTAAAAGTGCATGGATAGATTTGTATGTTTATATTTTTAACTAGTCCTGTTGATTGTGTGCATGTTTAGTTAACTGCCTTAGTTAATTGAGTGAATGATATGATTGAGTGTGCATATATGAATTAAATTATTTAGTCAATTGGGTGCATGATTGTCTCTCCTTTGTAGCTTAAATGTCTTCTAGTAACTCTGAGTTCACTTATGGAATGCTTTTTTTGTCATGTGATTGGTTTGGATGGTGAGATGTGGAACTGCAAATACCATGGATGATGTGGAAGGGTAATTATGAGGGTTGATGCATCCATGAAGAGGGGTGCAAGGTTGTGTGATCCTAAAAAAAAATTAATTAATCGTTTAATAAATTAATTAATTAATTTAGGGAATTTATTGCTTATTTAATATTAATTAGATGTAATTTATATTAAATACATTAATTAATTGTGATCAATTAATTAATATTTATTGTGCTAGTTTTAGGTGTCTACAAGATCTTCCATCAACTATTGTTGCTCATATTCCACCTCAAACTAGCCATATTTAGGATATTAAATCCCGTGTGTCATTGTTTTTCCATGTAATTTTCTATCTGGTCCTTCCAATGGAGGAGAGCACTCTAAAATAAGAAAAGGCCTTGATGAGATCCTAGGTTGGACATGTGGTGACTAATTGGGAGCTCAAAGAGAAAGGGCCAACACCTAGATGAAAAAATCCCACCATTGGCCAAAGGAGGCCTAATCTCATCCAAGGACACGTAGAAGCCACATACATAAAGAAGGATGTAGACAAAGGATTATTTAAGAGAGCACCCACCATTGTTCACAAAGGTTGACTTTAGTGACTTAATATATCAAAGCCAATCATGTGGAAGTTGTGGAAACTTCCCATCATATGCTTAAGCCTACTTGGCAATATGTACTAGTTAGCAAGGACATGCCCACTACATCAACTAGTAGGGCATTTCAAGAGAAATACGATGAAGACTTAGTGATGTTACCATCCTCAAAATGGGAACAACAAGACAAGTCAATAATAATTTAACATTCAAAGGTCCAAAATATCCCAATATTGATGGTCCCAAATCTAGAGATCTCAAAGCTACTACTAACAATTGCAAAAATAATTTAGTTTTAGAGAAGAGGATAACTTGCAAACCTTTTGTGAAAAAATTAAGAGGGTAAGGGCCCTCCATTTGGCTTATAAATGAGACCAGATTTTTATCTTAAAGGTATTGAGAGTTGTCTACTCATGCCTAGTATCTGACTTTGTTGTCTCTTCCTTTCACCCCCCTTCTTCTTGTTTGTAATAAGCAGAGCTCAAGCCTCGAGCCATTGTCTAAGGATCATCAACCCTATAGGACAAATGCCTTGTAATACCTTTTAGCATGTTAATGGAAGTCATGACTAATTTCGTTCTATCCTCCTTTTATGTGTTTTTTTATTCTTGGTTGTGCGAGGTTTAATGACGTTCATTCTAGCTATTATACGGTAAAGCCTATGTTTATTTATGGCTACTTGTTTCAATTGAAATAGGGATTTTTATTCTTAGCACATCACCCTCGTATCTTAGATTTTAAATTTTTATAAAGTTTTACTTTCACTACAATTCCTTTCCATGCAAATCCTCTTTGCCTTAACTCATGAAGACCTCTATGCATCAAGGATTCAATTTTATGAGGATTCAACCTCTATTAAAAGAATTAGAGGTTTCCTTATAGGTAGTCCTTCTATTTATGGCTCTTCCTGCTATTTTTCTCTATGCAAAGTGCGAGTTCTTGTGGCACATCAAGTTTTCTATGCAGATGGATAGGTGCATTTAGAGACAACAAGAAGTCCAACGACCCAATAACATTTTGCTTCTAACAATTGTACATCCTATTTGTGTTTATCTCATATTATTGCAATACTACTTGAAGCTCTTAAAGAAGAAACTACTTGACAATAACCCATCTTCCAGATATTTTTAAAAGCATCCTTACATTCCTCACTACACAATATTATTTTTTGTATTAAAATAAAATCAATATTATAAAAACACATTAAATCTTTAATAACTCTCTTTTAGAGGTCTTATTCATACCCCTAATATTTTGTGATATCATTTTCATCATCATTTTTTATTTTTATTAGTGGGTTTATCCCCACTAATTGCTAACATCTATGCTATTTTTATTGGCTTCCCATATCAATATCCCTTTGAGTTATAATTTCTCTTTGTTCATACTTTGAGGAGCTTCCATTCCCACCAACACTTTTATCTTCATCAATATCTTCTTTTTTTTCTGTATGGTTCATAATGAGACTTATCTTCTAAAGATTTAAATTATCCTAAAGAATCTATATTGCAACAAATAGTCTCACAAAAACTTTCCTCTTTATGTTCACTTGGAAAGCCTAAACAACAAGGATGATCCTCCATAGTAATTAATTTCTTATGTTACCTTGGAAATCCCTAAATTTTCATGGATATTCTCAATATGTACTTATTTATTACACTACTTTTGAAAACATAAAGTGCATCATATACACTAATACCATTTCCATATTTATTTCAAGGAGAAGATTTTATGCTTTGTAAGGAAAATAAATATGATTACCTAGATTATCCTTGACCTCATTTGATTTAAAATTTACCTCATATTCTATTGGACCATTAACTCCATTTATATTTTAACTTATGCATTGTACTTCGTTATCCCTTATGTCATTTGTTTTCTAGTGGTTGATTCATGTGAACTGTAATGGAATTTGCAATTTGACGTTGTAGAGGGTTTTTTTACCACTTTCCTAAGAGTAGAAAACCCTTGATTTGACCTAGCCTAAACTGTGATATGATTTTCTTGTTTCATGTTGAAGTTTATCTCATGTCCAAATTTTTTTATCTCTTTCTCTATCATTTTTTCTTTGCAATCTCTTGCCATGTGTCAGTCCTGTAATATTTGCAACATCAAAATGCAATGTTAATATAATATACTTATTGATCCTATTATATTGATTCATATTTTAATCCTAATTCCATGGCAACATATATTCAAGTGTATACAACATGCCTTCTCTCCTTAGTAGTTGGTCCCTCCTAGATGAACTCCCCTAAAGCATTGCCAATATTCTTCAAAACCTCCTTATTTATAAGTTGATAAAAAAGTCCAAAACTCCTACTCCACACTCCACAAAGAAATTTACCTTCCATAATGGAGTAATTTGAATTCAATCCCCACTTCCACTTGATTCAATTTTGAATCTTAGAAAATCCTCGCTAGTATCCATAGAACTTACATTTAAACTCTCTAGTTTTAAGAACTATTATATCATGCTTGATCATTTCATTCTTGATATTCACTTTTGATGTAGCATCTACTAGTTGGATAGGGTTTGTCATAGATTTGCTCTTCCTCTTATCACAAATTAGGACATCCTTACCTCCAATAAAAATTTTCGAAAATGACTTTTTTGCCATGTTACATAGATTTTCTTTACATAAATATTTTAGTTCTCAAGTTTCTCCTAAGATCTAGAATAAGAAGTGATGATCCTTGCACTTTACTTTCTACTTCCTACTTACAACGTACAATCACTCCCAATTTTTATCTAATACTTGTTAAAATAATAAAATAACATTTAAAAATTAATAAAAAAAATATAATATTAATCTATTTTAAAATTAGAACTTCATTTTCTAATTTTTTTTTTGAACAATCATATGTTTTCTAAATTTTTTTTGAACAAATAATTCACTAATAACTCTTATTAATGTGTCATTCAACAATTTTGGTTGATGAGTTTGAAAAACTTATGTTTTCTTGATGGTGATGGTAATATGTATTTACAGCCTTCTAATGATTTGTATACAATTCTTTCTAATGGTTAGTGTTACTTTCACGTTAGTGGGCGAATCAAGCGGGCTTTGTGATATGATTAACACTCTGATTTTTTTTATTGTTAAGAAAACTTTTAATTTTAACTAAAACAAACAAGACTCCTTTACCATTAAGAAAAATCAATAAAAACAGCTATTTATAAACATTCAACTACTCTAACCACTACTAAAATTTAAAACGAATTTATTCATTTCACATTTGAATAATATCTTTCCACGTGAGGCTGAAATCACGAAACGGAAGTATGGCTAATAATTCACCTATTTCCGTTATCAATTATCCGTGGCTTGACTTTCGTACCAATACCACTTTTGTATCCAAAAGTCATGTTCCAATACCATGGGCTAGAAAATGACAAATTATCAAATATTTTTTTCCCGTTGGCGTCGTTTAAGGCGAAAAAAAACCACTGTAGGAGTAGACATCTCGTCCGACAACGTGCTATCCGACGCTTTAATAATATAACAATGACTGGTAAAGTGGGCATCCCTGTTCAATGAATGTATAATATCAAGGCGGCAACGTGTCCACATAGAATCCACAAGCTCGACCTAGTGCATTGTTTTCTATAAAACCCTACTTTCAATATGGAGCTTGAAATCCGATGTCTGATCAGGTTTTATGCTTTGCATATATATGAGGAATAGTTTCAGTGTGCGTATAGTGGAAGAATATCTGGTATTGTTGTTCAAGTTGGAGCTCTGGAGGGTGTAATGAGTTTACCTCATTCACCTTGTTCGTGGACTCCTGTCATAAATGATGGCTGTGTCCACGAGCAGGCTGAATGAGTTGGCATTACAGTCGACTGAGCTGCATGATGTCCAACAAAATCAGATATTCTTCATGCTGGCTGGCGATGTGACGCCCTTCTGGGGAAAGATTGAATGGTTTTTCCTAATTAGTTATGGAAGAAATTGATTTGATTATGTTCATATATGTTCATGTTCGATTGAAATTGTAGAGTCTAGTTGATTTTGAAGGTTTAAACTGACCTTGGTAGGATTCTGTTCTTTTCGTCTTACGGATATTTGTTTTTATCCTCTTTGTTTGTATTCTCTTCTTTTCGTCTTACAGATATTTGTTTGTATCCTCGTCAAGGTTGGGAGTTTAATCGAGGGATTTTCGTGGGTTACATCTCTGGCCACTGGTCTTGGAAAATTTGATCTGACAACAGACCAGAGGAAGTAGTGATAAATTTTATTTTATCTTTACATAAGGTTTTGGATAAGCTTTTATAAAAGTAGTGATTTTTTTTTTTTTTTTTTCATTTTTCATTTATAAATTCCGATGAAAATAACAATTTTTATCTCCTTTAAATGTTTTTTTTTCTTTTTTATATTAAGTAAATATAAAATTACATTTTTGATGTTTTTTTTTTTTTGGATATTTTTTCAAAATTTTAATAGTGACTTAAAAGTAAAGTAGTTTATGCTAAGTTTTATCTTTAGACACCTTTAGTATCCTTTAAATCACTAACTTCTCAGTTTTTTTGAAAAATTGTTTTATTTGTGCTTGCTTTAACTCGAGTGTATTAATCCCCTAGATAAAGATATGGACTAGTTACACTATATTACTCTCATTGAATTCCTATACTAAGCGTGTACCTGATCAATTTGAAGTGCCTCCTTTAAGAGTTCATTTGCCTCTATAGTCAGTTCTCGATAAATATGCCAAAAAACAAAAGCTTCACTTCCATCCACAACTTTTATTTGAGAGGATGGGTTGTAGAATCATGTTTTTCATCCTAAAAACACAAAAAAACTAGTTTATTATCACCTATAGTCTCAATAAATTTAATTTTTTTGTATTCCTTTTGATTATGCCAACTGAACCAACAATTGGAGGGTCATAATTTTAACATAATTATTAGAACCTTCTTCCAATCTAGCCTTGAATTTAAAATAATGAGAGAAATATATAGTAATCCTCCTACTCCACAAACTCTAGGGATTCCCTATCGAGCCCCATCCAAAAATCCCTAAGCCCTTGATTTATAAATCTTTGGAGGTATGATTTGTTTGTTTACCTTTGTTGTTGCCGAAACCTTATAGTTATTGAAAATTCCAATGATTTGGGATGAGACCTGGCAAGTAGGCTTCTCATGACCCTGAAAAATATTTGCATTCTTAGTTAACCGTCCTTCCCAATACACAAACAAAGAGAGAGCTATAAAAACTTTATAAGATCTATTTTCAAACTAAGATTTTAAGCACTTTTTTAAGGAATCTTCTTGCCATCCTATAGTAAGCTTTAAATTTGTTATAACCTCCCTCCAAAACTGTCTAGTAAAGGAGCAAGCAACCAGTAAATGATAAAAATATTTTATTATTTGAATTATATAAATGATACCTTCGTGGACCATTCCATTTCTTCTTTTGTAATATCTCCATGTTAGAACCTTATTTTTCATGGCAAGCCATAGTGATAGTCTTATCTTCAATATACTTTCTGCTTCAAGAGTGTCCTCCACTACCATGCTAGATTGTCATTGCTATCTTCTAATAAAGTCTTATACCATGACATTGGAGTGTACTCTCCATAGTTATATTCTTTGTGCAGACCAATTGATCATTTTCCTCTTGCAACTTGATATGTCCAACTTTAAATATCCCTATATATTCTTTCCACTAGTATGCCTCTTGGACATTAAGCCCTAACACTTTTGTTTCCTTCCATCCCTAACTCCAGTTTGTAGAATATTTTGTATCAATTGCTTGGGCAAGATTTCCTATCCCTTGAGCTCTTAGGATCTGAATCACATTATTTGGTAGTCTATGCATATCACCACAACCAATCCAAGGGTCTAATCCTAGTCTTATCCTTGAACCACCTTGTATTTTATAGGTATGCCAATCACCTATAATATAAAATACCTAAATTATTGCCTTCCAATAGATTGAAATATTATGGGTTTGCTTCATTGGGGTCCTTATCCACTCCTCAATTGTGAGTGACTCTAAATAGTTGTTATGCATGATATTATTCCATAAGCATTCCTTTGATATTATCTTCCAAACACACTTTGATATTAGAGCCCTACTAAATATGAAGATGTTCTTAAGTCTCCATCCTCCATTTTCCTTAGGCTTGGCTAATGATTGTCATTTAACGAAGGGAAAATGTTCCCTTTCCCTTGTCCATATCCATAAGTAGCTTAATTGTCTATATTTTTCCAAAACTCCTTTTGGTATATGAGCTAAATATTACTATTATACTGGTATTACCTCCAATACAGACTTGAACAAAGTCAATATCCCCCAAAAGAGCCATTTGTTGCACCATATATTAATTCTTTCTTCCACATTATTTATCAATAAATTCTAGTGTTGTTCAATGTAGTCATTGGGTTTAAAAAAGAACCATTTATATTTAAACCCCTCTTGAAGATCAAGTCTATTAAAGAAAAAAAGTTGAACTATTATTACAGTTTAATTTTGATCTGCATAGTTAAAAGAGATGCTTGAATTCTATGCATTAATCTACATACCTGATTCCAGACAAGAGAGATCTAAAGATTATTTTAACTTCTCTACAACTCTTACTATTACATATGTGAAAAGGAGAACATCATATACAAAAAGTATATGGGTAATTTCCACTGTTGTACCTATTCTAATTTCCTTTACTACGCTGTCCACCTTGGATTCTATAATACACATACTTAATCCCTTAACTAACAAAATAAATAATAGTGGTGAGAAGGGGTAATGTTGTTTAATTCCTAGAGAATATTTGAAGAACTGAGAGGCTAACCCATTAACCAAAACTACTAAAGAAACAAAACAAAGACATCCTTTAATCTAGTTCACCATCTGCACATAGAACCCAATATGAGAATTATTCTTGAATATAGCCAATTTACTCTATCAAAAGCCTTGGAGAAATCCAACTTCGTCACCATTACTACTAATTTCTTTGATTGTATGGTATGAAAATTTTCCTTAGCAACACTAATTGCTTCATGAAATTATCTACCATGTAGAAAACCAAATTTCTCAATAGATATAGAAGCATAGAAGAACCTTTTAATTTTTGATGCAATTATTTTTGCTATGATTTTTATACACACAATTACAGAATCAAATGGGCTTGAAATCATCAAAGAAATAAGGATTGTCTTTTATCGGAATACGAGCAATGAAGGTAGAGTTGAAGACTACATTTGCCCTTCCTTTTAGCTTAGAATCCTCCACAACCTTGAATAGGTCAGACTCCAAAATGTCATAGAAGCACAAAAAATAATTTCATAGTCCACCTATCAGGTCCTAGACTCTTATATTTTTGGAAGGAGGTTAAAACAAATTTGAGCTCCTCCTTTGATACTTCCTTAATCAACTCACTATTAGATTTCTCATCTATAAATATAGGAAAGAGATCAGTTATTTAACTATTTTAGCTATATTAACTTTACTAGGATCCTTGTATAGTTGACGAAAATGCCTTACACCCCTTACACCCATGTATTCTATTATTTTAAAAGAGGACACTTTACTTCCATATTGTCCCTGTAGCTCCAAAATTATATTTTATTATGTTTTGTCATTTGCAAAGCTATGAAAAAATTTAGTATTCGCATCCCCACTTGCAATCCATAGTTCTCTACTTTTGAGCCTCCATTGTGCTTCCCTCTTTTCCAATAATTTACTCTTCTCTTGTTCCAAAATTTTATACTTAAGCTTTATTTCCTCATCATTTTTTTAAAGTCATCTACTATAAATACTACAAGTTGCTCCTCAATATCCTTCAGTTTTTGCTCATCCATCAATTTTTTTGATGGACCCACTAAACCATTGTTGCCTTAACCCTTTTTAAATTTGCTGCAAATTGTATACTAGTAGATTCTCTTAGACTAGGATCAAAATTCACCCTGACTAGATTTAGAAAGCTATCCTCTTTTATACCCTCAAAATTGAATTTAAAAGTATAGTATGATTTTTCTCCTCTTTTGTTATAATAAGCATGATAGAGGAGTGATCAAAGTCTCCTCCAAATTCAATCCAAGACTTCAATTTGTAAGATCTATTTACCAAGCTCTCTACTACTGATAATTTTTTCAGTATCTTAGAAATTATATCAACTCCTATCCTCGTATTTCTCCAATTTGGGATCTATTTTATAGGCACCAAGTCTACTAGCCCCTTGGATTTAAACTTTTGGATGAAGAAATTAGCTAGTAGATCAATTCTAGAAGAAAAACCCCACACTTCACTCCTTGAGAGCGTTAAGTTTAAATCACCTCCTAAAATTAAATTATTAGTTTCTAAAAACTTTTGATCCATAAACTATTCCAATACTGGATCTTGTATTTAAAGGGCTCATAAAATACTCACCATTATCACTATTTCCATAGGCTCCATTGAAAAGAATTTAATACCTACTCCTGATTCAAGCAATGCAAATATGGTTAGCCTAAACTGATTTACCTTTCATCTTGTGGCCACTCCTCTTGAGGCTCTTACAACATCAAGGGCTAAAAAATCCCATCCTTTAAGCATTTTACTGAGATCTTCTATCACTTTCATTGCTAACACTTTTGTCTCTTGAATTAGCAAAATCTCTAGATTATGAATTTCTACGAGCCTACATAGAGCAACTTTTTTTGCAAATATTTTCATCCCTCAAATATTAAAGGAAATTACTTTCATTGATTAACTATGTCTAGGTCCATCCATGCTCTAAGAATATCCTTTAAGGATGGTTGCTTGTCTTGTTGAACTTCATTGAGATTTTTTTTCTTAGCCAATAAAGTAAAAACTATTTGACCCCTTCTACTAGTAATACTTTTATCCCCCATATATTTATTTGGGCTTCCCCCAAGTCATTTTCCCCTTAGTATTATTTTACATTTTAGGTATTGTAGGTGATACCTATGGGATTTTGGGGACACAAAATCTTCCCGAACATAAAAAATGAAGAGGGGAAGCAATTTCAAAGTGATTTACTTGTGAGGTATTACTAAAAAATTTACTAGAGCCTAAATCAATATTTGGATCTACTTCCTTTAAGAAATATAAATTCAAGGGTCCTCCTTACCACTGAACTCCACCCTTACCTTGTTCTAGTGGAGACTTTATTTTACAAACAATTAAATCTAGCCATTGGTTACTTGAGGGAATCAAAAGAGAATTACCTATAATCCCATATGAAAAATGAGATTTGGAAATAGAAGATTCGAAATCTTGTATCAGGGTCCAAGAGTATGAAATACAACTTTTACTATAAGAATCATAGCCTTACTTTAATATGAGATGATTCTGAATCCATCACTTGGTCTAGCATAAAAATATTTATCTCCACCTTCTCTACATTTTCTATTTTTTTCCCTGATTTCTCTAGCTTATGTTCCTTATACATTGATTCAATAATATAATCATACTATAAGTTATGTGCTTGAAGGGAAAATTGCATCTCATTATCACTCTTAAAAATATGCCTGTCTTCCTTACGATGCCAAACCTTCCTTGAAAAATTAAGAGAACATTCCCTTGTAATATGCCCATAATTATGATAATGTGTACACCTAAAAAATACACCAATATAGCTTAGGATTTGTACATGCATCCTTTTGTTATACGTCAACACAATTTTCCCTGACAATCCATCTCTCTAGTCCAAATAAACAAGAATCCTAGCCACTATCCTCATGCATGAGGATTGATACCTCTTTTCCACCTCCAAGAAAGAACCAATATAGTTTATTGTGGATTGGAAAATATATCTAGATCAATATCTAGTGGCAACCCTAGTAACTTTACCCATACATGGTGAGAAGGTATTCAAGTGGTCCTAGGGTAAAAAAAATGGTCCCACAATTTGAGAATTAACAAAGATAACCCCCAAAACTATTTATCTAACATAATATTTGCCACACCTTTCTCAATCCTGACTGAAATGCCAACCACCATCTTACTAGAAGTAAAAAGCTACGCATATACCCTAGAAATTCCATCCATTCCTTGGTCATATAGTCTACCAAGGATTTATTATAAATTGCACACTCATAGAATCTCCCAATAAACATTTTCTCTAAGAGTTCAATAACTTATCCCATTTTCAC
The DNA here is from genome assembly GCA_028583015.1 of Wollemia nobilis. Taxonomy (NCBI): domain Eukaryota; kingdom Viridiplantae; phylum Streptophyta; class Pinopsida; order Araucariales; family Araucariaceae; genus Wollemia; species Wollemia nobilis. The sequence goes on along the minus strand of JAQPPZ010011065.1, from coordinate 995,240 downwards.
GTATTTTCCTAGGACTAATTTTTCTTTATTACTCTTCCTTCGAAGGCACTCGGTTACCTTCTTACATGCTTCCAAAGGATTCTTCTTTGGGTTTCTTTCTTCTAAATTTTTATGTTGTCCCTCATAGCCCTTATTAGAGATGTGTGGCCTATTTTTAACTTGCTCTAAAGAGGACATATCCCAATCATCACTCTTTTATAAGAGTTATATATCTTCCTATAATATCATCATCGACTTAGTCCCATTATTTAACTCTTCTAAAGGAGACTTTCTTCTTTCAAAATTTATTCCATAATCAAATATGAAGACCTCATAAGGATTCATCGAGTATTCCATTGCTTCTTCTTTATGACCTTGTTCTATAAAACCCCTAAATCCTCCTTCATTTTCAAAATATTGCATTCTCCTTATAACCTCAAGGTCAAGATACTCTCCATTAGATTTGTATTATAAAAACTAGCCTTTATATATAATATCCTATTATCTTTATCACCCTTTGCTTCACTCACCATGGTGACAATTGTATCACAAAAAAACTCTAAAAATATGCCCTTTTAGCCTATGTCTTTACAACCTTAGGGTTAAGATACATATTGTGTGATGATGACTCCATCCTTAGTGGCCATAGACCTAGTCTATTATTATCATTTTCTCCTCAATCATTTCTCTATGTTACATTGAACTCACTAGCAAACCCCCACAAATTCCTCCTTCAAATATTATTTTGCAAGATAAAAATTGATCTTTTAGAAACATCTTTTTTTAAACTTTTATTTAATTTTTTATTCCACTTTTAAGTGAACAAACAATTCAGTTTTTTAGTGAAATTGTAAATGTGTACATGTGTAATTTCTTATGGTTTAGTTTTCATGTACATCATAGAGAATCACTCGTTCATGCATGTATTATATATATATATGAAAAAGTCAAAATTTTATCCATTCCATACTTGCAAAATAAAGGTAAATCAATAAGTTGATTTAAGTGTAATTTTACACATTAATTCTATATATATATATATATATATATATATATATCAAAGTCTATTTATAATTATTTAAATGTTTGATTTTTTCATTTGAATAAATTAAAAAGAAATGAATTCTATTAGAATATATTATTTTAGATCTTAAACACTTTTTCATCTTAAAAAGGTAAACCAAGAAGAAATAAGTTTATTTAAGTATAACTTGAGACATTAATTCTATCTATCTATATTAAATTATGTTAATTTATAATTGTTTAAATGTTATCTCAGAGGATAGGTTCGGGGTTTGATTCTTCTTCGAGAGGTCCAAGGTTTAAACCGCTACATATGTGTGTTTGTATGTTATTCCCCTATTGATAAGTTTAGCTCTTGGCCTTAAGGGTCATGGTTGGGATGGAAATTCTCAAATCATAAAGGTTTCTCAAACTAATAAAAGAAAGTTATTATTATTATTTATATGTTTGAGATTATTCTCTTTCATTTGGATAAAGTAAAACACAAAGACAAAATGGATTAACAAAATGGATCTTATTAGATTGTATTTGTTTTAAATGATGTTAATTTATTAAAGACTTTTTGATATTGCAAAATAAAGGTAAACCAATAAGAAATAAGTTGATTTAAGTGTAATTTGACATGTTCATTCTATTTATCTATATAAATATTAAATTGTGTTAATTTATAATAATTTAAATGTTTGATATTATTATATTTCATTTGGATAAAGTAAAATACAAAGACAAAAGGGACTTTATTAGATTATATTGTTTTAGATGACTTAACTTATTAAAGATTTTTTTTATCTTATGTTTATCTTCAATTGTTTTATGAAAACAAAAAATTAGAATGATTTCTTACTATTTATATTTTCCTTTAATATTTTACCCATTGTTTACTTACAAAACAAAGGCAAACCAAAAATAAATAAGTCAATATTCAAGTGTAATTTGATGCATTATATACATTTTAGTTATGTTTATTTATAATTATTTAAATGTATATTACTATCATATTTCATTTGGAAGAATTAAAATACAAAAAGAAAATGACATTAGTAGATTAGATAATTCTAGATAACAATAACTTATTGGAGATTTATTGATCTTATATTTTTCCTTAAATGATTTATACAAACAAAAAATAAAAAAAAAATTAACTATTTATAGTTTAACTTTTGAATGAAGCTTAATGATTTTAGAAAAATTCTATTCAATAAGTCACTTCACGAAGGATTAGGGTATATATATATTTTTATTGTCTCATATTTTAGGAGTTATATCTTTGTGAAGGGTTGTCTGATTTAGTTGATTCTTGGACCAACTTGTGTAGAATTTGAATAGCTTTAAAATGAGTGGTCATATGAAGGAATCCAAGAAATATTGAGGGAGATATGACCTTGTCAAGATAACCATCCATAACAAGGGTAGTGACAAAATTTCAAGTCATAAAAAATGAAATTGCAAAAATTTGTTAGCTAGATTTGGATGATGGGCAGAGCAATGAAGGGCTAGGATTTTAGTGAGGCAAAACATTATATCTAGATAGAAATTTTCAGCTATTTTTCCCCCTTCATTATCTTAGAAATTATGCATGCAAATTAGTATAGTTTTTTTATCAAATATTGTATTTGATATGGGATATTCTGATAAATTTTAATAAATTTTGGATTTTAGTTTCCTTTCCATGGACTAATTTATTATTTAAATCCTTAGAATCATCTCTAGTGGTATAGGTTAGTGAGCACACCTCAGAGAGATCCGAATTGCTCTAATATAAGGAGGTTTTTAGTAAATTTAATGGGTATTGGCCAAGGATTTTAGCCTTGATAAAATGAATTGATAGGAGTTAGAACTCTCTAGGAGTGATTCTATCCTTTCTTCCCAAAGGTTTCTTCCTAGCCATTTTTGTTCTAAGTAAGAAAGAGAAAAAATCCTAAAAGGGGGTCCTTGGTTTATGAGAAGATCAGAATTCTTCCTTACCTATTGGTATGAAGGGTTTTCATCTAAAAATATAAATCTATCCCTAGAACCAATTTGGGTTAAGGTGTTTGGGTTATCCATTGAATTTTCAGAAATGAAAACCTTCAAGGCAATAGGTGACACTCTAGGAGAATTCCTTGAGATTTTAGATACTATTTTTTTGATAAGTTAAAGGATTGCATTACTAGACGAGTTTTAAGGATCCCAAAATATTGTTATGAAAAAACCATACTTGCTATAAAAATAGAGGATTATCAACAAGGGATGAAACCTTGAGCCTAAAACAAAAAAGACCAAACCATAGGATGCAACCTCAGACATAAGGAAAGAGGAAGAAACAGGACATTGCCTAAGAAGATCAACCCACATAGAAAAAAGAAATAGGTTCCACGTAGGGTAGTCATGGGAACAAAATATAAACAACTTAGATAAAAATAAGCAGGCTCCATGCAGGGTAGCCATAGAAGTAAAACAAGAAACTGAGGAGATTATTCCTTAGTGGAAATTTTTTCTCATCCTTAGTGTCACCTTGACTAGGGTCCTTAGGCTCCTCTTTGATGAAAACCATGTCCTCCGCTTTAGACTTGTCGTCAACCTCCTAGTCACTTTGACCTTCGAAGAAAAGCTTTTGAAGGCCTTCCCTAAGATAAATTATTAAATTAACCATGACCTTCATCATAACTGTTGTGGTGGATATTATGAACTCTTTCAATTACTTCACCTCATTGTCCATCTCTTTGTCATCAATATAAATGTCAATTATCTTCTTGTTGCCTCTCGTCGCCTTATTTTGAAGGTGAACATATTTCCTGAGCCCTTCCATACTTTTAAAGCTAATGCTCTTAATTTCCTTCAGCTATGTGATAGCTTCAATGGACTTCCTCTTTATTTCTACAAGGGATAGATGGGTAGAAGGCCCAACGGGTTTTAAAACTAGGTTGAGGATGCTTGAGTTGGCCTTAGGGTTGAGAGCTAGGACATAGGTGTAGATAACCTTCAAAATGCCTTGATGGAAAGGGATATCACAAGCTTTCTTATTTCTACAGGATGTAATTGAATAGTTTATGGAATTGAGAAAAAAATAGGAGATGTTTATGGGATTAATATCACAAAAGTGTTTGACGAAGGTCAAATTATAAGTACATAGCACTTTTTTTGGGTCATCGACAGTGATGAACTCCATGACTAGCTTCATCATATAATTTTAAGGGGTTTTGAGATAACTCCTATAGATACCTTGCTTTTCTCCTTTGTAGATCCTTTCGTTGTCCTTGAACTCCTTCAGTTCCACCTCCTAGTTGTGCTTTTGTCTATGGATTGAGTGTCATTTCGTAGCCTAGAAAGTAATAATAGAAAAAAGGTTGGATCCATGCAAAAAATTCTTCCATGAACCGTAATAGAGTTGTTATCCTAGGAATCTAGAAATACCATGGTAATATCGAGCTCCTAACTAGTGGACATGTGGAAGAAGGGAAAGAAGTGGTGCTCAGTGAGGATTATATCAACAAGGGCATCACATTTGAATTTTTTGGGCTCAATAAAACTCATGGTGAATTGGTGATGAGGGTTGGGGAAAGGACTATAAGGAATAACAGAGGCTTGAGGGTCAATGGGCTTACTGCACCAGTGAGGAGGGAAGATGACCAGCAGAGGAAGGATGATGGCTTTACATGGGATGGAAGCACGAGGGGCTCTAATGGTAGATTTATAGATGAAATCTTGAGGAAAAAGCCCTAATTCCTAGAGGTTGCCATTAATGATATCAACAATGCAAATCAAATTTAACACCAGGGGATTGTAAAGCTTAATATTTTTTGGAAATGATTGCTAGGATAGGGACAATGAACGGGGAGAAATGGAGGGTTGAAAATGATGATCTTTGAATCTTGGCAATGATTGGTTTTAGAGTTGAGCAGGATGTTTTTTTTGGACATTTTGAGTTCCTAAGCTAAGAGTTGTCATTGATGTCAAAAGGATCTATGTAAGCTAACACTATGTTTGTGTAGAAGCAAAGGTTTTTGATCAAAGGTTCAAGAAGGGATGCATGGCATTTGGTTCCAAAAAGGAGCTTCAAGGGAAGCTTAGCAAAAGGTTTTTATTTAAAACCATGGATGGCAGATTTGAAATGGGTTTTTCTTAAAACCCAAGTTGGCTTTTCGTTTCATCAAAAAAGGTGCCCCGGTGATGAAGAAATTTAATTTCAAAGGTTTTATTTAAAACCATGGATGGTAGATTTGAAATGGGTTTTTCTTAAAACCCAAGTTGGCTTTTCGTTTCATCGAAAAAGGTGCCCCGGTGATGGAGATATTTAATTTTAAAGATTTAGTTTAAATTTTAATTTATTTAAAATTTTAAATTTTAAATTAAATTAAAAGAATATTCGCCGACGTCATAAAGGAAGGTTCAAAAGCATCGATGTTTCCAAGCTAAGGGAAGGCATATATATATGCCATTAAAATTTTTGAAATAAATCATCCTTGCTCGATTGAGATTTACGATTTGCTTTTGCGAAGGAAGAGCTCATGTTATTTTCGTTTTGTGAAGCAGCAAATATTGAAAGTGAACCGCGTCCATTTTCCAAAGTGTGTTGGGTAGTGTGGCCTAGTGGCAGCTTGGTTTGTGCAAAGGTGTTGGTGGTAGGAAGGTTAAGTGTTCGATTCCCGCAAGCATCATTTTGGCTTTGTTGAGGCACTCAAGGCACATTTCTTTTTCTCTTGGTGGAAGGAGTGAAGAACAAGAAGCGAGTGGCACTTATTTCTTCACAATGAGCCCATAGCTCGTGTGGCAGCTTGGCCGTGGCTAGGGCATTCGCGTTGGACAGGACGGGGGTTCGATTCCCCTCGAGGTAGGTATTGAGGTTTTTATTAATTTTGTTATTGCCTAAGGTGGAGTGATAAGGGGTAAAGGTGATTTGATAGTTGATGTATTGAATAACCTTAGGAATAAGGTTATAGTGGTTGTTTGAGTTGTGGAGTTAAATTTTTAATTGTGATTTTTGAAATTATTAGGAGTAATAAGGGTTTTTGATAAAGTTCTTTTAGTGAAAGTTATTTTTGAAGTAAGGGTTTTCTTTAAAAAGAACTTTGGTGGATGTTAAAATAAAGTAGGAGTAATAAGGTGTTATTTGGACATTATTTTATTGTTGTGTTATTACTCAAGATCTCTAACCCTTGTTGAGATTGAAAAAAGAAAAGTGTTGAGTGTGGCAGATTTAGTGGACAACTCATAAGGCATCAAAAAGGTATGAGTAACATTCTCCATTGATTTTATTTGGGTGGTTGATTTCTGAAATATCATTGGAGTGAAAAGGATTGATTGTGGTTTCCTATTCGAAAATGGTTGGTTTAATGCTTCAAGGTTTTCTGGTTTGAAAGTTGTGATTAAAACCTTGTTTTATAAGCATTGTTGTTGGAGTGAGTTGTTGTGCAAAGAACTTGAACTTGAGCTGAAAAGAACATGAGTATCATTGTTATGTAGAGTTGTTGTTGAGTATTGTTGAAGACATTTTGAGTTGGTTGATTCATGCTTGGACTAGGGTTTGTGAGAAAGAGTTATTCCTTGTGGTGATTGGTTGAGTAGAGTTGTTTGAGCCTAGTCAAGTGATTGTGTGAAGTGGTTGTTCAAGTTCCATAAAACAAACTATTCTATATTCTGATTTGAGTTGAGTTGAGAAAGAAATTGGATTTGAGTATAGAACATATTGAGTCTCTAACAATTCTCTTTATGCTTCTATGAGATTGCTGAGTTGAGATTGATTTGAGTTGAGATTGGGATTTGAGTATAGAACATATTGAGTCTCTAACAATTCTCTTTATGCTTCTATGAGATTTTTGAGTTGAGATTGATTTGAGTTGAGATTGGGATTTGAGTATAGAACATATTGAGTCTCTAACAATTCTCTTTATGCTTCTATGATATTGTTGAGTTGATATTGATTTGAGTTGAGATTGGGATTTGAGTATAGAATATATTGAGTCTCTAACAATTCTCTTTATGCTTCTATGAGATTGAGTTGAGATTTTGTTGAGTTTGGTTGAGCTGATTTGAGGCAAGTCTTTGAGAAGGCTTGTGGACTGATTTTGAGTAAGCTTTTGTGAAAGCTTGCTATGCAGATTTGAGCAAGTCCTAGAGAGGACTTATTGAGCAGATTTGGACAAGTTTTGAGTGAGCTTGTTGAGCATATTTGGGCAGGTTCTGAGTGAGCTTATTGAGCAGATTTGAGCAGGTTCTGAGTGAGCCTATTGAGCATATTTGAGCAGGTTCTGAGTGAGCCTATTGAGAAGGTTCTGAGTGAGCCTATTGAGCATATTTGAAGAGGTTCTAAGTGAACCTATTGATAGAGCTTTGGAGGTGATAGAGTATAGAGGACAGAGTCTCAGTGGATAGAGATCCAACAACCAAGATAATTGAAGACAGATCTGAGTGAGGAGTCTTCAAGTGGAGAGAGATCCACAAGTCAGTGCAATAGAGAGACAGAGTCTTCTAGAAGATCACTAGCCAGAGCAGAAGGGGAAAGAGTTCTCCTATGGAAGAGATCCACGAACTTGAGATTTAGGGGATCAACATCTCCTTTGGACAGAGGTCCATAAACATTGTAATTGGGAAGGATTCCCAAGAGATTGATTGAGAAAGTTTTAGCAAAATATTTTCTCCATGGAGTAGCCCACATTGGGTGAACCACGTAAATTGTTGTGTCACTTTTGTGGATGGTGTTTTGTGCATTGCTTTGATTATTGCTATTGATACTGCTATCTATACACTTCATAATATTGAATTGAAAAGAAAAGTAAAAAGTGGTCTTATACTGTTCACCCCCCTCTCAGTATAAGCTTGTGTTCTTCAATTGGTATCAGAGCGGGTTCCTTCAAAAAAATTTGATAGCTTGAAGGAAAAGCGGTCTAAGAACACAATGGATCACAAGGATCAAAAGGATGGGTCATTCAATAATGCAGTACCAATATTTGATGGAAGTGACTTCTTGTATTGGTGTATGCTTGATGAGATTTCACCTGATGGCACTTGGAAATGAAGTTTGGGATGCAGTGGAACTTGGATATGATTCTACAGTCAATCCTCCTACAGATAAGGAAGGTAAGCTTCTAATGCATGCAAATTCAAGAGCTATGAATGCAATTATAAAAGGATTGGGTAGATCAGAATCTATGAAGGTTATGGATTGTAAAACAACAAAATATATGTGGGATCTACTGCATGACATATATGAGGGTGATAAAGGTGTCAGGAAAGCTAAGATCAAAAATCTCAAAGGAGAATTTGAGAACTTAAGAATGAGAGATGATGAAAATATTCGTGATTATCTCAGTAATATTGATGAGCTTGTACATGAGATGAGAGGTCTTGGAATGAAGGTTGATGAATCTGATGCTTGTGATAAGATCTTGAGAACTCTTCCAAAAAGGTATAGTGAAAAGGTTTCTGCTATAGAAACATCAATTGATAGTGATTCTTTGACAAGGAATTCTTTGCTTGGCATGCTTACTACTTTTGAGATAAGAACAAAAGATCCTATTCCTCCGAAAGAAGCTGCATTCAAAGTGGACAAAAAGAAAAAGGGTAAAAATATAGAATCAAGCAATGAGTCATCTAGTGATGAAGAAGCTAACTATGGTAGAAGAGATAAAGGTTCCAAAATATCCATAGATATAATATCTATTAAGTGCTTCAATTGTGGAAAGTATGGACACTATGCAATAGAGTGCAAAGAGCCAAAGTACAATAGTGATGAAGAAAAATAGGATCATAGGTACAGGGAATCAAAAAGACACAGGTACCAGAATAAAGGCAAGGATGGACAAAACAGACAAGGAAAGAAGTTCTTCCAAAGGCAAAAGAAAAGCTACTATGCAGATAATGCAAGTAAGTACTCAATTGATAGTGATGCTAGTTTTTTAGACAATGATAGAGATGAAGTCCTATTTATGGTTAGAGAGAAAAGGACTTCAGTTATTCTCAAATATTTTAGATGTGGTAAATTTGGACATCTTGAAGATGATTGCACTAGGGATGGCTATAGTTTTAGTGATGATGGTTTTGAAGATGCACTTGAAAGACCAGATGAGAATCTTCTAATGGCTCTAGAAGATGAAGTAAGTGATCCTATAGAAGACAAGCCAAAAGGAAGTAATGATAAGGACAAAGGCAAAAAAATAGAGGATTACTCAATAGAGAATGGTTATGATCTCAAGGGAGAACTTATCTATGCCCTTGACACAGTAAAGAAGGTAAGAAAGCAACACTCTAAGCTTGAAAGTCAGTTTCAAGAATGTGATGAAGAAATATTATTGCTCATAGAGGACTTAGAGAAGTCAAAGGCTAAGGCAAGTAAGTTCAAGGACAAGTTAGAAGCAAATATTTTGGAGTGTGAAAAGTTAACACAAGAAGTGGCACTACTAAAGGAATATTTAGAGGATTCCAAGAAAAAATTGTACAAATATGTGAATAGTGCAAAGAGTGTAGATAAAATAATCAAGATACAAAGAGGAGCAACAAACAAGACAGGTCTTGGTTCCAAACAAGTTCAAAATAAATGGGAAGAAAAGTCTACTTCAAGTCTTGAAGAAGAAGGAACTTCGGAAGAAGATACTTCAGAAGATGATAGTGTAAGTAGGAATGAGACATCAGAGGATGAATTGGACAACAGAGAGTTCAACAAATATAGGAACAATGCACAAAGAAGATACAAATGGAACAACAATCAGAATAGGAGACCAATGAGGTCTAGGCAAGGAAGCTTCAATGGGAGATGCTTCTCATGTCATAGGTTTGGGCACATGGCTTCACAGTGCAGGTCATATGAAAGACAGGAATATGGGAAAGGATAGCTTTTCCATGGGTATTGCTACTCATGCAATGAGTATGGTCACAAAGCAATGAATTGCAGGGTTCATGGTAGAAGAGGATATGGCTTCACTAGGAGGTATCCTAAGACATTTGCACCTCCAAGGAATAATAACATTAAGTGTTATAAGTGCAATAATGATGGACACACAACAAGATGGTGTAGAGCAAATATTCTAGAAGCAGATATGAACAGGAACAGGAACAGGAACAAGAACAAAAATGATAACAGAAACATGGATGATGGCTTGGAAAGAAATAGTGAGAGGATTCAAAAAACTCAGAAAGGAAGAGAGAAAGATAAAGGTAAAGAGCAGTGCTTTCGGGGAGTAGAAATACTCCCACCCCAGAATTAACCACCTCATGAGGAGGTGGGGGAGGGGCTAAGCTAAGAGGCTCATTCTTAGCCCCGGAGCCCCAAAGGTGACCCTTTGCCATTGATGACAAAGGGGGAGAGATTTGTGTATATTGAGGAAAGTTTTGATATGGGGAGAGATTTGATATTTGAGAAAGCTTTGAGCTAGGGGGAGCAAAGTCCCAGGGGAGCAGAAAAGAAGGTCAGATTTTAGTAAAAGGATATGGGTTGCCATCAATGACAAAGGGGGAGATTGTTGGACATTTTGAGTTCCTAAGCTAAGAGTTGTCATTGATGTCAAAAGGATCTATGTAAGCTAACACTATGTTTGTGTAGAAGCAAAGGTTTTTGATCAAAGGTTCAAGAAGGGATGCATGGCATTTGGTTCTAAAAGGAGCTTCAAGGGAAGCTTAGCAAAAGGTTTTTATTTAAAACCATGGATGGCAGATTTGAAATGGGTTTTTCTTAAAACCCAAGTTGGCTTTTCGTTTCATCGAAAAAGGTGCCCCGGTGATGAAGAAATTTAATTTCAAAGGTTTTATTTAAAACCATGGATGGCATATTTGAAATGGGTTTTTCTTAAAACCCAAGTTGGCTTTTCGTTTCATCGAAAAAGGTGCCCCGATGATGGAGATATTTAATTTTAAAGATTTAGTTTAAATTTTAATTTATTTAAAATTTAAAATTTAAATTTTAAAATTAAATTAAAAGAATATTCATCGACGTCATAAAGGAAGGTTCAAAAGCACCGACGTTTCCAAGCTAAGGGAAGGCATATATATATGCCATTAAATTTTTTGAAATAAATCATCCTTGCTCGATTGAGATTTACGATTTGCTTTTGCGAAGGAAGAGCTCGTGTTATTTTCGTTTTGTGAAGCAACGAATATTGAAAGTGAACCGCGTCCATTTTCCAAAGCGTGTTGGGCAGTGTGGCCTAGTGGCAGCTTGGTTTGTGCAAAGGTGTTGGTGGCAGGAAGGTTAAGCGTTCGATTCCTGCAAGCATCGTTTTGGCTTTGTTGAGGCGCTCAAGGCGCATTTCTTTTTCACTTGGTGGAAGGAGTGAAGAACAAGAAGCGAGTGGCGCTTCTTTCTTCACAATGAGCCCGTAGCTCATGCGGTAGCTTGGCCGTGGCTAGGGCATTCACGTTGGACAGGATGGGGGTTCGATTCCCCTCGAGGCAGGTATTGAGGTTTTTATTAATTTTGTTATTGCCTAAGGTGGAGTGATAAGGGGTAAAGGTGATTTGATAGTTGATGTATTGAATAACCTTAGGAATAAGGTTATAGTGGTTGTTTGAGTTGTGGAGTTAAATTTTTAATTGTGATTTTTGAAATTATTAGGAGTAATAAGGGTTTTTGATAAAGTTATTTTAGTGAAAGTTATTTTTGAAGTAAGGGTTTTCTTTAAAAATAACTTTGGTGGATGTTAAAATAAAGTAGGAGTAATAAGGTGTTATTTGGACATTATTTTATTGTTGTGTTATTACTCAAGATCTCTAACCCTTGTTGAGATTGAAAAAGGAAAAGTGTTGAGTGTGGCAGATTTAGTGGACAACTCATAAGGCATCAAAAAGGTATGAGTAACATTCTCCATTGATTTTATTTGGGTGGTTGATTTCTGAAATATCATTGGAGTGAAAAGGATTGATTGTGGTTTCCTATTCGAAAATGGTTGGTTTAATGCTTCAAGGTTTTATGGTTTGAAAGTTGTGATTAAAACCTTGTTTTATAAGCATTGTTGTTGGAGTGAAGTTGTTGTGCAAAGAACTTGAACTTGAGCTGAAAAGAACATGAGTATCATTGTTATGAAGAGTTGTTGTTGAGTATTGTTGAAGACATTTTGAGTTGGTTGATTCATGCTTGGACTAGGGTTTGTGAGAAAGAGTTGTTCCTTGTGGTGATTGGTTGAGTAGAGTTGTTTGAGCCTAGTCAAGTGATTGTGTGAAGTGGTTGTTCAAGTTCCATAAAACAAACTATTCTATATTCTGATTTGAGTTGAGTTGAGAAAGAAATTGGATTTGAGTATAGAACATATTGAGTCTCTAACAATTCTCTTTATGCTTCTATGAGATTGCTGAGTTCATATTGCTGAGTTGAGATTGATTTGAGTTGAGATTGAGAGCTGAGTATATTACATATTGAGTCTCTAACAATTCTCTTTATGCTTCTATGAGATTGTTGAGTTGAGATTGGGATTTGAGTATAGAACATATTGAGTCTCTAACAATTCTCTTTATGCTTCTATGAGATTGTTGAGTTGAGATTGATTTGAGTTGAGATTGGGATTTGAGTATAGAACATATTGAGTCTCTAACAATTCTCTTTATGCTTCTATGAGATTAGGTTGAGATTTTGTTGAGCTGATTTGAGGCAAGTCTTTGAGAAGGCTTGTGGACTGATTTTGAGTAAGCTTTTGTGAAATCTTGCTATGCAGATTTGAGCAAGTCCTAGAGAGGACTTATTGAGCAGATTTGGACAAGTTCTGAGTGAGCTTGTTGAGCAGATTTGGACAAGTTCTAAGTGAGCCTATTGAGCATATTTGAGCAGGTTCTGAGTGAGCCTATTGAGCATATTTGAGCAGGTTCTGAGTGAGCCTATTGAGCAGATTTGAGCAGGTTCTGAGTGAGCCTATTGAGCAGATTTGAAGAGGTTCTGAGTGAACCTATTGATAGAGCTTTGGAGGTGACAGAGTATAGAGGACAAAGTCTCAGTGGATAGAGATCCAACAGCTAGGACAATTGAAGACAGATCTGAGTGAGGAGTCTTCAAGTGGAGAGAGATCCACAAGTCAGTGCAGCAGAGAGACAGAGTCTTCTAGAAGATCACTAGCCAGAGCAGAAGGGGAAAGAGTTCTCCTATGGAAGAGATCCACGAACTTGAGATTTAGGGGATCAACATCTCCTTTGGACAGAGGTCCATAAACATTGTAATTGGGAAGGATTCCCAAGAGATTGATTGAGAAAGTTTTAGCAAAATATTTTCTTCATGGAGTAGCCCGCATTGGGTGAACCACGTAAATTGTTGTGTCACTTTTGTGGATGGTGTTTTGTGCATTGCTTTGATTATTGCTATTGATACTGCTATCTATACACTGCATAATATTGAATTGAAAAGAAAAGTAAAAAGTGGTCTTATATTGTTCACCCCCCCTCTCAGTATAAGCTTGTGTTCTTTAATTTTTGGAATAATCACCTCCATAACCGATGCTTCCACAATCTTCTTGGTGGTTATGCTTCATGTTCCAGGGTACGATATTGAAAATATGACTGTTTCCATCCTTTCCTTTCCTTCAAGAGTGTCATGTTCCCCTCACATAACCTATGGTAATCCACATTTTCAGGGCTGCATATCTATCTTGGATTTATATATTACTTGGACCAATGTCTATATGGTGCCATTGCCAATGCAGAGGACAATTGAAGTAATTGAAAAGGGTGTCTTCATTTAAATATACTCATTGGAATTGGAAGCTCCGCCTAGGTCTATGCACATAGTTGACATTGATTGCCATAAATTAAAAATGTTGTTAGTGTACATTTCCAAGAAATCGGACCAAAAAATCCTAAATTTTTGGTGGTGTAAAAGGGTTTGCATGGATATATGCCCAATCATAATGAATATCGTGTGATACCTACTTTTTCAGTGCTTAGGTGGAGTATTAACTATCTATGTGGGTGACCTCATTCTACTTCTATTTTTATGCATGTGAAACAGGATGAGCGTCCTGAAGGAACACATCCTCATGAGGAAGACCATTAGGATTATCACCTTGAGGTTTCTTGTTCCATGATGGCATGAACTTCATCAGGTATGTCATCATTATAGATGAGAATTTTAGGTGTGTGGACTCCAAGGTTAGCCAATCTATCTGCAACTCTATTTGATTCTTTGTAAGCGTATTGGAATATGACTTCCTACATATCAAGGATCAAGTTTCTAGTACCTTCAATGTAATCCCTGACTCTCGAGGAAGGATTGATGTTTTCTTGAGATAAATGATGATATTGAAGGAATATCCTTCGATGATTAACCTATTGGGAAAGTTCTTATCAAAGGAAAGACATCTCCACATGCTTTTCACCTCTGCAACATGATTGGTTTGGTCCCCCAATTCCTCAGCAAAGGCGAGGATGACTTCTCCTTTATGATTTCTAAGGATGCCTCTTGCTCCTACTTTTCCTAGGTTTCCTTTCATGACCCCATAAAAATTTAGTTTGAACCACCCTTTTGGTGGAGGAATCCACTTGGAATTAATTCTAATATTAGTGGAGGGATGAAAGTCCTCTAAGTACAGAGTAAGGGATCTACTCACAGTAAGCTTAAACCTGGAAGAAGGCTTGTGGAAGTGGGTATAATGGAAGCATTTTCTTTGGCATAGACTAGGATCCTATTGAAGGTAAGCTTTGGGATAGATGAGCACTAGAGAATATTGCAATTTCTCTCAAGCCACACTTTCCAAAGAAATTGAAGGCACATTTTTTGGAGGAATTTGAGATGAGGGTTATGAAAGGGGACAGGCCATTGGAGAAAGAGGTCGATGATGGAGTAAGGTTTAGACCACAGGATGTGGAAGTATTGGAAGATGAAATCAAGGATGTATGAGGAATAGGGGCAAAGGAGGAATATGTGAGATAGGTATTCCTAATATGCTAAACAAAGGGTGCACCTATTGGATATGGTGATGCCTTTTTTAATCAAGTTGTCAATAACCATGATCCTTTCTTGAATGGTGATCTAGGTAAAGAAAGATACTTTGGGGATAATGGAATTAATCTAGACAAGGTTAAAATGCAACATGATATCCTCGGTTTCAAGGAGAATTTTATAAGTAGTCTTGATAGTAAATTCTCCACTCTCTTAGGGATCCCAAATAAGGGTGTCATTAGAATTAATGGGAGGGATAATGGTGGAGTGCATGAGGGAATTCAACCTAGTGGATTTATAAGGATGGATAGTGCATCTAACAACTTTATATTTTATGGTATTATTCTAAATTTCAAGTAATTCAGAGACTTTGTGTCCTATCCTGAAGTCTATATAGGCTTTCAATCTAGAAAAAATAAGATCTTCAATGAGAGTTTTTTTTTAAAGCCATTTTTCATTCCAAAATTTTATTTTTCTTCCATCTCCAAGTTTCCACCTTAAATATTTCTTCAGAATCAACTTGGTACTTATTATGGAATTCTAGAAAGTGGATCCTCTTATGGGGGCTGCATCACTGAATAAGTTGGCTCCTTGCAGATATTTCCTTTGGACAATGGATGTCCACTCGTTCTTGGTGTTAGTAACTAGACGCCAGGCTTGTTTGGCCATCAAGGCTATATTTAGGGATTGAATCCTCCTGAGCCTAATTCCTCATCTATCCTTAGGTCTACACACTTTATCCGAAGAAACAAGGTGCAAACATTGCTTGTTTTCAGTTCCAGACCACAAGAAGTTTTTTGAATATGTTCAATTTTGTGGTACACTACATTAGGGGCTTTAAAAATAGAAAGGAAGTACACAGGAATAATTTGAAGGGAGGTTGATGTGAGGGTATTTTTAGCATCTTGGGATAATAGGTTACCCTTCCACCCTACAAGTTTTTTTGGGATCCTTTCTATGATATTTTTCCACATAGATACATTAGGTTGACCACACAAAAGTGGGAGATCCAGGTAATTGGTTGGGAGGACAGCCACAGAGTATTCAAGAATTTTGGTAATCTTATTTTGTCTTTGGGTCGGTGTATTGAGGAAATACAATTTGATCTTATTGAAATTGAATTTTTGTCCAGTAGTTACTTTATATATCTTGAGAATAAACTTGATAACATGTGCCTTAATTATGGAAGCATTAGTAGATAATATGGTGTCATCCATGAATTATTGGTGAGTAACAGGAGTAGTTTAGGAGGAGGCTTTAATTCCTGATAGGAGGCATGTTCTACAATATGCTTGGATGGTCTTTCCTAAGGATTTAGCAACAATGATAAATAGGAGGGGAAAAATAGGATCCCCTTGCCTTAGGCCTATATTGCTCTAGAAGTATCTTGTTGTGGATCTGTTGATGAGAACTAAAAACCAAGGCAAAGAAATGCACACTTTGATTAGCTCAATCCACTCAGGATGGAATCTGAATTTAAGCAAGATGTCTAGAAGGAAGTTCCAGTTTAATTTGTTGTAAGCCTTATTCATGTCAAGTTTGAGAACGAAGGTAGCCTTTTTTAGAGGTAGAATTTAGGGCTTCATGTATGGAAATGACACCATCTAGGATTGATTTACCTTGGACAGAGCTACCCTGGCAAGGGTCAATGATACTTGATATTATATTTTTTATCCTATTAGCCATGATTTTGGTCAGGATTTTATAAGCAACATTACAAAGGCTAATGGGTCTGAAGTTAGACAAGGATTTAGTAGTGGAATTTTTAGGAATAAGGGCAATGAAAGTGGAATTGAAGCCTCACAAAATTATTTTGGATGACTAAAATTCTCTTATGGCCATACACACATCATAACCCACAATGTCCTAGAAGGTTTGGAAGAACCTGGGAGGAAAGCCATCAGGTCTAGGAGCTTTATCAGGATGCATGGAAAATAGGGTAGACTTGATCTCTTCATCTTTAAAAGGAGCAATTAAACTAAAATTAACAATGTCTGAAATGGAACAAGGGATATGATGGAGCATAGAATCTTGAGCATAATAAGAACAAGAATTTTCATCTTCAAGGAGATATCTGAAGTATGAAACCACCTCATCTCTAATTTCCTCAATATCCATGGTAGAAGTACCATCACTTTTCACCAAAGCTTTAATTTTATTATTGCTTCTATTCCTCAAAGTGGAAACATGGAAGAACTTAGTGTTTGAATCTCCCTCTTTGAGCCATAAAGCTCTAGTTTTATTCCTCTAGAAATATTATTCACAAGCAAGGACGTTGTAAAATTTAGAAAGGATTAGTTTTTCTCATGTTCATATTTTTTCATCGATATGCCCACTTTGAATTTTGTTTTCCATATTTACAAGTTTATCTTTGAGAGATTTCTTATTGGAAAATAGGTTGCATAAGACTTATTTGCTCCAAATTTTAAGGATTTTGATCTTCTATGAAATTTTGGATGATGATCTTCCCTAAATATTTTGTTTTTAGCATTGGGAAACCCTATGCCTCAAATATGGATGATGTATCCACATAGCCTAAAATTTGAAAGGTCTTCTATAGGGGTTGGATTTTTTTATTTCAAGCATAAGAGGGTTATGATACAACCCTATTTTAGGTAAAGGATGAAGACAAGCATCACCAAACATCTAAACTGCTTCTTGGGATAGAAAAAATCTATCTAACTTGACTTGAATGTGTTGATTTCCTATTATTCTATTACTCTAGGTGAACTTTGCATTCGTGAGTTTTACATCCATGGTATTGATGGAGTTGAAAAAGTCATTGAAGTCCTCCATTATTTTGTTCGGGGTATCAGTCCCTCATTTTTTGTTTAAAGGGTAGAGGGGAGTATTGAAATTTTCTACAAGAATCTAGGGGATATTTTGGAAATAGTCCTTTATTATGCTTAGGGAATCCCACAACTGGGCTCTTCTAAATATAGTTTTAGGAGCATAGATGTTAGTGAGGGTCTAGGAGAAATTGTTGCACATGTCATGGAATAACACACTTAAAAGCTTGTCACTAGAATGAATTAATCTACCTTCAACATTTTTCTTATCCCAAAGACACATGAGACCTCCAGAGGATCCACTGGCATGGCTAAACACTGCATCTACCTTTTTCTAAATCATATTAACTATGGTTAAGGAATTATTTGCATCAATTTTAGTTTCTTGCATGATGAAAATTTAGGGATTTAAGTCTCTTCTCATTGATTTGACAAGTCTCTATTTGGTAGGCCCATTTAGGCCTCTCACATTCCATGAGAGGATATTCATTTGAAGGGTTTAGTTATCTTTCTACCTCCCCTTCCTTGAGGTTGGGGGTTTTGGAACTTTTGGTCTCCTCTTTGGATTTGGAGGTAATTGTATGAAAAAGGGTCTTCTAAATACCATTGGCAATGTCATCTACAATTCCTCTCTTCCATTGCTCATATTTTGATATTCTTCCTCTCTTTTTTATCACTACCACAGTCAATGGGTGAATTGGTGGAGCTCTAAGTTTTCTTGGGGCTAAATTTGTAAGGAATAATCTACTCAAGGATAGATCTAGATGGTTTGGAACTGCTCTGATTTGGATGAGGATACATCATATCTACCACTAGATTTTTTGGGATCTTATCAAGGCTTTCTTGAAGGAGAGTCTTAGGGTCATCACAAGGACTATGAGAGGGTCCTGAATTAGAGGGAGAATCAACAAAACACAAGTCAATATTTAGGTCTTCAGGGGAAAGGGTTGGCCTAGTCTTGAAGGGGGGATCTGGATTCCTTCAGAAAGAGGATTTGGGATAGGAACACTCTTAGGATCTTTTGGGACACATTTTTGAACTTCCTTGGGGTGGGGATTTGGAATAAAAGTATTATCATTTTCCTCTATCATTAAATTAGAATCTCCTAGGATACCAAACTTATTGGAGAAAGCAAGAGGGGAACTTACTTTTTCTTGACTTGGATTCATTTGTGAGGTGGCAATTTCCTTGCCTTTGTGAGGGTGTGGGACACCTTGAGATTTTGATGACCTTTGTTGTTGGTAAGGTCATTTTCCTAACTAAATTTGGCTTCATCATTTCTTGGGCTGCTTGAAGTGGCTACTATTCTGAGGATTTTTGTTTCCTATGTTCTGACCTGTAAGGGCTCCTTGAATATCTAAAGAACACAAGCTTATACTGAGAGGGGGGGTGAATAGTATAAGACCTCTTTTTACTTTTTCCTTTATACTTCAAAATAGTAAAGCAATATACCCAAAGCAATAACAAAGCAATGCATAATATCATCCACAAAGTGACACCAATTTTAACGTGGTTCACCCAGAATGGTTGGGCTACATCCACAAAAATTTTCTCTAAAAGTTATCTCAAAGTTATTTGGGAATTCTTCCCAATTACAATGTTTATGAGCCTCTGCTCAAAGGAGATACCTTCCTCCAATCTGAATTTATGAGCCTCTTCTCAAAGGATATACCTTCCTCCAATATGAATTTATGAGCCTCTACTCAAAGGAGATACCTTCCCCTCTACTCTGGAAATGATCCCTCAGAAGATCAACTGCCTCTACCTCTTTCCAGCACATGGAACTCCTTTCCATTGAAGACCTCCTGTCCTCAATGCTTAGCCTAAGAGACCTCTGCATTCTATGATCACATCCACAGTAGCTCAACAACCTATACCAAACACAATCAGTCGGTCTAGTACAAGTCTTCCTCTGTCTGTTAGATCTATCCAACTCTTGAAAAAATCAATCCTCTGCATACAATCCTTCTCAAAGACTTGCAAAATCTATCCTCAGGTTCTTCTCATAGAACCAATGCACCTCTATCCTCAAGTTCTCTGATAGAACTATCAAACTCAGCTCACAAGTCCTCTTCTAGGACCTGTCCAAATCTGCTCACAAGTCCCCATCGAAACCTATCCAAAAACTCAGCAAGCTCAACAAGAAAAACTTTCTTAGTAGGAAATCACAAAGTGAATTGTTAGAGACCCAATGTGATTTTTCAAACTCATAGAAGCATAAAGAGAATTGTTAGAGACTCAATATGTTCTATACTCAAATCCCAATCTCAAAACTCAACTCAAATAAACTCAGCTCAATATCAATCTCAAATCTAAAAACTCAACTCAATATCTGAAATGGATAGGATAGAATGTTTTCTTTCAAGAACATGAAACCCCAACAATTGCCAACTATGCAAAGAATCACATAACAATGATACTCATGTTCTTTTCACCATTAATTAGGGTTTCAACAACAATGCTCATAAAACAAGGTTTAGTCAACCAACACCATTCAACTCAACATCAACCTTGAAGCATTCAACCAATCATCACAAGAAAAGGAAACAAGAATAAATCCTTTTCCCTCCAAAGATATTTGAACAAAACAACCACCAACACAATATCACCAAATGCAAAGAATAACTTGCTCAAATCAACTCAATGGAGTAAACCTAATATCATGAATCAAGTAAAGCAATAACTTAATCAAACAACCTCTATGGAAGCAATTCAACCATCAAACTCAAAACAACCAACCAAGGGTTCCACCAACTCAATGCAAGTAGCTAGACTCACAAATATAAACCCTAGTGCACAAAGCTTCCACTATCTCAAACCAAAAATTATGCATTCACCAAAAACTCTCCTTAAGTATAACAATGCATAAGTAGTCTTCAACAAACCAGAAAATAGGATTTACACCCAACCAAAGGAAACCTAGTTGAAAACCTTTTCACTCCAACCTTATTTTAGAAAAACATACACCAATCATACTCATAAGAAAAATGTGCCCATACCTTTTTGGAGTAGAAGAAAATTGATCCTTAAAGCTGTCACCACACACAACCCTCAAACTTCCAACCAAGTTAGGGTTAGAACCAAGATAAATGAGCATATATAAAAACTTTCCTTAATACACCTTTTAGATCCTCTTCTTTAAAAACAACCACCAAAGAAGCCAAAAACACAACAACCAAAACTTACACCTTATATCTCCATGTTTAAATTTAGCATAGCAAAAGACTAATATCAAAAATACAACCAAAGAAATATCCCCTTATTTATCCTATGTCTTTTAAAAAATGCTAAACAATGCCAAAAATCATATCAAGAAAATAATCACACCTTATAATGGTTGCCCTTGAAGAATCCAAAATTTGTGGCACAAAACACATTTTAATAAAAACGTGACTAATCCATGCACAGCTCCCTCCGTAGGGATCGAAATGTAGACCTCCACATACGCAAAGCCCAAATGCACCCTTTGCTACCACTAGCCCACATGAGGCTTACGAAGTCCAAGACGGACTTCCTTCCACATGAATGGTCAAGCTTTCCGAAATCTTTTCAAACCATGAGCTCTCCTCTTTCGCAGCATAAATAGAACATTCGATCGCAGCCAAACCAATTAATTGCCTTCGATTTTCCAAGTGTCTTTAACCTTAGGAACCTTCTCATATTTATAGTCCATACGTGGACTTTAGAACACGTCAGCTGCAAAGAAAAGTAATTTCGAATTTAATCAAAATTTGCTTTCTAAAGGGTTTAAAAACCCTTAAATATTTTTAATAAATTAAAAATAATTTCTCCCTTAATTAATTAAATAATTAATTAATTAAAACCTTGAAGGGTTTTAAATAATAATTAAATAAATAATAAAGAGAACCTCCATTGGTTTTAATAAAAACCATTTAACTTGGTTTTAATGAAAAACCCTTGCCAATGGAATCTCTCCGGATTCTCTTGGAATATTCCACCTTTGAAGACAACACATCATCTTAACATTAATACCATTTACTTTTGACATCAATGACAACTCATAGACAAGAAGCTAGTATCTCAAACCCAAAATTGCCAACAATCTCCCCCTTTGTCATTGATGGCAAACCATGCTTCTCAACAACACAAAAACTCAACATAAATAGCTCCCCCTGTCTTGAGGCTCTCCCCCTTACTCAAATCTCTCCCCCTTTGTCATCAATGGCAAAGGGTCACCTTTGGGGCTCGGGACTAAGAATGAGCCTCTTAGCGTAGTCCCTTCCCCACCTCCTGATGAGGTGATTAATTCTTGGGTGGGAGTAAAATTCCCATTAGGCACTAATCATCATCAACGTCTATAACTTCCTTGCCGGGCCTTATCTTGAACTCTTTGTCCATATTCCTATTCCTATCATTGTTCTTGTTCTTGTTCTCATCCCTGTTCTTGTCCATGCCTTGATCCTTGGACCTGATCGTACCACTGTTCCTGTTCTCGTATTCGGAATTTCAGCTCTACATTGTCTTATTGTGTGACCTTCATTGTTGCACTTGAAACACTTGACGATGTTGTTTCTCCGAGGTAAACCTGATCTTTGAATCCACCAGCTTCGACCAAACCGATTCG
Source organism: Wollemia nobilis (assembly GCA_028583015.1). NCBI lineage: Eukaryota > Viridiplantae > Streptophyta > Pinopsida > Araucariales > Araucariaceae > Wollemia > Wollemia nobilis. The sequence goes on along the minus strand of JAQPPZ010011065.1, from coordinate 973,039 downwards.
ACCAAACTGTTCCGCCAAACTCGTCTCGACCAAACCTGTTCTGATCAAACCTGTTCTGGCCAAACCTGTTCTGACCAAACCTATTCATGTTATTTGCCTTGCAATAAATTGCCTTGTGCCCAAACTGTTGACAAGATTAGAAATACCCTTGAAAGTAACTAGCACTTCTGAAACTATCATTTACCTCCTTCACTTGAGCCATGCAATGTGAAGCCATGTGACCAAACCTGTGACAAGAAAAACATCTGCCTTGAAACTTTCCTTTAATTGACATCTTAGGTTATGAAAACTTCTTCTCATTCTGAATTCTATTTTCTGTGCATCTATCATTCAAGGAATCCTTTTCTAAAATACTTTCCTCATCAGAACTCTCTTTCTTTTGGAGTCTCTTACTAGACTCTCCAACTTGTTCCTTGTGTGGCTTAACAAAACCAAGGCATGTTTTATCTGTTGTCTTTCTTTGACCTTTGATGAGTGACTTAACCTTTTTGGAGCTATCTTGAATCCTGTAAAGCTTATCCTTGTACTCTTTAGTTTCCTCTTTCAAAGAAGCCATTTTTTGTTCTAACTCACTATACTCGATACCTTAGACTCTAACTCATCCTTGAGTTCTTGTGTCTTAGCTATAGAGAAGTCAAGACTTTCTATAAGATCATCTCTCTCCATACAACATTCATCTAACTTATCCTTGAGTCTAGCATTCTTCTTTATTTCCTTTTCCAAAACACTAAGAGCACTAATAAGTTCACTTTCAAGATCCTTTATTTGTTTGCTTTTTGAATCATCAAAGCCTTTTTCAGATTTCTTATCACTAGAGGTGCTACCTTTTTCAAAAACCATACAAGCATCTTCCTTATAGTTTTTTGAAGCATCCTCATACATACTAGAAACCAAATCATTATTTGTGCAATCATCCTCAAGGTGACCAAAATTTCCACATCTAAGACATTTCATGATAATGAATCTATGTTTCGGTTCTTCCTCTTTTTCTGATATGAACAACATCTCATTTTCATTATCACTTGAAGAAATTTCACTATCACTACTAGAAAACTTACTTGCTTTGTCTAGGTAGAAACTCTTCTTGTGCTTGTGAGAATACCTCTTTCCTTGATTGTTGTGCTCATCTTTGTTTTTCCTATGATGCTTGTGCTTTTAGAATCCTTGCTCTTAGAATCCTGTTTATCTTCATCACTTTCATTCTTGGGAACAATACAGTCAGTAGCATAATGACCAAAATTTCCACAATTGAAACATCCTATATTTTTCATACTTTTGTGCATTCTAGAGAACTTGCCTTTCTTGTTGTAATATGCCTCTTCATCACTAGAAGACTCATCACTATCTTGAAGCTGTTTACCCTTGGAATTCTTGGTAGCCTTGAAAGCTGCCTCTTTCTTGACATCAACCTTCACTTGAGTTCTTAACTCAAATGTTGCAAGTATACTATGGAGCTCATCTTTTTTCAACTTATCCAAATCTTTAGATTCCTAAATAGCAAAAATCTTTTCACTAAATCTATTAGGAAGATATCTTAAAATCTTATCACAAACATCATTTTCAGCAAGCTCAAGACCTAAGTCTTTCATGGATTTAACAACCTCATCCATACGAAGCATGTAGTCACTAATATTTTCATCATCATTCATCTTGAGTTGTTCAAACATACCTTTGAAGTGTCTCAACTTGGCCTTTCTAAAATTTGTATCACCTGTATGAACCACCTTCAACTGTTTCCACATTTCACTAGTTGTCTTGCAGTGAATCACTTTGGTGAGATCTACTTTCCGTAAGCCTTTCGAGATTGCATTCATTGCTTTTGAATTGCTGTGATGTAGGAGCCTTTCTTCTTTAGTATTAGGACCATGTTCAGGAATAGTGTACTCATCTTCAATCACTTCCCAAACCTCATTACCAAGTGCCATTAGATGAACCTTCATCCTTGCACTCCAAAGACCAAAATCTGACCCATCAAGAATAGGTGCTTGCATTGCCACTTGAATAATCCATTGTGTTATTTCCTAGCTTTTCCTTCAAGCTGTTAAAATTTCTGAAGGCACCCGCTCTGATACCAATTGAAGAACACAAGCTTATACTGAGAGGGGGGTGAACATTATAAGACATCTTTTTACTTTTTCCTTTATACTTCAAAATAGTAAAGCAATATACCCAAAGCAATAACAAAGCAATGCATAATATCATCCACAAAATGACACCAATTTTAACGTGGTTCACCCAGAATGGCTGGGCTACATCCACAAAACTTTTCGCTAAAAGTTATCTCAAATTTCTTTGGGAATCCTTCCCAATTACAATGTTTATGAGCCTCTACTCAAAGGAGATACCTTCCCCCAATCAAAATTTATGAGACTTTGCTCAAAGGAGATACCTTCCCCTCTACTCTAGAAATGATCCCTCAAAAGATCAACTGCCTCTACCTCTTGTCAGCACGTGGAACTCCTTTCCATCGAAGACCTCCTATCCTCAATGCTTAGCTTAAGAGACCTCTCGCCTTCTATGATCACGTCCACAGTAGCTCAGCAACCTATACCAAACATAGTCAGTCGGTCTAGTACAAGTCTTCCTCTATCTGTCAGATCTGTCCAACTCTTGAACAAATCAATCCTTTGCATATAAGCCTTCTCAAAGACTTGCCAAATTTGTCCTTAGTTTCTTCTCATAGAACCAATGCACCTCTGTCCTCAAGTTCTCTGATAGAACTATCAAACTCAGCTCACAAGTCCTCTACTAGGACCTGTCCAAATCTACTCACAAGTCCCCACCGAAACCTGTCCAAAAACTCAGCAAGCACACCAAGAAAAAATTTCTTAGTAGGAAATCATAAAGTGAATTGTTAGAGACCCATTGTGATTTTTCAAACTCATAGAAGCATAAAGAGAATTTTTAGAGACTCAATATGTTCTATAATCAAATCCCAATCTCAAAACTCAACTCAAATAAACTCAGCTCAATCTCAATCTCAAATCTAAAAACTCAACTCAATATCTGAAATGGATAGGATAGAATGTTTTATTTCAAGAACATGAAACCCCAACAATTGCCAACTATGCAAAGAATCACATAACAATGATACTCATGTTCTTTTCACCATCAATTAGGGTTTCAAAAACAATGCTCATCAAACAAGGTTTAGTCAACCAAAACCATTCAACTCAATATCAACCTTGAAGCATTCAACCAATCATCACAAGAAAAGGAAACAAGAAGAAATCCTTTTCCCTCCAAAGATATTTGAACAAAACAGCCACCAACATAATGTCACCAAATGCAAAGAATAACTTGCTCAAATCAACTCAATGGAGTAAGCCCAATATCATGAATCAAGTAAAGCAATAACTTGATCAAAAAACCTCTATGGAAGCAACTCAACCATCAAACTCAAAACAACCAACCAAGGGTTCCACCAACTCAATGCAAGTAGCTAGACTCACAAATATAAACCCTAGTGCACAAAGCTTCCACTATCTCAAACCAAAAATTATGCATTCACCAAAAACTCTCCTTAAGGATAACAATGCATAAGTAGTCTTCAACAAACCATAAAATAGGATTTACACCCAACCAAAGGAAACCTAGTTGAAAACCTTTTCACTCCAACCTTATTTCAAAAAAACATACACCAATCATACTCATAAGAAAAATGTGGCCATACCTTTTTGGAGTAGAAGAAAATTGATCCTTAAAGCTGTCACCACACACAACCCTCAAACTTCCAACCAAGTTAGGGTTAGAACCAAGATAAATGAGCATATATAAAAACTTGCCTTAATACACCTTTTAGCTCCTCTTCTTTAAAAACAACCACCAAAGAAGCCAAAAACACAACAACCAAAACTTACACCTTATATCTCAATTTTTAAATTTAGCATAGCAAAAGACTAATCTCAAAAATACAACCAAAGAAATATCCCCTTATTTCTCCTATGTCTTTTAAACAATGCTAAACAATGCCAAAAATCATATCAAGAAAATAATCACACCTTATAATGGATGCTCTTGAAGAATTTGAAATTCGCGACACAAAACACGTTTTAATAAAAACGTGACTAATCAATGCACAGCTCCCTCCATGGGGATCGAAACGCAGACCTCCGTCTATGCAAAGCCCAAACGCAGCCTTCGTTGCCACTAGCCCACAAGAGGCTTACGAAGTCCAAGATAGACTTCCTTCCACATGAACGGTCAAGCTTTCCGAAAGCTTTTCAAACCATGAGCTCTCCTCTTTTGTAGCATAAACAGAAAATTCGATCACAACCAAACCAATTAATTGCCTTCAATTTTCCAAGTATCTTTAACCTTAAGAGCCTTCTCATATCTATAGTCCATACGTGGACTTTAGAACACGTCAACTGCAAAGAAAAGTAATTTCGAATTTAATCGAAATTTGCTTTCTAAAGGGTTTAAAAACCCTTAAGTATTTTTAATAAATTAAAAATAATTTCTCCCTTAATTAATTAAATAATTAATTAATTAAAACCTTGAAGGGTTTTAAATAATAATAAAATAAATAATAAAGAGAACCTCCATTGGTTTTAATAAAAACCATTTAACTTGGTTTTAATGAAAAACCCTTGCCAATGGAATCTCTCCGGATTCTCTTGGAATATTCCACCTTTGAAGCCAACACATCCTATTAACATTAATGCCATTTCCTTTTGACATCAATGATAACTCATAGACAAGAAGCTAGGATCTTAAACCCAAATTTGCCAACAATATCAGGTGCACTTTTTTCTTGTCATTGTTTCTTTTCCTTGATGAGTTGAGATCTGAGGTTAGGGCACTGGATCCTGAGATGCCCTTGAGTTTGGAATTCAACATAGAAAGTAGGCTTATTATCATATTCTAGGGGTTGTTTCCTGTAGTAGGATTTGGATTCATGCTTCAGGTTGACATAGGTGGGAAGCTCCAAAGCTAGATTGGCATTGACACAAATTTTGGAAAAATTCATGTGCTTATGAGATTGGGTAACAAGGTCAATAGATACTAGGTCCCCAATGAATTTAGTAGTAGAATTGAGTATATCATCATACCATAGGTGAATGGGAAGATTTGGGATATGAACCTCGATGAGGGCGTAGTTGATATCCTGAGTTTTAGGATCAAAATCTAGGTTCCACCTCTGCAGGAATAGGCTCTTGCAACCAAGGAACCAAGGACCCCTAGTGAGGATGTGGTTGGTGTCATCATGGTTGCTCAATATTATTGCAAATAATCCTTTGGAGAGAGTTGTTATCTCCATATTTCTTAAGGTTTTCCATTTGGAAAAGGCCCATCTACGGATAGTTTCCATATTCGACCTTCACCCAAAATAATTTCCCACAAGGGTATAATTTTCCATTGAGAGATACTTATCAGCAATACAGACAAGGATAAGAATTTTTTACAAATCATAAATTATGGTATATGAGGGAATCTTGTGAGTGTGTCTTCCTTCATTGGAAACAACACTTGCAAAGGAGATTCTCTTGGTAGGAATAAAACGGTTCCCTTTGGTTGTTGGGGAGGGGGCCTAGTGTCGGGTGGTTCCTTCTTCAAAAAATATTTAGACTATTCATGGAATTTTGTCATTCCTGGTTTTCCATCCTCTACGTCAGTATTGTCTTCCTTACTGCCATCCTGATCCTTGCTACCATACTACATGCCTGTCTTGCCACCATCCTTTCCTATTCTAAAAATTTGAAAATTTGGTTTCTCGCTCGTTCCACTCTTCTCGCTACTTCATTCCATACTCTCTTAGTTAGAATTTAGATACTATTAAAGATGTATTTTTGGCAACTTATGTCTAGATATTGGTCACAATTGACATAAGTAAAGCTTTACTAGAATCAATAATTCTTAAGTATGAGAATAAGATGTAGACCCAAATCATTGATTATGAAAATAAATATTTTAGATGTAGAAGATGTCATGAGGTGGGACATATTAAGATATAATTCCCTTATAAGAGCCCAACATAATAATATGTAGATGAATATGGTTTTTAACTTCCAATGATAGATCTAGAAAAATGAATGAAAATAAACAATGGATACTAGTAAGGAAGGATATTAGAAGAAATGTTAACTCTTTTGAGGCTTTATCCTATGAAGAAAACATAGATCAAAACTTAGAGGACACAGTACAACAAGTTCAACATATTAACAAGGAATCATATATTCATTATGATATTGATTTAAGGAAAAATATTCTTAATGAACCTAAGGAATGTGTCATCAAATTTTGAAGATTTTCTTGAAGTACCATGAACCATTCAAGAGAAAAAAATTGGTAAATAAAATGCACTTTTAGATGTTAATACCTTTTCCATTAATAAGTAAATACTAGAAAACAAGTAGAAAAATTCAAAAGCTTCTATAGTAGAGACAAGAGAGGATAAATATGATGAAAAATAAAATTGAGAAACAATATTGAGGAATATAAGCATAATAACTACTTCTAAATTAGGCAAGGAAAAAATAGGAAAACCCTCAAATTATCAAGCAAAATGTAGGGAAACAAGAGCAAACATAGAGAAAGGAATACATACTAAGTTGGTTGAAATTATATTTACTAAACAAAAAAATAATATTGGTAATACGTGTTGGAAATTTTAAGTAATTATATTCTCATTGATGTCAAGAGTTAGTTCATCTCAGTGCAAGAGAATTGATAAAAAGAGAGTTAAAATATTTATATTTTAAGCCCAAGATATTTGGTACAAAGCTCCGCATGGTTGGTCAAAAGGTTGTCTAAATATCCTGAAGGAAGGAAATACCTAGGCCCAAAGGAAATAATATTATAATATTAATTATTATAATATTAATATTATAAAGATAAAGTCTAAGGTCAATTATAAAATAATTATAATATTTATATTATAATGTTTTATAACCCTAAGTGGTTTTGGTGCCAAAAATAATTTTAAATTATTGAACTCCATCGATGTCCTAGCATGGAGATAAATTAGTATTTATATGATAAATTTTGGAGGCCAAAGACATAAGTTTCGATGCAAGCACCGAGCGATTAATGTTAATGGTTGATGTGAATTTTGTGAGCAATATGGACGAAGGTTTTTATTTTTAAAAATAAAAGAAAAAGTGTGGATGAATAAAGTTATAAGGTCATATATCCCTATCACCAACCAAGTGGTTGGCCTAGCGGAAGGCTTGGACAGGTTAAGGCATTGGCGGATAACAGATCATGCATTTGAATCCTGATGACAACAGTTTTTTTTGCTAGCGAGAAGGGTAAGTAGTGGTTAGATAGCGCATTGTGGTATTTGGTCCTTATGTGAATGGTTGGTATATCAGCAGATCATAAGGCGCTAAGGCACTGATGAATGATAGATCCTACGTTTGAATCCTGATGATAACATTTTATTTGTTTTACTAGCAACAAGGGTGAACATTGGTTAAATAACGTATTGGGGTATATGGTCATTGTGTGGGTGGTTGGTCTAGCGATAGCCCAAGGGGTGCTAGCATGCTGGAAGGTGATAAGCATTGTGTTTGAATCTTCGCAACAATGGTTTTTGGTAAGCGCTATTAAATTTATCAATTTCTAAGGTTGAAGTTTAGGCACATGTGGTTTAATTAATTATTGTGAGCACTATTGACTTTAGGAGATATAAGGGAATTTTTTTTATTATTTTTAGCATTTATTTTTGAATAAAATTATAATGAAATATTTGAAAGTGATTTTATGGAGTAATAAGGGTCTTTGATAAATATATTACGAATGGGTTTAGAAGTTAATAGGGAGTTAAAATGTGTATGATGTACTTTAATTATTTGTATTTTTGCTATATTTTGAAGGTTTTTATTTTATGAGTTGATGCTATAGTTTGAGAAACTAAGAGTGTTGGTGTGGAATTTAATTGGGCACACATATTGAAGGATTGCTAACTCATAAAGAGGTGTCGTGCTAACCTTTTATAACTACAAAAAGATATTGTGTGTGAGACATATTTTTTAAAACATATCTCCATAAGAGAAAAATGAAGAGGGAAAATATCAAATTCTAAGCATTAAAAAATTAAAACTAATAATGACATTGCCAATGGAAAATAGAGAACCTTGTTTCAACAGGTTATTTTGGGTTATGAAGACAACAAATTAGGAAAACCCCCTCAAGGGAGGGAGAGAGGAAGAAATCCCAAATAATCTAACTGAATTTCCTCTCATGGAACGTGAGAGGCCTCAATGGCCTACCCAAACACAGGGAAGTTAGTGCAATAAGAAATAAAGTGAATCCAACTATTATCATGTTGTAAGAAAAAAAAACTGATGAGATTCAATAAAAAAAAGTAGCAAAAAAAATCTGGAATCAAGGGGAGATGGTTTGCAAATCAGCTAGAGGAGAGTCTGGAGGTATCATGACTTTGTGGGATCCATGGATAGTAGAAGGTACCATTATTCATAAATATGATAGGGTTCTTAGTATTTTATTTAAGGAAATAAACAACAATAGGTCATGGATCCTTTCAAATATTTATGCCTCAAATTCAATTCAAGGGAGAGCTCTACTGTTGGAGTACTTAGGCATTCTCAGTGAAATCTTCCATAATATCCCTTGGATTCTAGCTAGGGATTTTAACACTCCTCTTTACCCTTCAGACAAAATTGGTGGAAATGGACCACCTATCAAGAGCATGGATGAGTTCAATGACTTTGTGAACTCCAACATGTTGATGGATGTAAAAATTAGAGGAAAGAATTATACCTAGAGCAATCGGCAGATAGGGTGTCATATCATTGAAGAAATGCTTGACATGTTTTTTCTATCAAAGGAGGATACAACTTTGTTCGGTGATTCTACCCTGCAAGCCCTTCCTAAAATTTCCTTTTATCATAATCCTATTTTTTGGAGATCCCTAACTCTTTGTCCTTAAATAAACCTTTCAGATTTCAATCTATGTGGATCAAACATTCTAGTTTTAGAGATAACTTAATTTAGTGGTGGTAGCAACTTGTAAGGGGTAGTGCGACTTTTAAACTTGCTGGAAAATTAAAGTTTGTTAAGGAAAAGCTTCGAAATTGGAACAAAGAGGTCTTTGGGAACCTCTTTGAAAATAAAAAACAATTGTTGAAAGTTTGAAGAGGATTGACCATAGGATTCAACATGGTGATGCTGATGAAACTACTAGGCAGGACGAACGGACAAAACTAGTAGAGTTTCATAACATTTTGATCTGTGAGGAAATATATTAGAGGTAAAAATCAAGGGCTCTTTGGTTGAAATATGGATATTCAAATTCCAAGTTTTTTCACGTCACCACACTTAGAAATAGAAGCAATAACAAGATAAAATTAAAAAAAAAAAAAAAGATGGTTCTATTACTCAGGACTTAACAGAAATTAGAAAGGAGACAGTAACTTATTTCAATTCTATCCTTGGTCAGGAATCACAATGCAATGAGGAGGCCAAAGATATTCTCTTGCAATCCATTCCTAGCATAATAAATGAGGATATATACCTTAAGCTTCTAGCTCCATTTTCTAGTGAGGAAATTAAGGAAGCCTTGTTTAGCATGGATCTAGACAAAGCCCCTAGACTCGATGGCTTTCCCCATCATTTCTATCAAGACTTTCGGGACATCATAAGTGAGGATGTAATTTCTACTATCAGAGAATTCTAAGCAAGCAATAATATCCCAAAAGTTCTCAACTCTACTTTTATTTCTCTAATTCCTAAGAAGCAAACCCCTGATTCTATGGTTGACTTCAGACCAATCAGTCTGTGAATGTTTCTTACAAGATCCTAACTAAAGCCATTGCAAATAGAATGAGAGATGTTATGCCCTACATCATATATCCATTCCAGGGAAGCTCTATCTAAGGCAAGTCAATATTGGATGGAGTTATCATAGTTCATGAAGCTCTGCACTCTGTGCATAAGACTAACAGGTTTGTTTTTGCCCTCAAGTTTGATATGAACAAAGCATTTGACAAGATAAATTGGGACTTTCTAATTGCTGCCCTCCTTAAGTTTGGTTTTCACCACCAATGGGTTAATTTTATCAACGAATGAATTTCTAAAGCATTGTTCTCAATTTTGGTTAATGGAACAACTGTTGGTTACTTTCAAAGTCACAGAGGAATTCGGTAGGGGACCCTATCAGCCCCATGTTATTTATCATTGTGGCAGAAGCTTTAGGCAGAACCATCAAAAATACTTGCAGTTCAAGAATAATATCAAAAATCAAGGAAACATCTCTCACTAGGATTTTTTCTCACCAAAAATTCGTCGATGATACCCTTCTATTGACTAAGGCATCGGTGGTTGAGGTCAAAAGAATTAAATACATCCTACAACTCTAGGAGGACGTTACTGGTTAGAAAGTTAATTTCAGTAAAAGCAATTTATATTTCTTGAACACCCCCATTAAGAGGCAAGGAAGGATTGCAAAAATTTTAGGGTGTGATATAGCAAACCTCCCCACTTTGTATCTTGGTCTTCCTCTTTTCATTGGTTCTCCGAGAGAGTCAATGTGGGACAGGGTTATTGAAAGAATTTAAAAAAAACTTTCTGGATGGAAAGGTCATCTTCTATCTCAAGTAGGAAAGTTGACCCTCACTATGGCATATCTTCAGAGCATTATAGTCTATTTCCTCTCCATTTTCAAAGCCCCTGTGAAGGTTTTCTAGAAAATTGAGAAAATTCAAAAAGAATTTTTGTGGACTGAATTAGAGGAGAAAAAAAGGATACACCTTGTAGGATGGACCAAAGTGTGCAGGCCCAGGAAAAATGAGGGCTTAGATCTGAGGAAAATTGCTCATATAAATTTAGCTTTACTAGCTAAGCAGGTGTGTCACCTCATTTATGGTGAATAAAATGAATGGACAACTATCATCAAATGAAAGTATCTTCAAAATATGGAATTTCTAAGTGACTATGTTCCAATCAGAGGTTCTGCTTTCTGGAAAACAATTCTCAATTGTAAGGAAATCATAAAAAAAGGTTTAAGATAGGTTTTAGGCAATGGTGAGAGGATAAATTGATGGAATGACAGGTTGGCTAAGGACGAACCACTGATGCAATATCCTAACTTAGCCCAAATCAGAGACATCATGAAAGAACTCATTAGTAGAAAAGTCTTTGATTATATGGTTGAGGATAGAGGTAGAATGAAGTGGAAACTAATATGGATTTAGGGATTTCAAGCGGAATCAAATAATTTTTGTAAAATTCTATGGGCAATAATTTATCCCCATGAGACGATCAAGTGACATGGGCTACTACGGAAAATAGGCAGTTCACTGTTAAATCAGCTTACAAGCTTCTGCTTGATGAAGAGGATTTTATCCTCCAAAAGGACTTAGTTTGGATAAAAAATTTAATTCCAAAAATTGTAGTATTTTCATGGCTGGTTATCCAAGGAATAATTCTAACCATTTATAATATGATGCGTAAAGGTATTTGTATCACTAATCGCTATTATATGTGCAGGGCTAATTAGGAGACCATTTATCACATTTTCCTTCAGTGCCCTTTTTCATTGACTATCCTAAGTGGGGTTTTTTAGGCCTTTAATATTTCCTAGGTTAAACCAGCCATCGTACTTAATTTGTTCATCCAGTGGCCCTTTTCAAGCCAAATACTTAGATACATGTGGAAAATTTATCTCAATCATTATCTTTGGTAGGTGTGGTTAGAAAGGAACCATAGAGTCTTTAATGAGTCTATCCATGATCATCAAACTATCATTGCTAGGATCCTATCCTTTACCAATGAGAATATGAACCTTATCCCTTTTGATACCTCATCTATAGGAGACCACGATTGCTCAATATTTAAGCTTAACCTTGTTAGATGAGTCTATTCCTAGGGTAGTCAACCCCAGAGCCAATGTTAAGTGGTCCCCACCTCCTATGGGTTGGTTTAAGCTTAATTTTGATGGAGAAGCTAAGGACAATTCTAGTAGAGCAGGTGTTGGTGGCATTGTGCAAGATCATAATGGAAATATGATGCTTGCGTTTTTCGAATATTTGGGAACAAGGACGAACAACGAAGCTAGAGCTAAAGCTATGTGGAGAGGCCTTAAAATGACTCAAGATTTACAAGGCAATTTGATCATAGAAGGAGACTCTATGCATGTTATAAATCTCCTCAATAATTGGAAAACACCTTCTTAGAGGATTAAAACAATTGTTGAAGAGGCTAGGATCCTTTTCCAGGGAAGATAGGACAAAAAATCCCAACATGTCTTTCGGGAAGCTAACAAAGTTGTTGATAAGTTGGCCAATTTAGGTGTCTATGGTGATGGAATTTTGGGAACATGGTGTCCCGAGTGAAGTAGAGGATCTTATTCAACAAGAATGCCAAGAATGATAGTCAAATTTACCAATAGGGAAGGCAGTGTAAGTTAGAAGACTATGAGTATTCTCGTCTCTTTTTTGAAATGGACTCACAATAAAAATTATCCGAGCTGTCAGTCTTGGTGGATGCTGCTTGGAAATACCACAAAGACTAATGGGGAAAGTCACATGTCAGATAACATGGCTCCTAGTTGTCTTAGTAATTTTATTTTGGTTGATAATCATAGGTTAGGAATAAATGATAATATAAGACTTCGAACCAGAGCCACGTGGACCACCAGATAGCCACCACCATAAATCTAGCCAGCAGGTTCACTTCTCCAAGGCTGATTGGCCAAGACGGGATGTGGTCCCAAAGCATGTCATATACGGAAGAAAGCAATTACCAAAGAATTATTAAGAGTAACTGTCAATACAGAGCTTGTGGGATTTTTTTTTAGTACTCTGCTATGTGTGTCTGCAGCTTTTTGTTTCTCCACTATTTCAAGGAAGGGATATGCATCTGTTTATTTTTTTGTAATTATGATGCAGTTGTGTTTTCTCAGGGTATACCCAAAATTTTGTATGGTAAGTTTCTTTTTTATTATAGGCTATGTGCTTTACCGGATGTAATGGCTTTTGCGGTATGTATATTTTACATATATAGGATCTTTAGTAAGGACATGTTCATCAACAACCCTGGGCTGATTTTTGTAAAAGGTTTTGGGTCAACCTATAAAACCCGGTATTAATGCTATAGTACCTTATCTACCAAAAAAAATGGTATGTTGAGAAAGAAGGTTGACAAAGGAAAAGAGCATTATATGCTAGGATTAGTTTTACTCCTACACCAAAATCAATCACCTCAAGGAGAGGAGGTGGGGAGGGGGCTGAGCTAAGAGTCTTATATTTAGCCCCAAAGGATTCCTTTTGACATTGATGTCAAAGGGGAAGATATTTGAGTAATGGGAAGAGCATTCAGTCAGGAGGAGCATTTTGTCAGGGGGAACATATTTGGAATCAAATGGTTTAAAAAATAAATTTTTAAAAAAGGGTTACCATCAATGTCAAAGGTGGATATTTTTGGAAATTTTGAGTAATTATGTTGTCATTGATGTCAAGAGTTAGTTCATCTTAGTGCAAGATAATTGATAAAAATAGGGTTAAAATATTTATTTTTTAACCCCAAGAGATTGTTAGAATTTCCCAAGAGTAGAATTGCAAAGCATTACAAGATTTGAAGAAACAAAAAAGGAACTAATTGATTATTCCATGGATCAACTTTGTATAAATAATAAAGTTTATTATTGAAAGCCATTGGATTGCAACAACTCATCAAATATGATATAGACTATAACTAAGAGTTCACTTGACTCATGAAGGAGTGGAAACTCAAGTAATTCTATCCTAGTAGAACTTAAGAGAATAATTACTTATTCTAACACCCCCCTTAAGTGATACTAGGGGTGTATTATGCAAATGAGTCTCGACAACAGAGCCTGATGAGGTACTCATGTACAATGTTTTATTTTTTGAAGAGATGGTAAAAACCCTATGGGAAAAACCATCTGCAAAAAAATAAAAGGAAAAGGCATGTCCTTTGTTTGTGAATATTTTCCTCTTAATACAGAAAGAGGTGAGTCCCGACAACATGGCCTGATGAGGTACTCATTTACAATTTTTATGAGATATGGTGAAAAAACCACATGGGAAAACCATTTGCTATGAAATAAAGAGGCATCTCTTAGGATGGAGAAGATTGTCCTTAATAACAAAACAAAAAATATGAGTCCTGGAAAAATGGCCTTATGAGGTACTCATTTATAATTTTTATGAGAGATGGTGAAAAAGCCACATGGGAAAAACCATCTACTATGAAATAAAGAGGCATGTCTTTGGATGACGAAGATTTTCCTTAATAACAAAACAAAAATATGAGTCCCAGCAACATGGCCTGATGAGGTACTCATTTACAATATATATGAGAGAGGTAAAAAAAACACATTGGAAAAAACCATCCTCCAAAGAATACAATAATAAAAGGAGAGGTTAAGGACCTTTGTTTCAATGTAGTTGTAATACTCCAAGTTTCTCTCTCAAATATATGTAACATGGAGAAGGAAATGACTTGGTGAAGATGTATGCAAATTGATTTTTAGTTGGAATATAGTCCAAGTATATGTCCCTGTTTTGAATATGCTGTCGAATGAAGTGCATGTGTATTTCAATGTGCTTCATGTGTTGATGCTCAAATGGATTGCATGCAATATGTATTGTGCTCTGATTTCCACACCAAAGAGTAAAAGGTTTGTCATGGGAAAACCAAATTCTCTTAGAATATGATGAAGCCAAAGAGCTTCCTGACTTGCTAAACCTGCTACCCTGTATTCTGCCTCTGTAGATGATAAGGCCACTTCTTTTTGTTTTTTGCATAACCAAGCAATTGGTGAAGAACCAAAACAAAATACAGCCAAAATTTGAACATCTATATTATACTGATCCTACCCAATCTGAATCCATGTATCCAATGATATCCATGGATTTTCCCTCATATAAGAGCCCAAAGTGAGTAGTTCCTTGCAAGTAGTAGAGGATTATTTTTGTTGCTTGCCAATGACTGAAATGAGGTTGATGAGAGAATCTAGATATTAATCCAATAGTATATGATATATCCAGATGAGCATGAGTAAGTTATAATAGACTCCCTACAAGTAGATGGTTAGAGTTGCATCACAAATAGGGGATGTGCAAGAAGTACTTAGATTGACTCCAAATCAAAAAGGTGTAGGAGAAGGTTTACAATCTGTCATTTTAAACCTTTGAAAAATATCTTGAGTGTATTTTTGTTGACACAATGAAATTCCTACATCTGTTTGATTTATTTGGATCCCAAGGAAGTAATGAGCTAGACCCAGATCAACCATATCAAAATTTTTAGAGAGGGAGTCTTTTATAGTCTGAATGCAAGTGAAGTCACTACTAGTGAGTAGTAGATCATCAACATATAGAACAATTATGGTGATTTTTCCTTCATCTCTCCAAATGTAGATTGTGTTATCAGACTCACAATGCAAAAAACCTAAGGAAAGAAGGAAGGAGTCAATTTTTTCATACCAAGCTCTAGGAGCTTGTTTGAGGCCATAAAGAGACTTATTTAGCCTAAAAACAAGAGAGGAGTCTTGATTGAAACTAGTAGATTGTTCCATGAATATATCTTCCTTTAAGTATCCATATAAGAAAGCACTTTTTACATCCATTTGAAAGATAGACCACTTTTGGGAAGTAGCCATAGCAAGAACCAATCTAACAAAATTCATTTTGGAAACTGGTGCAAAGGTTTCAACATAATCAATTCCTTCAAATTTAGAGAAACCTTTGGCTACTAGGCAAGCCTTGTGTTTTTCAATTTCTCCATTAGACCCATATTTTGTTCTATAAATCCATTTACAATGAACTAATTTCCTTCCTTTAGGTAGGGGAACTAAATCCCATATTTTGCTTTTGATTAAGGAAGAGAATTCATTTTCCATGGCATCATCCCATTCTTTAATACTAGTTGCTTCTTTTAAGGATTGAGGATAAGAGGAAATAGACTGACATACAAGACCAGTACCTATGGATTTGGTTAATCTAGATTATGGAAGATTTTGCATGTGTAGACATGAAAAATTGACTCATTTTCCTTAGTTTTTCTCCTAGAAAATTAAGGTCATATTCAAGAGAATTTTTACCCTATCAAATCATATTAATTCTTATTAAATTTTACACCATTGGATAGGGCTCAAAAATATATTTCCAACGATATATAATATATCCAATTTTGACATCGTCTTCCTTGTTTTTTGCACCAACAAACTTAAAATTCTTGACCGTTGGACAAAATCACCCATCGATCAACAAAATCACCCACAAATCAACAAAATTACCCGAATATAGATAGAATCGCCAGGCAATTTTGTCCCAAACAAAATTTTAACAAATTTTATTAAAGACAAAATCCATTTTAAAACCTCTTACCTAGTTTAGCCATCGTTCGGATCAGGGTTGTTGGTGAACATATTGAAGGTGGCAAACATAGGAGGGATCAAAACCTCCTCCATGTTTAGCCTAACCTCCCAACTTATTCAAATCACTCCTTGGCCTATTTAATCTAGTCCTTTTTCCATTTTTCCTCCTGGCTAATTGATTGACTAACTGGCAAGTTGAATTCAGATCTCCTAATATTGCTACTAAAATTCTCTTAAGAATCCCTCGAATTAATTTGCCATAGAATTCTATTTTCTAGCACCGCAATTGTCTAATTTTTTTATTGCAGGTCTTAGTTATAATTTCCTGAAATACCATCATAATCGCTTGGCGATCGACAAAAATGATAGGCAATTTCAACATAAGTGACAAGCGATTTCGTCAAAGACTAGGTGATTTCATCAGAGAGTAGGCGATCCTGTCTTCAAATCAGCTAGGGGCAAGGATTCAAATCATTGTTTGCATTTATTTTCCAATATTCTATTTGTCTATGCATTGCATCATGTCCATTTAATTTATTATTTCTGATTTAGATATTGCATCTTGGTGTTCACCATCATTCCAGTTAATTGCATCATGAAGTCATGATCATAATTGCATAAATCCATAATACATTAGGTTGAATTGTCATCATAGTATTCTCATGTCATTTCATATCCATTTGCATATAGAAATTAAAATATATCTATGACTTGGAGTATGAGAAACTGTTATAATTTGCAATAAATATTGTTTTCTGTCCTCTATTTGTTGTCAACTATTTTGCTGTAGGATTGCGACATAATCACCTGTGATTTTGTTAAATCAGAGGCGATTTTGTTTGAACATGAGTGATTCTATCTAGAATAGAAGTGATTATTTCAAAACAAAGGTGATTTTGTTCTGCTACAACCCTCAGAATCTTCATCGAACATCCGGCTCAGATAAGGCTTATAATTTCTTATAATTCCAATCTTATGCATTGTATTTCATTTTGTATTCACTGTTTGTTGTCTTCATTAAATCAAAATTGCATATAGATAGTTTAGTTGCATAAAGGCCAAACTTAGGTGTATGAGAAATATTTATAAAAAGAATGCATCAAACATCTTCCAAGCCTAGGTATGGAAACTACCATTAAAAGTTTCCTGGTGAACCCTTAATTCATCAAAAAATCACCATAAGAAGGTACAACTAAGTGCCTCTCTTTCAAGGTGTAGCTCTACTATTTTCCATTCCCATATGAGGCATGGATCCATTAGTCTAGAGGAAAGGAGTGCAAAAATTTTAGGCCTACATTCTTTGGTGAAATCGACGTGAATACATAGGCATTTCTTCTAATTTCAAAAAAAATAAACAAATATATATATATATATATATATATATATATATATATATATATATATATATACACAAGAAAAACAACAAAAAATCATCATTTCAAATTTGTATGTTTTAGATTCAATTCTAAATTTTAGATACCAAATATTACTTTTAGAAGTACTAAAGAAACCATGTGTCTTAACTCAAATCAATATGAGCCCATCAGTAATGTTGGGAAAATTCTACCAAATGTATTTGTTGATTATGACCAACCTCATCCATATTTAGCAACACCTTTATCACACTTTTCTCATTATTCATCCTTGCCCCAACAAGACAATCCCTTTTGTAATACTCTTCATAATGATATTATCTTTTCTCCCACATATCCATATTGTAACACCCTAAAAATGATGCAGTCAATTTATCATAAGGTTAAAAATCCAAAATTTACCTCAAAACCGTATTTTAAACAACTTGCCTCGATTTTTGTGCCACAAATAGGCTTTGTTTTGACCGTTGGATGATATCATCGTCGATTTGATGATATCGTCCCTAATTGAATGAAATCGTCTAGAGCCGAACGTCCAGACGATTTCATCCAAAATAGAAATTTGCAAGAATAGAAGCGCAATCAAATTAGTTCCAACCTCCTGGCTTACCTGGGCATAAGTGCGTTGGGGCTGTTAACTATCCTCCCACTGGATATCTCCCATATTGGGATGAATCCCAACCCTCTAACTTCTTCCTAGCCCTATAAAACCCATGCTTTGCTAATGCAATCCCCCTGGCTGATCAAGTACCTACAACCCAAATCCTACTAGTTTCAAGAGCATCCCAGGCACTATCATTTTCATAGTTTTTATCAGCTCACTTGCAGGTTTTTCACTGTGCATCAGTCAGAAGAAGCTCGGATCATCTCAGACGATCTCGTCCCGATTGCAGACGATCCTGTGCTGATTGGAGGTGATCTTGCTGGATTAGAGACGATCCTGTTTGCAGCCCTCTTGGGGGTAATTACGATCTACAGTTTGCATTTTCTCCCCTTTTCTTTAGTTAAATTGCATTAGATTAGTTTATTATTTATAATGCATCTGGTGTTCACCTCATGTTGTCAATAGGTAACAATTTGTTATCCCTTTTCCTGTTAGTATAAGTCGTTATTCTCGATTAAATCTGAAAATCCATTTCTAAGTCATCAAAAACGTTCATTTACATACTGTTAAATAGATTCTACTATATTTTGTGATATTTCTCTATGTTTTGGCATCAACTTGTGCAGTTGCAGGTTTCAGACGAAATCGTTAGATGATTTCTCCTGATTTCAGATGATATCATCCGATTTCGGATGATCCTACACAATTGCAGATGATTTTGTCGAATTGCAGGTGATTACAGCAAATTGTAGACGTTCTGGACTGCTTCAAAAGTAGAACCTTCATCAGACATCCGAAACTGAGTAAGTCATTTCCAATTTCTTTAAAATACTCTGTTAGCTGCATTTAATTATCTCTCTGTTTGTTGTCTTCATATAAATTGCAAAAATCGCATATAGAATAGTTTAGTTTCATTCTGGCCAACCTAGGTGATTGAAATTAAAATGAATTCATCAAACACATCTTCAACCTAGGCTCGGAAGCTACCACAAAATGCTTCCTGGTGAACCCACCATCCATCGACAAATCGCCAAAGAGGACACGACTCAAGTGTCTCTCTCGTCCGAGGTGTAGCTTTACCATTTTCCCATTCCCCTCTGAGGCGCGGATCCATTAGCCTAGAGGAAAGGAGTGCAAAAATTTTAAGCCTACATTCTTTGGTGAACCCGACGTGAAACACATTAATACCCTTTTGAAAACAAATCCTAAAAAAAAAAAGAGAACTTAAAATTTTAAGTCACCTGATCTATCAATCCATTAGATGGTAGATTACAATAGAAGACATGGTGTTTTGATTAATGTTGGTGTTCAACTAGCAACCATAGAAATTTCTACCCTAGTTAGAGGTCCTAGATTTAGATCTCAAGCACATTGGAATGAATTGGATAGAAGGTTAACTATTATTGATTCCAGAGCACCCGAACTTAGACAAATCAAGAGGTTTGACTTAGACAGAATCATGGATTTCGATAATTTATCCTTCTACCATGAGCTTCAGAGGGCTTGCCATAGATGGCTAGCAGATAAACGAGCGCTCATTTCCTCTGATTTATACACTTTTGAAGATTATATTGAAAATGTTGTTGTAGTACACAAATTTCTATCACGTATAGAAGACCAAGAGGTTGTTTTGACTGATAGAAGAAGATTCAGCAGAGTTCCTAGAGCTGTCTTATACCGAGAATATTGTCACGAACTCTATTTTTATGTGCCTAATTCTGAAGTTGATCATATCACTATAGCACACTTTGTCCAATTTCTGAAAAACAACTTTCAATTTGAAGAAGAGCATTACATGACACTTGATGAACTTGAACCTGTCAATGATATTTACAAGTTATTTCTGGAGAACTAAGTCATAATACTTATATTATAATATTGTGTATTTCCTATTTTCTTTTAATTTCTGCTAAGTAAAACTATAAAAATCTAAATCTAAAAATTTAAATATATATATATATTATATTAATTAGGTATATATATAAAATATATACCCCTTAAATTCCACTGCATTTATATATATAAGAACATATATATTTGCTAAAACCCAAATCTACCATAATGCCTAAACTAAGGAGTGGTAAACAAATAGATGATGAGTGGGCAGAGCAACCACCTACTCAAAATCCCCCTCTTGAAGAACAAGATCAGGAGGAAGTTGCTCAGGACCACCATGATGGGAGTCCTGCTGAAGAATATGAACAAGAAGTTAATAGGGAAGATGAAACTGGATCACCTAGAGTGACTTCAGAAGGAAATGTTAATTTTAAATCTATGGAACACCTTCTAAAATTTGTAAAAAATAACCTTGAGGGGTTTACTCTAGAAGCACTAGCAGATAAATATGGAATTAGTGAGACACAGGCAACTTTAGAGAATGTATTTCAAATGCATACAAACCCTCTTTCATTTATAGATCAAGAAAGTGACCAGGCAGGGCCATCAAATGCAAATATGGCATCTTTGATTCAAAACATACAACAACAACAAACAACTCAACATTCTAAAGTTCCTGTCAATAAACCAAAAACTAATCCACCACCTCAGAAACCATCATTTACTGCTCTATTTTCTCAAGCTATTAATCAACATATTTCAAATCAGTAGAAACCTAAACCAAAACCAAATGTCAACTATCAACAACAAAAATTTCAACAGAATATTGTCCCATATCCACTTCACAACACTCTTCCTGGTAATACTTTGCACAACAGTAACCTAGCATCAAATCCTTATGTTACACCATCTTACACTCAAAGATCCAACACTATTATGCAACCAAACCAACATGGTGGACAATCCAGCAATATTGAAACCATAGTGAAACAATTAGTTTCCCGCATGGACCAGATAGACCCCTACCGTCCCTCGTATAACTATCGAGAGATGTGTAGTCAACCTTTGGATCCCATAGTTGTTGCCCAACCTTATCCAAAGCATTTTCCTATGCCTGTTCTCCCTATATATAAAGGAACCGAAGACCCCATAGAGCATCTTCGTATGTTTAGAATAGCATGTCATGATATATCTCATGATGATTTGCTATTGCTAAAGATGTTCCCAAAAATCTTGGGAGGCATGGCATTGGAATGGTATTATCAGTTGCCTACCAATTCTTTGAGAAATTTTGAAGAAACAGCTGAATCATTTGTCCACCAATTTAGTGCCTACATAGAGAGGCATGTGACAATTAAGGATTTGTACAACTTGAAGCAGGGCAAAGATGAATGCTTTGCCGATTTCCTAGCAATATGGAGACAGTTACTAGGGAAATTACACTTTGCATTACCCCATAGGGAGATGTTGGACATTTTTATTAATAACTTGCAAGAACAATTGTCCTATGAGCTTTCAACTGCTACCTTGACAACCTTCGATCAGGCTATAGATTTAGCATGAAGAGTTGAAGATGCCCTCATTAGAAGAGGCCAATTTAAGAAGAAGGATGATGATAAGACATCTAAAAATCAATATAAGAATAAACAGGTTGTGGGTGATGGAGTCACCGACAGTAGAAATATTGCAAATATTAATGCTGCAAAAACCATGGAGAAGTTTGTATTGAAGGTTCCTGATAGACCTCCAAGAGAATTTACTAGGTTAAACCAACCTTTATCCACTATCTTGCCACAATTATTAGAATGAGGTTTAATACAATTACCTAATATTCGGGAACCTGATACAACCATACCTGGATACAAAGCAGACCTACATTGTGATTTCCATAGAGGACCTGGACATTCAACAAATTCTTGCAAGAGATTAAAACATAAAATACAAGATTTGATTGATAATAATGAAATGGAAGTACAAAGTTTCCAACCAAAACAAAATGCTCCAAAAAATGCTCAGAAAGATACACAACAAAATTAGAATCAGAATGTAAATCAAACATTAGATATTTTTCAACATCCTTTACCTAAACATGGTAAAGAAGTGGCTAATCAAGCCGAACATCATAATGTTCCCCATCCAACTCGATATGTGGGAACCATTAGTGGACATGTACCTTCTCATGACCTTAAGATATTTGGGACAACATTATCTGTGGTCACAACTAGACCTATACACAACATTCAAACATCATATCCAAGTGACACAGATTGTGAAATAGAAAGTGACCTGGATATTACATCTGGTCAATCGAATAGCTCTGAAGATGAGTCAAAACCTATTCTCCCTATCACAACTCATATGGTTCTAGAGGAACCATTTCCAAGAAGGATCACAACATGACCATCCTCACAACAAATCCTCCCTAATGAGCAAGCCGTGAATGCTAGACCATGACCCATTCATCATGCACACAATAATATTGTGGGTACCATCGGAGCCGTTACTAGACAACAGGCCCAAAATTCTCAACAAGATCAAAATCATAATGATAAATCAGCCCCATTTGTTTTGAAGGTTCCTAGTAAAGGAAATAATGCATCAAATGCTCAACCTAAACCCCCTTATGATATCAATGAACAACTTTCTAATATTACAGCAAGGATTTCCCTCTTAGACCTTCTAAGATCATCTCCCACACATAGGGAAGAATTAATGCATACATTAAGTCAAATGATGGTACCACAAGACATACTACCTGAAGCCATGGCAAATACCATTGTGCCCCATGAAGTTGACTGTATTGAATTTTGAGATAAAGACATTCCACTTCATAGTTTACATAAAGACAATCCCTTGTACATTACTGCATTAATCGGAGATGTAGTTGTCAAAAGAGTTTTGATTGATAATGGTTCATCCCTAAATATTTGTACTTTTGAATTTTACCAGAGATTTGGATTTAGAAGTGATGAGATGAAGAGAACATATATGATCATAAAAGCCTTTAATGATGAAACACAAGAAACATGTGGAGTTATTACAATCCCATTGCAGGTTGGTCCAAGAACTTTGGATACGACCGTATTTATTGTACATTGCCCTGCATCATACAATATACTTTTGGGTCACCCTTGGATCAATGCAATGTGAGTTGTACCCTCTACCTTACACCAATGTGTCAAATTCAAATTCAAGAATCAGTTGGTCACCATTCATGGTGATCCCAGACCATTTGATATGTGTGCCTTGGCAGAACCAATTGGGATTCAATTTTGCCCCGCATTGTTTTCTACTCATCCTAATTCTACCTTTCCCTCTAAACGTGTGAAACTCACACCAAAAATATTATCTCCTCCATCTACACCAATTACATCCCCATATCCTCAACCTTCTCCTAAGGAGTCTCCACCAAAATCTACATTTAATACTAATCCCATAATAACTTCTCCTTGTTCTATCCCTACACCATCTGAATCCACAATAAATCCATCTACTACAACCTCTATTCCATCCACATCTACTAAATTTATATTTTTTGCATCTAAAGCCGTAGAAGAGGCTCCTTCTACTTCATATGCTTTGTCTGATGAGCTATTACCTGATTTGTCTAAAATTCTCATAACATCAGAAGAAACACCTTTTTCCATGCAAGATTCCCTTGCCTTAAACAAATTACCATCGTCTCCTCGTACTTTGGGCTTGCCACAACCTATGGGAAGTATTTACCAAGTCGAGAGTTGTGCCTTCATTTATAAGGGATATGATTGGGGTAGAATACCTAGAAATATTAAAACTAATTATGATGGATATGCTCAATGTTATTTCACCGATAAATATATTAAAGCTAAACCTATAATGCTTAAACTAGGATATGAAGGGAAAGGTTTGGGACCTTTCTAGAATGGCATGAAGGAACCTCTTGAGGTCGAAGCATGGCCTACCCGATGCGGTATAGGCCTATTTTCTAGTAAGTGTCAGCCATTCCCATTTGAGGGTGATGATCACTTAATACCCTATCAAGATTATTTAGATGAACAAGAGATCCTTAAGTCTATGGGTAAGTTATTTTCTTGTAATATGTTGTCTATAGCTTACCCCAAAATGATTGTTGAGTTGGACGAACAATTAGAGGGTGACATTTTCCATGATATTTCCATTGAAGAATTATTGCATAATGGCTTTTATTTCGATGGGTCTATACCACCTATAGCTCATCTTGAGGCCACCACCCCTCAAGAAGAATTATCTAAGTTGACCTTAGAAGAATTACAAGAATTGGGTGTATCACCCGCCCCTCCCAATTTTGAAAGAGACTTACATATGGAAGTGGAAAGTGTCATAAAAGTTAATATTGGAACAGAAGAGAATTCTCACATAGTCAACATTGGATCAGAATTAAATGAAGAAAAACAAAACAAATACACTACATTTCTTATAGAATATAGTGATGTCTTTGCTTGGACATACGTAGATATGCCTGGTTTAGACTCTTCCGTAGTTATGCATCATCTAGTAGTACGACCGGATGCGAGACCAGTTAAGCAAAAACTTAGAAAAATGCATCCTAAGGTTGCCCTACTAGTCAAAGGTGAGTTAGAAAAACTCCTAAATGTTACATTTATTCAAGCCATTGATTATGCTGATTGGATTTCTAATGTTGTCCCTATAACTAAAAAAGAAGCAACCAAGATTAGGGTTTGTACAGACTTTAGAGACATTAATGTTGCATGCCCTAAAGATGATTTCCCTCTTCCTAATATGGATCAGATCATTGATTTTACTATCGAAAGTGGGATGCTATCCCTTATGGATGGATTCTCAGGTTATAATCAGATCAGGATAGCTCCTGACGACCAAGCTAAAACAACCTTTATTACCCCTTGGGGAACCTTTTGTTGGAAAGTAATGCCATTCGGATTGAAGAATGCAGGTGCAACCTATCAACGGGCTATGACTTACATTTTTCATGATATGATGTATGATATTCTGCATGATTATGTGGATGATATTATAGCCCATTCTGCTGAAGAAGATGAGCATTTAGATGATTTGAGAAAAGTGTTTGATCGGTTAAGAGAATACCATATCCGTTTAAACCCAGCAAAATGTATATTTGGAGTTAAGTCAGGTAAACTGTTGGGGGTTATTGTTTCTTTGCATGGCATAGAAATTGACCCTCTCAAAATTTAGGCTATCATTGATATGCCAGCTCCTAAAAACATATCTGAGTTATGAAGTTTACAAGGTAAACTTCAATCTATCCGTCACTTCATTGATAAGCTGGCGGACAAAACTGGACCTTTTCTCAAATTACTTAAGAAAAATACTTTCTTTCAATGGGATGATGAATGTAAAGAAGCCTTTGAACAAATAAAACAATATCTTTTAAGTCCTCCTATGTTGGCCCCTCCCAAAACTGATCGCCCATTCATCTTATACATTTCTACTTCAGAATTTGCCTTAGGAGCTATGTTAGCTCAACTTGATGATGAGAAGAAAGAACGAGCCAATTATTATATTAGTAGAACATTAATAAGTTATGAAACTCATTATACATCACTAGAAAATTTATGTTTGGTGGTCATATTTTCTATGCAAAAATTGTGCCATTATATGCTTAGTCAAAAGACATATGTCATTGCCAAATCTGATCCCTTGAGGTATCTCATGAGCCGACCTTATCTATCCGGTCACACAACTAAGTGGGTTCTCACTCTGAGTGAGTTTGAACTCACATTTATAGGTCAAAAATCCATTAAGGGTCAAATCATAGCAGACCAATTAGTT
This sequence comes from Wollemia nobilis, assembly GCA_028583015.1. Classification (NCBI taxonomy): domain Eukaryota; kingdom Viridiplantae; phylum Streptophyta; class Pinopsida; order Araucariales; family Araucariaceae; genus Wollemia; species Wollemia nobilis. Next base: position 947,130 of record JAQPPZ010011065.1, on the reverse strand, counting down.
GTTGCACCCTTAGAAGCCACTCATCCCCTCATCATTGAGTTTCCTGATGAATGCCTCAATCTAGAGGAAGATCATTCTGAACAATGGTCTTTATATTTTTATGGAGCCCGATGTATGAGTGGGGCTAGTGCGGGTATCATCCTAATATCCCCCTAGAAGCACCTAATACCTTTATCATTTAAGTTAACATTTTCTTGCACTAATAACACTATCGAATATGAGGCTCTAATCCTTGGATTACGGGCCACCTTAGCACTAAAAATTAAAGACTTATTAGTTTTTGATGATTCTCAACTGGTAATAAATCAAATTAATGATGTTTACTAGACCCGAGATGATAAACTGTACCCATATAAAGCCTATGTATTACAGTTGATATCCTTATTTGATAAGGTCACCTTAGAAGCTATTCCTAGAACTAGTAATCATGTTGTTGATGCTATGGCTGCAGCCGCTTCCTTATTGCCCCTGGAGTTGGATGATGAGTATGCTACTATCATTATTCATCGACTCCAGGAACCTACTTCTACAAAATCCTATTTAGAGCCATTGGATGTATTTCTAATCAATGAAATTACTCCTGAACCATGGTACATCGACATCCTCAATTTTCTCCAGAAGGGAACCTTCCCTGAAGGTTTTAATAGGAACCAACATCGGTTATTACGTAAACGAGTTGTTCACTTCATGATAGTTGGCAATACTTTGTATAGGAGATCCTTTGAAGGTATCCTATTAAGATGTTTAAATCTAGAAGAGTCTAGAAAAGCTTTAAGTGAAGCCCATGACGGATCTTGTGGAGGACACTTTAGTGGTAGTGCCATTGCTAAGAAGCTCCTTAGAATAGGATACTTTTGGCCTACCATGGAGAAGGACGCCCATGATTATGTGTGCCATTGCGACAAGTGCCAAAAACATGTTGACCTTGTCCATGCTCCTGCGCAAGAACTCCAAGCTATTTCATCCCCTTGGCCCTTTTCTAAATGGGGCTTAGACATTATTGGGAAGATTAATCCCATATCATCCGATGGTCACAAATTCATCATAACTACCATCGAGTATTTTACGAAGTGGGTAGAAGCTATGCCTTTAGCTTCTTGCATGGGAACTCAAGTTTCAAAATTTATTCTCAATCAAATCATTTGTAGGTTTGGAATTCCTACAAATCTCATCTCAGATAATGGAACTTGTTTTAAAAATAAATATGTTAAGAAATTATGTCAAAAATATAAAATTCAACATCGTTGGTCCACTCCCTATTATCCTCAGGGTAATGGCCAAGCAGAAGCATCTAATAAAACCTTGATTAAAATCCTCAAAATATTGGTTAACAAATCAGGCCGTGATTGGCACATGCAATTATACCCTGCCTTGTGGGCCTATCGAACTAGTGTTCGTACTCCCACGGGCACTTCTCCTTTTGTTTTGGTGTACGGTGCTGAAGCTATTTTTCCATTCGAGCTAGAAGTTCCTTCTTTGGCTCTGCTACTTCAGGACACTGAAGTAGGAGATGAATATCATGCTGGCAGATTTAGTCAGCTGGAACTCCTAGATGAGAAGCGCATCAATGCTTTGGAACATCTTCGTGCCTATCAAAACAAGCTCAAACGAGCATATTCAAAGAAAGTTCATAATCGATCTTTTGAAGTTGGTGATCTAGTCTTAAAATAAAATCAAAAGAACACTAATGCCACTAAAGATCATAAAGGTAAATTTCAGCCCAACTGGCTTGGACCATACATCATTACTACTAAATTTGGATCGGGTGCATATCGATTGGCAACCTTAGATGGAAAAGATCTTAAGGAACCCATGAACATTATGCATCTCAAATGATATTATGCTTAAATCCAAAATCCCATCAATTGTATATAATTGTATATAATTTCCTCATTTCAAGCAATCCACATAACAATTCAAAATCAAACAAAAATAAAAAATCATTAAAACCATCAAAAACATGTTTTTATTTGCATTACTAGTTCCTGAAATTTTTGCAGTTATATTTTCCTTTATTTCAGATAAATTAGAAGTCATCTTGAACCATGCACTTTTAAGCTCACATAATAATTATTTTTGATCTTATTGCTATGATTATAAATCTCTCTTATATCGAAGTCCACTATTGCATTAAATAACATTTTGAGTTTTGGGAACTGATCTTGTTATTTATTTGAACCAAGTCCACTTTTTACATATTAAAATGATTGTTGCAAATTCAAAAAATGGTACTACACAGTAGTTGTGGTCTCTTGAGTGAAAAGTTTCCCCTGCTATCCTATCATGCACATGGTCTAGAATCTTTGAAAATTGGCAAAAGGACAAGCTCACCCCTACCCGAAATAAAAATCCCTTGCTCCACATCTAAGCTGAGCAAGTATCCCTAGACTAGGAAGAAAAGAAGAAAATCAGAAAAAGCATGAAAAGAAAGAAAAGAGAAATGTTCAAAATCCAAGAAAATGCAGAAATCCAAAAAAATCAAAAGATCATAGAAAAATTCAAGAAAAATTAGAAAGAGAAGAATAAAAAAGAGAACAAGAAAAGCAATAAAATTTCCCCCCTACCCTTTGAAATAAAAGAAGGGTGAATGAGCTTGAATCCTTGGAATTCTCAATTATTCGAAAATCATGAGGTAAGCCCCATAACAGGTGATTTGTACCCAACTTGCTTGACATTGGGTAATTCCTGGCATGGCGACATGTCTGTCACATTAGCGACCTTATTTTGTATAGACCTATGTCTTCTTGTGGATTAGCTAGCTCTTGATGACTTGACTTACATAGTAGTCTGGTATGGTTACATGCATAAAAATCATGGTTAATGAATCTTCACTTGCACACACATTGGTTCATTCAAATTACTTGCATCAAAATACCTTACTCAAAATTGGTAGATGAACATTACAAAGCACACACATTTGATCTTCGAGAGATTTTATGTCATTATGATAAATCAATATGGGTAACGAACTCACGTATCCACACACTGGGTTCTTGATAAATTTCAATTTTGTCTTCGAAATAAATTAAAATATTTCTTCGAAATTTCAAACTTTAAATATTTTTTCAACATTCAATTATTTATTTATACATATCTTATTTTATTTTTTGACTTCGCTATGATAGCATTATTTTCAGGTTATTATAAATTTGACTTTCATACTTGTGAATTTTGCTTAGCGTAAGTCAAGCTTACACATTTTTCCAATTGTCAAATTTCATTTGTCAAAAATCTCTTCAAAAACCTTGCAATAGAATTTCATTAATACTTTCACGATGATGGTATAGTTCCTAGATGTATTTGGAATTTTATGCCTAGCGCAAGTCATCTTTATCATATTTTCTATTTATTATAAATATCACCAACAAACCATGCAATAAAACTATTCTGAATTCTTTTCGACTTTCACGATGATGGTATAATTCCACACTGGGAATTCTATGCCTAGCGCAAGTCATCCTTCTAAATTTTTACTCCCAATTTATTTCAAAAAAACCACAAAAACCATATGACTGAAATATTTTTCACAAAATCATGCTTTAGAAGAACGAAATTTACTATTTCATTTTATCATGTTGAACATCTTGACTTTTGCGATGATGGCATAATTTCTAGGTAATTGTTCAATCATCTATCACACTTAGAAATTTTATGCCTAGCAAAAATCCTCTTTTAAATTTTTCATGCATAAAATTACGTGAAATCTTGAAAACATGTCCTATCTCTCTTTCCACCATTACAAAAGCCTTAAGACAGACTCTTAAGCACACCTTACTTTTAGCAATATTTTCCCTCATATTTGGATTAGCTTTATGACCTAGCGAGCGACGACTCCACAAAATGGTCATGTAACAATGACAATATCCTTCGAGGTTTATTGTTAAAAGTCCCTTTTTCCTATCATTAATTCATCCACACATCTTTGTTAAAACAATTTTCATTTAATTATAGCATGACAAAAATTATAATTATTTAAAAAAAAAACATGATTATATGAACAAATCAATCAAATCAAAAAATCAAAGCATCAAAAAAATATCCACAAGTCATATCACAAAAATAACCATATATCTATATATATCAAAAATATATATACATCACCAAAACTCGATTGGTATGCCACAATATCCAACTCGGCATACTCAATCATCATCCAAAATGATATACACAAAAAAATATATACACATCTTATATCATCTAATACCGAGAGCTCCTCGAGCTCTCAACCTCATCTCCTCTACCGCCATGAGGTGGAGGGGGTGGTCCCATGGGTGTCCGAGTAGTGTGGGTCCTCATCGTCGATCTAGATGAAGACCTCGATGATGACCCTAACCTAATAGGCCCCATGATCTCTAGAGGCAATGTATGTCTCTGGCCCTCAGGAACCATCTGAAAGTAAATCCCTTGATAAAATGTGGTCTATGCCATAGACCATGCTAGCTCTATCACACTCGCTCCTCCACCACGAGCCCTGAGCCATGCAACCTCAGATTCTAAACTCTGAACCTAAGCCTATAATTGGGCATTCTCTACCCGGAGAGCTGCCATCTCACTGCTCTCCCCAACATCTACACCTTTGCCCTTACCGAGTGAAGGTGGTATGTCTATCTATTGAGGAGGGGAACTCTACCTCCTCTCCTCCCTCCTCTCCTCTCTCCTCTATCTCTCCCTGGTCGGCACCTCTCACTCCTGATGAGCATCGATGGGGATCAGGTGCTCACCTCATGTCCTAGTTCACCCCCATCCAGGAGGCATCCATCCTCTCTCGACCAGTCCTCTACCTGCCTCTCTAGTAGCCTATCGCCACCTCATCATCCGATGCATAGCCACGTGTACCGGTCCCCTCACCCTCATCAAACATGGAGGATGAATAGTGGTATACCATGCATCATACCCCATAGCCACACCTGCATCATCTCCATCCACTGGATGGATGGGGGCATCATCATCATCACGACTCATAAATTGCCATATATCAGGGGATCCACTCAGTGTCATGGTATCCCACACCATCCATGCAAACTCATAATCCCTCATCATCGAGGATCCCCTACTGGAGCTCGAACTGACGAAGGACTCTATCATACCGATGGAGCTCTATCTCACCCCACTCCATCCTCATCCAGATCACTCACCTAATATGAGCCAACTCATATCCATCCTCTGGCCATCCTGGAAGCTCTCTCCATGGCCTCTAGATAATCTGGTCTAGAGTCAAGTCATCTATAAACCTATGAGAGGTAGGTAAATCAGCTCTCCTCTGTGAGCCTCTCTGCAACCACTAGTAGAACACCCTGGGTCTCTCTCCTCTACCCCTATCAGTGGAAGCCCTACAGGCCTCCTCACCACAATATGCTCCCAGCACCAGACCTGTAGGAGCGACGTCAACACCATGCATTTGCCTTTCTTGTACACGATCCCATGGAGGATCTTGTACAAGCGACACAGAACATAAGGTCCCTAGGAAAACCTGTACCTATGATCCCTCATATCATAGATGACATCTGAAAGCAACCATGGCACTCTACATCCACTCTGGTGGCATAACAATAGGCCACCCACTACTCCAGCCAAAACTCTGGTCAACCGAGTCACACCTGGAGTCTGCCTCAACTGCTCAATGTTAACCCCACCCTTCTCAAGGATGAAGCTAGCATCTCCGGATAATCTGATCATGGCTCGACCAAGATTGGTCGAGGCAGCAATATAACATCCCTGAATTGGGATCCTCAGAATCCTCCACATGTCCTCTAGTGTGGGAGCCATCTCCCCTATCGACAATCGAAAGCATGATGACCCCGGATACCATCTCTCAGTGAGGGCCATCAGTAGCCCCATATCTGTAGGTACCTATGGCATTTCTGCCACATGTCGTAAACCAATGACATCAAGTGTATCTCGCTCTACTGGGTTTAATGCACCTAAGTCATCCCTCAAACCATCGTATTTCCACTCTCGGCTTTTTAGTACCCCTTTCTGCAAAAACAAACAACAAAAATAGGATTAGTACCTTATTAAAAACATCAATAAAATAAAAAAATTAAATCATCTAACAAATTTTGATATCGCCCACTATTGGACGATATCATCTTTAATTGGACGAGATCATCGTCATTTCGATGAGATCATCTCATATAGTACGATTCAGCCCTAAAATCTGAATCATCCCTAATTGGACTTGATCACCTCCAATTCATCAAGATCATCTGAGATGATCTTGCTGACATTGGGACGATCTTGTCGAAATCGAGACGATCTTGTCCCGATCACCCCGATTTCATCAACATGGCAAAATACGACCGTGATGCCCTAAAATCCAAAAAATTAAATTCAAAACATAAAAATCAAGATAACAATTTTTGAAAGATAGGTCAGAAATCCTTACCCTTATCCCTCGTCGCACCGCAATCGCCCGATGCTCAGTCTCCACCATATTTTCGTCGTAGAGCTCTGAAATAGTAAAAAAGTAAAAATAAAAATGAAATTAGGTTTACCCTATTTTTCTAAAATTATATATTAAAAATAGAATTTTTTCTTCCAATTTTTTTACCAAACGACCGATTTGGGTAAAAAACCTCGGAGGGGGCACCACAGTAATCAGTTGCACGATTCGATTTAGAATCGTCGCCTAAAAATCAAAATAAATTTTTTTAAAGCGGGATGATCCTACATAATTGCAGATGATTTTGTCAAATTGCATGTGATTACAACAAATTGCAGACGTCTTGGACTGCTTCAAAAGTAGAACCTTTATCAAACATCTAGAACTAAGTAAGTCATTTCCAATTTTTTTAAAATACTCGGTTAGCTACATTTAATTATCTCTCTATTTGTTGTCTTCATATAAATTGCAAAAATCACATATAGAATAGTTTAGTTTCATTCTGGCCAACCTAGGTAATTGAAATTAAAATGAATTCATCAAACACATATTCAACCTAGGCTCGAAAGCTGTCGCAAAACGCTTCCTGGTGAACCCACCATCCATCGACAAATCACCAAAGAGGACACAACTCAAGTGTCTCTCTCATCCGAGGTGTAGCTTTACCATTTTCCCATTTCCCTCTGAGGCACGGATCCATTAGCCTAGAGGAAAGGAGTGCAAAAAATTTAAGCCTACACATATTATGCCTATCGATCCACATACAATCCTTCTCCACCATTTCAACATTCTTCTTTCAACACAACACATCCATTTCAACAAGAAAATACTTCTTCTTCCAATCCTACCATGCACTCACATCATACTTCACAATATTCCTATCATCATTCTACCCATAATAAAGAAAAAAGAGGTAATAAACCATTAAGTCCTTTTATGGCTGAATTCCTAAGGTAATTATCAAAAGCCTCTAGAAAACCTTCACCACGTAAATTTACTAAGCTCAATCAACCAATGGATATAATTCTCAAGCATTTACTTGATACAAATAGGATTGAGTTACCTCCCATAAGACAACTTGATACCACAACAGATTGGTATAAACCTGAGCTACATTGTGAATATCATAGAGTGGATGGACATATGACACAAAAATGTAGAAATTTAAGATGTGCAATTCAAGATTTGATTGATGAGGGTCTTTTCACTATAAAGGAATTACAATCTACAACTGATTATAAATCTCCAATAAACAATCAAACTCCTACACAACAAATACCCATAATCAATCAAGACATGGGGATCTCCCAAGAACCCCTATTCAATTATCAACAATAGGAAACCAATCAAATATTGCATCTTAATGTGTCCCATCACGATGATATTACTAATATTGTAATAGAAACTACAAATGAGCAACCTCAAGTTCAATCAACTCAATTTGATATTCAAGAGATAGTTTCCTCATTTGACCAACCTTCAAAACTATCTTTGGCTCTAGAGAATGATCCAAAATGGAATGTAAGCATAGAAAGCCCATATTTAGCATCAAAATCTCAATCTGAAATCCACTTTGATAGCCAACAACAAGTGATTAATCCTCAAGCAAAGATATCCCTTTTAGAAGTATTACAAAGTTCTCATGTTCATAGGGAAACTTTGTTCAAGATACTTAGCCAACAATTTGTTCCTCATGATCTTTTCCCTAAGAACACAATTAATGGTGTAAGCCCTCTTGAGGTTAACCATATTTCATTCTATGATGAGGAGATTCCTTCCTCTACTCCACAAGAAGACTCCTCTCTTTACATTACAGGATTTATTAAAGAAACATCTATTAAAACTATCATGGTAGATAATGGCTCCTCTCTTAATTTATGCACTTATCAATTATTCCAAAAACTCGGATTAAAGGAAGAAGATCTCAATGAATCAAATGTTATTATAAAATATTTTAACAATGAAATTCAAGAAGCTCGAGGCACTATAATTCTTCCCCTTAAGAGTGGACCCAAGATCCTGGATACTTTGTTTTATGTAGCATCTTGCCCTTCACCTTACAACCTACTTCTCAGAAGTCCTTGGATTCATACGATGAGGGTTGTCCCTTCCATTCTTCATCAATGTTTGAAGTTTAAACTTGCAAATAAAATTGTTACCATACATGGTGACCCAACACCATTTGAAGAATCTTTAATGGTTGAAACATCAAGTTCTATACATTCTCCATTGTCACAATTACCTCCTATAAATCACTTTTCTTCATCCATACCCGATCATCCTTGTTTACCAAATAACACCCATGCATATATTTCACATATGCTCCCTCCATATTATCAAGACTTGGAAGATAGTGATAAGAATGAAGAACCTTCTTATCCTTCTGAAATTTTGTTTTGTAACATGATCAATTTTACACATAAAAGTCAAATATTTTGCTACATTGTTCTACATTATAACAAAGCTTTTGTTATCGCTACCTTTTATTCATCACCTTTTGTTCTTCATTCTCCCTTTCATTATTATTATCACATCAAGTTCTCTATTATTTTCCTCTTTATCATTGTCATCTTCTATCCATCACTTTTCTTCATCTACATCTCATTCTTCATCACAACAATCTCAACTATCAACCAAACAACTTCACATACACCACAACCAAATTATCCTTCAAAACCTCCTTTGATTTTGAAGCCACCTTAGACATGCTATACTCAAATAACCTTGTATAATGTATATAGATCATCTTGTATATACCACCAATTCCATCATTAAAAGTAAAAAATAAAAAAATAAAAATCAAATAAAACAACTAAAAAAATAAAAAAGTATCAAAATCTCAAAATTATTTCAAATTATTCTGCATTGTTATTAATTGTTGTATTTCAAAATTTTGAAGCTATATTTTCCTTTATTTTGGATTAATTCAAAAGTTATCTTGAACCATACACTTAATTTCACAAATTAATTATTTTGATTTTATCACTATGATTATAAATCTCTCTTGTATCGAAGATCACTATTTCACTAAATAATATTTTGAGTTTTGGGAAATGATCTTGCTACTTCTTGAACCAAGTACACTTTTACACATTAAAATGATTTGTTGCAAATTCGAAAAATGATACTACATAGTAGTCTTAGTCTCTTGAGCGAAAAGTTTCCCCTGCTATCCTATCATGCACATGGTCTAGAATTTTTGAGAATTGGCAAAAGGACAAGCTCACCCCTGCCCGAATAAAAATCCCTTGCTCTACAACCAATCCGAGCAAGTATCCCAAAAAGAAAAAATCAAAAGAAAAAGAAAAAGTCAAAAATCAAAAGAAAAAGAAAGAGAAAATAAAATAAAAAAGAGAACGAAAAGAGAAAAAGAAAAGCAATAAAATCCCCTTGTTCAAAACAAAATGAACAAAATCCCTACCCCTTGAAAGTGAAGAAAAGAAGGGTGAATGAGCTTGAATCCCTGGAATTCTCAGTTATTCGAAAATCATGAGGTAAACCCCATAACAGGTGATTTGTGCCCAACTTGCTTGACATTGGGTAATTCCTTTTCATGTGGCGACATGTCTGTCACATTAGCGACCTTCTTTTGTACAGACCTATGTCCGCTTGTGGATTAGCTAGCTTTTGATGACTTGACTTACATAGTAGTCTGGTACGGTTTCATGCACAAAAATCATGGTTAATGAACCCTTCACTTGCACACACATTGGTTCATTCAAGTTTGCTTGCATCACTACCTTACTCAAAATTGGTAAATGAACATTACAAAGCACACACATTTGATCCTTGAGAGATTTTGTATCATTGTGTCAAATCAAGATGGATAATGAACTCACTTATCACACACTGGTTTTTGATAAATTTGAATTTGTCTTAGAAATAAGTTAAAATATTTCTTTGAAATTTGTCGGACAACATTAGTTTATCATTACTTTCATATTAACACATTACATAGATATTTCCAAAATTTCAAAAATATCTCAAAAACAACTTATTGCAAAAATAACATGTAGTTCAAAATCACTTATCATACATAGCATTCATGACTTCGCGATGATGGTATAATTCCTAGGAATTATTCTTCTCAATTTTCACACTAGGAATTCTATACCTAGCGCAAACCATATTTCTAATTTTTCATGCCCAAAATTAGTCCATATATTTTCATAAAAATTTCATAATATTTTTGAAACATGTGACACAATGATTTATCTTACATTACTTTGCATTTTAAAAGAACAAATAATTTCATATCATCATGCATTTCATTTTGATTTTCGTGATGATGGTATAATTCCTAAGTAATTATTTCATATAATTTCACACTTAGGAATTCTATGCTTAGCGTAAATCATCCTTCGAATTTTTCATGCTTTGCTCAATCTATTTCACAAACATTTACCACATACATTATTATCAAACAAACATCACATATTCCTATTACCACAAAAGCCTTAAGATTATTCTTAAGCATACAACCATTCTTAGCAATATCAAAAACATTCCTCACAAACAAGATTAGCTTCGAGACTTAGCGAGCTTTGAACTCCACCAACAGTCTCATAACAACACAACATCCTTTGAGGTTTATTGCTAGAATCTATCAAACATCTTGTCCCAAAACAACATCAAACATTTCTTTCTCATCATAAAGCCTTAATATTATTCTTAAGCACACAATATTTTGGTATTAGCAATACAAAACTTCCTCATAACAGGATCCGCTTCATGACTTAGCGAGCTTTGAACTCCACCAACAGTCATATAACAACACAACATCCTTCGAGGTTCATTGCTAATCCCTCAAATCTATCATCACACAAAATCATCTTTCTCAAAACACACTTTACAAAATCATTTTCCTTTTATGTTGAGCATGATCAAAATGTTCAAAAATCAAAGCATGATTACAAGAAATTATGTAACACAACCATCATAAGGAAATGTAATAAATCATCCAATAAATCACACAAAGTCACATAAAACAAAGAAGATCAAATTCGAGTTTTCCACCAAACGTAAAATTTGGTGTAAAAACTCGAGGGGGCATCCTAGTCAGTAAATTAGTAATTATTTTTTCTAAGACATCAATTTCACATAAACTATTCATTCTAAACCATCTACTCCATTTTTTCCCATGTCAAATCATAATCATTTCTACTCAAGTGTCTACACTTTTCTTTGACACATTTATTGTTCATAAATACGTCAAAGAGGGGGCAAAATGTAGACATGAAAAATTGACTCATTTTCCTTAGTTTTTCTCCTAGAAAAGTAAGGTCATCTTCAAGAGAATTTTTACCCTATCAAATCATCTCAATTCTTATCAAATTTTATACCATTGGATAGGGCTTAAAAAGAGCTTTCCAACGGTATATAATATGTCCAATTTTGACATTGTTTTCCTCATTTTTTGCACCAATAAACCAAAAATTGTTTGACCATTGGACAAAATCGCCCACCGGTCAACAAAATCACCCATAAATCAACAAAATCACCGACGATCGACAGAATTGCCAGGCGATTTTGTCTTAAATAGAATTTTAACAAATTTGCTAAAAGACAAAATCCGGTTTAAAACGTCTTACCTGGTTTAGCCATCGTTCGGATCAGGGAGGTTGGCGAGTAGATTGAAGGTGGCAAACATAGGAGGGATCAAAACCTCCTCCATGTTTAGCCTAACCTCCCAACTTCCTCAAACTCCCCCTTGGCCTATTTAATCTAGGCCCTTTTCCCTTTTTCCTCCTGGCTGACTGATTGGTAGCTGGCAGGTTGAATTCTGATTCCTTGAGATAGCTTCTAAACTCCCTTAAGGATCCCTCGCATCAATTTGCTATGAAATTCCATCTCCTAGCATCCCCATTTGTTTAATTTTATCATTGCAGGTCCCAGTTATAATCGCCCAAAATACCATCATAATCGCTTGGCGATCGATAAAAATGACAAGCGATTTTGACATAAGTGACAGGCGATTTCGTTAGAGACTAGGTGATTTTGTCAGAGAGCAGGTGATCCTGTCTTCAGATCAGCAGGGGGCAAGGATTCAAACCACTGTTTGCATCTCTTTCCCTATTTTCTTTTTTTTCATGCATTGTTCAATATTTATTTAGTTTATTACTTAAATTTACATATTGCATCTTGGTGTTCACCATCATTCCAATTAATTGCATCATGAAATCAGGATCATAATCACATAAATCCATGGCATACTAGGTTGAATTGTCATCATAGTGTTCTCATGTCATTTCATATCCATTTGCATATAGAAATTAAAACATATTTGTGATTTGGAATACAAGAAAACTGCCATATTTTGCAAGAAACCTTGTTTTTTGTCAACTATTTTGCTATAGGATTGCGACATAATCGCCTATGATTTTGTCAAATCGAAGGTGATTTTGTCTGGAACACAGGTGATTCTATCTAGAACAGAGGTGATTCTATCAAAATAGAGGCGATTTTGTCCTGCTACAAGCCTCAAAATCTTCATCAAACATCCGGCTCAAGTAAGGCTTATAATTTCTTATAATCCCAATCTTAGGCATTGTATTTCATTTTGTATCCACTGTCTATTGTCCTCATTAAATAAAAATTGCATATAGATAGTTTAGTTGCATAAAGGCCAAACTTAGGTGTATGAGAATTATTTATAAAAAGAACACATCAAACATCTTCCAAGCCTAGGTATGGAAACTGCCACTAAAAGTTTCTTGGTGAACCCTTAATTCGTCAAAAAATCACCACAAGAAGGCACAATTAAGTGCCTCTCTTTCGAGGTGTAGCTCTACTATTTTCCCATTCCCCTCTGAGGTGCGGATCCATCAGCCTAGAGGAAAGGAGTGCAAAAATTTTAGGCCTACATTCTTTGGTGAACCCGACGTGAATACATAGGCATTTCTTCTGATTTCAAAAAAAAACAATATAAATATAAAATATATATATATACAAGAAAAACAACAAAAAAATCATCATTTCAAATTTGTATGTTTTAGATTCAATTCTAAATTTTAGATACCAAATATTACTTTTAGAAGTACTAAAGAAACCATGAGTCTTAACTCAAATCAATATGAGCCCATCGGTAATGTTGGGAAAATTCTGCCAAATACATTTGTTGATTATGACCAACCTCATCCATATTCAACATCACCTTTATCACACTTTTCTCATTTTTCATCCTTACCCCAACAAGACAATCCCTTTTCCAATCCTCTTCATAATGATATTATATTTTCTCCCACATATCCATATTATGCCTATCGATCCACATACAATCCTTCTCCACCATTTCAACATTCTTCTTTCAACACAACACATCCATTTCAACAAGAAAATACTTCTTCTTCCAATCCTACCATGCACTCACATCATACTTCACAATATTCCTATCATCATTCTACCCATAATAAAGAAAAAAGAGGTAATAAACCATTAAGTCCTTTTATGGCTGAATTCCTAAGGCAATTATCAAAAGCCTCTCGAAAACCTTCACCACGTAAATTTACTAAGCTCAATCAACCAATGGATATAATTCTCAAGCATTTACTTGATACAAATAGGATTGAGTTACCTCCCATAAGACAACCTGATACCACAACAGATTGGTATAAACCTGAGCTACATTGTGAATATCATAGAGTGGATGGACATATGACACAAAAATGTAGAAATTTAAGATGTGCAATTCAAGATTTGATTGATGAGGGTCTTTTCACTATAAAGGAATTACAATCTACAACTGATTATAAATCTCCAATAAACAATCAAACTCCTACACAACAAATACCCATAATCAATCAAGACATGGGGATCTCCCAAGAACCCCTATTCAATTATCAACAATAGGAAACCAATCAAATATTGCATCTTAATGTGTCCCATCATGATGATATTACTAATATTGTAATAGAAACTACAAATGAGCAACCTCAAGTTCAATCAACTCAATTTGATATTCAAGAGATGGATTCCTCATTTGACCAACCTTCAAAACTATCTTTGGCTCTAGAGAATGATCCAAAATGGAATGTAAGCATAGAAAGCCCATATTTAGCATCAAAATCTCAATCTGAAATCCACTTTGATAGCCAAAAACAAGTGATTAATCCTCAAGCAAAGATATCCCTTTTAGAAGTATTACAAAGTTCTCATGTTCATAGGGAAACTTTGTTCAAGATACTTAGCCAACAATTTGTTCCTCATGATATTTTCCCTAAGAACACAATTAATGGTGTAAGCCCTCTTGAGGTTAACCATATTTCATTCTATGATGAGGAGATTCCTTCCTCTACTCCACAAGAAGACTCCTCTCTTTACATTACAAGATTTATTAAAGAAACATCTATTAAAACTATCATGGTAGATAATGGCTCCTCTCTTAATTTATGCACTTATCAATTATTCCAAAAACTCAGATTAAAGGAAGAAGATCTCAATGAATCAAATGTTATTATAAAATATTTTAACAATGAAATTCAAGAAGCTCGAGGCACTATAATTCTTCCCCTTAAGAGTGGACCCAAGATCCTGGATACTTTGTTTTATGTAGCATCTTGCCCTTCACCTTACAACCTACTTCTCATAAGTCCTTGGATTCATACGATGAGGGTTGTCCCTTCCATTCTTCATCAATGTTTGAAGTTTAAACTTGCAAATAAAATTGTTACCATACATGGTGACCCAACACCATTTGAAGAATCTTTAATAGTTGAAACATCAAGTTCTATACATTCTCCATTGTCACAATTACCTCCTATAAATCACTTTTCTTCATCCATACCCGATCATCCTTGTTTACCAAATAACACCCATGCATATCTTTCACATATGCTCCCTCCATATTATCAAGACTTGGAAGATAGTGATAAGAATGAAGAACCTTCTTATCCTTCTGACATTTTGTTTTGTAACATGATCAATTTTACACATAAAAGTCAAATATTTTGCTACATTGTTCTACATTATAACAAAGCTTTTGTTATCGCTACCTTTTATTCATCACCTTTTGTTCTTCATTCTCCCTTTCATTATTATTTTTGATTGGTTGAAAGGGTGTTGAAAGGTCCCTGAACCTTGTACATGAGTAATTACATGAATTTCATATCGACCAAGGTGGTCCAAGAAATAAAGATCAAAGAGTGAGCAAACCTCCACACGAGGAAAGGTGTCACGAAATCGTGACCAAAATGGTGATGTCGCAAAATCATGACAAGTTGCACCATTGCTGCCAAGAAAAGAAAGGATGTCCAAAATCATGACAAGAAGCACCAAAAGAGCCGAAGGAGGAAAAGAGTCACGAAATCGCGACATTTTGCAAGGTTTCTGCTAGAAGAGAGGAAGTATCATGATATCACGACATGTTGCTAGGTTGGAGCCAAAAGAGAAGAAGAGTCGCGAAATCGTGACATGAAGGAAAACCACGACCGAATAGAAAAGGTGTCGCGAAATCGTGACAAGAAGTAAGATCGCTGCCGAAGAGAAGAGGTGTCACGAAATCGTGACAAGAAGGAAGACCGTAGCTGAAGTGAAAAAGTGTCGCAATATCGCGACATTTATGGAAGACCACTGCTAAAGAGAAACGGTGTAGTGAAATCGCAACAATATGGAAGACCGTTGCCGAAGAGAAAAAGTGTCACGAAATCGTGACATTATGGAAGACTACAGTCGAAGAGAAAAAGTGTCACGAAATCGTGATAATATGGAAGACCGCTGTCGAAGAAAAAAAAAGTGTCACGATATCGCGACAAGATGGAAGACCACTGCCAAAGAGAAAAATTGTCGCAATATCGCAATAATATGGAAGACCGCAGCCAAAGAGAAAAAGTGTCGCGATATCGCAACAAGATGGAAGACCGCTGCCAAGGAGAAAAAGTGTCACGATATCATGACAAAATGGAAGACCATAACCGAAGAGAAAAAAAGTCGTGAAATTGCGACATGATGCAAGAAAGTGCCTGAAGAGAAAAAGTGTCCCGATATCGCGACATGTTGCAAAAACGCACTGAAGAGAAAAAGTGTCGCGATATCGCGACATGTTGCAAAAACGCACCCGAAGAGAAAAGGTGTCACGATATCGCAACATGTTGCAAAATCGCAACTGAAGAGAAAAAGTGTTGCGATATCACGACATGTTGTAAAACTACAACTGGAGAGAAAAAGTGTCACGATATCGTGACAAGTTGAAAGACCGCATCCGAAGGGAAAAAAGTGTCGTGATATCACGACAAGGAGCAACCTCACGGCTAGAGGAAAAAGGGATGTTGCGATATTGCGACATGCTTAAATTTTGCAACCAACAGTGAAAAGTGTTGCAATATCGTGACAAGTTGCCAAAATCCAGTCGAAGGGGGAGAAGAAGGAAGAAAGGACGCGAACACTCGACCAGTTCCAAGAGCAAACAAACTCGGTCCCCAGTTAACCTCTCACATTGTGCAGACATTGGAACTTGAAGAAGCATCCCTTAGGCCAATGGAAAAGGTGTCTCTCCAAACATGAATGTCTATTTCACCAACTCCCTTGTTAGTAATCCAGTCCGCAGCTTTGTTTCCTTCTCGGTATTGATGCTTAATGACTAATTATGGGTAAATTCCAATTAGTGCCTTGCATTCTTGGAAGATCGAAACAAGGGCCCAAGGCGGTGCAGAAGTCCCATTGATCTAGTAGATGCAGTGCAGTGAGTCTCCTTCTATGATAAGTTTATTGATGGTCAAGCCTTTCAAGAGAATCAAGCTTTGGAGTAGAGCCCGAGCCTCTGCCATATTGTTAGATTGAATTCCCAGGTTCTGAGCAAAGGCCAAAATTATTTCTCCTCTGTGATTTCTGAGAATTCCTCCTTCTCCATCCACTCCTGGGTTGCCTTTGGCCGCACCATCGAAATAAAGCTTGTGCCACCCTATAGGAGGTAAGACCCACTTGATGACAGACCTGTCGACAGAAGTGCGGGGTGTGGCAGAGAAATTGGAAATATTGAAAAGTTTTGTTAGGTCCGATTCAAGGCCAGGAGGGGGGGTTTGGAAGACGAGACAAAAGAGGCATTCTCCGCAGCAAGGGCCAAGATTTTGGCAACAACAATCTTCTTGTTAGTGGCTTGGTTTTTGAAAATTCTGGCATTTCTCTCAAGCCAAATCTGCCATAGGAAAATGTGGAGGCAAGCTTGCCACATGAATTTAAGTTGATTGTTCTTGAAAGGCCGGGGCCATTGTTGAAAAAGGAGGGGAATGGAATGAGGGAGGGCTATGAAGATGATGAAGGTGTTAAGAACCTGGTTGAGCACTGCAAGAGAGAAGGGACATTCTAGAAAAACATGCGAAGTTGACTCACAGGCATTTTTACATAGGATGCACCAATTGGGGATGAGTAACCCTCTGATTATCAAGTTGTCAGTGGTGAGAATTCTATTTTTGATGGCCAACTAGTAGAATAATTTGACCTTGGTAATGATATTGGGAACCCATACCTGATTAGATAAATCCCAACCATCATTGGGAGTTTCTTGACTGTAGTATGTTGATTTAATAGTGAAATTCCTTGAATCTTCAAGGTTCCAGACCATGGAATCATATTTGTGAGATCTGGGGATGATGCAAGTCCTTATAAAGTTTTGTAACTACCTGAGTGCCTCGGTGATATGCCTAGGCCCATTAAGAGCCAGGTGTTTCCATTTAGGTCTTGTAATACCTGGGTTAATGAAATGACACACCTTATCTCCAAAGGTGGCTTCGATAACTATCTTGAGCACTGCAAGATGAGGATCTTGGCTGAGAGGTTTGTCACGAATCCACGGGTCATCCCAAAAATGAATGGTCATTCCAGTTCCAAGACACCACCTTAAGCCTTCCATGATGATCTTCCTTGTTTTGGTGATGCCATTCTAGAAATGAGATCCACTAGGAAGGTTGTGCTCTCCAAGAAAGGGAACCTAATGGAGGTACTTAGCTTTGATGATGTCAATCCAAGTGGCTTTTTCATTGGTGGTAAGTCTCCAGGACTGCTTGGAAATGAGGGCCATGTTCATCCGCTTGATGTCCCTGAATCCAAGTCCTCCATCCTTTTTCTTGGAACAAACCCTGTCCCAGGCAACAACGGAAAATTTGTTCTTGTTTTTGTTTCCCGCCCAAAGGAATCTACGTTGAATATGCTCAATTCTTTGACATATGGAAGCTGGAGCTTTGAATATAGATAAGAAAAAAATAGGAATACTTTGTAGGCAATCCTGGACCAGAGTGGCTTTGGCTGCCTGACTGAGCATTGAAATTTTCCAACCTGCAAGTTTCTTGTTGAGGCGATCTAAAACAGGGTTCCACATAGCCGAGACCAATTTGTCATGGAAAAGTGGTAATCCAATATAAGTAGTTGGAAGGCTCCCAATGATACACCCAAGGATCTCAACAATCCTATTTTGCCTATGGATGGGAGTATTGAGAAAGTATAGCTTGCTTTTGCGGTAATTGACTTTCTAGCCAGCCGCCTCTTCATAAGAATCAAGAATGTTCTTAATGACTTTTGCTTCGGGAACAGAAGCATGAGAGGATAGAATAGTATCATCCACAAACTGTTTATGGGAAATGACATTGGTTTTTGAGGTTGGTTTGATCCTAGAGATGAGTCCACTGTTGCAAGCAGCAGTAAGGGTTCTTCCAAGGTTTTTGGCAAAAATGATGAAGAGGAAGGGTGACAGAGGGTCCCCTTGACGGATGCCTTTGAAACTTTGGAAGAAGCCAGTAGGTGAACCATTGATAAGAACAGAGAACCAAGCAGTAGAGATACATTTATGAACCATCTTGATCCATTCTTTGTGAAACCCAAACTTCTCTAGGACCTCGAACAGGAATTTCCAGGAAACCCGATCAAAATCCTTGTTCATGTCAAGCTTAAGGAACATACTGGGTTTTTTATTTTTAGATGCTGAATGGGCCAATTCGTGGACGGTTATCACTCCATCAACAATGAATTTGCCTATGACCGAGCTCCCTTGGCACTAGTCGATGATGGAGGGAAGGATGTCTCTCAGCCTGTTTGCCATGACTTTGGTGATAAGTTTGTAGAAGACACTATAGAGACTAATAGGTCTGAAGTTGGAGAGAGAAGCACGATCATTGGACTTGGGAATTAAAAAAATGAAGGTGGAATTGGCTTCTCTCGACATCTTTTTGGCTCTTTGGAAGAATTTAACCGTAGCAACAACATCAGGGTCCACAATATCCAAAAAGTGTTGAAAAAACCGAGGTGGGAAGCCATCAGGTCTAGGGGCCTTATCAGGTTCCATTGCAAACAGAGCTTCTTTGATCTCCTCTTCAGTGCAGAATTGGAGCAATTTCCCATTATCATCGTTAGACACCAACTTTGGTATGTTCTGAAGTAGAGAACTTGCTATGCGGGGGTGGCAGTCACCACTTGGACCTAAGATTTCATGGAAGTGGCACACAACTTCCTGTCTGATAGCATGAATGTCAGAGACAATGGTTCCATTAGCCTTGGTCAACTCAGAGATTTTATTTGAGCCTCTGTGGCGCATGGTGGAAGCATGGAAAAACTTCATGTTGGTGTCTCCTTCTTTGAGCTAGAGGCTTCTGTATTTTTGCCTCCAGTAGGACTCTTCCTTAGCCAAGGCATTGTGAAAGTTTGAAAGAAGGCTTTTTTCTTTCATGAAAGTTTCGACCCTCTGATCCCCTCCATGAATCAGATTTTCCACCCTTTTGAGCTCATCCATCAGATTCTTTTTTTCGGTAAAGAGGTTGCCCAAAACCTCCCTATTCTAGCATTTCAGCTTGAGCTTGACCGCTTTGAGTTTGAGGAATAGATTCGTGAGAGGGTTTGGACAAAGGTTTTGCTGCCACCATTGTCGAATACACCGACCTAAATATGGATGGGTGAGCCACATATTTTCAAACCTGATCCTCTCTTTCATTATTATTATCACATCAAGTTCTCTATTATTTTCCTCTTTTCATTGTCATATTTTGTCCATCACTTTTCTTAATCTACATCTCATTCTTCATCACAACAATATCAACTATCAGCCAAACAACTTCACATACACCACAACCAAATTATCCTTCAAAACCTCATTTGATTTTGAAGCCACCGTAGACATGTTATACTCAAATAACCTTATGGAATGTATATATATCATCTTGTATATACCACCAATTCCATCATTAAAAGTAAAAAATCAAATAAAACAACTAAAAAAATAAAAAATATCAAAATTATTACAAATTATTCTACATTGTTATTTGTTGTATTTCAAAATTTTAAAGCTATATTTTCCTTTATTTTGTATTAATTCAGAAGTTATCTTGAACCATACACTTAATTTCACAAATTAATTAGTTTTATTTTATCACTATGATTATAAATATCTCTTGTATCGAAGATCACTATTTCACTAAATAATATTTGAGTTTTGGGAAATGATCTTGCTACTTCTTGAACCAAGTACACTTTTACACATTAAAATGATTTGTTGCAAATTTGAAAAATGATACTACATAGTAGTCTTAGTCTCTTGAGTGAAAAGTTTCCCCTGCTATCCTATCATGCGCATGGTCTAGAATTTTTGAGAATTGGCAAAAGGAAAAGCTCACCCCTGCCCAAATAAAAATACCTTGCTCTACAGCCAATCCGAGCAAGTATCCCAAAAGAAAAATCAAAGAAAATTAAAATTCAAAAATAAAAATAAAAAGAAAAATTCAAAAATCAAAAGAAAAATAAAGAGAAAAAATCAAAAGAAAAAGAAAGATAAAAAATAAATAAAAAGAGAATGAAAAGAGAAAACGAAAAGCAATAAAATCCCCTTGTTCAAAACAAAATGAACAAAATCCCTACCACTTGAAAATGAATAAAATAAGGGTGAACAAGCTTGAATCCCTGGAATTCTCAGTTATTCAAAAATCATGAGGTAAACCCCATAGCAAGTGGTTTGTGCACAACTTGCTTTGCATTGGGTAATTCCATTTTGCATGGTGACATGTATGTCACATTAGCAATCTTATTTTGTACAGACCTATGTCCACTTTTGGATTAGCTAGCTTTTGATGACTTGACTTACATAGTAGTCTGGTATGGTTGCATTCACAAAAATCATGGTTAATGAACCCTTCACTTGCACACACATTGGTTCATTCAACTTTTCTTGCATCACTACCTTACTAAAAATTGGTAAATGAACATTACAAAGCACACACATTTGATCATTGAGATATTTTGTATTATCGTGTCAAATCAAGATGGATAATGAACTCACTTATCACACACTTGTTTTTGATAAATTTGAATATCTTAGAAATAAGTTAAAATATTTCTTTGAAATTTTTCGGATAACATTAGTTCATCATTACTTTCATATTAACACGTTACATAGATATTTCCAAAATTTTAAAAATCTCAAAAACAACTTATTGCAAAAATAACATGTAGATCAAAATCACTTATCATAAATAGCATTCATGACTTTGCAATGA
Source organism: Wollemia nobilis (assembly GCA_028583015.1). Lineage (NCBI taxonomy): Eukaryota > Viridiplantae > Streptophyta > Pinopsida > Araucariales > Araucariaceae > Wollemia > Wollemia nobilis. The sequence goes on along the minus strand of JAQPPZ010011065.1, from coordinate 925,284 downwards.
TGGTATAATTCCTAGGAATTATTCTTCTCAATTTTCACACTAGGAATTCTATACCTAGTGCAAACCATCTTTCTAATTTTTCATGCCCAAAATTAGTCCATATATTTTCATAAAAATTTCATAATCTTTTTGAAACATGTGACACAATGATTTATCTTACATTACTTTGCATTTTAAAAGAACAAATAATTTCATATCATATTTTTTATTTTCATGATGATAGTATAATTCCTAAGTAATTATTTCATATAATTTCACACTTAGGAATTCTATGCTTAGCGTAAATCATCCTTCAAATTTTTCATGCTTTGCTCAATCTATTTCACAAACATTTACCATATACATTATTATCAAACTAACATCACACATATTCCTATTACCACAAAAGCCTTAAGATTATTCTTAAGCATACAACCATTCTTAGAAATATAAAAAACATTCCTCAAAAATAGGATTAGCTTTGAGACTTCATGAGATTTGAACTCCACAAAAAGTCTCACAAAAACACAACATCCTTTGAGTTTTATTGCTAGAATCTATCAAACATCCTATTCCAAAACAACATCAAACATTCCTTTATCATCATAAATCCTTAAGATTCTAATTAAGCACACAATATTTTGGTATTAGCAATACAAAACTTCCTCATAACAGGATCCGCTTCATGAATTAGCAAACATTGAACTCCACCAACAATCATATAATAGCACAACATCATTCAAGATTCATTGCAAATCCCTCAAATATATCATCACACAAAAACATCTTTTTCAAAACACACTTTACAAAATTATTTTCCTTTTATGTTAAGCATTATCAAAATGTTCAAAAATCAAAGCATTATTACAAGAAATTATGTAACACAACCATCATAATAAAATGTAATAAATGATCCACTAAATAACACAAAGTCACATAAAATAAAGAAGATCAAAATTCGAGCTTTCCACCAAACATAAAATTTGGTGTAAAAACTTGAGGGGGCATCCTAGTCAGTAAATCAGTAATTATTTTTTTTCTAAGACATCAATTTCACATAAACTATTCATTCTAAACCATCCACTCCATTTTTATCCATGTCAAATCATAATAATTTCTACTCAAGTGTCTACACTTTTCTTTGATGCATTTATTGTTCATAAATACCTCAAAGAGGGGGTAAAATGTAGACATGAAAATTGACTTGTTTTTCTTAGTTTTTCTCCTATAAAAGTAAGGTCATATTAAAGAGAAATTTTACTCTATAAAATCACCATAATTCTTATCAAATTTTATACCATTGGATAGGGCTCAAAAAGCGATTTCCAACGGTATATAATATGTCCAATTTTGACATCGTCTTCCTTGTTTTTTGCGCCAACAAACTTAAAATTCTTGACCGTTGGACAAAATCACCCAAAAAGCAACAAAATTGCCCATAAATCAACAAAATCACCCAATGATCGATAGAATCACCAAGTGATTTTGTCCCAAATAGAATTTTAACAAATTTTCTAAAAGACAATTTTTTTTTTAAAACCTCTTACCTGGTTTAGCCGTTGTTCGGATCAGGGTTGTTGGTGAGCATATTGAAGGTAGCAAACATAAGAGGGATCAAACCTCCTCAATGTTTATACTAACCTCCCAACTTTCTCAAACCCCTCTTTGGACTATTTTATCTAAGCCCTTTTCACTTTTTCATCCTGGCTGATTGATTGACTGGCTGGCATGTTGAATTTAGATCTCTTGATATTGCTGCTAAAATTCTCTTAAGAATCCCTCGCATAAATTTGCATAGAATTATGTTTCCTATCACTCCAATTGTCTAATTTTTTTATTGTAGGTATCAGTTATAATTGCCCAAAATACCATCATAATCTCCTGGCAATCGATAGAAACGACAGGTAATTTTGACATAAGTGACAGGTGATTTTATCAAAGACTAGGTGATTTCATTAGAGAGTAGGTGATCTTGTCTTCAGATCAGCTGGGGGAAAGGATTCAAATATTTTTTTGCATTTATTTTCCAATATTCTATTTTTCTATGCATTGCATCATGTCCATTTAATTTATTATTTCCGATTTAGATATTGCATCTTGGTGTTCACCATCAATCCAGTTAATTTCATCATGAAGTTAGGATCATAATCACATAAATCTATAATAAATTAGGTTGAATTGTCATCATAGTATTATCATCTCATTTCATATCCATTTGCATATAGAAATTAAAATATATCTGTGACTTGGAGTAGGAAAAAACTGTTATAATTTGCAATAAACATTGTTTTCTGGCCTCTATTTGCTGTCAACTATTTTGTTGTAGGATTGCAACATAATCACCTATGATTTTGTTAAATCGAAGGTGATTCTATATGAACACAGGAAATTCTAACTAGAACATAAGTGATTCTATCGAAATAGAGGTAATTTTGTTCTGCTACAACCCTCATGATCTTCATCGAACATCTGGCTCAAATAAGGCTTATAATTTCTTATAATTCCAATCTTATGCATTGTATTTCATTCAGTATTCATTGTTTGTTGTCTTCATTAAATAAAAATTGCATATAGATAGTTTAGTTGCATAAATTCTAAACTTAGGTGTATGAGAAATATTTATAAAAAGAATGCATCAAACATATTCCAAGCCTAGGTATGGAAACTGTCGTTAAAATTTTCCTTGTGAACCCTTAATTCATCAAAAAATCACCATAAGAAGGTACAACTAAGTGCCTATCTTTCGAGGTGCAGCTCTACTATTTTCCATTCCCATCTGAGGCATGGATCCATCAGCCTAGAGGAAAGGAGTATGAAATTTTAGGCCTACAGGATGTAAGGAGTAGCATATTTAACAATGGTGCAGGCCCATTTTGGCATAGTGGAAGGAATAGGAGAAGTGGAAAGACTTTGAGTTGGATTTATAGGTTCCTCATATTGATCATCAATCTCTAAATTAATATCTAAAGTTGGTTCTTTATTATATTAAGGTTCTGCTATAGGAGAAGGTTCAATAGAGGAATAGGATGGTTGAGGATCTTTTTGAGGGAATGTTTCATCAAATTGGACATTCCTATGAAAAAAGACCTCATGAGTTGTAGGAGCAAGGAGCATGTATGCTTTTATTTTCTCACAATAACCAAAAAATATGAGTTTTTTGATTTTATTATCTAGAGCCTTCCTTTTATTCTTTGGGATGTGTGCCCAAACTATACACCCAAAAATCTTGAAGAAGGAGACATCTGGTTTTGAGCCAGTCCATGTTTATTCAGGTGTTAAATGGTCAAGATCTTTATGAGGTGTGCAGTTTTGAATATAGTTTACACAGTTAATATATTCTATCCAAATTTTTTTTGGAAGATCTCTTGAAAGGAGCATACAGTTTGTCATTTTCTTCAATGTTCGGTTTTTCCTCTTTGCAATGCCATTTTTTTGTCGATTATGGGAGACAAAATGTTTATGAATGATACCATGACTTGATAGAAAGATTGAGAACTCATTACTACAATATTCTTCTCCAATATCTGTGTGGATGTTGCAAGAGGCCTGATTTTCAACTAAGGCTTTGAATATTTTGAAGTGGGATAGAATATCACTTTTGTATTTTAGGAAGTAGACCCAATTTCTTCTAGAAAAGTCATCAATGAAGGTTACAACATATTTTGCTCCTTTGAAATAAGGCTCTACAAAAAATATCAAGTCACTATGGATTAACTCTAGAGGGGATGAGGCTTTTAGAGAACCACTTGGGTGGAAAGGATCTTGATTTTGATTTCCAAGAGCACATCCCGGATATACTCCATCAATATAAGAGACTTGAGGTAAACCTGTTACTATTTCATGGGTGTTCAATTCCTTTAGGTAGTTATAATTGAGATGACCAAACCTTTCATGCAAAATTTTACTTTCAATATCTCCATGATCCATAAAATAGGAGGCCCCTTCTAGATTTTTTAATCCTTTGAAGTGAAATAGGCGAGTGTTGTGATCAATATATCCTTTGGCTATAAGAGAGTGGGGGTCTTGAAAGTCTCTTATCTTAGCTCCTGTTGCAGAGAAGAGAACAATTTTTCCCTCTTCAAATGTACAAATCTGATAGACGGAGAGGAGATTTGTTGCAATATTTGGAACATAGAGAATATTATTTATAGATCTACCATCGATGGATATATCATCCTTTCCTTTGAATGGGATAAAGGAAGAGTCACCAAATTCTATGCTACATGTTGAACTTGAGGATATAGAAGAGAATGACTCATATGAAGTAGTCATGTGATGAGTTGCTCCATAATATAGTACCTAGTAATTAGAAGAAGTATTGGTGGTCTTTCCTTGAACATTTAGGGATTTTCCTATCTGCTTTTTATTGTATATCTTTTGATACTTCATAGCTGCCTCTAGTTGTAATCTTTTCCAACATTTTTTTATAGAATGACCATTATTTTTTCCGTGAGTACAACTTATGGGACTTATTTCTTTCTTATTGAATTTATCTTTAGTGTAGGTGGATGCTACTAAGGATTTAGAGGAAGAGGAATATATATCATACTTTGCAAGTTTTTTTTTTTCTCTAGTTAGTCTATCACAAAATTCTTCTAAGTAGGGCATTTTGAAACTTGCACCAAGAGCATATTTTGTAGATAGAAAGGTGGTTGTGAATATTTTAAATACACCATTTAATTTAGAAAGAATTAGATAAATGCATTCTTCATATTTTTTATCCTTGCCACTACCTTTAAATTGAGTAAGGACTTCTTTAAATTTGGTGAGAAAGTCAACAATATTGCTAAAGTCTTCAGGAGATAATGTTGTTAATTCTGCCTCTAATTGCATTGACCTTATTTGATCTATTTTTCCAAATAAGTTATTTAGTTTCTCCCAACATTCATAAGGATTTTTATAATCCGTAATGTGAAACCATAAGATTTCATTTACATTAGTGCTTATAATACCCATTTTTTCATATATTTTTCCTTTATGAATAAATATTTCATATTCTTTTTAAAATTCAAGTTGCTTCTCTTCTATCAGGTGTGTGAGCCCTTTTTGAAAAATGAGATTTAATATTTTGAGTTTCCATGTATGATAGTTATGAGGGGTGAGAGGTTCAATTATATTCATTGTATTCATTTTGCCAAATAAATTTAAAGTGAACCAATAATCCCCCCTTAACTTCAAATTAAAATAAGCTTTTAACGATTGAAACAAAAGCCTAAGAGTAATACTGACGAGAGGGTAACTATAAGTAAATGAGGAGGATGATATTCCTTACTTAGGCTTATGAAGAAAAAGATATTATGCCAGGCATTTATACTTATTATTCTTAGTACCTGCACTTACGAGAGGGAAACAATAAGTAATGAGAGGAATGGTATGCAGAACTTAGGCTTTTGATTGAAATTTTTATCTACAAAACCATATATTGTTTTTCTCAATAAATCACCCTTACATGAGGGAAACTATAAGTTTTGAGAAGTGCAATACTTGGAATGTAGGTTATAATGGAGGTTGTTTAAAATATTTGATTTCTTTTATTATTATAGAAAGGAAATATTTATTATATTACTTTTTTAAAAACAAGGAATTGAAATAAAATGATATTTATGATCAAATTTTTAAATAAACCATATAATTATCTTATCATCCAAATATATTCCCTTATTTTTTTTAAAGCGAAAAACCCCTTATGGGGCCGCCTTGGTCTAAGAAACCACGAACAATGGGTTCTACACCATCAAAGTCACTCGGGAGTTGCACCCGACCCTACCCACACCAACATTATCAATTGGATTTTGAATACTCAATTCAACTTTTTGGTAGAGTGAAGATTTGAACCTGGGACCTCCCTTGGAGTTTTTCCCCTCCCCCCCCCCTCCCCCCTACAACACCTGGGTAATATATTCCCTTATTTTATGAAGTATAAATTTTTCCTTAAAAAAATAATAAAATCAAATAGACAAATAAGAAGTTTTGACCAATATTAACAACCCCCTTTGAAGCCTATAACACAGGTGCATAAAAAACACCCTTAAAACACCCCAAGAAAATTTTATTAAAGAGGTTACAAACTTGTCTTTTATTTTCTCTTTAGTGGCAAAAAACATAGGTACTAAAGAAGAAAAAGACAACGATATTTATTTGATAACTTATAATGTGAAGAACAAATCGCTATTTGGTACTAGTTTTTAAAACTACTAGTCGAATAGAAGATCTTTTCTTCAAATAATAAAGAATATGGACAGAGCTCTTGGGGATTTTTCAAGGCCCAAAATTTGAACTTTACAAAAGATGAAAATTTTAATAGATATAAGGAACTCCAAGACTTCTAAAAAATACTTGAATTGATCTATATGTGTCGTCGAAGGACTCAAAGGAGAATGTAACTCATAGTACCGAGTAATAAAATCTTAAATAAATTTTAAAAAATAGGGAATCATCTACGAAAAATAGAAAGGAGTGCTCCAAAATATCATTCTTTTTTCCAAGGTAGGGCTCCCAAAAAATGGTTTTCGAACAGCAAGAAAGACACTGCAGCTATTTCGCATGCTCTTCGAAAGGAGCATAATAAACCTATGATATTACTGCATTCGAGAGGTAAAAAAGGAGATAATTATAAAAACAATAATACCTTGTTTGCTTGAATCACAATGCAGCAGATGACTCATAAGGAGTTTGAACTTTCGAATGGCACAGGGAGAGAAAGGAACATCAAGCGGATGCCAAGTGTTCTTGGTACTTTAAAAAAAGAATACAAATACATGAAATAAGTAGCTCTAGAATCAATATTCACTCAACACAACTATAGCATATTCAAAAAAAACTTGATGTTGAATAAAACCTTTGGTTTAGAGAGAAATATTCACATAAATTATATAAATATTTGAATAATAAAGTTGAATCTCCTGATAATAGATAGAAATCGAGCTTATATTTTAAGTGTAGAGAAAAAATATTTGAGATTTGGCCTTCGCTAAGCTCTAAGATCATTTCAAATGACCATTGAGGAAGACAAACAAAATCGTCGTGCTCCAAGATTTATATTTATGCAATGTTGGAGAAGAGATTGCCACGTATTATATTAAGATCTATTTTAATTAATGAGTCAAACATCTGAGAATAGTAATTAAAGATTCAGGAGACAAAAAAATTTGAATGATCTCCATGAAAACAAACACCAAAAAATATCAGTGTTGCCCAATGACGCTCCAGCTAGCAAGCCCACACCGTGACACCTGATAGAGGGAGAAATCCGCATGCTTCCATGACCAATGTAGGGAACTTCCGATAGAACTAAAGGAAAGGAGAAATATGTATATTACCTTTGAAAAAATGGCAAAAAATATTTTAAATTTTTTCCTATGAAGCAAATATCAACTCTTTCTTTTAAAACATAAGGAGAATCTATTATGGTAAAATGAACTTGTGAAACAAAATTAGATAGAACCATAAATATATTTTCAAAAAAATGTAGATAAAAGTAGAGAAATATTCAATAGATATGAAAATAAAACTCCTTATTAAAAAAATATAAGAGATAAGAACCAGATTCAGAAACTTCCTTCAGGAGAGAATGCTAAGTAGAATCTATCCTACTCTGGTACCATGTTAGAATTTTCCAATAGTAGAACTGCAAAGCATTACAAGATTTGAAGAAAAAAAAATAGAACTGATTGATTATTCCATGGATCAACTTTGTATAAATAACAAATTTAATCATTGAGAGTCGTTAATTTATAACAACTCATCAAATATGATGTAGACTATAACTAAGAGTTCACCTGACTCATGAAGGAGTGGAAACTCAAGTAAGTCTATCCTAGTAGAACTTAAGAGAATAATTACTTATTCTAACAGCTATTTGGTACAAAGATACACATGGTTGGCCAAAAGGTTGTCTAAATATCCTGAAGGAAGGAAATACCTAGGTCCAAAGAAAATAATATTATAATATTTATTATTATAATATTAAATTTATAAAGATAAATCCTAAGGTCAATTATAAAATAATTATAATATTTATATTATAATTTTTTATAACCCTAAGTGGTTTTGGCACCAAAAATAATTTTAAATTATTGAACTCCATTAACGTCCTAGCATGGAGATAAATTGTTATTTATATGATAAATTTTGGAGGCCAAAGACATAAGTTTCGATGCAAGCACTGAGTGATTAATGTTAATGTCTGATGCAAATTTTATGAGCAAGGTGGACGAAGGTTTCTATTTTTAAAAACAAAAGAAAGAGCATGGATTAATAAAGTGATAAGTTCATATAACCCTATCACCAACCAAGGAATTGGCCTAGTAGCAGACTTGGTAGGGTTAAGGTACTAGAAGATGGCATATCCTGCGTTTGAATCCTGATAATAACATTTTCTTCATTTTGCTAATGAGAAGGGTAAGTAGTGGTTAGATAGAACATTGTGGTATTTGGTCCTTGTGTGGATAGTTGGTGTAGTGGTAGCTCATAGGGCACTAAGGCATTGGTGGATGGAATATCCTATGTTCAAATCTTGATGGCAACATTTTGTTCATTTTGTTGGAAAGAAGGGTGAACAGTGGTTAAAGAGCACATTATGGTATATGGTCCTTGTGTGGGTGGTTGGCCTAGCGGTGTCCCAAGGGACACTAGTGCACTGGTAGGCAGCAAGCACTGTGTTCAAATTTCCACGGTAGTGGTTTTTGGTAAATGCTATTAAAGTTTTCAATTGCTAAGGTTGGAGTTTAAGGACATGTGGTTTAATTAATTATTGTGAGTGCTATTGACTTTGGGAGATATAAGGGAAATATTTTTATTATTCTTAGCATTTATGTTTGAATAAAATTATAATGAAATATTCCAAAAATGATTTTATGGAGTAATAATGGTCTTTGATAAATCTGTTATGAATGGGTTTATAAGTTAAGAGGGAGTTAAAAGGTGTATGAGGTACTTTAATTGTATTTTTGCTACATTTTGAAGGGTTTGTTTATGAGTTGATGCTATAGTTTGAGAAACCAATATTGTTGGTGTGGAATTTAATTGGGTATACATATTGAAGGATTGCTAACTCATAAAGAGGTTTTGTGCTAACATTTTATAGCTGCAAAAAGATATTGTGTGAGAGACAAATTTTTTAAGACATATCTTCATAAGAGAAAGTAAAAAGGCATGGGCATATCATTACTTATTTAAGGTGTTTTATTGAATGAATATTTCTGAAACACAGGGTGGAGTGAAAAGGATTGTTTGATAAGTATTGTTGGAAATATTTGAGTCGAGATCTACATTGTGCTCTTTGATGTGAGAAGTTTGAAAAATACTTGTTTAAGGTTTGTGAGCCAATTATGATTTATTGGTTGAATGTATGTGTGAAGTTTTTGGGTATTGGTTTTGAGTGATATTTAAAGTGAATGTGCAAAAATTAGAAATTAGATTTGTGAAAGCAAGAGTGTATATCATAAAGATAGGTGACATGTGCTAGACTAGATCTATCTTTAAAATAGCAATAAAAATGAGACATGTGAAAGTGACAGAATTAATGATTGAGTAGAACATATTGAGCTATTTACGAAGTGCATATTATTCTCTATATGTTCCAGAGGTTAAACAAATTCTGGATAGAATGTGTCTAAACTGCTTTGATTTAAAGGAATTACTTTGAAGAGTAGACAAAGAATTTGATAGCAATGTTTGCAAAATTTGATATTGATTGAGTTTTTGTGAGCATGTGATAGAGTAGGTTTGAGCATGGGCTAGAGAATATTTGAGCAAGTCATTTGATAAGACTTGAAGGTATGTTTGAGCAAGTCATTTGAGAAGACATGAAGACAAATTTGAGCAAGTCTTGAGAAGACTTGAAGACATATTTCAACATAGAGAGTAAGTTTGGTTGCTAATTTGATAAAGCTTTGTGTTAAGGATTGGGAAAATATTTGAGGAAGTCTTGTGAAGACTTGAGAGCAGGTTTGGTTGTTGATTTGATCAAGATTTGTGTTAAGTCTTGTGGACAGATCTGAGACAAAGTTTAGAGAAAATTTGAGATAGAGTTAGAGAAAATTTGTGCTAGACTTGGGACATATTTTGGTACAAATTTGAGATATATTTGAGAGTAATATTTGGAGTTAACAGAGTAAAGAGGACAAAAATATCAAATGGATAGAGATCCATTAGCCAATACAATGGGGACAAAGGTTTCCTGTGGAGAGAGATCCACAAGCCAAAGCAACGGGGTTAGAAGTCTTCTAGAAGATCACCATCCAGAGTAGAGAGAAAGAGTTCTCTTGTGGAGAGAGATCCACAAAAATATAATAGAGTGGAGTTGTATCCATAGAACTAGAGCAAGGGGAAAGAGTTCTCCTATGGATTGTGATATGTGAACTAGCTGGTAAGATAGAGTTATTTTATGGAGAGAGATCCAAAAACCAATTGAGGAGATAGAGTTATCCTGGATCAAATTCCATGAGCCAAAGAAAAATAGAAAGATTTCTCATGTGGAGAGAGATGCACAAATCAGATAATAGGGGATTGGTGTCTCCTTTAGAAAAATATCCATAAACATTATAATATGGAATTGATTCCCAAGAGATTTATTGAGAAAATTTAGAAGAAAAATTTTCTCCGTCGAGTATCCCACATTGGGTGAACCACATTAAATTTGTGTCTTTATTGTGTGTGATGATTTGTGCATTTCTTTACTACTGCTATTGATATTGCCATTGATAATATTAGATAATATTGTTTGGGAAAGAAAAGTAAAAGTTGATCTTATACTATTCACCCCCCTCTCAGTTTAAGCCTATGTTCCTCAATACGTAGTTGGGACCAATAGCCCATAATGAGACATGATTATCATCTCATCGAATATAATGGGTTTTAATTCCCCCTCAAATCAAGGACCTATGTTTAAGTAATAAGCCTAAATTTCTTTGTATCCAAGAAACTAAAATGACAAAAGAAGTTTCAAAAACTATGAAAGTGGCATGGGCAAGATGTGAATGGGATGTTATGGATTCTGAAGGAGTAGCATTAGGAATTCTAAGTTGTTGGAATCCTTATAGAACCTCCTATTTAACCATTCATAAAACTAGGCATTGGATAACATATTTAGTCTTTGCTACTTTGTATATATTTATTTTATCCTTATCAATATCCATGGACCTATAACTCAATCATGTAGATTAGAAGTTTGGAGTGGTATTGAAGCCTTTATGAGAAGTAAATACCAAGAAACTCGATTCATGATCATAGGAGATTTTAATACCATAACCAAGTTGGATGAAAATTTGGGGGAATTATGAAATTAACCCTAAGTATGAGAGATTTCTTAGCTTTTATGCAAAATAGTAATTAATGGGAGGTTGAGTTTGAAGAAGACAACTATACATGCACCAAAAATAGGAGAAGATAGAAATAAATAGTAGAAAAAATAGATAGATGCATACTCTCAGATAATTGGCTAGATGAAGGAACTTGTGCTAAAATTAATACCCTAACAAGGGTTAGTTTAGATCACTAGCCAATAATAATTAAAATAGGGGTAAGTGAATTAAAAAAAATATCATATTTTAAATAGGAGAAAATGTGGAAGACCATCCTCAATGTGTTGATATGATATCACAAACGTGGAATTATTTAGGAAATGGTGGGTTGTATGCTCTTCCAAAATAAATTAAATTTGTGACATCTAGATCAAAATAATGGAACAAAAACACTTTTGGAAATATTTTTTAGAATAAATAAGAACTAAAAGATAAACTTAGTGAATATCATAATATTTTGAGTAAGGAAGATAAATTTTGAAGATTCAAATCAAGACAAACTTGGTTAAAAGTACAAGATAAAAATACAAAGTTTTTTCATAAGATGGCAATAGTATAAGGATCAACATAGATAATTAGTGGAATTAAATCAATAGAAGAGGTTTGGATTTCAGATCAGAGGGAAATTAGAAAATATGTAAAGTATTTTTTCTTAGAATATTCTAAATTTTTTTATGATAAACTTCTTCAAGATGTATCTTTAGTTATAACGAATAAAGATAATAGGAAATTGATGGAGTCTATTAATCTAGAAGAAGTTTATTTAGATCTTTTATATTTTAATAAGGATAAATACCTAGGTCCAAATGGGCTCTCTACATATTTTTACCAATATAATTGGTATATAGTGAAGGGTTCTTTAATGGTGGTAGTGGAATAGTCTATGGTAAAATAATACATACCTTATAAAATAAATGCAACATATCTTACCCTAATTCCAGGATGTTGTATTGTTTGATTCTTTGAGACCTATAGGCCTATGTAATATGACATATAATATTATATACAAAATTATGGTAAATCAGTTAAGGCCATTGTTAGATAAAATTATTCTAGAAGAACAAGGACAATTTGTGAAAAATGGAATAAATTTTAGATGGGATCATAGTAGCTCATAAAGTTATACATTCAACAACTTCAAAAAGAGAAATCAATGATCTTAAAAATTGGTGATAAAGTCTATGATAGGGTTAAACAAGATTTTTTTTTGCAATTTTAGAAAAGTTTATATTTGGTAAGAAATGGGTTATATGGATTAAATCTTGTGTCTCTATAGTTTCTTATTCAATGTTGGTCAATGGGTTAGTAATAGAATCTTTTAAAGCTAAGAGAGGCCTTAGACAAGGAGATCCTCTATCTCCTTATTTGTTCATTATTATGGTAGAGGTTTTGAGTAGGAACTTAAAGAAGGCTTACAAATATGGGCTTATAAGTGGACTTAAGATTAGTAATAACATCGACAATATCACCCATCAATAGTTAGTAGATGATACAACCCTTTTTGGAAGGGTAAGCATAAATGAGGCTAGAGCTTTGAATAAAGTTTTAAAGGAATACGAAAGAGCATCAAGGAAAAATTTTAATATGACAAAATCCAAAATTTACTTCCTTAATACTCCAACTAATATCAAAGCAAGTATTTGCAAGTTACTTCATATGGAGGAGGAAAATTTACCAACAAGTTATCTAGAGATACCTTTATTTGAGGGGATAATTACGATAGAATTATGGAATCTAGTCATTAGTAAATTTCATAATAAACTACCAACTTGGAAAGGTATATGGTTATTGTTAGCAAGAAGAGTGCAATTAATTAAGTTAGTCTTATAGGTCATTCCAACATATTATATGTCATTGTATGCTCTGCCAAAATTAGTTGAAAAAAGTCTAATATGTATTATTGTGATCCTTTTTATGGTTAGGTTTACATGATAAAATAAAATATTGTTTGGTGAAATGGAGCAAGGTGTCTGATGATAAAACGAGGGGAGGTTTTGGTTTAAGAGTTATTAAATATGCAAACTTAGCTCTTAGGGTAAAATTAATATGGATATTGTACAAAGAAATTCAAAGACAATGGGCAAGAATTCTTCTATGTATGTTGAGCCCAATGACCCAAGTTTAATATTTACTACATTCTCTCTACCAAATGGTTATGCTCTTTGGAATGGTTTAAAAAAAATATTTGATCTAATGATTAAAGGTTTAATATGGATGGTGGAGAAAAAAATTATATTTTGATGGATACCTGGTGTGATAAAAAACCACTCAATTTAGATCCAATTTTGAAACCTTGGATGAGATTTATTCAAGAAAAATATGGTGATAGAGTTTCAAACATTTTGTACAAGGATTAGGATGGAAGATACAAATGAAAATAAGATTTTTTTATAAGTATACAAGATATTGATGCTAGGAGGAAATTGTGTAGAAAGATAACAATTGTGATTATTTCGAGGGGGGCCAAGGATAAATTGATTTAGGTATTGAATAACTTAGGAGAATACACAACAAGAAGTGGATATAATGTAAAGCACCAATAAAATAGTAATATCATTATAATTTGGAGAGATATTTGGCATATCCCAAGCATTCCTAAAGTTAAAATATTTATTTAACTAGTAGGTCATAAAAGAATATTATCTTGGGATAACCTTATGAAAAGGGATTTTCATGGTCCCTCTCAATGTGTTATTTGTAAAAAGGAGGAGAGTATAGATCATATCTTGGGACATTGATCAATTGTTTAGAAACTATGGCAATAAATTCTTAATATGTTTGGTAAATGCATGGTTATGAATAGCATAATTGAATATTGGTTAAAGCAATGACAAATCTCTTATAAAAGTGAGGTTTTACATATAATATGAGATGTGTCAAAAGATACAATACTTTGGATTTTATGTCTAAAAATAAATAGAACAACATTTAAAGGAAAGGAAACAAATTTAGAGGTAGTGAAAAGGAAAATTTATTTATATGTAGATGAGTCTAAACCAATCCTATCTACTCACCCAAATCCTAATATGGAAGTAGAGAGTCTTAATAGATGGAGTTAAGTCATTAAATGGAATTATGATGTTGGGTACAAGAGAAGCAAAAAGAAGACAAAGAATATAAAGTGGAAACCAACAGATGTGGAGTTGGTTAAAATGAATTTTGATGGAGCATCTAAAGGAAAATATAGGACCAATAAGAGGAGGATTAATTATAAATAATAGAGGAGATATTTTGTCTCATTACGCTTTCAATTGTGTATTTAAGACAAATAATGAAGCTAAATCTTGGGCAAATTTAAAAGGGTTAAAAATATACAAACAAGTGAAATGGAATAAAGTAGGGATGGAAGTTGATTCTCTTATAGGAATAAACACAATTTTTAGGAAAGCAAAGGCTCTATGAAACATACAAGAGATAATTATGGAAATTCAAGATCTTGCTAAAGAGTTTGAAGAAATCATGTTTACACATATATTAATGGAAGGAAACAAATGTATAGATAGGCTAGCCAATAGATGGATTTTTATTGAATATCATGAAGTTAAATTATCCCTTCTATGGTTAGAGTAAGTAATAAGTTTAGCTAAATCTGACAAGAATATGTTGACTACCTAAATAAAATAATTATTAAGATTTACTTTAATGTTTTCCATTGGTAATATTTGCTTTATTTTATAATAATAATGTGTTTTTTTATAGATAGGAAAAAGGTTTTTGAAATGGACCTTGAACATTTTACAACCAAATGTAGAGAAACACAAGAAAGTGAAAACCTCACCAAAATTGGAAGAAAGCCATATTTGAGGAATGACAAGACAAATAAGGCTTCAACAATTCCAATAGAAATTAGAAGATATGGAACTCATCCTTACAAAAAAACAAGAGTTAAAAAGGGATAAACAAACAATAGAACCCATAACCCAAAAACCTAGATCCAAAAATCTCAAATTACTTGTCAAGATGAACCTGCTCAGCCGAATCCACATTGAGCTTATCCTCTCCATATTGGGTATTGCTATCATTCATGGTGGTAAGGATATTTCCTACCTGGTTTGGTGTGGATGAAGTAAAGATAAATATATTTTCCATGCAATCACAAGGTTTAAGGAGTTTCATCACATCCATAGAATGATTCCACTTGGAAACTCCTTTTGATTTGATCTTTTGGGCCTCAATAGGGTCATCTCAGGAGTGGAGTCATACTGGTCCACATCTATAATTTTTCACTTGTTACTTGAGACCCAATCTTGGATGAATGATAACAATAACCAGACTTAGTTAGAGAAGGAGTGCAAATAGGGGTATTGAATTTACCTTTAGCTTCACCAATTGATTCATTACTAGAGTCATCATTGATGGGAATCAATGCTAAAGAGATTCCATCTAGACCATAAATAATAAAGAGAACCACTTTGTCAACTTCCTTCCATGCCATGTGGTGATACAACATAAGGTGAAGGTCCTAGTTCTTGGGAAAAGTAGAAGATCCATCTCTAACACTAGACACTAAGAGTTCCAGTAAGCATAAAAGGTAATCAAGGGTATTTGTGTCTCTCACTCAATGAATGTGATTGAGAAATGTAATTTGAAAACTTCTCAAAGATGATTTGATGTCATTCTTAGTGAAATATTCCATAATTATACTTATTACCATGTTCTAGGGCTTTGGAAGGATTTTTTCATGAGACCACCATTTTCTCTACCCAAACATTTACCCTTTTATCTGAAATGGAATAGCTCTCCAGTGAGGGTATGTTCTACCCTTTGAATGATGTCATCATCAATTGATAATTCTACCACCTTTGTAAGAAGGTGAATTCTAAATTTGAATTTGAGATATTTGAGAATAAATTTGTCTCTATCTTAAGATGCTACAAAATCATCATAAAGGATTGGGTTACTACCTTTGACTTTGTTGACGAAGGGAAGCATTCAGTGAATTCTCAAGAATTATTTAACCATGGCATCAAATTGCAGAGAAGGGGGCTTAATGAGGGCCATTATTTATATGACCTTGTAACTAACCAATAATTGATCAAGCTAGGCCACACCCCAATCACATAAATGAGTAGGTGAGGGGAAAAGTTTTTAACACTGCAATAAGAAGCCAATCGGGTACATGAAGTGACAAAATATTTTATAAAATGCATGCTACCAAGGGTGGTTTTCATTTTATTGGTGAACATGAGTTTTAGGAGCATTGATCTGGGTGTCCAATATATGTAGAAGCTAATAGGACCAATATAATCAAATTACCTCTTAGGAAAGTACCATGATTTTTTTATTGTACTGATGCAAAAAATATTCTACCTTTGGGAGCTATTAGCTAAATTATTGTAAGGATAGATGCTACTACTTTTAGGAGTCTAATCCACAAGGAGGGCACGTCACCACTTGAAGTCATGAGAATTAGATAAATCCTAGATAGAGGTATGCTTACAAGATACACCCACCTTAGAATTCAAACACCAAGATTTATTACAAGAAAACACCTCCAACCGCTTGTATAAGCATTGGAAAGGGTTCAATTGTCACCTTTGAATATGAGGGACAATCATAAGAAGGTAATGTGGGAAAAATATCACATGCCACATTCGACGATCAGTCATAACACTAAAGATGGAAAGACATATGTACTGGGGAATCCTACCCGACTGGTTGATTGTAACTGTCAATAGAGACTTCATGTCATAGATAAGTGAAATCATCACTAATTTCATTGATGAAAATTCCTTGCAGGAAATGGTTAACCCAAACACAGAGGTTGTCTTGAGAAAGCAATATTAGCCATTACATATGTTTCTTTGTTTCCCTCTTGAAATATGTATTGGATGTGCATATTATCATACTTCTGTAATAACCTCTTTGATTCTTTGGTCATATTGAGGATGTTACCTTAAAAAGTGATCATGTTTGATTTGATGATATTGATGATATTTAGAGAGTCTCCCTCGATGATGATGTTGCTAAAGGAGAACTCAAAATATATGAAAAGGCCTTGATAGAGAGATTTGTATTTGACCACTTGGTTGGGTTGGATGCCAATGTTCTTGAAAAACACCATTGTAACCTTTGCAAGATCATTTATCACAATTCCTCCACACCTAGCCCTCATTGGATTCCCTTTGGTAGCTCTATCAAAGTTAAATTTGATCCACCCAACTAGGGGAGAGGAACATATAACTCCATAATGATCCATAGGGGGATAGATAAGTGAAGGATCTCCTTGAAGAGGTTGAAATGAGCAAAGAGCTTGGATTCCAAACCTCTGCTAGGAACTTCATCAAAAATGACTAGCTAAGCATTTTAAGCAAGAAAAATAAGGATTCGTAAATGAAAAAAAGAAGAATCATGACCTAGACAATTAAAAATTATGTTGTTCCTTTCAATCCAAATTTACTAGAGGAATTGATGGTGACAAAACGCCTAGAGAGAACTCATATATAGCTAATTGAAATAATTGGGCCCAAGTAAGATAGAAGTATGAAAATATGAAATACAATACTGAATAGGAGAGGAAAAACTCAAGAAACAAGTGATAGATTGACTCTCATGCATTGGAACACAAGACACAACGATTGGGAAGAATCATTGCTCTAGAAATAATATTGTTCATAGTCGAGACTTTTTTCTAGAAGACCAACTAGAAGAAAAGGGTGACCTTAGGGACAAGATGTTTTGGCTAAATAAGATTAATAGAAAATCCAATGGGGATCAAGTCATCCTGAATGAGATAAGAACACTTAATGGAGAAGAGACCATACTCATTGGCATTATAGAATGGGGTGTTCAAAGAGATATACCTTGGGATTATAAAGGTCCTAAGGGCATTAGAAATAAGCTTGGTTTTGGTGCAAAAATCAATACTAGATGAGTAGGAGGTATGCCCGAAGGTTCCTGACTAGTATTGAATGAATGCCCAACCCAAGAGAGGTAGAGACGGTCAATATCTAGAGGAGTATGACTCTTGAGGTTCCAACTACCTATGTCACAAGGGGGAAAAGGGAAAAAAGGGAACGAGAAAGAAAATAAATGAGGTCATAGCCAGAACTAATAAGGATGGGGTATTATTGCATCAAGACACACTCCTCCCATATCACTGATGTAAATAATAATGAACCACCTAATAGATCAAGCCACCCTATATTCGCTTCTCCTTCAGCTTGGCATGTAGGGGTGAACTCCAAAACTAGTAGGAGGGTTCATGAAATCCAAGCAATGGAATTAGAGTGCTCCCACTCAATTAGATTTAACAAAAAATTCCTGATGCCTAGTGGTGAATATGAATTGCAAAACCACCTACTCAAAATCACAAACTCCAGATAGCAGAATTAAGCAGACTAAATCAGATGACCATCGCTAAAATAAATAATCATA
Source organism: Wollemia nobilis (assembly GCA_028583015.1). Classification (NCBI taxonomy): domain Eukaryota; kingdom Viridiplantae; phylum Streptophyta; class Pinopsida; order Araucariales; family Araucariaceae; genus Wollemia; species Wollemia nobilis. The sequence continues at coordinate 906,625 of JAQPPZ010011065.1, read as the reverse complement.
CAAAAGCAAAAGCAGAATGAAAGATATATTGAGAGATCAAAAAATAAATTTCAATTATTTACAAGCAATAGAGGATTACATATGAATTGTAAATGCCAAAAATCCACCCTTTGTAATGGCAAACATCCACTATTTATAGAATATTTTACATTGAATTCAAATTACAACATTGATGGCATAAGGTGGGAGAATCATTTTGGTACAATCAAAAGATCAACTTATATTCTACTATTTAGAAGGATGATAGTTGTTCAAAGCAAGTTAGATGTTTTTTCATAGATCTAGGTCATTGATCACTCTTGCCATAATTATTTGGAAATAAATTTAATCTATTCTACCCGTTCAAGCACCTAAGAAGTTCATTTAATCGTTATAGTCTCTATGTACTTCTACTTTATTTGTGTTAGCTCATACTAGGGTGGTTGTTGTCATTTATGGCCCAGTTTGATGCTTCCTTTATTTTTATGTCAACTCCGATCAATGACACATCATATTCTTAGTATTCTGCTCATAACACTTTTGATACTACTTTTCCAAACTTCTATCCAACTTTGAGGATGAAAACTTGGGATTTACGATTACTATGTTCTAGTTTGATCCTTTCATCCATGTATTTAGGATCCCATTATTCCGTATAATGATAAGTGCAGGGATTTCATATCTCCTTTTGAGAATGCCCTTTCCAATTCTTTCATTCAATCCCAATTTTGAATATTTTTTCTACTGCTTATCTATTTAGTTTAAAAAAATTGTTCTTCCATAAAGGATTCAAAATTGGTCAGTTCTAGGAGGTCATCATCCTTAAAAAAAGAAGAGTGGGTGAAGAGGTGTAAAATTCCACCCACACTCTTGGCAACTTATAGGGGTTTTTTAATTTATAAAAAATAGAACCTGAAAAGAGTAGGTGATATAACAACTAAAATAGAGAGATAAAATGAGAAAGGAACCATGGGGAGGAAAGGAAAGCACGTAGGAAGAATAATGAGAGGATAAGAACAAGGGAAATAAAGCCAATGGAATGGGAAGGAGAAGGTCAACATGAATAGTATTGTGGGATACAAGAGAAGAAGGAAGATAAGTAGTGGAAAAAATAACCAAAGACACAAAAGGAGGAAGGGAAGACAGGGAAATAGTTGAGATAAATATGCATTTGTTGTCAACCTAAGGAAATATAGGTAACACATGGAAGAGGAAGACAGAGTAAAGGGGAGGGTGAAGAAACGAGGAGACACAAAGGGAAAAGCAACCTGAGGCTTGTTAAGTAAAATTGATAGGATGAAAACCTTTATCCACAAGGAACTCTCTCGGATTGAATCCCTTTAAATATATCCCACCAAGGATATGAGACATTCCAAGAGAAAATAGATTGCCATTGGTATTTTCTTCTTTTATCCTAGGATTTCTTCTTTATGGAGTCCAGCAATGATCCTATTTTACTATATGTTATTGACTAGGAGACAATTCTGCTTTCAACCATACTTTGTGGTTTACACTTCCTAAACTTATCTCCATTTTCCTACATGGTCCTATTTATAACTTACTCATATAACCCTATACTTAATTCCAAGGATTCTAAATGCAACTCCTAAGGATAAGATATGAGGCCTCGATAATTGCTAGATGTATCCATTGCACTACAAAGTCACAACACATGAAAGAAATGAAAACTAGAAGGACATCATGGATATGGAGGAGGGATTTTATATTTCCAAGACAAATTCCTGGGGAGTCTTTTTTTGAAGCAAAAAAAAACAAATCCTGCACGTTCCAAAAAGTATGATGACACCTAAGGAGAGACTATGCGTAGGGCACACCTTTATTTAATTGCTACAAAAATATGGTGTGCCGAAAATGCCTAAGCCTAGGTTATTTGTACAATTCATCCTTTGAATCTACATGTATGGACATTATCGACTTAGGCTTAGAGTTGCAATGGGCTTGCAATTCTTCTTGTTTTGCCTAAGCTCTTGAGTTCTCATGTCCTTAAAAATTAAGGTGGCAATAAATTCTACCAAATTATTCCAAATTTTTGGTGGTGACCTATCATAGGATAGGTTTTCAAGACTGACCTACTGCATCAGTCCTACGGACAATTCCTCTTTTGGCAGTGACCCCATTTTATAATCTAGCATGAGCTCTGAAGAGGAGATACTCGTGTAGGGCCATGATGACTATTTCTTTCTCGTTAACTTTTGCTCGGATTTGATAGCTTCCTCATATAGTTGGGGAAATCTTCTTTCCCCAAATTGACATAGTTTAAGCACCATATCAAGGCTAAAGGTCCAAATGTAGAATAGGTTTTCTTAGACAGGGGATAGGAGGAGTAGGCTTGGAATATTCTACCAACTTCTACTATACCAGATATTGAATTCTACCACATTATCAAGAGGGCTTCTCTTGATAAATATGAACTTGGTTAGTAGTTGGAAGGTGTCCTCAAGTTCCCTAAACACATCCAAGAGATCTTTAGCTAAATCTACCTATGTGAAGATGATCCCAGGTGATATACTAGAGCCATGCTTTGCCCTAAAGAGAAGTGACCAGAAACATGAACATCACATTTTTATGCATGATATTATGAAAGGTAGCCATAGAAAACATATTTTCTAGGTGCACTTTCACACACTCACTAGAACCATCAGAACTTCGTAAAAAGTCCAGCTCAATTTCAAGGATATCATGCAAATGGGGAAGACAAAGGGGACCTTGATAATTCTAGGGCCATTAAAACATTGTTCCCCTAAAACCTTTGGATTACACCACTAGGTCGGAGTTTCTATATGAGCATGCTTTCTTTGCTAGAAAGGTTAGGGTTGCTCATAAAACCCTGGGTCCTTTGGGAAATGGAAAATCTCAGCATAAAAAGACAACTAATATCATGATGTGGAGATGATGCACAGTCAGAGACACCAGGTGATTTACCAAGATCTAGGTAAACCAAATTATCACCAGACTCTGATTTCCTCAAACATGAAAACTCATTGAGTTCCATAGTAGAGTTACCAAAAACTATTGGTACAAAAATTGGTACCAGATGAGCAAGAGGTGCACTCAAAGGTTCTCAACCATCATTGAATGGCCACCCATATAGGGATAGGTATAATTTATTGATATTTAGATAAGGTAGGCTCTTGAGATTCTAACTACCTACATCACAAGGGGGAAAAGGGGAAAAAGGGAACGAGAAAGAAAATAAATGAGGTCATAGGAAAAATTGACAAGTATGGGGTATGGCCATATCAAGATATACTCCTACCACATCGTCGATGCAAACAATAACAAACCATCTAATAGATCATCTTGGCCCATGTTCACTTCCCCTTCATATTGGCATGCAGGTGTGAATTCTAAAACTAGTATGAGGGTGCATTAAATCTAGAAAGTAGAATTAGAGTGCTCCCACCTGATTGACTTTAACATAAATAAACCCTGTTGTCCAGTTGTGAATGAAAATTCCAAAACCACCCAATAAAACTCATGAAGTCCAAATAGAAAAATTAAGTGGGCTAACTAAAACGACCATTGTAGAAATAAACACTTACACAAAGGTAAAAGCAGAATGAAATATATATTGAGAGACCAAACAATGATTTTATATTATTTACAAGCAACAAGGGATTACAAATGAATTATAAAGGCCATAGATCTGCCCTTTGTAATAGCAAACATTCCACTATTTATAGAGTATTTTACATTGAATTCAAATTACAACATTGATGGCATTAGGCAAGAGGATCATTTTGGGACATTTGAAAGATCAACTGATATTCTACTCTTTAGAAGGATGATGGTTTTATAGAGGAATTTTTGTTCTTCTACATAGATATAGGCCCTTGATAACTCTTTATAAACCTATTCAAGCAATAAATTCATGCACTTTACCACTTCAAGCACCTGAGAAGCTTGTTTAATCACTGTAGGCTCTATGTACTTTTACTTGCTCTATGTTAGCTTGTACCAGGGTGGTTGTGATCATTAATAGCCTAGTTTGAGGTTTTATTCCTTTAGACATAAAATCCTATCAAGGATGCACCATCTTCTTAGTCTTATGCTCATCACACTTTTGTGAACGAAGGATACAACTTTGATGATGAAAACTTGGGACTTATGATTACTATGTTGTAGTTTAATCCTTTCATCTAGGGATTTTGTATCCCATTCTTCCATCCAATGATCAGGGTAGGGGTTTTGGATCTTATTTTGAGCATGCCACTACCCATTCTTCCATTTGATCCCAATTTTGAAGATTTGTTTTATTGCTTTTCCATCTGGTTTTGAAAATATGCTCTTCCACCAAGGCTTCAAAATTGGCCAACTCTAAGAGGTCATTATTTAAAAAAATGAGAGTGGGTGAAGAGGCATAAAATTTCACCCGTACTTAGTAGTATTGATTTGAGCATTAGATAATCTAGTAAGAGGTACACTCTTTCATGAGCTAATTTGGGATGGCCCACTAGAAATGAAGTTGAAAACCATCGATCCAAAGAGGCAATTTGTGATAGATTTTATAGCAACCAAATTTGGGGAATTGGTTAAAGGTTGGTCTTTGAGCCATGATCCATCCCATGATCGAATAGATATTCCATTTAATACCCTTCCTAAGAATGAATCTAGATTTGACTATAGAGTTCCAGAAGGAGGATCCATAAAGTAGGGAACCTTCATCCAGGAGGGTGTTCCTCTACAAATAATTACTTTATATGAATTCAACCCATAGTAATTTAGGAAATGATTCTCCGCCCTTGCTTGGAAATTAGCGCTAAGTTCATTTTTTCCCACTTTTCTAAACTCGAGGCCACCCCGATTCTTCAAAGAACACACTTTATTCTAGTCCACAATGTGAAGTCTCCTATTTTTAGCTCTAGACTAGAGAAACCTCTTCTAAATTTATTTGATATTCTACCAAATAGAGGTTGATTCTCTGAAGATAGACATGAAGTAGATCAGTATGATCTAAATGTAGGCCTAAACCAAAGTGGCTTTGGTATCTTGGCTGAGAAGATATCCTTTCCATCTAATTAGCTTTCTCATAATTATTTTAATTATGTTATTCCACATGTTGTTGGAAATATTATCCAAGAAGAGAGGAAATCCTAAGTATGTGGATGGGAATTTTGAGATTGAACACCTTAGGATCTTAGAAACCTTAATTTTTTTGGTAGGATGGGTGTTGATAAAAAAGACCTTGATTTTTAGGAAATTGACCTTTTGCCTTACTAATTATTAATAGAAGTTTATGACCACCTTGATGATCTTAGCTTTAGGAACATATGAGAGGGTGGATAAAATAGTGATAAATAAACTATTGATGGATGATGGGATAAATATTGGAACATGCTTGATGCCAAAGATGCCCCCCATAGAGCAAGATGCTTTAAGATTTCTACCAAGGGATTCATCAAGAATAATAAACATGTAAGGGGATAAGGGGTCTTCTTACCTTAAACCTCTAGAGATTATGAAATATTCAATAGCTGAACCATTGATGAGGATAAAGAACCTAGCAAAAGAGAAATATTCTTTGACGAGGGATATCCACTTATTATGAAACCCAAACCTAGAGATAGGGTTATGCATAAGGGGTTGGACTCAAAATGTACTTGTAAAAAAATGACAAATCCTAATCAAAATCAAGGTGAATCATGGAGAATCCTAAGAAAATCAAATTGAGCATCTTCATACCAAAATTTGGGGTATTTGAAGCCCTAAAATATAAGGTCATATTTGGAGCCACTTTTGACCTATTAAATCATCTTATAACTTCACAAAAACACCACCATTAGATCATGCTTGAAAAGATCTTTCCAACAAGTACAAATATGCTTATGTTTGAATATATATTATGGCAAATTGACCCTAATAAAAAAATTGGTCCTAAAAATTTTAGGCGAATAGGCCGATGTTGAGGGTCATCATATTCTCCAATTTTCAATTTTGAAAATCCTAATATTTGCCCAATTGGTGAATATTCACCACTATGCATAACTCTGCCTAGAGAGGAAAAAAAGATGAATTCCCAAGAGACCTTGTCAAAGGCTTTATTCATGTCAAGCTTGAGGAGAAGATGCATTTTTTTGCTCTTATATAGGAAATGAAAGATCTCATGAATAGTGATAACCCCATTGATGATTAGCCTACCTTTAACTGAGCTACCTTAAAAAGTATGAACAATTAGAGGTAGGATGTCTTTTAGAATGTTAGCAATCACTTTGGTGATAATATTATATATGACATTGCCTAGATTGATAGGTATATAATTTTATAGAGAATGACACTAGTGGGACTTGGTAATAATAGCAATAAAATTGGAATTGACATCAATGGGTAGGAATTTGCTCCTCTAAACCTCTTGAATATCAATTGTAAGGTCAATACGAATGATTTCCTAGAGGGACTAGAAAAATATCAGAGTAAAACCATTTGGACCAAGAGCTTTATTAGGGTTCATGGAGAATAGGGTTTCATTTATCTCATCCTAAGAAAAGAATTCAAGAAGTTTGGTGTTGAAGCTCGAGGAGATGTTGAAGCTCGAGGAGATGAGGCAAGGAATATTTTGAAGGATAGCATTTGTTGCCTTATTAGAATAGGAAGAGCAAGGAACCCAAGACATATTCAAAGAAGTAAGTTGCCTCAAATTTTATTTCATAAGCATTATTGGTTGAAGTTCTATTGCTTTTAATCAATTCCCTTATCATGTTTAACTTCTATACCTAAGATTTGATGCATGAAAGAATTTGGTATTTAATTTGATCCATGAGGCTCTAGAATGTTACCTCTAAAAAATCTCCTCATTGGCTAGAATATTATGGAATTATATCAGTAGGTCTTTTTCTCTGGTTCTAATTTTGAGGGTTGAAACTTTTGCTTGGTTCTATTCTTCAATGATTTTGAGTTGCTTCATAATACTCTAATTCATCTCAAAAATATTGCGAAACACCTCTTTATTACATATTATTAGGTTATTCTTGGTGAAACATAATTTATTTGCAATTTGGGATATGCAAGGTGTAGACACCAAAACAACACCAATCTGATTATGTGACGACAAGAACTGATGGCATTGACACACATAGCCCCTATGGTAGCCCCCAGATGTTAAACAATGGTCCTAACCACTCCCAAAAGTAGTTTGGAAGGTAAGAGGTCAATTTGGCACCTTTTTTGCACTTTGATCCTTACTCGTCCCACCTTGGGATGATTACAAACTGGTATTCATCCCACCCAGTGATGATTATCAGAATTCGCCCTAGGGTGGGGCGAATAGAAGGTTTAACTGGAAAAAAGTCAAACCTCGATAGGTCCGCCAGTTAACTGCAACTTCAGGCCATGCAATTGCGAGGAACGACTTCAAATCAAGAATAGAGACTTCAGTCATGCATGTATTTGATTTTGGAGGCCTCATGCAAGGAGACTCTAAATCAAGGAATAATCTTTTCTCTCAAAATAGGACCAGCAACTCAAGTGGCACCCTCGCATGTGCATTCAAAAAAAGAGACCATAGGTCTATAAATTGGTGAGTCTTCTCATCCAAAAGAGATAACAAAGAATAAGCATTTTGAGCAATGAAGTGCTACCATTTTACATCCACACACACACCTTTTGATTTGTGCCTTTCACATCCTTGATCTCTTTTGGAAGGGAGGTCATAAGGTGGTTATTGGAAGCACAAATCTGGAGCCCAAACCCAAAAATTTGGCCACAATATCCCACCAAATTTTCTAAAAACACCCTAGAAGAGGTTTTGGACCCATCCCAAGTGGATTTGTGATGAAATAGAGTCCCAAACGGTGGGCGTCCTGCCCCCGGGCACCCCCCAAACTATCATAGTCCTAATCGCCCCGCCCCGAAGCAATTAGAAATTTGTGGTAGATATCCTTTCTATTATTTTTGCATCTTATTCTATACTTCTTTTATAGGTTTTCATTTAAATTTCACATCATTTTGAGCATTTTTTATCATGTTTTTATCATTTCTCGCCTTTACTAACATGCAGGTAGCATCATAAAATTCATGGTGATAAAGGCCAAATTGGGAAAATATGACCTTCTGGGTCTTCCCAAAATACCCCCAATTAGCTAACCCCAACTTTGCAGGTGATTTGGAGCTTCCCATATGTGACATTTGGGACTGTGCTTTTTGACACTTTGTTGTAGGTCTATTCATCCCGCCCCGGAGTGAATACGAATCTGTGGTGAAATTTCTAACTGTTCCATTTGTAGTGTCTTCCTTGTGATTTTTTGATGCCCCTATAAATTGTTCAGTTCATTTGGATCTATTTTAGTTATCGTTTTATTTATATTTTGCATGTGCTAGTTGAAGGCGTGGGGATTGCATGTTTTATTTTATCTACATGTGCTACTGATTGTTTTCTATTTCTTTAAATATAGGATATGTACATTAGAGGAGCATAAAGGATTCAAGACTCATCAACGCAAGTGGTGTCGACGTTTGGTCCACCCATTTTACATGTGGGCACGTGGAAGAAGGAATAACATCCATTGATGTGACAAGAAACACATTTAACGCTCCTAGCCCCTAAAAATGGAGGAGGCAAATTGTAACCAAATTATGAAGCATATTAATAAAAATGGTTGTATTCCATATTGGCTTTCCATTTGGTTTCGATTCGTTTATGCTCCTTTCTTTTCATGCACTTTCAATTCATAGGGTTTAGCGTTATCTTTTGTTCATTTACATTGCATCTGGGATTTTCCTTTTTGTTTCTGTATCCTCATGCTTTCAATGGCGATCATGGTGGGACCTCTATCCCTTGATTTTAATATTAAATTTCTGATCAAAATTTGCTTGTTTTTTCTTGCAGGTACCAAGTTTTCAAATGCTGGACTGTTGTTCGTTCTAGTCTGTGATGAGTACAGAGTTGGAATTCGTCTTACCCAAGGACGAATGGGCATTCGCCCCACCCTATGATGAATACAGTTTTGTTATTCATTTCACCCAGGGATGAATAGCTCTTTGTGCAATTTTAGGGCAGAAATTCAGAGACATCCGATTTGGGTAGAGAAGAGGTAGGGGTCCTAAACACCTTCTATCATTTTTTGCTTTCTATTTTATGTTTTCTAGTTATTTGCTTGCATAGGAGAGTTTGAATGCTTGTTTTCTTCATTTATGCAAATTAAAAATAACCCCACACACCACATGGTAATTTAAACGACAAGGAGTTGGTCGTAAAACCCCAACCCTTGAGCAAGACCAACGGTGGATTTCATCACCACCTTGGCTTGAAATATTGCATACATAACCCCGATCGTGATTGTTGCTAGACGTAAATCCTGATGAAAGCTGACCAAGTGTAGCTGGGGTGATTCCCAGTGCATGAGGATAAGTCTTCTATGGTAGGTGTCATAAATAGAGTGATTCCCCTTTCATACCACCTATGTTCCATGTACCATCTGCTCTCATGTACCAATAGTTTCCCTCACGTAAGGGCGGGTATATAGAGAGGTTGGTATATCGGCTTGGCAATGGTATATCGAAGGGGTGACCATTTTTGGGAGTCATAAGAGCCATCATATTGCATTTAAATGTTCTTTACAAAATCTTTCAAAACAAAAATCAAAACACACTAAACCAGATTTAGGGCACACTTTTAATCTTTAAACAAGATAATCATTGCTTTGATTGTGTGTTTCCCTTCTATTTAGTGTAGCATAAGAAATCCTAAAAGAGATAAAAATGTACACATATTTAGGTAAACATCACCATGGTGTACACTCGTAGTCGAGCCCAATCATGGGCAGGAGCTATAGAGAGTGCACAAAGGGGGACAAGTCACCTCCGATATAGTCCTGAGGACTTGGTCATCCCGCCTTGGTGGCTTGACACACAAGATAGTCCACATCATGCCATTATAGAACAGGACTATAGAGGCACCTCTTTGAGGGGCACCCCCACTCAGCATAGATCCTTTCAAGAGGAGGACATACACGTGGCACTCAACATAGATAGGAGGCCTCCCTTAGACGCTCGTTATGAGTGGCCTAGTGATGAAGCGCTAGAGCAACATAGGGTCCATAAGGAGGGGCCACATGATTTCTTCATCCCTCCTTTACCCCTTATTACTTTTAGAAACACTAGACAAAATCCAGAGCACAAGGCTCTCCAGAAAGGGCAAGCCAATTATGCCCGCCCCTTTCACACATACAAAAGGGAGTATGAGGAAGACCACTACATTCCTCAAGAGCAATACATAGCATGGGAGCAATGCGCCTCCGCACCTGCTATGTATCAGGATCACCCAATGAGGCAAGAGCCTTGGGTGAATGCCACTAACCTCGACAGAGGAAAGCAACCCATAGGGATCTCGGATCACCACGACCGAGATAGACATGTAGGAGAGGCATCTAGGCTTCCTAAACACAAAACGATGGAACAAATTGACTTGGCATTTGCCAAACATATCGCACACAAAGCACAAATCATGCAGCTCAGGCAAGATCAACAATAGTTAGAGCATCTGTACCGCCTTAACAAAGAGTGCATTCAATGTCAGACAACCGAATTGCTTCATAACACTATGCCTAAGAAGGTCCCAACCCCTCACATGCACATAAAGTAGAAGTGTATGAGAGGCACAACCCCTTGGTGTGAGACAGGTCCCTGCGACCTTATCAAACATTTCCTCCAAGACCTCCTAGACCTGAGTGAGAGGCCACTCCCAGAAACAATGATGGGCACCCTCCACGGGCACCCACCCATGTTTATAGGTCTCTCCTAGGCACTCCTCAAGAAGCCTATGAGGAGTATGAGCAAGAAGAAGAGCGGGCTGAAATGCCCTACCAAGGCAGGGGGAATGTCGTCCGGCTACCCCTCCATAGGCCTCAAGTTCCCCGCAACCCACAGTAGGAGCAAACCAAGGAGGAAGAGATCAAATCCTCTGATGCATATAAAACGTTGATAGAGCATTTAGAGTCTATGGAGACCAAGACTTCTAGGCCCCAAAATCCCACTTTATGCCAACTCCGTAGTCACCCTGTGCATCCATCAGTGTCGGCACCCCCATACCCTGAACACTTTAAACTGCCCCAGTTGGCACTCTTTAGAGGGGAGGAGGATGCCCAAGAGCATGTGACTAGATTCCTGAGCCAATGCTTTGGCATTTAGGACAATGATGCTTTGTTGCTAAGAACATTTATAACCACATTCGTAGGCCCTACCTCGGATTGGTTCACTCAGTTGCCAAAACATAGCATCAATAACTTGGATCAGCTAGTGGATGTGTTCCTCAAATGCTTCACCTTCAACACCAAGAAAAGGGCATCACTAAGTGACCTAGCTAGCCTCAGGCAGTATGAGGAAGAAACCATGGAGGCCTATGGGAACCGATGGAGGACGTTGCTTTCAAAGTTGCCCTACCTCCCTCCCATGTCCGACCTAACCCAAATGTTCTCAAAGAGCTGTTTGAGATCGATCTCCATGCTATTGTAGCTATAGCAATATGCCACTTTAGAGGAAGCTCTGGCACAAGCCAGAATCATTGAGGAGATCAAGATACAAGATGGCGAGATTGCCAAGCCAAAGAAGAAAGAATGGTCTAAGAACACAAAAATAGGGACCACGCAATAGAAACCCGCTACGATCAATCAAGTTGCTATAAATATCCCTAAGCCTACACAAGCAACACAACACCAAAAGGCTAACTATCAGGTGATGCCTCTTAATAGTTATGATAGAGAAAATCAGAGGCAAGAACAAAATCAGTAGCATCGCCCTAGGCGACATTTCACACCTTACACAGAGTCCAGGGACTCCCTATTTGACCGCTTGTCAATGAAAAACTTGATCAACCTACCCGAGATTCAAACCATAGACCCCAATGCACCAAAGCCTAAGGGGTACAGGGAGGACTTATACTATAGGTTCCACAGGTGGAAGGGACATGACCTTAATGCATGTTGGAAGTTTAAAGGCTTGGTGCAAGACCTAATCGACAACAAGATGCTGGCAGTGGACAACCCCGTAGCACCAAACAACCAATAGATGGGAGTCTTCAAAGACCCCCTACCTACCCATTATGTACAGACAAAACCCCTTCAAGTCAACGAGGTGACACAGAATTGCCCCATGCAAGGGTATGTAGGGATGATAAGCATAGTGACTAGGAACAAGAGGTACCCAGGAGCTGCCCTCGTGGTAGCCACAGGAGAGGTTCCATCAACGTCACAACCTCAACAACACCCTACGCAACCTCCCCTACCTAGACCAGTGGCCACGATTCGGACTAGACTTACCCAAATTCTAAGGACCACATCGGCTAGGCTCTCCATATACGAGCTCATTCAACAATCAACACCCCATCGAGAGGCTCTAATGGAGATATTAAAAGCCATCGAGCTGCAGCCCCATGAAGCAAATTCTTTCAACAACTTTGTGGGACATGTAAAACAATGTATAGAACTAGTCATCACCTTTAGAGAAGATGAATTGAAATCAATGACTGGTGATGTGGTGGATCCACCCCTGCACGTCATTGCGTAGGTCAATAGGATTTCGTATAAGAGGGTGTTGGTGGACACTGGCTCGTCCAGTAATATAATTACAACAACAACATTGAAACATCTAAAGTTGTCGACATATCACATCGTGGCCTCCACCTATACTCTTCGAGCATTCAATGATGTGATATGCTCGACGGTTGGCACAATTGTCCTACCCATCCAAGTGGGACAAAATACTATTCATACATTGTGCCACATCTTGGAAGGTGAGATGGCCTATAATATCTTGTTGGGGTGGCCTTGGATCAGGGACATGAAGTGTGTCCCTTCAATAGCTCATCAGTGCCTAAAGTATACATTTGAAGGATAGGTGCATGTAGTCCCGATAGACTTAGAGCCCTTCAAGTACTACAATACGGTGCAGCTAATGCCACAATCGACCCTTCCATCAACACATTTGGATTTTTAGTTGAATCCATCTAAACAGTGTTCGATTCCATAGGCATCCCCATTGACAAGTCCATAAAATCCCCAGCCGGGTCCATCTTCCTCATCTGGTCCTTCACCAACGACGCCACCTACGATGGCCACACCAAAGGACAAGGGAAAGAAACCCCTAGAAGAGGAACCACCCCTCATCTCAACCATCTCTACTGAAGAGATGCCTAGCAGAATGGAAGTCGAGACGCCTAGTTCACCCTACATGGAGTGGACTCAGGAAGAACTCCCATTTGCTCCCCCTCAACCACCAACGATCATCATTGAGATGGCCAACACGGGCCTAGGGGAGTATATAGTGCGAAACATTGTAGCAACACCCACACTTGAGTCCATGCAGGACATGGGGAGACCTCGCCTCCCCATCGGCACTGTGGTTCCTCTAGGCTACCCACCCAATCAGAAAAACTTTGTTTATGGGGGCCTGGATAATGGCATTGAACCTTACATGCAAGAAGATGAAGATGAAGAACCCTTTGCTGAGGACATCAACTATTTGTCCAACCCAAACTTCGCATTAAGATATCTTGGCCAATGCAATTGGCATGGATATGGGTTGGGCAGGTATGAGCAAGGAGTGCGTGTTCTTTGCCAACCAAGATATCAAATGTCGTATGACAAGTTAGGAGTAGGGTTCAACCACCCCTTGCCCCTGGACATCTTGGTAGAGAACATGCAAGGCCTAGGGATAGGCAACAAGGATGGGTTGGCATTAGATCCATATGCCAATCCTAACACAACATATACATTGGGGGATTATCACCCATTGCTAACAACCAACCTTGTTGACCTTAACAACCCTTTCCCTTCGGTCGAAAAGGGAGAAATTTTGAGGATTCACCTACAAGAGGGATATAGACAAGACCAAGAAGGGTCTTCAGAAGACGATTCAGAGTATGAGGTAGCGCCTTGGGATCCTTTCAAATCTGATAGCAATCATTCACAAGTGACTCCCATGGATGATTATCAGGAGAGCTTCCTAACAATGTTCCCTTTGAATGCTCCAATCGAGCATATGCCACCTCAAGAGAATCAGGTCCCCCCGCAAAGAGCGAAACAACCCCGATGGGACCACATTAACTTGCTTGAGCGAGATGAGCCTCATATGTCGCAAATAGCTATCGAAGCCAACGAAGGCCTTTGGATCTCCGACAGTGATTATGAAGATGAAACTGAGATGGCCTATCTCAATCATATGCGATAGCAACAATATCCCTTGGACATAGATGACATGTTTGAACAATTACATATAGGGCCAAGGCATAGGTGGCACCTCAACCAGGCATAGTTATACCAATTACTGCACCCGCCACTCTAGGTATACAGAGAACATCTTTCGCCTGGAGACCCTATAGAGCCATCAGTGCCTAGGGTGGACCCTGTCCTCTTATCCACACATAGGGCCGATCCATTTGTGCCAATAGCCCCAGAGCTATATCCGAAGCACAAAGAACATCTAGGATGTCAGAGTCACCACACCACGTAATGGAGACCAAAATCATTTCATCAACATGATCTCCATTGATTTAATCGCCCCCATCCATAATCCAGTTGACCCAACATGGTCATTGCACCTAGACCTAGATGCTATAGACTGGGATCACGTTGACACACCGCCATCCCCATCAGAGTATCGGCCTTGTGGTGGGATGTTCCATTTCACCCCCGAACAGACTCAGGATGTCTTCCATGCTAAAGAGGAACCTGACGTTCCGAACGATGATCTAAATTCAGCAAATGATATCCACTTGATCCCAACTCCACACCAGTTGGAGGACGGGTCCCACATGTCGGTCGAGGAGACGACTGACATAGACATCGGCTCAGATCCAATGAATTTGCAAATCATCAAGCTGGGGGTAAGTCTATCCCTCGAAGAGCAAGCCGACTACATTGCCCTTCTCAAAGAGAAGAAGGAGGTTTTTGCATGGTCCTACAAAGACATGCCAGGACTAGACCCGTAGCTAGTCACGCATAATCTAACGCTTGATCCGATAGTCAAGCCAGTAAAGCAAAAACTACGTAAGATGCATCCAACAGTAGCCTTAATGGTAAAATATGAGCTACAAAATCTGTTGGATGCACAGTTTGTCATCTATGTGGATTACCCACCATGGTTGTCTAACATGGTGCCCATCAAAAATCCCGATGGGAGGATTCACATATGCACCAATTTTTGAGATCTAAACAAAGCGAGTCCTAAGGATGATTTCCCCTTGCCTAGCATCGACGCATTGGTAGATGCTACAGTGGGCCATGAAATGCTTTCCCTCATGGATGGTTTCTCAGGATACAATCAAATTCGTATCAATCCCGAGGACCAACTAAAAATGGCGTTCACAACGCCTTGGGGGACATTTTGTTATAAGGTCATGCCCTTTGGCCTTAAAAACATTGGTGCCACCTACCAACGTGCCATGACGTACATCTTCCATGATCACATGCACAAAACTTTGGAAGATTACATGGATGATTTGTTGGCAAAATCTCTTTTGCGCCAAGATCATCTCGATGACTTAAGCAAGATCCTCGATCGCCTCATTGAACATAAAGTCAGACTAAACCCCAAGAAGTGCATATTTGGCATCACATCTAGAAAGCTCTTGGGTTTCATAGTCTCCAAACGAGGAATCGAGGTGGACCCACACAAAGTCAAGGCAATCCTTGAAATGCTTCCCCCAACTACCATCAAGAAGCTCAGAAGCCTACAGGGAAAGGTCACGTCAATCAAGTGCTTCATAGCATAGTTATCTGACAAGTGCCGACCCATGAATAAATTATTACACAAGGGGGTAGCATTTCACTGGGATGACGAGTGCCAGTCAACCTTTGACGATATTAAACAATACTTGGCTTCACCGCCAATATTGGCACCACCTAGACCAGGAGTGTCGTTCTACTTATACATCTCAGCTACTGAGGTGGCACTAGGTGCCATGCTGTCCCAAAAAAATGAACTACACAAAGAACAGGCTACTTACTATCTTAGCCGCACCCTGGTCAGTTATGAACTTAACTATGCATACGTTGAGAAGCTCTGCTTGGTAGTGGTGTTTGCTACCAAAAAGCTATGCCACTACATGCTCAACAATACGACGTATGTTGTGTCTAAGGAGAATCCATTGCGATACATGATGAGTCGTACTTATCATAGTAGTCGCACGACAAAATGGATCATGTTGTTGATGAAGTTTGACATAGAATTCATTGGACAAAAATCCATAAAAGGTCAAGTCATCACCGATCAACTAGCAGAGGCTCCTCTTGAAGACGATCAACCTCTGACCGTAGAACTACCGGATGATGGGGTCTTCCATGTTTCAGAATCACCATATTCTAATGAGCCTAAGTCACGGGCCGACATGACCCTATTCTTCGATGGTTCTAAATGTGAGCAAGGAGGTGGCATGGGAATTGTATTCTTCACACCACAAGGGGCTCCAATGCCTCTATCATTTAAATTAGACTTCCCATGCACCAACAACAATGCAAAATACGAAGCCTTGCTCATAGGTCTTCAAACAACAATCACCATGAACATCAAACGTTTAAACATCTTTGGTGATTCACTATTAATTGTCAATCAAGTCAAAGGGGTATTCCAATGTAAATGCCCAGTTCTGTAGGCCTACAAAGCCCTTGTGGACAAATTCTTGGCATAGCTTGAATGGTACGACATCGAGGCACTCCCTCGATCATCGAATCATTTTGCGGATACTATGGCCTCCTTGGGGTCACTAATCCCGCAAGACCCTTCCGGTGAGATGACAACCATTCAGGTCAAGACATTATCGCAATCCGTGATGGAGCATGCAAGCTCTGACCTAACGCCAGGAATCCACCTGATCCAGATTGAACCATCTCAGGATAGGTTCTCTCGAATCCATGATTGTCTGACTCGAGCCAACTTGGGGTCCTTGTTCTCCTCGACCCCTCTTAATAGCAACACAACGTTGTTTTTACAAGTCCTTTCCCACTCAGCTTTTGCTAGGGATGAACTTCAAGAGGGATTGGTCGTTCATACCATCGAGGTTTCTGATCAGCAAGATTGGTACACACCCATAAGGGATTACCTCAAGCTAGGTAACCTCCCACTTGGATTGACACAAGCCACGAAAATATCATTTAAATAGAAAGCGAAAAAACATGTCTTGCTAGGAGACATTTTGTATCGTCGGAGCTATGAAGGAATCCTCCTCCATTGCTTGGACCAGCAGGAGTCCACTTGGGCGATCACCCAAGCCCACGATGGTACATGTGGTGGCCACTTCAGCGGTATGGCCATTGCAAAGTGCATTCTCCGCATGGGTTATTATTGGCCATCTTTAGAGCGAGATTGTTGTGCATATGTAAAGAAGTGTGTGAAGTGTCAACACCATGCCAATTTGACACATGTACCTTCTCAGGCCTTGCAACCGATCCAATCGGCTTGGCCTTTTTCATAGTGGGGCTTTGATCTAATCGAAAAGATCTCCCCTATGTCATCAGGTCATCACACGTTCATCATAACGGCCATAGAGTACTTCACCAAGTGGGTGGAAGCAATTCCGCTAACCTCTATGACTGGAACTCGCATTGTGGAGTTTATTTTACATAACATCATATGTCATTTTGGTATTCCATCCAAGATCATCTCGGATAATGGGACGTCATTCAAGAATAAAGATGTGCATGCTTTGACCACAAAGTACAAAATTTAGCATAGTTTTTCAACACCCTATTATCCACAGGCAAATGGGCAAGCAGAGGCGTCAAACAAAATGCTAGTCGCCATCCTCAAAAATACCATCGTAGATAGTCATAAAGATTGGCACATTCAAATCCCGCTTGCCCTATGGGCTTATCGCACTAGCATTCGGACGCCCACTGGGGCAACTCCATTTTCATTGGTGTATGGCTCCAAGGTAGTCATGCCTCTCGAGTTGGAAATCCCTTCCCTGCGCATTTCAATGCAAGAGTTCATCGATGATGACACTACGCGGTAGGCCCGGTTAGACCAACTTACGTTGCTCGATGAACGACACGTCAATGCTCTCGAGCATTTACGTATCTATCAAGAGTGACTTAAGAAAGCATACAACATGAAGGTTCACCTAAGGGACTTTCAGGTTGGTGACTTGGTCTTAAAAGAGAACCAACAAAATTCTAATTTGCCGCCCCATCTAAGGGACAAGTTCGTAGAAAACTGGTTAGGTCCTTATGTGATTGATAGTAAAATAGGACCTGGAACATACCGACTCACCTCTCTTGAAGGAATCAAGGAACTAGAACCCTTGAACATCAGTCATTTAAGGCCATTCCACATTTAGAGAGAGAGCCATAGCCCACCCAAAAGCTCCAAGGATTCCCACAATCGCTTGGTCAACCCAAAATGCCCCAAAGGTGTCCATAAACCCTTTGGTCAACCCAAAAGCTCCAAGGATTCCCACAATCGCTTGGTCAAACCCAAAATGCCCCAAAGGTGTCCATAAACCCTTTGGTCAACCCAAAAGCTCCAAGGATTCCCACAATCGCTTGGTCAACCCCAAAAATGCCCCAAAGGTGTCCATAAACCCTTTGGTCAACCCAAAAGCTCCAAGGATTCCCACAATCGCTTGGTCAACCCCAAAATGCCCCAAAGGTGTCCATAAACCCTTTGGTCAAACCAAAAGCTCCAAGGATTCCCACAATCGCTTGGTCAACCCCAAAAATGCCCCAAAGGTATCCATAAACCCTTTGGTCAAGCCAAAAGCTCCAAGGGTACCCATAACCGCTTGGTCAAAACAAATATTCAAAAACAAACAAAAACAATAAAATCATCAAAAATAACAAAAAAATTGCATCTCAATTCCATGCATACTCGTAAAAATCAAAATACAAAAATATAAGTTGCATTAGGCATCGCATCCATACATTGCATATTTGTTGGTCATACATGTCCCAGACACCATAGACTGTAATTGCTCGGCAATTCCATCATTTTCCACATTCCACCCATTTTATAAACACATACATCCAAAATAACACCATCCCCATTTTTAGCATAGTCAGTTGTCTCCTAATGTATGTAGGGTTTTCGTCATTCATCTGTCTTTAAATTTCTAGCCAAAAACTATACAAAGTTAAATGGATTTTACAAGGGAAAGTTTTACTTGGGTCACGCCTCGTTATGTAACATCCCTACACAAGTTAAAACACATAAAATAATTCCCAAGTTGTGTGAATGGAAGATGAAAACTACAAAGCAGTCTAGGATACCATAGGTGAAAGATTAGCCTATTCATCCCCCTATGCGAATGGTTCAAGAGTGCTGAGAATTGACAAAAGGACAAGCTCTTCCCCATCAATTCCCCCTAATAAACAGTGGTTTTCACCACTAGCAAAAATCCCAATCACCGTTGGTCCCCAAAGTTGTAAGGATTCGTACTACACGTCCCTGAACAGGATGGGTAGTCATCCCCAAGGCCTAAAAGGATCAATGCCATTCAAAAACAAAATCCCCACAAGCCATCATCATGAACATATCCAATCACCTTTGGTCTCAAAAGTTGTAAGGATTCGTACTACACACCCCTGATAAGGATGGGTAGTCATCCCCAAGGCCTAAAAGATCAATGCCCTTACTTCATAATATCCCTAATCCCCTTTGGTCTCCAAAGTCATAAGGATTCATACTACATGCCCCTGACAAGGATGGGTAGTCATCCCCAAGGCCAAAAGGATCAATGCCATTCATAAGCCAAAAACCTACAAGCTCAACCTTACGAAGCTCAAAATGCAAAATCAAATAACAGTGGTTATCACCACTATACAAAATCCTTGCTCAAAAAGAAAAACAAAACGAGAAAAATAAACAGTGATTTTCATCACTATGTATACGAGCAAGTATCCTAACACGTTGAGCAAATAAAAGACTCCTGAGCTTGAATCCCTAGAATTCTCAGCATTCAAACAACCATCTAGGTGATCCTCATTACGGGTTTGGTGGACAACCTACCTGGCAATGGCGGTATCCTAAACACATGACGATATGTCTATCACATTAGCTTTGCATGTGAGCAGACCAATGTTTGCATGTGGATGAGCTAGCTTATGGTACCTTAGATTGTCCCATGGATTAATCTTACTAAATACAACAATGGAGTTAGTGGAGCTAATTAGGTGATCCTCAGTACAGGTTTGGTTGACAACCTATCTGGCACTGGCGGTATCTTGACAAATACCACATAAACAAACTCAATTGCACACACAGGGATGTGAAATAACTTGGTCAAACTCAAGTCTGATTTATACCTTGTTCAAAATTCTTGCAAGATAAATGTATAGTCTTGGCTAGTTAGTTAAAATATCTGAATCTCAGAAAAGCTTAACTACATTTTAAAACAACTGGTACATTTCATTACGTACATCACCATCATATAATACGAAAAATACAAAAACAAAGTTCTCACATGCAAAATTCATTCCACAAAGCCATCACATAAGTACAGAAATCCAGTAAAATCTTGTACAGTCTATGGTGCCATCGACAAGTTATCAACAACTCATTTCATTCATTCCATATGCATACATCATATAATTAGAAACATCACATTCATAATACCACATGCATACATCATCATAAATAATTGTGCATAAACATAAAAACAAACCATGACAAGTGTATAAACACAAAGAAAGTCATCTATATATATCTCATCAAAAATGCCCTCAGGCTACAATAAACCGGTCCTCTGACCTCACAAAAAAAATTAAAAAACAACAAAAACTGCACAAAATGCACCAAAAACAAGCAATAAAATTGTCCAAAGAGAGTGCTTTTGCACTTGACATTCCGAGTATGAAAAATAGATGTTGGAGTCACAAATCCTCACTATCCTCTTCCCTAAGAAGGCTACCATAGTCGGACCACTCCACGGGAGGACGGATTTTCGAGAATTTCATCCCCAAATGGCATCACCAAAAGGGTCAAAACCCAACCAAAAATAGCAATAACATTGCCGAACAAAGGCGCCTTTGTGCCTGACATTCTTGGCATCCAAAATAGACGTTGGGGTCACAAATTGTCACTATCCTACTCCCTAAGAAGGCTACCATAGCCGGACCACTCCACGGGAGGACGGATTTTTGACAATTTCAGCTCCAAAATGCGTCACAAAATGGGTTCAAACCCACCAAAAATAGGTCAGAATGTTTGGAAACTGCTTAAGCATTCAAAGCAAAACAACTGAAGGCACCCTTACACAAGTCATCTTGGGTCAAGTGACTCATCGCTTTTCTCATGTCGGTCATTCCCTCATCGATTCTTCGCTTGAGGGGGTAGTCACACTTAGTCACCAATCAACAAATACACACCCAATCAAGGAAATGACATGCATTCAAAGGATCATTGACAAAGACAATCACGCCCTTGCTTGGGGCAGCAAACAAGCAATAATCACAAGTTGATCAAACACTTGGCATTCATGAATCATGAACTCAAGGTTCCCATAGACAAAAGGTTGCACCCTTTGCCTATTCATGACTGAACAATGTCCAAGATCAAGTAACACCTCACCGAAAAAGGTTAACACTTGAATTAAGCTCCTTAGCTCATCAGAAGCAAGGATTCAAGAATGCGTGCCCTTTCCATACTTGGGGCATCAAGAGTTGGTTAGGTTACTAAGAAACCCTAATCATTAGTGCTTTGGTTATCTATTTTTGCTCAGCGCTGCGCCTTGCATAGCGCTTCCCAAAAAGGGGCATCTATAGACACCAAAACAACACCAATCCGATTATGTGACGACAAGCACTGATCGCATTGACACACATAGCCCCTAGGGCAGCCCCCTAGAGGTTAAAAAATGGTCCTAACCACTCCCAAAAGTAGTTTGGAAGGTCAAAGGTCAATTTGGCACCTTTTTGGCACTTTTCTCCTTACTCGTCCCACCCTAGGACGATTACAAACTAGTATTCGTCCCACCCAGGGACGATTATCAACATTCACCCCAGGGTGGGGCGAATAGAAGGTTTGACTGGCAAAAAGTCAAACCTCGATAGGTCTGCCAGTTAACTACAACTTCAGGCCATGCAATTGCGAGGAATAGCTTCAAATCAAGGAGAGAGACTTTAGTCATGCATGTCTTTGATTTTGGAGGCCTCATGCAAGGAGACTCTAAATCAAGGAATAATATTTTCTCTCAAAATAGGACAAGCAACTCAAGTGGCGCCCTCACATGCACATTCAAAGAGAGAGACCCTAGGTCTATAAATTGGTGAGTCTTCTCACCCAAAAGAGAGAATGGAGAAGGAGCATTTTGAGCAATGAAGTGCTGCCGTTTTACATCCACACACACACCTTTTGATTTGTGCCTTTCACATCCTTGATCTCTTTTGGAAGGGAGGTCATAGGGTGGTTATTGGAAGCACAAATCCGGAGCCCAAACCCAAAAATTTGGCCACAATATCCCACCAAATTTTCTGACAACACCCCATAAGAGGTTTTGGACCCATCCCAAGTGGATTGGTGCTGAAACAGAGTCCCAAACGATGGGCGTCCTGCCCCCGAGCGCCCCCCAAACTGTCACAGTCCTAATCGCCCCAACCCGGAGTGATTAGAAATCTATGGTATATTTCCTTTCTGTTATTTTTGCATCTGATTCTATACTTCTTAGATAGGTTATCATTTAAATTTCACATCGTTTTGAGCATTTTTGATCATGTTTTTATCATTTCTCGCCTTTACTAACATGCAGGTAGCATCATCAAATTCTCGGTGATAGAGGCCAAATTGGGAAAATATGACCTTCTGGGTCTTCCCAAAATACCCCCAATTAGCTAACCCCCAACTTTGTAGGTGATTTGGAGCTTCCCGAATGTGACATTTGGGATTGTGCTTTTTGACACTTTGTTGCAGGTCTATTCGTCCCGCCCCGGAGCGAATACGAATATGTGGTGAATTTTCTGACTATTCCATTTGCAATGTCTTCCTTGTGATTTTTTTATGCCCCTATCAAGTTTTCAGTTCATTTGGATCTATTTCAGTTATCATTTTATTTATATTTTGCATGTGCTAGTTGAAGGCATGGGGATTGCATGTTTTATTTTATCTACAGGTGCTACTAACTGTTTTCTATTTCTTTGAACGTAGGATCTGGACATTAGAGGATCATGAAGGAGTCAAGACTCATCAACGCAAGTTGCGGTGACGTTTGGTCCACCCATTTTACATGTGGGCATGCGGAAGAAGGAATAGCATCCATTGATGTGACAAGAAACACATTTAACGCTCCTAGCCCATAAAAATAGAGGAAGTGAATTATAATTGAGTTCTAAATATTATTAATGAAAAGGGCTATCTTCCATATTGGATTTCCATTTGGTTTCGATTCGTTTATGCTCCTTTCTTTTCATGCACTTTCAATTCATAGGGTTTAGCATTATATTTTGTTTCATTTACATCGCATCTTGGCTTTTCCTTTTTGTTTCCATATCCTCATGCTTTCATAAGGTTTATAGAAATAATTTTGCCACCATTCTTTGATTTTGTCCTTAATATCTGGATGCTTCAGCCACATTGATTCGAATCAAAAGGATGTCTTGAAGGAAGAAATAAGTCTAAGTACCTAAAATACTAGCAGATTCTGGTTTGAGCTAAATCTAGGTAGGGAATGCAATGTAACATCCCCAAATAAGTAAATGTATTCTCTATATAATATGAATATGTCTATCCATAACTAAATGAGTTGGCTTCATATTCTCTTGTTGGTGTACGTGAACTTGGTTCCTTCCAGGTGGATGTCCATAAATTCATTGTTGTGAATAAAGTGGGAAGTACTTGAAGCACCTTGGAGTCATGGGAGTGCCCCCATCAATAATATGTTTTCATATAAACTATTTATTATAATTTTTGTGGTTGCACATGTGTTTCAATAAGGAAACTAGCAATCCATATTTGGTAAAGCTGACTATGATAATGCGAGGTTTTTGAAATATACTCTACTAAAATGTAATGCATAGATAGTAGAGGTGAATTTTTGGTATTGTGAAGGCTGCTATAGAAAAATGTCAAGAAGGATGCTGAATTTTGGAATATTTGTATTCATAAAGAAATTTGAAAAGATCCAAAAAATGAAAATCAAGAATTCAAACAATTTATGTAAAATGATGTAGGTTTCTAGCTATAGCATCTCAATCGATATGATACATGTATCTATATATAAACTCTCAAGATCTAAATAAGAGAGTTGTAATTTTTCATGGGTGGGGAACATGAGTACAACCACTTATTATCCATCCAAAAATCTTAATGCTTTTGGAAACATATAAACCATAACTAATTCATATGGTTTATTAGCTATATTTTGTTTTAATATTATGCTTATTTTACAATGAATTTGATATTTTAATTAAAACATTTTTCATTCTTTAATTTAATTAATATATATGGAAAAAAGTAATAATATTTTAATTAAAATGATAAAATTGTCAAGTTGAGTTTGAGCTTCCATAGGGAAGGTTTTCATAAAGGTTTAATATGTATCAGTAGTAGATGCTTCTTCACCTCTGAATGTGTTTTTTTCAATTCACTCTAAATTAAAAATGATAACAACACATTTTAATTTAAATAATAACTATCTTACAATTAAAAATATTATAGGTCCGAGGTGTAGACCAATTTGTTCATCCAAACCCCATAAGGGGGCGAGGAGGTCCAAGGTTCAAATCTTGGGCCTCGTCGGATTGAACGCTTGTCCCTTTCCTAGTGCTTTCAATGGCGTAAAAGGTTTAAAATGATTGTGGCATGGTGGTTATAGGGGCATACTATGCGAAGATCTGTGTGGCATATTCAGGGGCAGACAACGCAGAATACTATGGTGGCCATAAAAGCTAGACAGCCTACCCGGTTTCGTGGCGGCTACCGATTCCACCATGTAAATACAAAAAAAAAAATTAATAATTAAAAATATTATTTGGACCTATATATACTTGCTAAAACAATAAGTTATATTATAATAATATATTGAATGGTGTCTCTTGCTTGTGGGGGATAATATGAGAAAATGAGTTCCACACTATAAGCTAAGGCCTTGGGATTGTTAAGAATTATTACATCATAGATAATGTGTATGTAAGTTGAGTAACTATTCAACACATGGTATGTAAGGTATGTTAGTTTTAGGATTAAATAATAAAATGTGAGCAATAAATAAATGCAAAAATAAAATATTGAAGAATAAAGCAACACATGAGACACATATTTACATGGTTCATCCAATGTGGGCTACATACACGGAGAAAATAACTAGGTCTTTTTTATTCTATACAAAAACCACGAAGGGATACAACCTACAACAAATCCACTATAACTTCCACTTTGCACTATCACCATCAATTACAATTAAGCACACCATGCATTACCATACATTCAACTACCATACATCATCCATATATAAAAAAATTATGTTACAATTTTAGGGCAAATAAATGCGTTACAATTTTAGGATAAAAAATGTGTTACAATTTTAGGTTAAAAAAGCATGTTCCAGTTTTAGGATAAAAAATGTCCCCCTAAAATTAGTCATCCCTTTGCGTAAACAAGTAGGGGGTGATTTGTTCCTCCTAAACCCCCCTTTAATGGAGTGGGTCCAAACACGGATGAAAACAAGACCTCCAAATTAATCAAGCTCCACAACCAAAAATCTCCCACTTGGAGATTGATCATAGTAACTCCACCGCTACTACACCGCTAGACTATGCTTCAACTTTGGACCTAGAAATTTTCTCACCTTTACTATCATGCTTGAAGACCAACTAAAATTGAGCAAGAACTCAATTTATCCTTGGTTACTACCTTTGTTAACATATCCACAAGATTATAGCTAGTGTGTATCTTTTCTAGCTTCAATTTTCCATCTTCCAAAATTGATTGTATGAAATGGTACTTGGTCTATATAATTTTAGTCTTGGATTGGAAGGTTGAGTTATTTGCAAGATGAATTGCACTCTAACTAAAACTATATAACTTTTTATTATCCTTTTTTTCCAATTCCTCCATAAATATTTGTACCCAAATAATCTCTTTACTAGCCTCTGTAATAGCAACATACTCTGCTTCTGTTGTTGAAAGTGCAACAACCTTTTGTAATTTTGAATTTTAACTTACTCTAGTTCCACCTACAGTAAACACATATCTCGTGGTACTCCTTCTACTATTCTATATCATCTACCATATCTGCATCAACATACCCCTATAAAATAGTGTTAATACCTCCAAAATATAATACCTAAGTAACAATACCTCTTACATACCTGAATCCACTTTACTACCTCCCAATTCCTTTTTTCTAGGTTGCTCATAAACTTTCTCACAACTCCCACTTCATGTAGTATATTTGGCCTTGCGCACACCATAACATACATCAAACTACCAACTATCGATGAATAAGGAACCTTGGATATGTAGTCTATCTCCTCCTATGTCTTAGGACACATATCTTTGGTTAGTTTGAAATGATTGGCCAAAGGTGTACTAACAGGTTTTTCATCCTGCATATTAAATATTTCCAACACCTTCTCAATGTACTCACCCTGAGACAATGTTAATTTATGATTTTTCCTATCTCTTGTTATTCTCATACCAAGGATTTTCTTTACAACATCCAAATACTTCATTGCAAATGAATCTTCCAATTTTCTTTTGAGCACATTTATATCCTGCATGTTAAACCCTACAATAAGCATACCATCTATGTACAATAACAGGATAATATAGTTACCATTATACATTCTCTTAAAATAAATACAATGGTAAAAATAACATCTACTATAACCTTGTTATGACATAAACCTATAAAATTTCATATGCCACTGCCTTGTATGCTTGATTTAGGCCATACAAGCTCTTTTTCAAACTACGCATTAATTCCTCATTCCCTTTGAACTTATACCCCTGTGGCTACTGCATATAAATATCTTCCTCCAAATGCCCATGGAGAAAATTTGTTTTTATATCTAATTGCTCAAGATGCAAATCCTCTACATCCACTAGGATTAAAATGGTTCTAATTGAAGGCATTTTAAAAAGAGAAAAAATTCATCATAATCAATACATTTCTTCTATGTAAACCCCTTTACAACCAATCTAGCCTTATACCTCTTTTTACCTCCATATTCTTATTTCACTTTGTAAACCCATTTGTTTTGCAATGCAATTTTTACTATAGGTAACCAAACCATATCCCAAGTTTGATTTTGTACCAAGGAGTCCATCTTCTCTTTCATGCCTTGCTCCCACTTCTTCTTGGTTTCTACTTGCATCGCTTCTTCATATGTTTTTGGTTCACCAAAGTTAGACAATAATACATAATATAATGAAGGAGAGTAACGTTTAGGGAGTCTACTTATCCTAGTAGATCTTCTAACAACATTTTTAGGAGTTTGAGGTGCTTGTTGATGTTGTTGTTGATTTTCTAGTACCTTTGGAGTTTCAATTTCATCAAGCACTATGTATTATGTGTTTACATTTTCATGTGTATTTTGCTACAACTAGTCTTTATACATGTATTTCTCATTGAATATCACATCTCTACTCCTAATGATATTGTGATTTTCATAGTCCCAAAAATAATAACCAAAATTATTAAATTCATATCCAATGAAAGTACACTTCTTGTATTTTACCTCAAGTTTAGCTCTATTTTATGTATCAATATGCATGAATGCTTCACAACCAAAAGTATTCATAAATGATTAGTTAATAGGTTTACTTGTCCATACCTCTTCTGGAATCCCACCATATTGGGAACTTGAAGGCCCTCTATTTATTAAATAAATAATAGTATCCATAACATCTTTCCAAAACTGTAAGGGCAATCCTACATGTAATCTCCTACACCTAGCACATTCCATGATAGTCCTATTCATCCTTTTTGACACACCATTTTCTTGTGGAGTTCCTGGAACTACCTTCACTCTATAAATCCTACGATATAAGCAATAACTATCAAATTCTTTATTGTAGTACTCACATACATTATCTAATCTAAGACAATTCAACTTATTTCCTATCTCATTCTCAACCAAAGATTTCCATTTCTCAAAGGTATCAAAGACATACAATTTATTTCGAATACAATAAATCCAAGTTTTTATAGTTGCATCATAAATAAACATAACATAATAATAAGAGCCACCAAGGGATGATACCTGAGCTAGTACCCATATGTTTGTATTGACGAGCTCTAGCTTTTCACTCTTATTTTCTTTTCCAACTCTAAGAAATCAAACTCTTCTATTTTCCATAAACGTAGTGCTCACAAATATTCAAATCAACCTAATTCAAACTTGATAATATTTACCTCAAGTGGATAATCTGCATCCCCTTTCTCACTCATGTGCCCAAGCCTATGATGTCATAAAATCTGTATTTGCTCCTGTAGAGTCTAAAGTAATAGAAATATCAGTATTGCCAGTATAAACATATAATGTATCCATCTTCTTTCCTTTTGCTAATATCAATGATCCTTTAGAAACCTTCCATAAATTTACTAAGAATATAATTGTACATCCTTCGATGTTTAACTGCCCTATGGAAATTATATTTTTTCTCAAATCAAGAATATGCCTTACCTCTTTCAGAAACTATTGGTTTCCATTCTGTCATTTTATATGTATCTTACCCTTTACAATTATTTTACATGGGCTATCATTACCCAAATAAAATTATCCAAAACTACTTTGAACATAAACTAGAAAGTATTTCGTATGGGGTGTGGCATGATATGAAGACCCTAAGTCTAGCATCCAATAATCATTAATATTACATAGTGAAATTATTAAAGCATCTTGCAATACATCACATGCTATTTTTGCTTCCTTATTATCCTATTTTTAATCTCCCTATTTTTATTTCTGAGACCAACATTCTTTTTTTATATGTCATTTCTTCCTACAATGCCAACATTCTAACTACTTTCCTTTGAATTTGGATCTGCCTTTATTTGATTTTCCATGTTTTCTTAGACTCTTTCCTCTCTCCCTTTGTCTCCCCCAATTATCTATAGTCAACGCATTACTTGATGTCTCACCTGTGCTTTTCCATTGTATTTCATTGCTAAGGATAACACCAACAAAATCATCAAATTTTAAAGTACTTGTATCGGAAATAGAATTACTCATAGCCATGACCAAGCCATTCCAATTTTTTGGCAATGAGCACAAGATCAAACGAGCCCTAACCTTATCATAAAAATTTACTCCAATAGAATTTAACTAATTGGTAACTATGTTAAACTCATTTAAGTGATTAGTAATATACCCACCTTCTGAAATCTACATATTAAATAAATTCTTCATAAGAAATACCTTGTTCAAAGCTAAGAATTTTTTATACATTTTAGCCAACACATTCATTAAACCCTTTTTTGTATTTTCCTTTAAAATATTGAAGGCCATCAAATGCTACCGGGCATAGTCGTATTGTTCCTAATTCCTTTCTATTAATAAGTTCTCATTCTTTGTCTACCAGCTTCATTGACTTCTTTGCTATTCTACCTAATGGTAGGTAAATATCCTTCTGATAAAGATATATTCCATTTGCATCTTCCATTGCTGGTAATTTTGGCCTTTAAACTTCTCAACCATAAATCTACCTTCTTTTGCCATTGCTCCCACTTGAATAAAAAATTCTCCTTTCAAGTGTGTTTTTCAAACCCTAGGCTGTGATACTTGTTGTTAGGATTAAATAATAAAATACAAGCAATAAATAAATGTGGGAATAAAATGTATAAGAATAAATTAATACACGAGATTCAAATTTATGTCATTCACCCAATGTGAGCTATGTCCACAAAGAAAATAACTAGGCCTTTTTTATTCCATCCAGAAAACTACAAATGGAGACAACCTACAAAAAATTCATTGTAACTTCCTCTTCACTCTATCATCATCAATTACAATTATGCACACCACACATTACCATACATTCATCTAGTGTACATCATCAATATATAAAAAAATACAATACAATTTAAGAGTAAAAAAGCGTTTTACAATTTTAGGACAAAAAATATGTTACAATTTTAGGAAAAAAAAGTGTGTTACAATTTTAGGACAAAAAAGTGTGTTACAATTTTAGGATAAAAAAATTCCCACCTAAAATTAGTTGACCCCTAACGAACACAAGTAGGGGGGTATTACCCCCCTACAACCTCCTTTTCATGGAGTGGGTCCAAAATTGACTGAAAACAAAGCCTCATAATTAATCAGGCTCCACAACTGATAGTTAGGCATTATTACATCATATCCCATGTGAAATGCCATGTGGTATAACCATCCATTATAGGGTCTATGCATGTACTATAGGAAAAGGGTAGTTGAAAGTTTAGTTAGTGGGTTGTTATGCCAAATTTGTGTATTTAATGTAAAAATATTTACCATTTCATTACACAATTCATCAAAGCATTGATTTCAAACATGTGGTATTGGAGTAGGTAGAAAGAAGAGCCAACTCTCCTTATGATCCCCCTTTCCCTTCGATCTAGAGAAGATCTATTTTGGAAATATTTTTCAAAGGTAAAATAATCCTACCAATGATTAATAAAGGTTAACCTCAAAAGAAATATGTAATCATCAATTTCATGAAGCACTTCCATGGAAGATTTCTAAAGATCACAACAAAGAAACACTACAAGTTTTATAAACTAGCAAGAATAAAATTGAAGAAAATTAAGGCATAAATATTGAAGGTTGTCAAGAAAAATAAAATTATCAAGTAGAAGAAATCATCTAAGAATAAACATTAATAGGAATACCAAGTACTCAAAAATGTAGTTGTCCCAATATAGCGATGTCGATTAGTTTTTATTAACTTGGGCCATAGATTTAGTTAGTTGGCCCTTGAGAATTAGAGTCATGTTATTATTTATTTCTTCTATAAATAGGAAGAATATTTTGTTAGTTTGGATCATTCAATAATTTGGATCTAAGTCACCTTGGTGTGTGTAAGAGACTTCACCCTCTCAAAGTGGCTATGAGACTTTACCCTCTTTGAGTGGCTATGGATTTGTTGTGGCATTGATTTGATTTTTGAATTTGGTAATTACATATTATTATGGCCATTGAATCTAAATTTTTTTATGCTTTGGTATTGTTAATTATTTATTTCTGAAATTTTTGCTATTACCCTTAATTTACTCAACTTGTTTTGTAACAAGTAGTATCACAATATGCTTTTGGTAAAGTGGGATTTTTTTTTTATATTCAAGAGTGAACCAGATTTAGAGCATAATAGGATCAATATTATTTTTTTTGATATCCTATAGCCTACATAGAGTAGCATATTATTTATTGCATATTAAAAGGTTGGAAATGAATTGAGCCAAGATCTAATCCATCCATCTACTAGAGATCCTAGTTTCAAATCGTTAAAAAAATTACAAAAAGAAATTATTTTGCATGTACATATTTGATTTTTTTTGTGGTCATTTGCATGTGTAAATTCAGTTTAGCTAGGCTATGAATTTTGGAATTCCTACAAGATTTTCTAAGAAAATATTAAGTGCACAGGTGCCACTAGAAAAATTCCTACCTCCCTTCCTTTTTGTGCATCAAAACTTGTATACCTATGGTTGATATATTTCTATAGAATTCAAACCACAAGGTAAAGAACTATGGGTCCAAGCTAATATTTTTCTTATCACTTATATCTCCTCTCTCCCTCCATTTCTCCCATAATATTTGGACTTTGGAGCTTGAGAGCTTGGATAAAACCACCATATTGTTTACACAATTTGTCTACTAGAGTAAGTTTTATTCTATTGATTTTTTTTGTACTTTAAAAATAAATCTACCCCCCAAGCATTCCTCCATCTACCATGTTCCATCCTAGTTTTATCTCATGCATCTTCATCACTCCTCATCATTCTAATCATACCCTCTTCCCTACCCCACTCCCCTCTTCTAATAATTCCATGACACATTTACCCACCCTCACCCTCTCACACCACACATGGTGCCCCCACCCCTACTCTCCCCCACTTTCCCATTCCCACCCCTCTTGCTTTTCCATACCCACTTCATTTTTTTACTTTTTACTACACCCCAGCTTTTAAAAATCAAATCCCTCTTTTTGGACATGATTCAATGGTGAGTTACAATACACTACTTCTTTAAAGGATGTTTATATGATCAAAAATAAGTGCTAACCTAGAAATCTAGGTATGCATCACAACAATCCCTTTAATAATGATAATTTAAATCAATGTCTTCTTTCTTCCTTAAATACTGTGACTTATCCCCCATACAACATATTTAGTTATTCATTTTACCACAAAATTAGGTTCTATATTTTGAGGTACCATAATTTTGCTTGAAGAATGAGTGAGCTGAGATTTAGCGGGTGCGGTGGGAGTGATGGTTTGAATTGTTTGGGCAGGAATCTCAGTCAATGCGGTAGAGGTAGAGCAGGTATGGAAGGATGAGTGGGAACCTCGATCATGGATCAAGCAAGGATCAAGAGGAATGCGGTCAGACTGTGACATATTTGGAGGCGGGCATCATGTGCTCGACCCTCCTCAAAAAGACCTCAAAAAAAAAATATGAAGGACAATGCAGGGCCCAAGAAGTGGCTATCTTTTGCTGAGACTCTTAGAGGAAAAATATGAGGTTCTTTCTATTCTATCCCTAGTTCTAGTAAATAATAAAATTTTTGCCCCGACAAGTTCCATGAGCCCTTTTCTTTCAATGGAATAATTCTCCCTGGTAAGCAAGTTTTTAGGAGGTAGGCCAGACATGGAGACTATTAGGGCTTGGGTGATAGGTAA
This sequence comes from Wollemia nobilis, assembly GCA_028583015.1. Taxonomy (NCBI): domain Eukaryota; kingdom Viridiplantae; phylum Streptophyta; class Pinopsida; order Araucariales; family Araucariaceae; genus Wollemia; species Wollemia nobilis. Next base: position 873,891 of record JAQPPZ010011065.1, on the reverse strand, counting down.
ATGGTGACTGGTAGGCAGCTTAGAGTTGGTAGCTCTAACTTGAGGGTTCTTCATTATCCATTTTAACAATATGGAGGATACTAACTGCATTTTAACAGAAGGTCCTTGATTTTTGGGCAAAAGGAGTCTTCTTCTCAAATGATGGGGTGAATATTTTGACCCTGAAAAGCAAAATATTAACATTGCCCCTATTTGGGTTTGTCTACCGAGTCTACCTACCTAGTTATTCAATGAATATTGGATACAGGGCATATCTAGAACTATAGGGGACCTTATCTCCATTGACCATGCGACCTTGGCTAGGACAAGGATGACTCATGCATGAATGTACATAAATGCTAATTCGGATTATGAATTGCCAAGGTTTGTGGAGCTATAGTATGGAGAATACTATCAAAAATAGCTAGTAAAATATGATAACATGATGTGCAAGGTGCAGCCAAAGTATTATCATTGTTGTCAACACAGACAGAGGATTGGTTGATGCAATGGACAGGAGTTCATTGATGAGAAAAAAGACAACAAAAGTATTGTCATTGTTATCAACATAGTCAGGGAGATCGGTTGATGCAGTGGAAAATAGATCGGTTGATGCAATTGATGTGCAAGGTGAAGCCAAAGTATTGTCATTGTTGTCAACACAGACAGAGGATCGGTTGATGCAATGGAAATGAGTTCATTGATAAGCAAAAATACAACAAAAGTATTGTCATTGTTGTCAACACAGTTAGGGATATCAGTTGATGCAATGGACAATATATCGGTTGATGCAAGGAGTTCAGTGGTCATACAAAGCATGTACAATGATTCTCCAAGAAGAATGTAGTGGCCCATATGCAAAATCTCAAAGAAAAAGACAAGTAAGAAAAGTGTCGTGATATCACGACATGTTGAGTAAGCATGAGAAACTATCACGATATCGCGACATGTTGAGAAGAAAGAAGGTAGAAAGAAAAACTGTCGTGATATCGTGACATGTTTGGCCAGAAAGAAAAACTGTCACGATATCATGACATGTTTGGCAAGAAAGGAAAACTGTCGCGATATCGCGACATAATGGAAGAAAAGAAGCCAAGTAGAAAAACTGTCATGATTTTGCGACATGTTGGAAGAGAGAGAAAGCGCAAGGAAAACTGTCGCAATTTCACGACATGTTGGACGAAAGAGAAAGCGCAAGGAAAACTGTCACGATTTCATGACATGTTCGAAGAGAGAGAAAGCACAAGGAAAACTGTCATGATTTCGCGACATGTTTGGAAAGAAGGTGCAAGCAAAGAAAACTGTTGTGATTTCGTGAAATGTTCGGAAAGAAGGTGAAAGCAAAGAAAACTGTCACAATTTCATGACATGTTCAGAGAGAAGGTGCTTGCAAAGAAAAGTGTCACGATTTTGCGATAATTTGCAAGAGAGACAGTACAGATGAAAATGTGTCGTGATTTCGTGATAGGTTCAAGAGAAAGATCTCGCAAAGAAAAGTGTCATGATTTTGTGACAATTTGCAAGAGAGACAATACGGACGAAAATGTGTCACAATTTTGTGATAGGTTCGAGAGAAAGATCTCGCAAAGAAAAGTGTCACAATTTTGTGACAATTTGCAAGAGAGATAGTACGGACAAAAATGTGTTATGATTTTGCGATAGGTTCGAAGAGAAATATCTTGCAAGAAAAAAGTGTCGCGATATCATGACATGTCGGGTTTTCACGACCCGAAGGGAAGAAAAGTGCCAAGGAGAAAAAGTGTCATGATATCGCGACATGTCTAGTTTTCATGACCCGAAGAGGAGAGATAGAGTAAGGAGGTGAAAGTGTCATGATTTCACGACATGTTCTGTTTTTGCGGGGTCAAGGCAAGAAAATAGACAAGGAAGCGAAAGTGTCACGATTTCGTGACATGTGTTTTCACGGGAAAAATATTGAGAAGAGCACAAGGCAGTGAAAGCATCACGATATCGCGACATGTTGTATTTTCGCTGGTGCAAGCCAAGAAAAGTGCAAGGAGGCAAAAAGTGTCGTGATATCACGACATGTTGTGTTTTTGTGAGTGCAAGCCGAGAAGAGGACAAGGAGGCAGAAAGTGTCGCGATATCGTGACATGTTATGTTTTCGCGATCAACGACCAAGAAAAAATCAAAAGGGCAGAAATGTCGTGATATCGCGACATATTATTTTTTGCCATGCAAAAAGAAGAACCCAGCTGAAGTAAAGTTAACTGAAGGAAAACGATAGTTACAGATGCAATTGTAGAGGAAATACATGCAGCTAAAATAAGAAGAATTAACTGAAGTCATATGGTAGTTCAGGGGCCGATGCAGAAGAAAATCATGCAGCTAGAATAAGAACAGTAAACCAAAGTCAGAACGAAAGGTACAGGGGCAGTTACAGTGACAGTAAAAAGAAGTCATTACTATAGTTATAGGGTCTATTACGGAGTCAATTCATCGAGTGGTGGCTATACCAAGAATCCCAATTAAAGATACAAATCAATTAATACGTTGCATATAAGAATAGTGTGTCAGAAAGGAGTTACTTACAGGAGTGGCTATTAATAGGCTGCCTGCGGTATTATGGAAGTTACATAAGACTTAGGGTTTCAAGATAAAAATATTGTTTTAAAATGGCAGTTGCATGCAAAAGAAAAAGGGCCACTCAGAACTGAATAGTGTGCCACCATAAAGAGGGAAAGTGTCGCTGATAAAATAATATATGTGCTGAGAAAAAGGTTGTTGAAGAGAGCCGCAAGAATGTGTATGTTTCATATATGGTAAGTTAAGAATTAGGGTTAGGGTTGAGCTCTAAACTATGTAAGAGAGCAGATAAGAATGTCAGAGCACTGAAATGAGCAAAGAAGGCTGTCAACGAGCCGTAAATGAGTAGATAAGGCTGTCAGAGTCGTAAGCTAGTAGAGAAGGCTATTAGAGCACAGAGAAGGCTGTTAGAATGTAGAGAAGGCTATCAGAGCATAGTAAGCAGAGTGGTAAGAGTGATCCATTAGGTTGAGCTCTATGCGGGTAGAGAAAAAGGTGTGTAGCCAAAGAGAAAAATTGAGTGGAGATAGAGCACTGCTGAGAGAAGAGCGGTGTAGAAAGAGCGTAGCTAACAGAACATGACTAAGAGAGTGCGATAGCAAGTGTGTAGAAGGAATATGTGTTTCCTAAATTGAAATATAGGTTGGATGAGAAATAGACCAGTAAGGGTCTTGTAAAAGTGAAGGCATTTTTATGTCAATCTAAGATTCAAAATAGAAATCCAATTTGGTGCTTGGAATCAAGGGTTGGTGCTCCTTCCAGTTGGTGCTGGTAAATCAGGGGTTGGTGCTCCTTTCTATTGGTGTAGATAAATTAGGGGTTGGTGCTCCTTCTAGTGTGTGCTGGTAAACTGTTTGTAAATTTAGTGCTTTGGAAAGGCTAGATTTGGATGGGAGTCCAAGAAGTCTATTTTTGAGGAGTAGCCAAAACTAGTGAACCTCGTTAAATCATGTGTTGTGGAATGCTCTCTTTTTATATTTGCTTTATTTGTTTTAAGTTTTCATTTTTTCAACTTTAAGAGTTGTAGATTTGAAATTTAAATAGCTACACTGATTCACCCCCCCTGTTAGTGCCATTGTAAGACTAACATAACAGACTGATGTTCTATGTAGAATGTAAAAATCAAGGACATATATGCAATCAGTGCCCTAACCTGGCAATGAATGAAAAGCAAAAGTAGGGAATGCTAGACAAAGGAAACTTGAGGAGTTTCCCTAGCAGAGGTGATTTCAATCAGGTAAACCATGTCTACCAAAAAAAGAAAAGAGAGGGTGCAGGGTCCCAACAAGAAAAAGGAAAAAAATAGGTTGTTGGCAACCAAAATACTCAAGTAAGTTCCAATCCTCTAGTTTCAAATAAATTTTCAATTCTATCCAATATGGGAGTAGGAGGATTATTGGAAGACATGGAATCCTAGAACCTTCAGGCTAACCTTTATGACTCTCTAGAATCCCCATCCAATTTAGGATCCTCAAACCCTAATTTTGAAATTATTGTAAGCCTCATGGGCATCACAAGCCAAACCCTAATGCTCGATATCTAGAATCCCCATCCAAGTCGGGATCCTTAAAACCCAATGCTAAAAATACTTCAAGCCTATTGGGCATCCCAAAGCCAAACCCTAATGTTGAAGAACATAGGAAGAAAGTTGAGGCATTAGAAAATAAAAAAATTGATCTCCCTAATATCATCACTAGGATCCAAGTGAATCCTACTAAGGGGTTATCCCGTAGACCAGGGGAATACAAGAAAAAAGGAGAATATTCGGATGTAGGGGTGGAGATATGTGAAACTCTTTAGACTGAGGAATATGGTAGTTTGATTCTGCAAAAAATTGCCTCCCCCCAATTTAATCCTAAACAAACCAGGAGCACTGTGAAGTCTCCTATAGATTTGGTAGTGAAAAAAGAAGAGGGAGAATATCAAATGTTGAGCATAAAAAAATTAAAACTGATAATGACATTGCCAATGGAAAATAGAGAACCTTGTTTCAACAGGTTATTCTAGGTTCTGAAGATAACAAATTAGGAAAACTCCATCAAGGGAGGGGGAGAGGAAGAAATACCAAACATTCTAAATGAAGTTCCTCTTATGGAACGTGAGAGGCCTCAATTGCCTGCCCAAACATAGGGAAATCAGTGCAATAAGAAATCAATTGAATCCAACTATTATCATGTTGCAAGAAACAAAAACTGATGTGATTCAGTAAAAAAATTTAGCAAAAAAAATCTTGAATCAAGGGGATATGGTTTGCAAATCATCCAAAGGAGCATCTAGAGGCCTTATGACTTTGTGGTATCCCAAGATAGTAGAAGGTACCATTATTTAGAAAGATAACAGTGTTCTTAGTGTTTTATTTAAGGAAATAAACAACAACAGGTCATGGATCCTTTCAAATATTTATTCCTTGAATTCAATTCAATGGAGAGCTCTACTGTGGGAGTACTTAGGCAATCTAAGTGAAATCTTCGATAATGTCCCATGGATTATGGCTGGGGATTTTAACACTCCTCTTTATCTTTCAAACAAAATGGGTGGAAATGGACCACCTATCAGGAGCATGGATGAGTTCAATGACTTTGTGAACTTCAACATGTTGATGGATGTAAAACTTATAGGAGTGAATTATACTTGGAGCAATCAATGGATAGGGTGTCATCTCATTCAAGAAAGACTTGACAGATTTTTCTATCAAAGGAGGCTACAACTTTGTTCGATGATTCTACCCTGCAAGTCCTTCCTAAAATTGCCTCTGATCATAATCCTATTTTTTTGGATATCCCTAACTCTCTGTCCTTCAATAAACCTTTCAGATTTCAATCTATGTGGATTAAACATTCCAATTTCAGAGATAACTTAATTTAGTGGTGGTAGCAGCCTGTCATGGGTAGTGCAACTTTTAAACTTACTGGAAAATTAAAGTTTGTTAAGGAAAATCTTCGAAATTGGAACAAAGAGGTCTTTGGGAACCTCTTTGAAAAAAAAAATAGGTTGTTGAAATTTTGAAGATAATTGATCAGAGGATTCAACATGGTGATGCTAATGAAACTACTAGGCAGGAGGAACGGATAAAACTAGCAGAGTTTCATAATATTTTGGCCTATGAGGAAATATATTGGAGGTAAAAATCAAGGGCTCTTTGGTTGAAATATGGAGATTCAAATTCTAAGTTTTTTCATTTCATGATGCTTAAAAATAGAAGCAATAACAAGATAATTTTTTTTTAAAAAGTAGATGGTTCTATTACTAAGGACTTAACAAAAATAAAAAAGGAGGCAGTAACTTATTTCAATTCTATCCTTGGTCAAGAATCGTAGTGCAATGAGGAGGCCAAAGATATTCTCTTACAATCCATTCCTAGCATAATAAATGAGGATATAAACCTTAAGCTTCTAGCTCCCTTTTCTAATGAGGAAATTAAGGAAGCCTTGTTTAGCATGGAGCCAAACAAAGCCTCGGGACCCGATGGCTTTCCCCCTTGTTTCTATCAAGATTTTTGGGACATTGTAAGTGAGGATGTAATTTTTGTTGTCAAAGAATTCCAAGCAAGCAATCATATCCCAAAAGGTCTCAACTCTACTTTTATTTCTCTAATTCCTAAGAAGCAAACCCCTGAATCTTTGGCTGACTTCAGGTCAGTCAATATGTGCAATATTTCTTACAAGATCCTAACTAAAGCCATTGCAAATAGAATGAGATATGTTCTGCCCCATATCATAGATCCATGCCAGGGAAGCTCTATCCAGGGTAGGTCAATCTTGGATGGATTTATCATAGTTCATGAAGCTCTGCACTCTGCTCATAAGACTAATAGGTCTATTTTTTCCCTCAAGATTGATATGATCAAAAAATTTGACAGGCTAAATTGGGACTTGTTGATTTTTTTCCTCCTTAAGTTTGGTTTCACCACCAATGGGTTAATTTGATCAAAAAATTCATTTATAAATCATGGTTCTCGATTATGGTTAATGGAACAACAACTGGTTACTTTCAAAGTCGAAGAGGAATTCGGAAGGGGGACACTATGAGCCCCATGTTATTCATCATTGTGGCAGAAGCTTTAGGCAGAACCATAAAAAATGCTTGCAGTTCAAGGCTAATATTAGAAATCAAGGCAACATCTCTCACTAGGGCTATTTCTCACCAATAATTCGTCAATGATATCCTTCTATTGGCTAAGGCATCAGTGGTTAAGGCAAAAAGAATTAAATACATCTTGCAACTCTACGAGGATGTTGTTAGTCAGAAAGTTAATTTTAGTAAAAGAAAATTATATTTATTGAACACCCCCATTCAGAGGCAAGGAAGGATTGCAAAACTTTTAGGGTGTGATATAGCAAACCTCCCCACTTCGTATCTTGGTCTCCGTATTTTCATTGGTTCTCCGAGAGAGTCAACGTGGGATAGGGTTATTGAAATAATTCAAAAAAACATGATGGATGGAAAGATAAACTTCTATCTCAAGTAGGAAAGCCGACCCTCACTAAGGCCTCTCTTCAAAGCATTCCAGTCTATTTCCTCTTTGTTTTCAAAGCCCCTATGAAGGTTTTCCAAAAAATTGAGAAACTCCAAAAATAATTTTTATGGATTGGATCAGAGGAAAAAAAAGGATACACCTTGTAGGATGGACCAAAGTGTGCAGACCTAGGGAAAATGGGGGCTTAGGTCTAAGGATAATTTCTCATATAAATTTACCTTTACTAGCTAAGCAGCCATGGCACCTCATTTTTGGTGAAGAAAATGAATGGATAGCTATCATCAAACAAAAGTATCTTTAAAATATGGAATTTCTAAGTGACTCAGTTCCAATCAGAGTTTCTGCTTTTTGGAAAGTAATTCTTAATTGTAAGGAAATCATCAAAAAAGGTTTAAGATGAGTTTTAGGCAAGGTGAGAGGATAAATTGCTAGAATGATAGGTGGGCTAAGGATGAACCACTGATGCAATATCCTAAATTAGCCTAAATCAGAGATATCATGGAAGAAATCATTGGCAAAAAATTCTCCGATTATATGGTTGAGGATAGAGGCAGAATGAAGTGGAAATAAATGAGGATTCAGGGATTTCAAGTGGAATCAAATGATCTTTGTAACATTCTCAGGAAATAGTTTATCCCAATGAGACCCAAGAAATATCAAGTGACCTGGGCTCCTACAAAAAATGAGAAGTTCATTGTTAAATTAGCTTACAAGATTTTGCTTGATGATGAGGATTTTATCCTCAAAAATAATTTAGTTTGGATAAAAAAATTAATTCCAAAAATTGCAGTCTTTTCATGGCTGGTTATCCAAGGAAAAATTCTAACCATTGATAATATGATGTGTAAAGGTATTTGTATCACCAATCGTTGTTATCTGTGCAAGGCTAATTCAAAGACCATTTATCACATTTTCCTTGAGTGCCATTTTTCCTTGACTGTCCTAAGTGGGATTTTTCAAGCCTTCAATATTTCTTGAGTTAAACCTGCCACCGTACTTGATTTGTTCATCCAGTGGCATTACCCCTTTTCAATCCAAAGACTTAGATACATGTGGAAAATTTGTCTCAATAACTATATTTGGTAGGTATGGTTAGAAAGGAACCATAGAGTCTTTAATGAGTCTATCCATGATCATAAAACTATCATTGCCAAGATCCTATCCTTTACCAATGAGAATGTGAACCTTATCCCTTTTGATAGTCATAAACCTCATCTGCAAGAGACCACGATTGCTCAATATTTAATCTTAACCTTTTTAATGAGTCTGTGCCTAGGGTAGTCAACCCTAGAGCCAATGTTAAGTGGTTCCCACCTCCTATGGGTTGGTTTAAGCTTAATTTTGATGGAACGACTAAGGAAAATCCTGGAAAAGTAGGCATTGGCAGCATTGTGTGAGATCATAATGGGAATATTATTCTTGTGTTTTCTAAATATTTGAAAACAAGGACGAACAATAGCTAGAGCTATGTGGAGAGTACTTCAAATAACTCAAGACTTAGAAGGCAATTTGATCATAGAAGGAGAATCTATGCATGTTATAAATCTCCTCAATAATTGGAAAACACCTCCTTGGAGGATTAAAACAATTGTTGAAGAGGCTAGGATCCTTTTCCAGGGAAGACATGACAGAAAAGCCCAACATGTCTTTCGAGAAGCTAACAAAGTTTCTGATAAGCTGGCCAATTTGGGTGTCGATGGTATGAATTTTTCAAATGGAAACACGGTGTCTCGAGCAAAGTAGAGGAGCTCATTCAACAAGAATTCAAATAATGATAGTCAAATTTACCAGCAGAGAAGGCACTATAAGTTCGAAGGCTATGAGTATTCCTATTTCTTTTTTGAAATGGACTCATAATAAAAATTATTCAAGCTATCAGTCTTGGTGGATGCTGCTTGGAAATACCACAAAGAATAAATGGGACAGTCACATATCAGATAACATGGATCCTAGTCATATTAGTAATTTGGGTTTGGTTGATAATCATAGGGCAAGAAATAAATGACAATATAAGACTTAGAACCAGAGCCATGTGGACCACTAGATAGCCACCGCCATAAATATAGCCAACAAGTTCACTTCTCCAAGGCTTATTGGCCAAGAAGGGATGTGGTCCCAAAGCATGTCATATATGGAAGAAAGTAATTACCAAAGAATTATTAAGAGTAACTATCAATACAGATCTTGTGGGAGTTTTTTTCAGTACTCTGCTATGTGTGTCTACAACTTTTTGTTTCTCTACTATTTCAAGGAAGGGATCTGTGTCTGTTTATTTTTTTGTAATTATGATGCAGGTGTTTTTTCTCGGGGTATACCCAAAATGTTGTATGGGAAGTTTCTTTTTGATAACATACTGTGTGCCTTACTGGATGTAATGGATTTTGTGACATGTAGATTTTACATATATAGGATCCTTAGTAAGGACATGTTCATCAACAACCTTGGGCTGATTTTTGTAAAAGGTTTTGGGTCAACCTATAAAACCTGGTATTAATGCTATAGTATATTATCTACCAAAAAAAGACACATCTAGTTCTCCTTATCCTCCTTCATTTGACCCTACCCTTGCTGCCCATCCAAGTCATAGTTCTCTTCTTGATAATATTGACCTTGTTTTGAATCAATATCTTTTGCAATAAAAATAATTGATTGCTACCATTGACAACATTTTGAATAATCAAATTGAAACCTTGAATAAAAGTGAAAGAATCCTATTTCAATCCACTACTGCACCTCCTCTTTTCCAAGGATCACAACAAATCATCAGCCCCCAATATTTGACCATTCATCAAGCACCAAATACTAATGTTATTCCACAATAACCACCTAGTCATAATCCTTAATATTTTAGCTCTTACGACATAGGATTTTCCTTTGATCTAGAATAATTGGTAAGCATTGCTTTGAATATCTTGGAATGATCTCATTATGTTAAGGTTCCTTGCATCGACATTCCTACCTTTGAAGTAGTTGACCCTTGAGGGTTATTGGCAAAAATAAAAGGTCTTGATAGGTTTTCAAAATTATTTTCTCACATGAACTTTATCTCTCATCAAGAATAAATTACATAAATGCTTCACATAAAATAACAATGAATTACAAACATGGAATATATCAAAAATATATTTCTAATATATTGTATATTATATAAATCCAAAAATTATATTGATTGAATACATTGCATGGAGGGAGGTCTCCAATATATAATTTTACATGACTTTTTAGTACTTTGATTGTTGCTCTCCTCTAACAACTAGGAGATGCATCCTTTCATATTCCTCATATTGACACATACATTATATAAAATATAAATAAACTACTAAACTAATATTTATAAGGGTTCCAAATAATGTAATACTTCCAACACCCCTTGTATTATATTATTTGGTATGAAGGCCTTTTGCCTTCATTCTCTGATTCTTATTTTTATTAATTCTTCAACTTTGAATTTGGCATGGCTGCATATATACAATCTCAATTAGGTATTCAATTATAAATTATCTATGTCTACATCTAGATCAATAAATGAGTCACCTCTAGATCTTTGCCCTAATATCACTGCCTCTAGGATATTTTCATCGGATCACTGCTTCTAGGTCATTGTCTATGGAGCTCTTCCTCTAGGTCACCTATGGATTATCATTGTCTTAGGGACATCCACTAAAATATTTATAAGACTATCCTAAAATTTTGGGCTTCAAGAATAGATGGCATGGATCTGAGGTAGATGGTGGCATCAATGGCATAAGTCTTGAAAAATGCAGAGGCCAAATTCTTAAGATTCCATTAATTGGCAATAAAATTGTTGCTTTGTAATCGACAATAGCAATATCACACTAGTGATACTATGGATTTAATAATTGAAGGTCAATGAGAGTGGAAAAGTATATATTTATTTGGATATTGAGTAGGAAAGATAGTAATGAAGAAAACTCTACCCTCAAAATCACCATCAATGATTTCATGCTAGTGATTCCACTTTGACATGCAAAATGCTCAAAATATTGGATCAATGTGCTAAATCACCTCATTTGGGTGCTTGGTATATGGTTTGAAAGTTTGGTGTTCCAAATTTGGGTATCTACATCTATAACATATTGTATATTTAGTCTATAGCATATATAAAATCAATATTCATTTCTCCATTTGAAATCTTGAAAACATATACCTTTTCTAATGAACACATAAATGCCATTTTGTCTAACATTCACTATATTTATTTCTCTTGTTTTAAGTTTCAAATCATAAACCAATTCAATAAAATGGATCTTGAGTATTTCCATTGGATGAAACTTATTGCATGTTGGGAAATGCTTCAACTCATCACGACATTATAGTAGCATTCTATAGTCGTATGTGCTCCATAAACTAGTCTTCATTTGCATAGGAGTAGTTATTATATATATATATATATATATATATATATATATATATATATATATATATATATATATATATATATATATATATATATATATATATATACGGGGTTATGCATAGTGGCTATTTTTAGCCAATTGGCTAAAATTAGGATTTTTGAAATTTGGAATTGGCTAATATTTGAGACCCTTGACCAAGGCCCATTAGCCAAAAAATTTTGGGTGCAATTTTTTTGGGGGTTGAATTCGCCCCAATTTTATAATAATTTGACCATTTTAAGTTTAAATTTCCAACATTACCCCTAATAATAGTTAACCTTCTACATGTGTTTTGACACTATTCACCTAGATTTTGAAACTCATTCGCCAATTTTTTATAAATACATTTTGGAGCTGACCCCTTATGCATAACCCTGAATAAATATATATTAAGCTCAATCATTAGTTTCCATAAATCTATAAAGAATATTAGACAAGATCCACTACCTTGTATAGCCCATATCCCTTAACAGGTAAAACCTTACTCCAAAGGAAGGAAAAGTGAAATATGAAAGGCATTTTAGAATGGATTGTTCATATGGAGACTATCACATGTGTTGTTACAATTCATGATCCTTATCCTAAATCTAAATATAATCCTACTACTTAGTGGTCCTCCTTTCATTCTTTAGATTTTACTTCATGGTTTTGCATCATGAGATGTATTTATGTGATCACATCAATTTACTATCAGACTACTATATGGTTTTTGTTTTTCCTATTTGTGATCACATTAATTTTATTTATTTTTTATATATTGGAGGAAGAGGTTTTGAAAGGGACCCCAAAACCTTTTACAAAGGAAGATACAAAAAGAAGTTCCTCGTGAGATGCAAACAACAAAAACACAATAAAAATGATTTAAAATGATTTTTAGTTGAAAAATAAATATATTTAAAATATGATAATTAAATTAAGTTTTTTTATTGGTAAGAGGGGTTTCAAAAGGTTCATGTAACCTTTTACAAAAAATTTATAGTTAGGATAAATGCTCCCAATTATCTGAATAAAAAAGGAAAATTTTTCTTCAAAATAAACAAGAAGAAAGACAAAATTAGATAGAGAATCCCTCATAGGGGTAAAAGAGGAAGCCATAAAGGGTTATAAGATAAGTCATCATAGGGTAATTTGAGCCAAAAACCATCAGAACCCGTAAGGAGAAGCACAATTACTTTTTGAGGTGGTATGTATGAAGGCACCCTTCGTCACCCACCAGATTCCTCAACTCAATAAAAATTTCAAACTGGTACTTGAGCTAGGTTTCTTGCAAGCTCACATGCAAACAAAAGGTTGAAATATAAAGTTGCCCTCGGAACTCATAGTCATACCTCATCCACCAAAAGATACCAAAAGCAATGATTCCTAAATTTGTTCTGGATTAGAGCCTACTTATATATTTGGGGAAGATAATAGATGGCTCCATTGTTTTAGTTGACACACAAAAAAATCTTGCAAGTGGTGTTCATTGAATATGGTACAATTACACTGTCTCCATGTAAGCCTCACAAAAATATTGTCCATGTTGATCCATAAGCTCCATGCATCCTGAGCATTCATTTTGTTAAGGTGAAGCTACAAATGAGAGTATATGTTGAAAACAGATCCAATAAACTTAGAAAAATTCCATAGATTGATGAAACCTTTGATGATGTGTCTTGGAGATGCTATCCAATATGAGGTGGATTCCCTAGATTGGGACACCATAAAATTGAGAAGATGTAGATACCCATTAAAATTGAATTCTAAGAAAAATCACAAAAACATATAGTCATGATATTGCCATCGACCAGGGGGAGGAGAAATTTTATTCCAAATAGTGAGGTTAGGTATAAATACCACCAGGTTAGATAGGAAGTTAGTAACTTGGTTTCCTTACCTAAAAATATATTGAATGGTGATAGTGGGGGAAGAGCTCAAGAAAATCTTTGCCTTAGAGTTTAAGCTAGAGATGTTCTAGGATGTTGACTAGGTGCCTACAATGCTTCTAATAATGTTCATAGAGTCACCTTTGATAATAATGTTAGGGTAGTTAATTCTTGATAGGAGAGACAAAACTTGGAAGAGGGGTTGAGCATCAGCAAAATTACTGGTTTGGACATCGAGAATTTCTTCAAAGGTGAACAAGATATTCCCTATATGATTTCTAAAGATACACCCCGCTCCAACTAGCCCAGTGTTACCCTTGGAAGTACCATACAAATTTAACTTGATCCACCCCAAGGATGGAGGAACCCACTTGATAAGTGAACAATCAACCATAGAAGTGGGAGAGGAAATATTATAGGAATGGAATAGGAGGGACTTGGCTAACCAAGATTCACTCAGGATCTTTAACCATCCAATGCCCTGAGTAACAAAGAGATTTTTAGTTATCACATGGATAACTTTGGAAAGAACATAGTTGGAATAATGGATGGAGTTATTAAGGGCTTTAGAATTTCATTCATGCCAAACTTTCCATAGGAAATGGGGGAGATAGAAGATCCAAAAGGTTTTGACATGAAAACTTTTAAAGATATTAGGCCACTGTAAATAGAGGTTATTCAGAGAAAATGGAGGAACCCAAAAAATACCCATAGTAGAAAATAATGAGTAAATAACTTTGAGGGATAAAGGATAGGAGAGGAAAATATGCTAGGTGGATTCACACTCTTTATTGCAAATGTAACAATAGTTATGAATGGGGAACCCTCAAATTTGGAGATTTGGAATGGAGAGGATTATGTCCTGAACAACAAGACAAAAAGAAAAAATATACTTTGGGAATGAGGTGCTTTTTACAAATGATCATATAAGGGAGCCATGGCTAACTGAGGTTTATAGTAAGGAAATAGGTAGATTTAAAAGAGAGAAATCCATTCTCATTGGGTGCACATAGGATCTTATATTCAACTAAATAGTTGGGAATAACATAGATATGCAACACGTTAGAAAAAAGAAGATTAGATATTTTTTTATCTTCATTTAGATTACCATGAGGAATGGTTTTCTAGTGCTTCCTATCAGCATCAATGAAATTGCACACCTCTGTACCAAATAGTATGTCAGTCATAGGTTTGAGGTATATTAGATCAAGGAGGTTCTGAAGAGGGTTGTTGCCCAACCACTTGTCCTCCCAAAATCTTATCTTTTGGTCATCATCAAGTTTCCAATGAATTATTTTTTTGATGATATCCCTTATACACAGGATGGAATTCCAAGTGGTAGAAACTTGAATAGGCAAAGGATCATCCAAAAAATTTGGTTGATGCCAGAGGTATTTGGCCTTGATGATACACATTGTGACTATTCATTTTAAAGGATCCTCAAACCTTGCTTGGAAATGAGGACTAGGTTCATCTGTCTAACCTTCCTGAGCTTTATACCAGCATATTATTTCTTGTAACATACTTGGTCCCACAAAAATAAATAAAATCTCTATTTGTGTTTTGAGCCCAACCATAGAAAATTTCTCTAGATTTGCTCAATCTTGTTACAAACTTCAATTGGAATGCAAAATATGGAAAAAAATAAAATAGGTATGCTCTAGAGAGTGGCTTTGACTAAGGTGGTGTTTCCCACCTAACTAAGGAGTCCTCCTTTCCATCTTGTTAATATTTTGTGAATTCTTTCAATTAGTGGAAACCAAAGAGATTTTTGGTAAACCCATCAAAAACTGGAAAACCAAGGTAGGTATAAGGAAGATTAGCTGAAAAACATGTGCTTATACTGAGAGGGGGGTGAACAACATAAGATAAAACTTTTTGATTTTTAATCCAAATGATAACATCAACAATATTAAAGCAGTAAACATCGCACAAAGCATCGCACACACGAGAGACATGATTTAACGTGGTTCATTCAATGTGGGCTACTCCATAGAGAAAATATTCCTTATAAATTTTTCTCAAATAAATTCTCTTGGGAATCATTTTCCTACAATGTTTATGGACCTCTGTCCAAAGGATACACCAATCCCCTGATCAATTTTGTGAATCTCTATCCATAAGATAAATCTTTCTCCTTAGCTCTGACTAGTGATCTTCTAGAAGAACTGCTACCCACACTTCTCTGGCTAAATGGATATATATCCATTGAATACACCTATCCTCATTGACCTGGTTAATGGATCTCTATCCATTGGAGACTTTCATTCTCTATACTTTGTCACCTTCAAGATCTATCCCAAATATGCACTGAACATAGTCCTTAGGTCTAAGACAAATATGCTCAATCTCTATCTCTGATTTAGCATAAACTTATCCTCAAATTTGCACCAAACTCTGTCTTCAAATCTGTCCTCAATCTCTATACTCAAATCTATCCTCAATATTTGTCCTCAAATATATCCTAAAATCTATACTATAAGCTTACATAAAAGCTCACCCAAATCTATCCACAAGTCTTCTCAAAGACTTACCTCAAATCTGCTCAACAAGTCCTCACTAGAACTTGTCCAATATCATAAAAACATGAAGATAATTGTTAGAGAATCAATATGCTTCATGTTAACTACAATGCTTAATCACTTTCACTCTCTCTTTTATCACAAAAACATATGGATAATTTTTAGAGACTCAATATGTTTCATACTCACAAATACTCAACCTCTTTCTCAAATCAATTTAGAATATGGAACAATTTATTTCATAGAACTTGAACAACACATCTGCTTGACTAGGCTCAACCAACACTATTCAACCAATGACTCAATGAATTAATTTTTGCTCACAAACCCTAGTCCAAGCATATGAACACTCACTCAAATGTTTTCAACAATGCTTATCAACCAATATCACATAATAATGATACTTATGATCTTTCCAAACCCTAGTTCAAGTTCACTCAATTAATCACTTCAACACCAATGCTTATCAAAAAAGGTTTTATCAACAACTCTTTATTTCATAAAACCTTGAATCTTTAACTCAACATACACTCAATAATGCTTACCAAACAATTCTTTTCACTCCAAATTTGCATTCACAACATCCAATAATATCTCACTAGGAATATTTGCCAATACCTTTTGTTTTATGTAAAATTTCCCTAGGAAAACCTGTCTCAATCACAATTTTCTTCTTTCCAATTTCAATGGTTAAATGACAAACTATCACTTCAACAATTTCTCAAAATATTCCTTATACCAAAGCTCAATTATACCTTATTGCTCCCTTTTGAAAATAAAATCCATCAAATGATACATGAAAAATAATCATTTTGATACACCTTATAAACTCCAACTTAAAATAATATCCAACACCACAAAACCTCAAACAATCTTCCTAAACCACCTTACTACCTTTTTCAAACACTAAAACAAATAACACCCAAAAATTTATTTTGCATCAACCTTATAACTCCCCTTACAACTTTACAAACCAAATAAAATATGCAAAAATTAAATTTTAATACCTCAACTAACTCCTCCAAAAATTTTGGCGCTCAACTAATGCATACCTTCATTTTTCTCCCCAAAAGGATTTCGGTGTGATTAAAACTGCCATCACCCCAAGCGCTAAGTGCTTTACTACTTTGGTGCCCACCACTATAGGCGTCCACGTGAAGGGAGGAAGGCTTCCTTCCTATTAACCCTTTGTGCGTCATTGACTTCACACGAAAACCACAAAGCAATCCTCTTTGATGCAACACAATTTGCATAAGCTCGCATTAATCAATTTAATTCGAAGGCATAAGGTTAGTTTGGCTAAGGTGGGGTAGTCTCTCTTTTATACACGTTTGGTTGATTTTTCTCCCATGCCAGTGCTAAGAATTTGAATTTTTAAATTCAAAATTTAATTCAATAACCCACCTTAGGGTTATTTAAAATTAATATAAATTAACTTTAAATTAATATTAATAATTAATTTAAATAACTTATATGTTAAGTAGATTAATTACTAAATTAATTTAATAATAAAAATTATATTAATTAATTTAAAATTCCTTGTATATGATATTATAAATATTTTTTATAATATTATTCATCTAGGCTTCTTCTTTGCACTTTGGACCATATATGACTGTCTAGAATCGGGTATTTGATTAACTAAAAATGAACTATCCTTTTGCACTTATTGGAGAACCTGAAACTGATGTTGCCCACTGAAACTGCCACTGACTGGTGTTGAAGGCTTGACATCAATGACTACTCACTCTTGACATAAATGACAACTCATCTACTCAAAATTTCCAACAATATCCCCCGTTGTCATTGATGGCAACCCAAATTATTTTTACCAAAACTTGACATTTTTCCTGTTTTGCTCTCCCTGACTCAATACTCTCTCCTTAAACCAAATATCTTCCCCTTACTCAAATCTCTCCCCCTTTGACATCAATTGCAAAGGGTCACCTTTGGGACTCGGGGCTAAGAATGAGTCTCTTAGCTTAGCCCCTCCCCCACCTCCTCTTGAGGTGGTTAATTCTTGGGTGGGTTTATTACTCCTAATTTTCCTTGGAGATACTCAAAGGTCTCCTTTAAAAGTGACTTAGTGAAAATATCTTCTATCTATTCCTTTGTAGTAACATATTCCAACTTGACCTATTTATTTGTTACCTGTTATCTCAAAAAATGATACTTGATCAGAACGTGCTTTGTCCTGGAGTGCATCATTAGATTCTTTGAGATACTTATAGCACTTTTATTATCACATAATATGGGAATAGGATGATCCTGTTTTATCTTGAAGTCTTCTAGATTTTTATTCATCCATAATACCTATGTACAACTGACTATTGCTATAATATATTCTACTTATGTTGTAGATAAGGATACCAAAACCTACTTCGTACTTAGCCAAGAGACTAAATAATTTCCAAGAAAGAATGCTCCTCCACTTATGCTCTTTCTGTCATTAATACTACCAACCCAATCTGCATCTATATATGTTGTGAGTGTGAAACTATCACTTTTGTGATACTAGAGCCTAAAATCCATAGTCCCTTTTAGTTACCTAAGAATTATCTTTACTGCTACCACATGTTTTACCTTAGGTTCTTCTTGAAACCTTGCCACTAATCCCACTAACTGTACTATGTCTAGTATTGTAGTTGTAACATACAACAAGCTACCAATCATAGATCTGTATAATATTTGATATGCCTCTGGAGATTCATCATCCTTACTTAACTTGCATCCTGTGACCATGGGGGTACTTACTAGTTTGCAATCTTCTAACCTAAATTTATTTAGCATCTCTTTTATATACTTGGTTTGTGAGAGAAATACTCCTTTCTCTTATTGTGAAATCTAAAGTCCAAGAAAGAAGTACAACTCACCAAGCATAGATATCTCAAATTTATTTTGCCTATTCTTTACAAATTCTTTACACATCTTATCATTGTTTCCCCCAAAAATGATGTCATCAACATAAACAACCACAATTATTAGATTATTCTCTTCATTTTTTATGTATAATTTGTTTTCTACTATTCCTTTTCAGAATCCCTGTTCTTGAAGATACTTATCCAATATTGAGTACCATGCTCTAGGAGACTGATTTAGACCATACATTATCATTTTCAATCTACATATGTGATCTGGTTTATTTGTTAATATGAATCCCTCTGGTTTTTCAATACAAAATTCTTATTCTAGAACACCATTTAGAAATTTTGACTTAACATCCATCTAATATACCTTGAAGTTTTTAAAATTTGAGAAGGCTAAAAATATTCATATGGCTTCAAGTCATGCAACTAGAGCAAATGTCTCATCAAATTCAATTCCCTCTACCTATGCATAATATTTGCACACTATATTTGATTTATTTCTTACTACTTATATTCATTTAACTTATTTCTAAATACTCATTTTGTACAGATCACATTCTTGTCCTTTGTTCATGGAACAAGTTCCCAAGTCTTACTTTTCTCTATCTGATCTAATTCCTCATCCATTGTCTTTATACAAAACTCATATTCACTTGCTTGATTGAAATCCTTTGGCTCAATCTTAGATAGAAAAGAAAATTTTGATTTTTGAGATGGTGTTATTATTCTTCTCCTTGTTTGTCTTTCATCTGTATTCCCAATTATTAGCTATTTTGGATGATACTTCTATAAAAACGTGGATGGAGTTTTAAGAAGAAGTCTTTGTGTTTCTTCTTTTTATTCATTTGATTCCTCATGAAACTCTTCTTGACAAATTCCATCTTCCTGATACATAATTTGCTGAATTGGTTCTCTTGAATCTATCTTCTCATTAATTGTTACATTTATACTTTCCACAATAGTGTGTTTTCTCTTTTTGAAACATCTATAAGCTTTACTCTTAGTGGAATAACCAAGAAAAATTCCCTTAGCACATCTTGGGTCAAAATTACCTAATTTTTTATCTTCTCATCTTATGTAGAAGTTGCTTCCAAAAACCTTGAAGTGTTTTACAATGGTCAGTCTTCCTTTCCAAAGCTCATAAGGAGTCTTGTGATGGTTTACCCTAATTTGAGCCCTAGTGATTATATATATTGTTGTGTTTACTGATTCTCTCTAAAATCCATATAAAATTTTGGACTCATTTAACATAGCTCTAGCCATATTCTCAACAGTCCTATTTTTCCTTTCAACTACTCCATTTTGTTAAGGATTTCTTGCTATTGAGTATTCTCTCTTGATTCCATGTTGTTCACAAAAATCTACAATTTCATTTGAGTTAAATTCTCCTCCTCTGTCAGATCTCAAGCACTTAATCCTCTTTCTAGTTTCATTTTTAACTAGTTCCTTGAATGCTTTGAATTTTTCAAATGCATCTGACTTCTCTTTTAGGAAGGCTACCCAAACCATTCTGGAGTAATCATCTAGGGTTCACCTCTTGGTATGAGTTCGATAAAAAAATCAAACTCTTGTTGCAAAGGAATTGTAGGTAAGTCTTCAAGAAAATTATCCTTGAACTCTTCCAACACAGGAAATTTCTTAAAAAGTTCCAAATTGGTTTTATTCTCTTCTTGTTTGTTTATTTCAACTACATAAATTTCTCCATGTCTTTTTATTGATTTCTTAAGTTATAAATGTGGATAGCATATGTGGTCAAAAAGTACCATGATCATAGTGGATATTTATCCATTGACTAGGTTCTTCAGTGAACTCTACCGACCATTATTGTAAGTTAATAAGAGATTTATGGTATTTTAGCCAATCCATTCCAAAGATAACATAAAATATATATAAGGGAGCTACATATAGATGTCAATATGTTCTACTACTAGGTAGATATATGTACGCATCAAATAGACATTGACTAACATAAAAGGTCTTTCTTGACCTATACTCTACCTTCCATCCATTTACCAAAAAATTGAGTCTTACTAGTATATCACTGGGTAACTCAAAATAAATAAAACTATCTATTATACTACTTCCTTTCAAGGCATAGAGGTGGATTATTTTTTAGGATTCAAATCTCTAGTCGTGACTTGTCCATCCATACTTATATTTCTAATTGCCACATAAGGCTTATTTTATATTGCTTTTCTTCGATTATTCTCAGAAGATACTTGTCGGTATAATTTGGTTCTCCATAGATGGAGCAATCCAACCTTGGTTCTTAAGGCTTTCCTTTCCTATTTTTACCAATACCCACTTCATAATCTAACCCACTTATTTTTTTAAGAGTTTCAGTTTATCTTTATTCTTATTTCCTTTCATTACAAATCTCATTCTCAACTTTCCCTTAGCCTTATTCCCTCTAAGTTTTTTTTCAATAAAGGCTTTCATTATCTTTCATTGTTGCTCAATTTTATATGCTAGTAGCTTAATTATAGATATAAGTTTTTCTATCTACCCCTGGAACATTTTAACTATGAATATGAGCTCATTTATT
The DNA here is from genome assembly GCA_028583015.1 of Wollemia nobilis. Taxonomy (NCBI): domain Eukaryota; kingdom Viridiplantae; phylum Streptophyta; class Pinopsida; order Araucariales; family Araucariaceae; genus Wollemia; species Wollemia nobilis. The sequence goes on along the minus strand of JAQPPZ010011065.1, from coordinate 852,671 downwards.
TTTTTCTAAATACAAAAGAGCTATGTTAGTTTTAGTGATCATGGTTTACTAATGTTTAGAGTTCATAGAAGTTCTTCGAGCCCTATGACCTAAGTATATTACAACCTAGAATTTTATACCAACTATACAAACACATTCAAATACACATTGGTTGTAATGACTTAATCTCACTTATAGGTTTTGGAAACAAAGGATATGGTTCAGCAGGAGTAAAATTTATCATTTTTGGTTATTTTTTTGCACTCATTAGTAATCAATACATAGACTTGAATACCACTTTTGGGATTGTGACCACTATAGTCAACCTCCCAAGTGGAAGAGACTTATCAGGTCCCATATATGGTTTCTTTAGTGATTCTATCCATCTCTTGTTGTAATCACAATGACACTGAGAGGGGGGGTGAATCAGTGTGATCTTTAAAAAATTCTAAAACATATAGTTTTAAATCCAGCAGCAGTTTAAACTGATAAAAGAAATATAAAAAATGTAGTAAGAAAGCATGACACACAACACAGTAATTTAATGAGGTTCACCAATGTGGCTACTCCTCAAAATGACTGCTTGGACTACCATCCAAATCCAGCCAATGCAAAGCTACAACTTTACAATATCTTTTACCAGCACCAACTGGAAGGAGCACCAACCCCTTTGCTTTATCTGTTTCAGGCAGAATGGAGCACCGACTCCTAATTTACCAGCACCTACTGGAAAGAGGCACCAACCCCTTGTGCCAAGCTACAACTTGGAAGACAATAATAAAGATTACAAAATAAAACTTTCACCTCATTTCTCATAGTCTGCTATTTTTTTGCATTCTGCTGCTTCTGCGCAACACGATTCACACTATCCGACCGCTTCTCTGTACTTCTTCGCACTCTCTACTGTAATCAGAAGATCGATCACTTCTACAGTCTATGCATTATTACTTCGGACTTGAAACACACCCTCTCCACATCGCGCTCTTCATTCTCGAAGATTCGATATGCACTCTTCACTTCGTCACTAAAGAAATATCGCTTCGGCCTTAGCTCAAATCGAAACGACTCACTCTCTATGCACTGCAAATTTCGCATACACACCTTATCTTCGCACAAGTCACCTTCCATCTTCAATTAGCCCTCATTTTATAGAAGAAATCTTCAAGAACAATTCTTAAATCATAGTCGGCTGTAACCCTAGGACGTCGGCTGCAAACCCTAATGATGTCGACTTCAAACCCTAGAATTTTTTGGCTGCTTAAACCTGGTGATTGTCGGTTGCCAACCCTAAAAATGTCCGCTATAAAACCCTAGAAAATGTCAGCTTCAAAACCCTAAAAACGTCCACTATAAAACCCTTGACAATGTCGGCTTCAAAACCTTAAAAATGTCTGCTATAAAACCCTAGAAAATGTCGACTTCAAAACCCTAAAAATCGTCGGCCTCGATTCAACTTGTCGGCCTCAACCGCTACTGCCACCTCTGTCACCTTTTTGTAACTGTTGCCGCGAAACACAACCATGTCGCGATATCGCGACCCTTTTTGTAGTCGTACACCTTCATGTCCTTGCTATCGTGAAATCGTGACCATTTTGGCCTTTGATAGCTTTGCCACCATTCTTGTCGCGATATCGCGACACTTCGAACTTTTGTTGACGTCATCCTCATTCTTGTCATGAAATCGTGACGCTTTCGGCTTTCAGCTGCCTTTCTTGCACCCTGTCGCGAAATCGCGACACTTTCAACTTTTGCTGACGTCATCCTCATTCTTGTCGTGAAATCGTGACGCTTTCGGCTTCCAGCTGCCTTTCTTGCACCCTGTCGCGAAATCGTGACACTTTCAATTTTGCTGACGTCATCCTCATCTTAGTCGTGAAATCACGATGCTTTCGGCATCCGTACGTTTCTTGCTTCATGCGGTAGCGAAATCGCTACAACTTTGTGCCTTGTGCTTTCGACATGCTTCATCTTTGAGTTCTACGCTTTTGACTGGTAGCGAAATCGCTACACCTTCGCGTTGTGCACTTTTGGACTTGTAGCGAAATCGCTACACCTTCGTGTTGTGCTTTTTCAACTTGTAGCGAAATCGCTACACCTTTGTTTTGTGCAATTTGACACGTAGCGAAATCGCTACACCTTTGCTTTGTGCACTTTTGATTCATAGCGAACTCGCTACACCTTTGAGTTCTGCATCTTTGACTTGTAGCGAAATCGCTACACCTTTGCGTCTTGCAGTTTTGACTTGTAGCGAAATCGCTACAACTTTTCACTTAACACTTTCTCCCTGCTTTGGCCAACGAAAATTCAACATGTAGCGAAATCGCTACAATTTCTCGACTTAGCTTCTTGGCCTCCAACATGTCACGAAATCGTGACAGTTTGCCTTGCGCCTTCTCTCTCCTCATTTTTGTCGTGAAATCGCGACATTTTCAGCTGCGTCTTCTCTCTCCTCCGACTTGTCGTGAAATCGCGACATTTTCGGCTACGCCTTCTCTCTCCTCATTTTGGTCGCGATATCGTGACATTTTCAGCTGCGTCTTCTCTCTCCTCCGACTTGTCGCGAAATCATGACATTTTCAGCTGTGCCTTCTCTCTCCTCATTTTGGTCGCGATATCGCGACATTTTCAGCTGTGTCTTCTCTCTCCTCCGACTTGTCGCAAAATCACGACATTTTCGGTTGCGCCTTCTCTCTCCTCCGACTTGTCACGAAATCGCGACAGAAAACATGTCGCGATATCGCGACAGTTTTCTAACTTGTCTTTTTATTTGAATTTTTTCTATCTTCTGCATCTGAATGACTCCTGAACTGTCTGTCCACTGCATCATTAGATCTAACTGCCTATGTTGACAACAATGACAAACTTCTTGTACCTCCTTGCTCAACAATCTCCCCCTTTGGAATTGTTGGCAACACCCGTGTACATTCCTGTAACTCTTCTCCCCCTTTGTCAATAATACCAAAGGGCTATTGCAGACTCCCCCTGAGTCCATCCTCACACTTCTCGGGCACAATTTGTTGCATCTGGCACAAATTATGATCATGAGCAAAAGAATAGTCAAATACTCAAATGCTCCCCCTGAGAAAGTGATCCCTATAGCTAGTCACTTCTTAGGAAGTGTGACTACTCCTAATTTGCTTCGAAGGTACTCAAAAACTTCCTTGGGCAAGGGTTTTGTAAAAATATTGGCTACTTGTTCTGTAGTTGGGACATAGTCCAATTTAACTTCTCCTTCTGCAACTTTCTCCTTTAAGAAATGATACCTTATAGCAATGTGCTTTGTCCGTGAGTGCATTATTGGATTCTTAGAGATGTTAATTGCACTGGTGTTATCACACTTTACTGATATTGGTTCACTAAAATTAATACCTAGATCTTTCAAGGTTTGTTTCATCCACAAGACTTGTGTGCAACATGTTGCTGCTGCAATATATTCTGCCTCAGCTGTAGATAAAGAAACTGACTCTTGCTTCTTACTGTGCCATGCAACCAATCTGTCCCCCAAATAGAATGCTCCTCCACTGGTACTCTTTCTGTCATCAACACATCCAGCCCAATCTGCGTCTGAATATGATATAAGAGTGAAATATTTGCCTTTTGGATACCACAACCCATACTCCATGGTGCCTTTGAGATACCGAAAAATCCTTTTAACTGCTGTCACATGAGTCTCTTTGGGACTGGCCTGAAATCTAGCTACCATGCAAACTGCCTACAGAATATCAGGTCTGGTTGCTATTAAATATAGTAAGCTTCCTATCATTGATCTATACATGGTTTGATCTACAGGTGGAGATTTGTCTTCTTTACTCAACTTACGACTCGTTGTCATGGGAGTGCTTGATCGGCTTACAGATCCTCCATAGTGAACCTTTTTAGCATTTCTTTCACATATTTGATTTGGGAAATGAATATGCCTTTTTCATTTTGATTAACTTGTAGCCCAAGAAAGTAAGACAGTTCACCAATCATAGACATTTCAAATTCATTCTGCATCTTATTTGCTAAGTCTTTACAAGATTCATCTTTGTTGCTTCCAAATATGATATCATCTACGTAGACCACTAGAACAATGAGATGCCCACCTTCTATTTTTACATACAGATTACTGTCCACTAATCCTTTCTTGAATCCCTATTGAGAAAGATAATCATCTAGCCTTGCATACCATGCCCGTGGTGCTTGTTTTAATCCATACAGTGCTTTCTTTAATTTGCAGACAAGGTTAGGATCTTCACTAATTTGAAAGCCATCTGGTTGTTCAATATAGACCTCTTCTTCAAGTTTCCCATTTAGGAAGGCAGATTTTACATCCATCTGATAAACTCTGAAGTTCTTGTGAACTGCTAGTGCCAAAAACATTCTAATAGCTTCTAGCCTGGCCACTGGCATGAAAGTCTCTTCAAAATCAATGCCTTCGACCTGTGCATAGCCTTTGCAAACCAGTCTTGCTTTGTTTCTAATGACCTGACCGTCTTCATTTAATTTGTTTCGAAATATCCATTTGGTGTCGATTACATTCTTATTTGCAGGTCTAGGTACCAGTTCCCAAGTTCTGTTCTTTTCAATCTGATCTAACTCTTCATTTATTGCCTTCATCCAGCTATCATCTTTGCTTGCTTCATCTATGTTTTTGGGCTCAATGCTAGATAAAAGAGAGTAATTACTTATTACTTTCTTTCTTGTCTGAATGCCAGCTGTGGGATCTCCAATTATTTGGTCTCTAGGATGATTTTTCTGCCAGCTGCCTGTTTTGAATTTTCTATTTTCTTGCACCTCTGAGTCATCGGATAAATTATCTGCATCAACCGTAGACGTATTTTCTGTTCCATGCACCTCATCTCCTTCAATGACTTCTTCGTAGATTGGGTAGTTTTCTTGAAAGTTAACTATTTGTTTCCTCCTTTCATCGAATTTAACATCTGGCACTGTCCACAATTTTCTTGAGTCTCTTGTTGTAGCATTTGTAAGCTTTGCTATTTGGAGAATAACCAACAAAAACACCTTCATCTGCTCTATCTTCAAACTTCCCAAGGTTGTCATCAGTTTTTCTGATGTAGCACTTACAGCCAAATACTTTGAGATGTTTTGCTATTGCTTTTCTACCAAACCACAACTCATAAGGTGTTTTGCATTCATGAGTTCTTAACATGTATCTGTTTTGAATGTATACTGCTGTGTGAACTGCTTCTTTCCAGAATCTATCTGCTATTTTGTTTTCTGCCAACATGGTGCGTGCCATTTCCTGTATAGTTTTGTTCTTTCTCTCTACTACACCATTCTGCTGAGGAGTTCTGGCTGCTGAATATTGTCTCCTGATACCATATTTTTCATAGTATTCTATAAATTCATTCGAAATGAATTCTCCTCCTCTGTCTGATCGCAAGCATTTAATCCTTTTTCCTGTTTCATTCTCAACTAGTTGTTTGAAGGTTTTGAACATTTCAAAAGCTTCTATTTTATCTTTTAGGAAGAATATCCATGTCATTATGGAATAATCATCGATACACAACATAAAGTATTTGTCATCGTTTATGCTTTGAGTTCTCATGGGTCCACACAGGTCAGTATGAATAAGTTCTAAAGGCCTGCTAGTGTGGTACTCTTTTGTTTTGAATGACACTCTGGTTTGCTTTCCCTTCTGACATGAAGCACAAACACTGTTTGAAGGTTTCTTAATGGTTGGAATATCTCTCACTGCTTGTTTAGAGCTGATTTTCACCAAATTATCAAAACTTATGTGTCCAAGCCTCTTATGCCACAACCAGTTCTCTTCTTCTTGTCCAATAAAACACGTACCTTCTAAATTTTTTGAGAGTGTGTACAGATTACCAGACGTCCTTGAACCAGTTGCTATCAATTTCCCACTATTTATTTTTTTGACTTCACAACCCTGCTTCTTGAAGACTACTTCATGACCTTTATCACAGATTTGACTAACACTTAACAGGTTATGTTTCAAACCATCCACAAATAAAACTTCTTCTGACTTGATTTTCCCTTCACTAATTTTGACAGACCCTTTTCCTATAATTTTGGCTCCATCATTATTTCCAAACTTCACAGAGCCACCCTCATATTTCTGTAGTTTTTCAAATTTATGTTTATCACCTGTCATATGACTTGAGCACCCACTATCAAGGATCCACGGTACACATTTATTCTGAGCTCTAAAAGCTGTCTGCACTATTAAAGATTCTTGTTCTTTCCTGAGCTGTTCTTTTTGTTTCCATTCTGTTTTAACTGTGGTGTTGGGTTCTAGCTTGGATTTCCCCTTTTTAGAATCTTGCACATATCCTTCAGAAGAAATTCTATTTTGTTTTGCCCTATATGGTTGAATTCTTCTTTTCTGAGATTGATTTGAAACAGAAATACTACGACAGTTTCTAGCAATATGCCCAAATTTGTGACAATTAAAGCATTCTACTACATAACTCATTAGAGGAGCAATATGTCCACAATTTTATGCCCATAACCATTACATTTAAAATAGAAACCATAGAAATAATGATTGAACCTGAAAGATGGTTTTTGCCAAGTTGTTGCAGGAGCCTTGGATCTTCTTTTCTTTTGATGTGTGACCTTGGTAAAGCCGTCATTGTCAGTTCCTATTTCAGGACTGGCATTACTGTTTTCTTTTGCTTGATTTGTTTTTCTTTCAACAGCCTGTTTCTTGTCTTTACTCTTTTCACGTTCAACATTGCTTGCCTTTGGTCCATTTGATGATTCTCCTTCAGTAAAGCCCAGACCGAATTTGATACCTGTGGGTCTTTGATCGCTTAGGATTTTTTCCAGCTTCATCGAACTTTCATCACGTTTTAAATGACAACTAATTTTTCGATCCAGCTCTTGTATCTGTATTCGAAGACTAACATTTTCTTCTTCCAATTTGCAACAGTAATCTATCTTCATGGTTACCTATACTTCAAGATCCTCGAACATTTTCTTGTACTCTTCTGTCTTTGTTTTTAGACTGGCTATAATGTCATTTGCATCCTCAAGCTTCCTTAACAATTTTTTATTCTTTCTTTTCTCAGATTTCCATTCCATAAGAGCAGAAACCAGCTCACCTTCTAAATCAACTTCAGCCTCACCTATTTCAATAGATACTTCAGAGTTCATTCCTTCTCTCTTTTGTGTGTTTTTTGCCTCTTCTGATTCTTCTACTTCAAATGCCATAAAGAGAGCCTCACCTGTTCCTTCTTCAGAGTCTTCACTAGAACTGTCCTCTGAAGATTCTGCATTTCGGGAGATAAAGCTTTTCTTTTTGAAATTGCCTTTTCTGAAGTTTGTTTTCTTCCTCCATTCACTTCTTTCTTGATGCTGAGTTTCTTCACCTTTGTTCTTGTCATGGAGAGGACATTTGATAGCAAAGTGTCCAATGCCTCCACAATTGAAACATTTAAAAGGTAGCTTTCCTTTGTATTTTCCTTTTCCTTTTCTCAACTTTTTGACAAAATTTGCTTCCATTTCATCTGAAGCATCCTCTTCTTCAGACTCTTGTTTTGTGCTTTTGCCTTTTAGGGCTTTGAAAGCTGCTTCTCTATCTATGGGATTAGACCTTCCTATTCTCATTTCAAAAGCAGTCAAAGAACCATGCATCTCATCCATACTAAAACTATTTAGATCTTTGGCTTCTTCTACGATAGAGACTTTAGAATCAAATCTAGGAGGGAGCGATCTTAATACCTTTTTCACGATAGCAGCATCGATTAATTCTTCGTCGAGACCTCTGATTGAATTGGTGATCCCATTGACTCTTTGCATGAAGGTCTCTATGTTCTCATCATTGTCCATCTTTAAAGATTCGTATTGAGCTCGATGTGCTTGAAGCTTGGCCTCCTTGATCCTATCATCTCCTTCATGGATGTTCTCTAGTTTATCCCATATATCTTTTGCTGATTCACAATTTATGACCTTGACTAGCTCACTGTCCACTAGTCCACACATGATGGCATTTTTTGCTTTTGAATCATATTCAAATGCCTTTTTACCAATAGTGTCTGTTGGAGCGGTGGCGGGAGCTTTGTAACCATTAACTACTGCACCCCAGATGTCAAAACCCAAAGCACTGAGATATGTCTCGCATTCTAATTTTCTAGAATGCATAGTTAGTCCCATCAAACAATGGTGCTTTGTTCGAGGAGAAACCTTCACCACTTGCCATTGCGTAACTTCCAAGATCACCTTAGCTGTTTGAGCCTTGTTCGGTACTTGGCTCGATACCAATTGTTGTAATCACAATGACACTGAGAGGGGGGGTGAATCAGTGTGATCTTTAAAAAATTCTAAAACATATAGTTTTAAATCCAATGACAGTTTAAACTGATAAAAGAAATATCAAAATGCAGTAAGAAAGCATGACACACAACATAGTAATTTAACGAGGTTCACCAATGTGGCTACTCCTCAAAATGACTGCTTGGACTACCATCCAAATCCAGCCAATGCAAAGCTACAACTTTACAATATCTTTTACCAGCACCAACTAGAAGGAGCACCAACCCCTTTGCTTTATCTATTTCAGGCAGAATGGAGCACCGACTCCTAATTTACCAGCACCTACTGGAAAGAGGCACCAACCCCTTATGCCAAGCTACAACTTGGAAGACAATAATAAAGATTACAGAATAAAACTTTCACCTCATTTCTCACAGTCTATTGTTTTTCTGCATTCTACTGCTTCTACGCAACACGATTCGCACTATCCGACCGCTTCTCTATACTTCTTCGCACTCTCTACTGCAATCAGAAGATCGATCACTTCTACAGTCTATGCATTATTACTTCGGACTTGAAACACACCCTCTGCACATCGCGCTCTTCATTCTCGAAGATTCGATATGCACTCTTCACTTCATCACTAAAGAAATATCGCTTTGGCCTTAGCTCAAATCGAAATGACTCACTCTCTGTGCACTGCAAATTTTGCATACACACCTTATCTTCGCACAAGTCACCTTCCATCTTCAATTAGCCCTCCTCTTAAATCATAGTCGGCTGTAACCCTAGGACGCCAATTGCAAACCCTAATGATGTCGACTTCAAACCCTAGAATTTTTTGGCTGCTTAAACCTGGTGATTGTCGGCTGCCAACCCTAAAAACGTCCACTGTAAAACCCTAGCAAATTTCAGCTTCAAAACCCTAAAAACATCCGCTGTAAAACCCTTGACAATGTCGGCTTCAAAACCTTAAAAATGTCCGTTGTAAAACCCTAGAAAATGTCGGCTTCAAAACCCTAAAAATCGTCGACCTCGATTCAACTTGTCGGCCTCAACCGCTACTGCCACCTCTATCACCTTTTTGTAACTGTTGTCGCGAAACACAACCATGTCGCGATATCGCGACCCTTTTTGTAGCCGTACGCCTTCATGTCCTTGCTGTCACGAAATCGTGACCATTTTGGCCTTTGATAGCTTTGCCACCGTTCTTGTCGTGATATCGCGACACTTCAAACTTTTGCTGACGTCATCCTCATTCTTGTCATGAAATCACGACGCTTTCGGCTTTCAGCTGCCTTTCTTGCACCCTGTTGCGAAATCGTGACACTTTCAACTTTTGCTGACGTCATCCTCATTCTTGTCGTGAAATCACGACGCTTTCGGCTTCCAGCTGCCTTTCTTGCACCCTATCATGAAATCGTGACACTTTCAATTTTTCTGACGTCATCCTCATCTTTGTCGCGAAATCGCGATGCTTTCGGCATCCATACGTTTCTTGCTTCATGCGGTAGCGAAATCGCTACAACTTTGTGCCTTGTGCTTTTGACATGCTTCATCTTTGAGTTCTACGCTTTTGACTGGTAGCGAAATCGCTACACCTTCGCGTTGTGCACTTTTGGACTTGTAGCGAAATCGCTACACCTTCGTGTTGTGCTTTTTCAACTTGTAGCGAAATCGCTACACCTTTGTTTTGTGCAATTTGATACGTAGCAAAATCGCTACACCTTTGCTTTGTGCACTTTTGATTCGTAGCGAACTCGCTACACCTTTGAGTTCTGCATCTTTGACTTGTAGCGAAATCGCTACACCTTTGCGTCTTGCAGTTTCGACTTGTAGCGAAATCGCTACAACTTTTCACTTAACACTTTCTCCCTGCTTTGACTAGCGAAAATTCAACATGTAGCGAAATCGCTACAATTTCTCGACTTAGCTTCTTGGCCTCCAACATGTCGCGAAATCGCGACAGTTTGCCTTGCGCCTTCTCTCTCCTCATTTTTGTCATGAAATCGTGACATTTTTAGCTGCGTCTTCTCTCTCCTCCGACTTGTCGCGAAATCATGACATTTTCGGCTGTGCCTTCTCTCTCATCATTTTGGTCGTGATATCATGACATTTTTAGCTATGTCTTCTCTCTCCTTCGACTTGTCGCGAAATCGTGACATTTTTTGTTGCGCCTTCTCTCTCCTCATTTTGGTCGCGATATCGCGACATTTTCAGCTGCGTCTTCTCTCTCCTCCGACTTGTCGCAAAATCGTGACATTTTCGGCTGCGCCTTCTCTCTCCTCCGACTTGTCGCGAAATCACGACAGAAAACATGTCGCGATATCGCGACAGTTTTCTAACTTGTCTTTTTCTTTGAATTTTTTCTTTCTTCTGCATCTGAATGACTCTTGAACTGTCTGTCCACTGCATCATTAGATCTAACTGCCTATGTTGACAACAATGAAAAACTTCTTGTACCTCCTTGCTCAACAATCTCACCCTTTTTTTTGGTGAATCCAGAATCATGGCTTTGGGTTATCCTCTAGGGCCCATAACACCTAGATTGTGGATGCATAACTCCCCTACCTTATCATGTGGAAACTTGATTTTAATTTTACTTATTTATCACTGAATATCATGTAAGGGTGTTTAGTATAGATGCTATAATGATTAATTTGTGATCATGTGTCATGACCATCCCTTTGACAATTTTTGGTTTTATGGTTTGCTAATGTTTTCATGTTGTGCTAGCACTACTTTTAAAAAATGATGGACTTTGCTTATGTTTTCATGATGTTCTAGTGTTACTTTAGAAATAATTATGGATTCATTATGTGTTGATGATGGAATTATGTGATGATTTTATTGATCCTATTTTCATGCTAACATTATTTTCAAACTTGGTCTTACAAAATAATAAGATACTGCTAATGGAACATCTCATTTTTACAGGATGAAAAGTGTTATGGGTGTCAAAAATAATTGATCACCAAGAAATGGAATGTCCTCCAAAAATTATATGATGGGTTAATAAATGAAGTATTTGGAAGAAACACGAATGAGTTCTTATTTCATGGAGAATGCATAACATGACTTGCATAAAAATAATTAACCATTTTGACCCCTAGCTAATGAATTCTTAGAATAAAAATATCTATGGAATTATTTGTTTGTTGTTGAGATTCTAGGGAATGGAATCTTGTGGTTTGTTTTGAAATATATTTCTAGTTTGGAACCTAGGAAAATAAAATAATATTTTGTTATAAGTTTTGGTTTCTAGCGTCGTGTGCGATTTCCTTGTTTTCAAAAAATAAAGTTTGGTCCTAATAGAATTGTTATGTAACGACACAAAAATTAAGAAACAAGAAAAAACACAAATATGGAAAGAATATTTTTTTTGAAACTAAGGAGAAGGATTCATAAATCCATAACAAACCTTAAATTGACTTAATGTTTACAACCCCTAAGTTTATCAAGAACTATACCACACTAGATTCTCATCATGCAAGTCCCTTATACATAGGCATATCTCATGTTATACATGTAATTCCATCCATATAATCTATCTTGGTGAGCTAGACTTACCATCCTCAATATTTAGAAGGTATACACATATCCATACTCCACACAAACCATTATGCGTGGGTATGCTACATATACTGCGAGTTAAGCTATCAATCTTGTCCACTAACAAGCTATCTTAACTCTGGTACAATATTCTAAACCTAGTTACCAATATCTCTAAGGGAGTCTCAAGCCCTTAGGTTACCCTTTAAGTTCATCTAGAACTTAAAACTGATTTTATAATAATTATTTATATAAGAATATAAAATCTAGAACTAGATACTAAATCCAACAAAATATAAATCATTAAACAATCAAGGAGTAACTAAACCATAAAGTAATAACTAAAGGATAAACATGCAATAGAAAGTATTCAAACGCAATTACATTCAATTAAATGAATAAAAAGTGCATCAACCATTTTCATTCATTACATAAGTATGCAAAGTAATTCCATATTTTCAATTGTACATTACATCAATTACATCAGGTAAATCTCCCCACAAATCAAATCTATTTGCATAAATAAGAAATATGTAAGGTAGAGAGTAAAATTATACATTGGTCCATCTCATGACTTTGGTCCTCCAATTCTTCAATCTATCAAGTGAGGATAGGAGGGGATCAAGATACTCATGGCTCTAGATAGACATGCTTCTAAATGCATTTAATCATTTAAATGCCAAATTGCAAATATACAAATAACTCAAGCAATTCAAATTTCCAAAGCATAGTTGATATCATATAAACTACTCTTTCTATGTCCCCTCTCATCTCCCTATGAGAGTTATTCAAAAATGCAACAAGATCATCTACTAGATTGTAATAAATTACTCAACCTTTATCCAACAATTAAAGTCCCATACATTTTATTTACTAAATTATCTAGTTTCTCAATTATTTACTTAAATTAAAGCCAACTACTTTAATCCATAAATAACCTTTCTCTTAATTTCATGAATTAAAAACCTATACCCTTAATTCACAAGACCAACTATTTTCATATTTATTTAATCCGTTAAATTCAACTAATTTAACTTATAAATAAACCCTTTTCTTCATTTCATGAACTAAAGTCACATACCATTAATTCACAAAATAGACCATTTTCATATTTTTTTAATCCATTAAATTCAACCACTTTAACTTATAAATAAGCATTTTTCTTCATTTCATGAACTAAAGTCCCATACCCTTAATTTACAAAACAAACCATTGTCATATTTATTTAATCCATTAAAGTTAACCACTTTAGCTTATAAATAAATATTTTTCTTCATTGCATGAAATCAAGTCCCATACCCTTAATTCACAAAGTAAACCATTTTCATATTTATTTAATCCATTAAATTCAACTACTTTAACATAAAAATAAACTTTTTTCTTCATTTGAAGAACTAAAGTCCCATACCTTTAATTCATAAAACAAAACATTTTCATATTTCTTTAATCCATTAAAGTCGACTACTTTAACTTAAAAATAAACCTTTTTCTTCATTTCATGAACTAAAATACCATACCCTTAATTCACAAAACAAACCATTTTCATATTTATTTTATCCATTAAAGTCAACTACTTTAACTTTTAAATAAACATTTTTCTTCATTTTATGAACTAAAGTCCCATATCCTTAATTCACAAAACACACCATTTTGATATTTATTTAATCCATTAAAGTCAACTAATTTAACTTATAAATAAACAATTTTCTTCATTTCATTAATTAAGTGTCGTAGTTCCTATCAAATGAAAACATGTAAGGTTTCTTTTTCCATCATTTAAATTCACCATTTTAAAGAACAAACCCTATGAGAAACCTTCCTTTTCAATAATATATTACTACTATTTTAAATAATGAAATTCATATAAAAGATCTTTTATTTCCATTAATTTAAAACCATTATTTAATTAATGAAACTATATAATGGAAACCCTTTTATATCCTTAATCTAAAATCCCTCGCTTGATTAATGAACTAAAAAGAGATTTTCTACCTAGGTACCCTATGATCTATCACCTCTCAGTGTTCTATCCCCACTCTTTACTTCCTTGCAGTGCATAATATCCTTCCTTCCCATCCTTGGTACCTATCCCTTACCTTGGCTTTCGTCCACCACTTACCCACCATTACTTATCATCCGTATGTCAGGTGGTAGAGGGGACATCTCTTCTACTATGCCTTCCCAAGGAGTTACCAGAATTGAATCCTTTCTATTCACATTGACAAAACCATCCCTTCATGTTGGTGAAGCCATCCCTTCATGTTAATGGAGTCATCCCTTCATGTTAGTGGGGAACTCTGCTCAAGTGGCCCGATCCGATTTTGAAGGTAGGTTCCATAATTGATTGATTTTATTAAACTAATCATTCAATTATCATTTCATAAGCAAAACCTTATATAATAAAGGCAACAACAAATTTCTTAATGGGTTAAATGAATTCCCCCCATTTTTTGAATGGAAAAACCATCATTTTTCCATAGGAATCCTTTTATTGCTTAGTATAAAACGTTGTTTCCTTCTTTTTTAAATAGAGGTTTATAAAATAAGTCAAATTGTTTAAAATAAAGTCCTTTAATTATTCTAAAATAAAATCTACTTATCATGTTAAAATAAATCAACCATTTATTAAAAAAAATAAATCTATTTATCATTTTATATAAATCAACCATTTATTAAAGATGGAATCTATTTATAATTTTAAAATAAATCAAACATTTATTTAAAAATGAAATATACTTATCATTTAAGATAAATCAACCATTTATTAAATATGGAATTTATTTATCATTTTAAAATAAATCGACTATTTATTTAAAAATGAAATCTATTTAGCATTCCTTTTTATTAGAGCACCCAAGGAGTTATGAAGATGACCTGTTCATTCATACTTTTTAAATTACTAAGGCAAAGTGCTGAAGTAAAACATAATAAAGCATGTGTAACAGACAAAGAGGAAGATATTTCCATCAATTTAGTCACCTATCTTAGCCTTGAGAACTTATGATAGCTACTAGTCCATCAGTCTAGGGCTCAGGGTGACTATCTATTGACGATTATCCCTAACCAAATGCATACCTATATGAAGGTATCTACCATTGTTACCTTTGAGTTTGCCTTTTCATCACTTTTCCAACTTCAAGCACCCTCATATTCGATGGATGACTCAACTTCTTCCACTTACGAGTGTACTTGATCCTAAACATTGGTAATTTGTTAGAAGTATCATGTTCATCAATATCTATCAATATCAAGTAGCTACTTAACTGCACAAAATTAAGTATTAAAGCACCAGTATTTAATACATTGTTTTCCATATTCAAAGGTCCATTTGGGAGGATCATGACACCATCCCCCACAAGGAATAAATATTGTCTTGGGTGTTTCTCAGCTTTACACAACATACACAATAAAAAATAAACTTTTACAATTTTTAAAGATCATCAAACAAAAAATAAAATATTTTTGCATATCTGCAACTTTCTCCCAAGTGGCATTCCTTTTCAATAAATGATCCCACTAGACCTTACATTTCTCCAAGGTCCTATTCCATATAGTATTAGAGCAAAATTTGAGGATCCTTATTGGTATTACTTTGATTGCCTCTGGATTTGTCATCTACAAATTAGAAACATCCCACACATGTTCAAGGTCAGTAATATATTTAATAAGTAAATATATGTGGAAAGTGTCATGGATTTTTGACATATTAGGAGGTAAGGTGAGTCGGTATACACCAAAACTAATATTTTTAGTGATATCAAAGAGTCATACAAATTATAGATACAATTTTATGGACTTGATCATACTTTTGAAGAACACAAGCTTATACTGAGAGGGGGGGGTGAACAGTATAAGACCACTTTTTACTTTTTCCTTCAATTTAACTTTCAATTCAATATTATGCAGTGAATAGATAGCAGTATCAACAACAACAATCAAAGAAATGCACAAAACACCATCCACAATAGAGACACAACAATTTACGTGGTTCACCCAAAGTGGGCTACTCCACGGATAAAATCTTTCACTAAATTTTATCAATCCAACCTCTGGGAATACCTTTCCCGATTACAATGTTTATGGGCACCAACCCAAAGGAGATACCTTCCCCTAGCTATGCTCTAACTGGTGATCCTCTAGAAGACCTCTGCCTCCGCTGCCCTTAGCAAATGGAACTCTATCCATAAAAGACACCTGTCTTCCTTGCTCTGGCTAGAGGCCTCTGTCCTCAACTCTATCACCTCAAAGCTGGTCCTCGAATTTATGCTAAACATAGTCCTTCGGTCTAGCACAAATGTCCTCGTTCTCTTTCTCTGATCTGCACCAAACACAGTCCTTCGGTCTGGCACAAATGTCCTCTTCCTCTTTCTCTGGTCTGGGTACAAATCTGTCCTCAAATATACACCACTCTCTGTCCTCAAAAGGTCCTCAACTCTGATTTACAAAAGTGGTTCACAAGCTTTCACTAAATCTTGCTTGATCTTCACCCAAGTCTTTCACCAAGACTTTTCTCAGATCTGCTTTGCAAGTTCTCAAGAGAACCTGCCCAAACTGCTCCACAAGCTCAACAAAAGCTTGCTCAAATCTGTCCAATAGTTCTCTCTGCTCTGTCACAGTTGCACTTGGTTGAAACCAACTTTTGCATTGTCTACACAAACACAATAGCACTCAGCACTCAGTGATCAAACTTCTCACTCTGCACATCAACTCACCACTTCTACGCTATCTGCGCTATTATGGCTGCATCTCACACATTTCGCTCGATTCGGCTCGACTCGCTCTCTACGCACCACGGGATTAACATGCACAAGTTTGATACTTATTAGATGCTTTCAATCTCGAAACAACCCTCCTTTTATAGTATAAATTTCAATAACAAAACTTAAACTATAGTCGACTATTACCCTAAACTCCGTCGGTTGCACAACCCTGAACTTCGTCGGCTCAAAGTTAACTCTGTCGACTTCAACCGCCTCTGGTTCTATAGCTTTTCCCGTGAAACTACAACATGTCACGATATCATGACACCTTTGTAGCCATACACTTTATTTTGCTTGTTGTCGTGATATCACGACACTTTTGCTTCTTTAGACTTCTTTTTTCTTTTTGTCATGATATCGCAACATTTTGGACGCTGTACATTCTCACTCCTCTTTGAGTCGCAAAACTGCGGCATGTCACGAAATCATGACATCTTCATCCGTTGGCTTCATCACTTTTGCTTGTCACAAAATTGTGACACTTTTTGCATCCGTACACTTTTCTTTGATCCTGTCGTGAAATCACGACGCTTTCAGCTTCCAAAAGCTTTCTTTGCAACCTGTCATGAAATCGCGATGCTTCTCATTTCAAACTCTTCCCTTTGCTACATGTCACAAAATCGTGACAGTTCTCACTTCAATATTTTTAGCATGTCACAAAATCGTGACAGTCCTCACTTCGTCTTTTGTAGCATGTCACGAAATCACGACTGTTCTTACTTTGAACTCTGTAGCATGTCACGAAATCATGACACTTTTCGAGATACTTTATCTCTCTTCGAACTTGTCATGAAATTGTGATAGTTCACACTATGGACTCTCCCTTCTACATCATGTCATGAAATCATGACACTTTTTCATCCGTACAACCTTCCTTGCATTATGTCACAAAATCGTGACACTTTTCCTTCTTTGCCTTCCTGCACTTTTTGAGTCGTGAAAATGCGACATGTCATGAAATCGCGACACTTTCCACCTTGCTTTCTTTCTCTACCAACATGTCATGAAATCGTGACAGTTTTTCCACTTGCCTTTTTCTCTGCCAACATGTCGCGAAATCATGATAGTTTTGCTAGCTTCTTCTCTCTCTTCCAACATGTCATGAAATCACGATAGTTTTGCCAGCTTCTTCTCTCTCTTCTCACATGTCATGAAATCGTGACATTTTTGCCAGCACTTTCTCTCTCCTCTAACATGTCACAAAATCATGACAGTTTTGTCAGCACTTTCTCTCTCTTCTAACATGTCACGAAATCGCGACTGTTTTTCTTTCCTGCTGCATACTTTTTCTTACTTGTCTTTTTCCTTGATATTTTGCAAATGGGCTACTATGATCTTCTTGGAAACTCACTGTCCATGTCTGCAAATTAATTAAATCAAATTCCTTCAAGAGCTTCTTGACATCAATGACAACTTCTACACTTGAGCAAAGGCAATGTACTCAAGGTACCCAAAATTGCCAACAATCTCCCCCTTTGTCATTGATGGCAAACCTTTACGCAAAACGCTTCTCAAGAGCCAAAACTGAAACAACCTGTGCTAACAGCGAAGAATCTGCCTTTGAAGTTTTGCTCCCCCTGACTTGAAGCTTTCCTCTTCACTTGAAGCTCTCCCCCTTACTCATATCTCTCCCCCTTTGTCATCAATGGCAAAGGGTCACCTTTGGGGCTCGGGACTAAGAATGAGCCTCTTAGCTTAGTCCCTCCCCCACCTCCTGATGAGGTGATTAAAATAGGGTTGGGAGTAAATCTCCCATTAGGCACTGATCATCATCAACGTCTATAACTTCCTTGTCGGGCCTTCTCTTGAACTCTTTGTCAATATTTTTGTTCTTGTCACTGTTTTTGTTTTTGTTCTCATCCTTGTTCTTGTCCATGCCTTGATCCTTGGACCTATTTATATCATTTTTCCTATTCCTGTACCTTGGAATTTTAGCTCTAAACTATCTAGCTGTGTGACCTACATTGTTGCACTTATAGCAAGTAACAATATTATTTCTTTTAGGCATACCTGTTCTTTGAAACCGCCTGTTCTGACTAATGGTGTACCTGTTATTTGCCTTGCAAAAAATTGCCTTATGCCCAAACTGATTACAAGAGTAGCAATACCCATGAAAGAAATTACCACTTCTAAAACTTTCATTTACCTTCCTTACTTGAGTCATGCAATGCGAAGCCATGTGACCAAACCTGTGACATGCAAAACATCTGCCATGAAATTTTCTTTTATTTGACCTCTCGGGTCCCGAAAAATTCTTCTTCTTATTCAGAATTCTATTTTCTATTTCTGCACATCTATCACTCATGGACTCTTTCTCTGAAATACTCTCCTCATCAGAACTCTCTTCTTTTTGAAGTCTCTTACTAGACTCTCCAACTTGTTCCTTGTGCGGCTTAACAAAACCAAGACTTGTTTTATCTGTTGGTTTTCTTTGACCTTTGATGAGTGATTTAACCTTTTTGGAGTTGTCTTGAAACCTGTACAGCTTATCCTTGTATTCTTTGGTTTCCTCTTTCAAAGAAGCAATTTTTTGTTCTAACTCACTATACTCAAGAACCTTCGATTCCAGCTCATCCTTGAGTTCTTGTGTCTTAGCCATAGAGATGTCGAGACTTTCTATAAGATCATCTCTCTCCATACAACATTCATCTAACTTATCCTTGAGTCTGGCATTCTTCTTTCTTTCCTTTTTCAAAGCACTAAGAGCATTAGTAAGTTCACTTTCAAGATCCTTTATTTGTTTGCTTTCTGAATCATCAGAGCCTTTTACATATTTCTTATCACTAGAGGTGCTACCATTTTCAAAAACCATACATGCATCTTCCTTATAGTTTTCTGAAGCATCCTCATACATACTAGTAACCAATTCATTATTTGTGCAATCATCCTCAAGGTGACCAAAATTTCCACATCTAAAACATTTCATGATAATGAATCTATGTTTTGGTTCTTCCTCTTTTTCTGATATGAACAACATCTCATTTTCACTATCACTTGAAGAACTTTCACTATCACTACTAGAACACTTACTTGCTTTGTCTAGGTAGAAACTCTTCTTGTGCTTGTGAGAATACCTCTTTCCGTGATTGTTGTGCTCATCTTTGTTCTTCCTGTGATGCTTGTGCTTTTCAGAATCCTTGCTCTTAGAATCCTGTTTCTCTTCATCACTTTCATTCTTGGAAACAATACAATTAGTCGCATAATGACCAAACTTTCCACAATTGAAACATCTTATATTTTTCATGCTTTTGTGCTTTCTAGAGAACTTGCCTTTCTTGCTGTAATATGCCTCTTCATCACTAGAAGACTCATCACTCTCTTGAAGCTGTTTACCCTTGGATTTCTTGGTAGCCTTGAAATCTGCCTCTTTCTTGACATCAACCTTCACTTGAGTTCTCAACTCAAATGCTACAAGTATACTATGAAGCTCATCCTTTTTCAACTTATCCAAATCTTTAGCTTCCTCAATAGCAAAAATCTTTTCACTAAATCTATTAGGAAGAGATCTTAAAATCTTATCACAAATATCATTTTCAGCAAGCTCAAGACCTAAGTCTTTCATGGAGTTAACAACCTCATCCATACGAAGCATGTAATCACTAATATTTTCATCATCATTCATCTAGAGTTGTTCAAACATACCTTTAAAGTGTCTCAACTTGGCATTTCGGACATTTGCATCACCTATATGAACCACCTTCAACTATTTCCACATTTCACTAGCTGTCTTGCAGTGAATAACTTTGGTGAGATTTGCTTTCTATAAGCCTTTCAGGATTGCATTCATTGCTTTTGAATTGCTATGAAGTAGGAGTCTGTCTTCTTTAGTATAAGGACCATTTTCAGGAATAGTGTACTCATCTTCAATCACTTCCCATACCTCATTACCAAGTGCCATTAGATGAACCTTCATTCTTGCACTCCACAGACCAAAATATGATCCATCAAGAATAGGTGTTGCATTGCCACTTGAGTAATCCATTGTGTTCTTTACTAGCTTTTCCTTCAAGTTGTTAAACTTTTCAAAGGCACCCACTCTGATACCAATTGAAGAACACAAGCTTATACTAAGAGGGGGGGTGAACAGTATAAGACCACTTTTTACTTTTTCCTTCAATTTAACTTTCAATTCAATATTATGTAGTGAATAGATAGCAGTATCAACAGCAGTAATCAAAGCAATGCACAAAACACCATCCACAATAGAGACACAACAATTTACGTGGTTCACCCAAAGTGGGCTACTCCACGGATAAAATATTTCACTAAATTTTATCAATCCAACCTCTGGGAATACCTTTCCCGATTACAATGTTTATGGGCACCAACCCAAAGGAGATACCTTCCCCTAGCTCTGCTCTAACTGGTGATCCTCTAGAAGACCTCTGCCTCTGCTGCCCTTAGAAAATGGAACTCTATCCACATAAGACACCTGTCTTCCCTACTCTGGCTGGAGACCTCTGTCCTCAACTCTATCACCTCAAATATGGTCCTCGAATTTGTGCTAAACATAGTCCTTCGGTCTAGCACAAATGTCCTCGTTCTCTTTCTCTGATCTACACCAAACACAGTCCTTCAGTCTGGCACAAATGTCCTTGTCCTATTTCTTTGGTCTGGGTAAAAATATAACCTCAAATCTACACCACTCTCTATCCTCAACAGGTCCTCAACTATGATTTACAATAGTGGTCCACAAGCTTTCACTAAAGCTTGCTTGATCTTCACCCAAGTCTTTCACCAAGACTTGTCTTAGAACTACTTTGCAAGTTCTCAAGATAACCTGCCCAAACTGCTCCACAAGCTCAACAAAATCTTGCTCAAATCTGTCCAATAGTTCTCTCTACTCTGTCATAGCCGCACTTGGTTGAAACCAACTTTTGCATTATCTGCGCAAACACAACAGCACTTAACACTCGATGATCGAACTTCTCACTCTGCGCATCAACTCGTCACTTCTACGCTATCTGTGTTGTTATGGCTGCATCTCACATATTTCGCTCGATTCGACTCGACTCGCTCTCTATGCACCGTGGGCTTAACTTGTGCAAGTTTTATACTTATTCGATGCTTTCAATCTTGAAACAACCCTCCTTTTATAGTATAAATTTCAAGAACAAAACTTAAACTATAGTCGGCTGTTACCCTAAACTCCATTGGCTGCACAACCCTGAACTTCGTCGGCTCAAAGTTAACTCTATCGGCTTCAAACACCTCTGGTTCTGTAGATTTTCCCATGAAACTACAACATGTCATGATATCGCGACACCTTTGTATCCATACACTTTCTTTTGCCTGTTGTCGCGATATCATGACACTTGCTTCTTTAGAATTCCTTTTTGTTTTTGTCGTGATATCGTGACATTTTTGACGTTGTACATTCTCACTCCTCTTTGAGTCACGAAACTGTGACATGTCACAAAATCATGACATCTTCATCTGCTGGCTTCTTCACTTCTACCTGTTGTGAAATCATGACACTTTCTACATCCATATGCTTTTCTTTCATCTTGTCATGAAATCGTGATGCTTTCAGCTTTCGAAAGCTTTCTTTGCAACCTGTTGCGAAATCGTGATACTTCTCATTTCAAACTCTTCCCTTTGCTGCATGTCACAAAATCATGATAGTTCTCACTTTGAGCTTTTCAGCATGTCACAAAATTGTGACAGTCCTCACTTTGTCTTTTGTGGTATGTCATGAAATCATTACTGTTCTTACTTCAAACTCTACAACATGTCACGAAATCATGACACTTTTTGAGATACTTTATCTCTCTTCAAACTTGTTGTGAAATTGCGACAGTTCACACTGCGGACTCTCTCTTCTGCATCATGTCACGAAATCGTGACACTTTTTTGTCCGTACAACTTTCCTTGCATTATGTCACAAAATCGTGACACTTTTCCTTCTTTGCCTTCCTGCACTTTTCGAGTTATGAAAATGCGACATGTCACGAAATCGTGACACTTTCCACCTTGCTTTCTTTCTCTGCCAACATGTTGCGAAATCACGACAGTTTTTCCACTTGCCTTTTTCTCTACCAACATGTCGTGAAATCACAACAGTTTTGCCAGCTTCTTCTCTCTCTTCCAACATATCGTGAAATCACAACAATTTTGCCAGCTTCTTCTCTCTCTTCTTGCATGTCGTGAAATCACGATAGTTTTGCTAGCACTTTCTCTCTCCTCTAACATGTCACAAAATCATGACAGTTTTGTCAACACTTTCTCTCTCTTCTAACATGTCGCAAAATCACGACTGTTTTTCTTTCCTGCTGCATACTTTTTCTTACTTGTCTTTTTCCTTGATCTTTTGCAAATGGGCTACTATGATCTTCTTGGAAACTCACTATCCATGTCTGCAAATTAATTAAATCAAATTCCTTCAAGAGCTTCTTGACATCAATGACAACTTCTACACTTGAACAAAGGCAATGTACTCAAGGTACCCAAAATTGCCAACAACTTTTCATTGGTTTAACCCTTAGGAAAACTTTATCCCCCAATGGGTACTCTCTTGGAGTTCTCTTTAGATCAACATAACTCTTTTGCCTATCAATAGATTCCTTGAGTCTTTTCTTGATTACCTTTATTTGCTCTTCCATTTATCCAACCATTTCTAGTTCAATCACAGTTCTATCCTCTAGGTTATCCCATGATAGTGGCATTCTATAGTTTCACCCATACAAGGCATCGAAATATTCCATTTTCAAAGAAGAGTGATACCCATTATTATAGGATAATTCTATCAATGGTAGTTAGTCTTCCCAGTGAGACTTTTGATTAATACAATACATGCAGAGCATATATTCTAGTACTTGATTTACCTACTCCATATGACCATCTATTTTAGGGTGCTACGATGAACTCATGTTCAATTTTATACCTATTTCCTAATGAAGGGCTTTCCAAAATTTAGAACCGAACTTGGAATCCCTATCTAAAATGATTACCTCAAGAAATACATGCAATTGGAACACTTCTTTGGCAAACCTATTATCCACAACCTGAGCATCATCCTTGGTGCTTCAATGTATAAAATGTGTAACCTTAGTCAATTTTTTGACTACCACTAGTATTGCATCATTTTGGTACCTGATATTTGGTAAACCTACTATAAAATCCATAAATATGACCTACCATTTATGTGCAGGTGTATTATGTGGATAAAATTATCTTACATGATGCTTGTATTATGCTTTAACCTTTTGACATTCAAGATATTGAGCAACAAAACCTATAATATCCTTCTTCATTCCTACCCAAAATAATGTCCTTTTCACATTTTCTATCATCTTAACCCCTCCGGGATGAGTTGTATAAGGAGATCTATGGGATTCCTGCATTGTTATCTTCCTTGAATTCTCTAATTTTGGTATGATGATTATTACTTTGTAACATAAAAGGTTATCTATCACCCCAAACTCCTTATTGTTCTTAGGATCTTTGTCTATTCTGGATTGAAATATCTTGACAATATTCTTCCTAATTTTGCTCCTACCTTACTTGGTCCATGAGCTTTACGTGACTACTAGTTATGGTTTATATGTGCCTCCTTCTACTTAAGGTATTCAGAACATTATTCTATTTTCCTTTATGTACTCAATTTTAAATTTGTACTCAGTTAGGAACTTGATCCACCTTCTCTATATTGCATTGAGTATTGTTGGATAAATATGTACTTTATACTTTGATGATCTTATTTTAACTCAAAAGGTCTTCCCACCAGGTAATGGCACCATACCTTCAAGGCTTGCACTACAAAGGATATTTCTAAATCATGAGTAACATAATTTACTTTGTGCTTATTTATTTTTCTTGAAGTATAATCTACTACTAACTCTTCTTGCATGAGTACTCCCCCAAATCCTTCCAACAATGCATCAGTGCATGCTGCAAAATCTCCTTGAGGATATGGAATCTTCAATATTGGTGCAATAGTGAGTTTTTTTCTTCAAAAAAGTAAATTCGGTTTCACACTTTTTTATCCATTTGAATTCCTTCCCTTTCTTCTAGAGGTTAGTTATTGCTGAGGCAATTTTTAAAAAATCCTTTCTATAACATCTTTAATAGCCCTTTAACCCCATGAAGCTCCTTACTTTGGTAACATTAGTAGAGGGTTGCCAATTTAATATGGATTCAATTTTATCTGGATCCACAACAATTTCTTCTACTTATATGATATGCCCTAAATAGCACACCTCTGAAACATAGAAATCACTCTTTGATAGATTTTTGTAGAACATGATATTGAGATACTTATCATGCTCTTCCTTATTTCGAGAGTATATTAGTATGTCATCTTGAAATACAAGGATAAACTAGTACATGTGTCTTTTGAACACACTAATCATTAAATTTTTGAAGGTGGTTGAGGCATTAGTCAGTCCAAAAGGTAGGACGATGAACTCATAATACCTATACCTTATCTTAAATGTCATTTTGTGAGTGTCCTCCTCACTTATTCTCAACTGGTGATACCCTAATTTTAATTATATCTTGGTAAAAATTGTGGTATAGCTTAATTGATTGAATAAATATTCAATCATGATAGGGGATACTGGTTCTTGATTGTATTTTTATTCAGCATTATGTAGTTAATACACAATCTTAAATAATAGTCATTTTTCACAAATAAAATAGGTGCACCCCAAGGTGATACACTTGGTTTTATCAACTCTTTCTCTAAAACCCTTATAATTATACCTTTAACTTATGCATCTCGATGGGTGACATCCTATATGAAGATCTATGAATTGGTTTTGCTTCTAAAATAATATCGATAGTGAAATCAAATTCACGCACAAGAGGAAGCCTAGGTAAATTTTTAGGAAATACATCCTTGATATCCTATAAAATTGGGTGTGTCTCCAACACCTCTTTATTTTGATATTTACCAACTTCATTCAACTTTATTACATTGAAAATCCCTCATTTCTTGAGAACTTTCTTTAACTGCATAGTTGACACATCTAGGGTTTGAATGTCCCATGTTCACTATGAATTCATAGCCTTTACTTACCTCCTTTAGAATATTCGATCCATCTATCTTAGGAATTGATTATGGCTTTATGGTATTGTAGCAAATCCATCCCTAGGATCATATCGAAGGCATGAAGTGGGGCTACATATAAGAAACCTTCTATGGACCCACTAGCTAAAGTAATTTCCATCATTGGAAAACATTGGTTTATGGAGTATGTCTATCCATAAACATTTTTAACCTTCCATTCATGAGCCAAATACCTTACATTTTCATCATATATTTTTCTAATTTATAATAAATGAAGCTATTTGTGGTTCTACTATCAATTAATGTATTAACTTGCTTATCAAAAATCTTACCTTTTATAATTGTGGGGTGGTTTGCCCCTCAAGCTTCTGACTCCCAGTTGCACCGTAGATCTTGTGCATAGGTTCCTTGCCTTTAATGTTGGATGTACTTGAACCAATTTGGTAGGGGAAATAGTTAGAAAAATGCAGCCCTCTACAATGGTAATACCCATCCTTAGTCCCTTGTCACTTTTTTGGTTTATGCACCTTTCCCTTAATCATTGGAACTGAAACTTACAGTTTCTACAATTGGGACTTAGCATTATTGGGTTTGTTGTATTTCTTATAAAATTTATTCTTGAACTTATTTTGGATTCCATTGAATTTCTTCTCTATATTCTAGGGGTTCTTAGCCTTTCATTCTTGTTCAACCTCCCATTTTACAACCCCATTGCTATTCCTCTTCTTTAGTTCTTGATATTCTTGCTCAAACAAGGTTTCATATTTATAATGGAAGTGTGACTTTGCTTTCTTTTCTAGGTCATATACCCTTTACAATGATTTAGGCTCCTACATATCTACATCATACTTTATCCTAGATTGTAATACATGAGTAAACTTAAGAATCTATATTTTCTCTAGGTGGGTACATCAATAAATTTACCATATTCCTATAGTATTTCTCTACTAAGTTGGTTCCTTGCCTTAGACTAGAAAACTCTTCAAATTTTAGAGCATAGAAATGCTTTGTGAGGAGCCTCTTCTTGAACATGACTATAAATTCATTACATGGAATTTCTACTAATTAGAGTTTGATTTCCTCATAATAATTTTCCCACCAATCTAGGGTAGCTCCTTCAAGGTAAATAATAGCTCTCAGGTTCCTAAATAATATCCCTCTACTATGAAGAAAACTTCTAGTTCCCTTAACCAGACCTCATCTACATCTCCCTTTCCTTCTCCATAATATTTGGATATGCAAACATTCCTTAGATCTCTTACCATCTCATTTTCCAAGAGGGTTCTAGATTGTATATATTCCACCATCAGACCCTCATCTTGGTTAACTTCTAAATCTCTAGCTTGCAAATTTTGATTTGCAATAGTTTCTAGAACTTCTCTTAACTAATATTATAGTGTGGCAACTGTGTTTGTGAGATCTTCCATTCCTGTATTGGAAGTTTCTGGATCCTCATTCTGGATCTCTTCTTTGACATTACTTTGTCAAGTTTGTCTAGATGGATGCCTTTCTATCCTAGACTTAGATGGCATCTTGATCTAATTCTAACCAAGAAAAAAATTATATCACATCTTCATCTTAAACTGAATCACTAACTCAAACCACATTACATATTTCTTCTTGCTAATAATTAGATATATAATTATGATAAGATTCCAAGGTTATGATATATCATTGAAACCAAAGCCCATACTAAGGTATCATAATATTCATATTCCTTTGGGATCGATTCCATTTAATTATAATAAGCAGAGACTCTAGGATATCTCAGATTTTACCTTAAACTTAAGCAAGCCTTCATTGGAGATAAATGAATCTTTTTCAACACATAAGAAGCTCTATACCCTCGAACCTAGATCTCTGATACCAAATGTAATGACCTAAAATCAAGAAATAATAAAACACACAAATATAGAAAGATTTTTTTAAAACTAAGGAGAGGAATTCATAAATCCCTAACCAACCTTAGATCGACTTAATACTTATAACCCCTAAGTTTATAAAGAACTATACCATACTAGATTCTCCTCATGCAAGTCCCTTCTGTGTAGACATATCTCATATTTGATGCAGGAGCATCCAGTAGCACCTGTAGCAGAGGCATCAGAAGGTAGGAGGGCCACTTTAGCAGAAATGGCTAAGGAAGAAAAACGTCACGATTTCGCGATGTGTCATGAAATTGCGACAAAAAAATGAGAAGACAGTGAGGAGGAAATTTTGTCATGATATCGCGATAGAAAAAGTGTCGCGATATCACGACACGATGAGGAGAGAGAAGGCATGGGCCAAAAATGTCATGATTTTGTGACATGTCATGAAATCATGACTAGAAGCAAAGAATGGAGGCAGCAGGCAGAAAATGTCATGATATCGCGATAGAAAAAGTGTCGCGATATCACAACATGATGAGGAGAGAGAAGGCATGGGCCAAAAATGTCACGATTTTGCGACCCAAAAGCAGGATGAATAATGGAAGCAGAACAAGAAGAATGAGGTTGCAGGCAAAGATGTCGTGAAATCATGACATGTCACGGTTTTGCGACCCAGAAGTAGGATGAAGAATGGAAGCAGAAGATGTCGCGAAATCGTGACATGTCACAGTTTCGTGACCCACTGAAGAATGAGAAGGCACAGAAGGGAAGATGTCACGAAATCACGACATGTCACAATTTCGCAATGTGCCAAGAAGAGAAGAAGCCAGAGGAGGAGAATGTCATGATTTCATGACAGGTCGCAATTTTGTGGCCAGAAGGCGAAGAAGTAGCCAAGGAGGAAAGATGTCGTGAAATCACAACATGTCACATTTTTGCGACCAGCGGGCAAGCGAAGAAGCCAAGGGACAAAGCTATCGCGAAATCGTGACACTTTTGGAGAAAAGGCGCCAAGGGGCAAAGTTGTCATGATATCGCGACACTTTTGGAGAAAAGGTGTCAAGGGGCAAAGTCATCGCGATATCACGACCCTTTTGGAGAATCGGCGACAAGGGGAAAAGCTGTCGTGAAATTGTGACATGTCACAGTTTCACGACCCCAAGGCAAAAAACAAGTACAAAAGGCAAAGACATCGCAATTTCGTGACGTGTCACGAAATCGTGACCCGAAGGCAGAAGACAAGTGTGGAAGGCAAAGACGTCACGATTTCATGACATGTAGCATTTT
Organism: Wollemia nobilis; assembly: GCA_028583015.1. Classification (NCBI taxonomy): domain Eukaryota; kingdom Viridiplantae; phylum Streptophyta; class Pinopsida; order Araucariales; family Araucariaceae; genus Wollemia; species Wollemia nobilis. The sequence continues at coordinate 823,992 of JAQPPZ010011065.1, read as the reverse complement.
CGTGACTCGAAGGAGAGAAAGGAGGCGAGGAAGAAAAATGTCACGATATTGCAACATGTCGTAATATCGTGATCGAAAGATAAAAGGATGCACAAAAGGCAGAAATGTCATGAAATCATGACATGTCAGGTTTTCACGACCCGAAGAGGAAAGAGAAGGCGATGGAGCAGAAATGTCACAATATCATGACATGTTGCGATATCATGACCAAAAGAGAAGAGTAACAGGTGGCATTTTTGAGGGCCACGACAAAGCAACAACGACAGCTCATGAAAGTCAGGTGGTAGATGCAAAGGCTGTTACAGCTAGAGGAAGAAGACAACAGAGGTCAGGCGGTGGTTGCAAGGCCGTTACAGGACACGTGGCAACACGAAATGACACATGGCACCGAAGTGCAGTGGAAGCGAGCGGAGCGACACGAGAAGACGAAAATGACCAGTCAAGGAATGAAATCGAAGAGTCATGCGCAGTAGCCTGACAGTGAACAGGAGTTAGCCAACAGATTCAGAGGTCGTGTAGAGTGGAAGCAAAAAGCGGTTATGGCAATCCACATTTTGGGTAATGATTACTCAGAGGGTCGAGACCTCTATAAAAACCCTAGCATTGTAATAGATAAGGAGGTTGGAAAATCAGAGAGTGCAGTATTAGAGAACTACAGATGAAACTCACGAAGTCGAGTTGAGGAAGCCGAGGGTAGATAGCCAGCTTGAGAGAGATGATTTTCCTTCCAAGGGGTAGGCAGGATTAGGAAAATTGCATAGTGGATTAGGAAAACTAGGCCGAGCGCTGGTTGTGCAAAGCCTACGGGCTATTCTATAAAAAAATATATATATATTTCCAGTTAATGAATGAATTTCTGGATTTGATAGAGTGCAATTTTTCTGTTCTGCAGCAATATTATGCACGTAAGTCCATCCATATCATCTAACTTGGTGAGCTACACTTACCATCCTCAATCATTAAAATATGTACACACATCTCCATACTCCTTGTAAACCATTATGCATGGGTATGCTACATATACTATAATTTAAGCTATCAATTTTATCCTCTTACAATATTTCTTAACATTGGTATGATCTTCTAAACCTAGTTACCAATATCCTTAAGGTGGTCTCAAGCCCTTAGGTTACCCTCTAAGTTCACCTAGAACTTACTACTGATTTTATAACAATTATTTAAATAAGAATATAAAATCTAGATCTAGATACTAAATCCAACAAAACATAAATCATTCAATAAGCATAAGGTAATAACTAAAGTATAAGCATGCAATAGAAAGGATTCAAATATAATTACATTCAATTAAAGGAATACAAAATGCATCAACCATTTTTAATTCACTACATAAGTATGCATAGTAATTCCATAATTTTAACAATACACTACATCAATTTCATCAGGGAAATATTCCCATAAATCTAATATCTTTGCATAAATAAGAAAGATGTAATATAGATAGCAAACTTGTGCATCGGCTCATCTCATGATTTTGGTCCTCATGCTCTTTCATCGATCAAGTGAGGATAGGAGGAGATCAAGACACTCATGGTTCCATATAGACATGCTTCTAATTGCATTTAATTATTTCAATGCTAAATTAAAACTATATAAATAACCCAAGCAATTCAACTTTCCAAAGCATAGTTGATATCATAGAAACTACTCTTTATATTTCCCCTCTCCTCTCCCTATGAGAATTATTCAACAATGTAATAAGATCATCTACTAGCTTGTAATAAATTACTCAACCTTTGTCCAACAATTAAAATCCCATACCTTTAATTACTGAATAATCTAGGTTCTCAATTATTTTCTTAAATTAAAGCCAACTACTTTAATCCATAAATAACCTTTCTCTTTATTTCATGAATTAAAGACCCATACACTTAATTAACACAATCAACCATTTTCATATTTATTTAATCCATTAAAGTCAACTACTTTAACTTATAAATAAACATTTTCTTCATTTCATGAACCAAAGTCTCAAACCCTTAATTCATAAAATAAACATTTTTGCATTTATTTAATCCATTAAAGTCAACCATTTTAACTTATAAATAAACCTTTTTATTCATTTCATGAACTAAAGTTCCATACCCTTTAGTTCACAAAACAAATAATTTTTATGTTTATTTAATCTATTAAGGTCAACCACTTTAACTTATAAATACACCTTTTTCTTCTTTTCATGATCTAAAGTCCCATACCCTTAATTCAAAAAATAAACCATTCTCATATTTATTTAATCCTTTAAATTCAACTACTCTAACATGTAAATAAACCTATATTTAATGAGTCTATCCATGATCATCAAACTATCGTTGCCAGGATCATATCCTTTTCCAAAAAGAATGTGAACCTTATCCCTTTTAATAGTCATAAACCTCATCTGCAGGAGACCACGATTGCTCAATATTTAAGATTAACCTTGTTAGATGAGTCTGTGCCTAGGGTAGTCAACCCTATATCCAATGTTAAGTGGTCCCCACCTCATACGGGTTGGTTTAAGCTTAATTTTTATGGAGCATATAAGGACAATCCTTGCAGAGCAGGCGCTGACAGCATTGCACAAGATCATAATGGAAATATGACGCTTTCATTTTCTGAATATTTAGGAACAAGGACAAACAATGAAGCTAAAGCTAGAGCTATGTGGAGAGGCCTTCAAATGACTCAAGACTTAGAAGGCAATTTGATCGTAGAAGGAGACTCTATGCATGTTATAAATCTCCTCAATAATTGGAAAACATCTCCTTGGAGGATTAAAACAATTTTTGAAGAGGCTAGGATCCTTTTCCAGGGAAGACAGGATAGAAAAGCCCAACATGTCTTTCGAGAAGCTAAAAAAGTTGTTGATAAGCTGGCCAATTTGGGTGTTGATGGTGACGAACTTTTCAAATGGGAACACAGTGTCCCGAGTGAAGTAGAGGAGCTTATTCAACAAGAATGCCAAGAATGATAGTCAAATTTACCAATAGGGAAGGTACTGTAAGTTCGAAGGCTATGAGTATTTCTATCTCTTTTTTGAAATGGACTCATAATAAAAAATATCTAAGCTATCAGTCTTGGTGGATGCTGCTTGGAAATACCACAAATACTAATGGGGATAGTCACATGGCATATAACATAGCTCCTAGTCATCTTAGTAATTTGAGGTTGGTCGATAATCACAGGGTAGGAAAGAAACGATAATATAAGACTTCGAACCAGAGCCACGTGGACCACCAGATAGCCATCGCCATAAATCTAGCCAGCAAGTTCACTTCTCCAAGGCTGATTTGCCAAGATGGGATGTGGTCCCAAAGCATGTCATATACAAAATAAAGCAATTACCAAAGAATTATTAAGAGTAATTGTCAATACAGAGCTTGTGGGAGTTTTTTTCAATACTCTGCTATGTGTGTCTACAACTTTTTATTTCTCCACTATTTCAAGGAAGAGATTTGTGTCTATTTTTTTTTTGTAATTATGATGCAGGTGTGTTTTATCGAGGTATAGCCAAAATGTTGTATGGGAAGTTTCCTTTTTATAACAAGCTATGTGCCTTATCGGATGTAATGGCTTTGGCGGTATTTAGATTTTACATATATAGGATCCTTAGTAAGGACATGTTCATCAAAAACCCTGGGCTGATTTTTGTAAAATGTTTTGCGTCAACTTGTAAAACCTGGTATTAATGCTATCGTATCTTATCTACCAAAAAAAAACATATAAATAAACCTTTTTCTTCATTTCATGAACTAAAGTCTCGTACCATTAGTTCACAAAATAAACCATTTTCATATTTATTTAATCCATTTAAGTCAACTACTTTAACTTATAAATAAACCTTTTTTCTTCATTTCATGAACTAAAGTCCCATACCCTTAATTCACAAAATAACCATTTTCATGTTTATTTAATCCATTAAAGTCAACTACTTTAACTTATAAATAAACCTACTTCTTCATTTCATGAACTAAAGTCCTATACCCTTAATTCAAGAAACAAAATATTTTCATTTTTATTTAATCTATTAAAGTCAACTAATTTAACTTATAAATAAACCTTTTTCTTCATTTATTTAATTAAAATCCCGTAGTTCCTATAAAATAAAAACATGTAAGGTTTCTTTTTCCATCATTTAAATTCACCATTTCAAATAACATACCCTATGAGAAACCTCCCTTTTCATTAATCTACGACTACTATTTTAAATAATGGAATTCATATAAAAGACCTTTTATTTCCATTAATTTAAAAACTATTATTTAATTAATGAAACTATAATAAGGAAACCCTTTTATTTCCTTAATCTAAACTCCCCCATTCAATTAATGAACTAAATATATATTTCCTCCCTAGGCACCCTATGACCTCTCATCAACATAGCCCACTACTAAATATCTCAATACAGGGACAAAATAGGAGTCAAAACGTAGAAGTAGGGAGGGTGCGGCTTGAGGTGATACACATCACACCAACTACTACAAAGAAGTCAGAGTGCTCGGGTGTCATGGTCTATATTGGATGACATCCAAACACTGTTGTTGGTTCACCATAGGTTCCATCAACCTAAATTCCATGGAGGACTACACAGATGTGAAATGCCCAAGGAAGGACATCCCTTGGAACTCAACATATCGATAACCCCTCACAATTCCTAGTTTTATCGTTACCTTTCCTTCTATCCAGTGTAGTCTAACATAGTGGTGTATGCCTATGACAAGAAGTTGAGGAATAACATGAGTCAACTTACCTATGGTGAATGCTTAATACAGTCAACTACAGCCATATATAACCAATAAAGGATCTACCACATCTAGGAATGACTCTAACATAGCCAACAATGGCTTTAACACAACCAACGAAGATCTACTATAGCAAGAAATACTATAACACAATAAGTATTAGAATTTCCCAAGAGTAGAACTGCAAATAATTACAATATTTGAAGAAACAAAAATAGAATTGATTGATTATTCCATGGATCAACTTTGTATAAATAACAAAGTTGATCATTGAGAGTTGTTGGATTACAACAACTCATCAAATGTGATGTAGAATATAACTAAGAGTTCACCTAACTCATGAAGGAGTGGAAAATCAAGTAAGTATATCCTAGTAGAACTTACGAGAATAATTACTTATTCTAACATCCCCACTTAGGTGATACTAGGGGTGTATTGTGCAAATGAGTCCTAGCAATAGATCTTGATGAGGTACTCATATACAATATTTTTTTTTTCTAAAGATATGGTAAAAACCCTATGGGAAAAACCATCTGCAAAAAAAGAAAAAGGAAGAGGTATGTCTTTGGTTTACGAAGATTGTCCTCTTAATACAAAAAGAGGTGAGTCTCGAAAACATGGCCTGATGAGGTACTCATTTACAATTTTTATGATATATGGTGAAAAACCACATGGGAAAAACCATTTTCTATGAAATAAAGAGGTATGTCTTCGGATGGCGAAGATTGTCCTTAATAACCAAACAAAAAATATGAGTCCCAACAACATGGCCTGATGAGGTACTCATTTATAATTTTTATGAGAGATGGTAAAAAAACCACATGGGAAAAACCATATGCTATGAAATAAATAGGCATGTATTCGGATGGCGAATATTATCCTTAATAACAAAACAAAAATATGAGTCCCAGCAACATGGCCTGAGGAGGTACTCATTTACAATATATATGAGAGATGGTAAAAAAAACCACATGTGAAAAAACCGTCCTCTAAAGAATACAATAATTAAAGGAGAGGTTAAAGACCTCTGTTCCAATGTAGTTGTAATACTCCAAGTTTCTCTCACAATTGTATGTAACACGAAGAAGAAAATGACTTGGTGAAGATGTATACAACTTTATTTTTAGTTGGAATATAGTCCAAGTATATGTCCCCATTTTGAATATGTTGTCGAATGAAGTACATGTGTATTTCAATGTTCTTGGTGCACTAATGCTCAACTGTATTGCATGCAATATGTATTGTGCTCTGATTGTCACACCAAATAGTAAAAGGTTTGTCATGGGAAAAATCAAATTCTCTTATAATCTAATGAAGCCAAAGAGATTCATGACTTGCTAAAATTGCTACCTTGTATTATGTCTCTATAGATGATAAGGCCACTAGTTTTTTATGCATAACCAAGCAATTGGTGAAGAACCAAGACAAAAAACATAGTCAAAATATGCACATCTGTCTTCGAATGATCCTGCCCAATTTTAATCCATGTAGGCAATGATATAAATGGATTTTCCCTCATATAAGAGCCTAAAGTGAGTAGTTCCTTGTAAGTAGTGGAGGATTATTTTTGTTGCTTTCCAGTGACTGAAATGAGGTTGATGAGAGAATCTGGATATTAAGCCAAAAAAATATGAGATATCTGGATGAGTATGAGTAAGGTATAATAGACTCCCTACAATCTTATGGTATAGAGTTGCATCACAAAGAGGGGATGTGAAATAAGTACTTAGATTGAAAAGGTGTAGGAGAAGGTTTACAATCTATTATTTTAAACCTTTGAAGAAGATCTAGAGTGTATTTTTTTGACACAATAAAATTCCCATGGCATCATCCCATTCTTTAATAGCAGTTGCTTCTCTGAAGGATTGAGGATTAGATAAAATATACTGATAGACAAGACCAGTGCCTATGGGGTTGGTTAATTTGGATGATGGAATATTTTGGATGTAAGGAATAGCTTCTTTAACAATGGTACGGACCCATTTTGGCATAGTGGAAGGAGTATAAGGAGTGGGAAGACTTTTAGTTGGAGTTATAGGTTCCTCATCTTGATCATAAATCTCTAAATTAATCTCTAAATTTGGTTCTTCATTATATTGAGGTTCTACTATAGGAGAAGACTCAATAGAGGAACAAGATGATTTAGGATATTTCTGAGGGAATGTTTCATGAAATTGGACATTCCTATGAAAAAATACCTCATTAGTTATGGGATCAAGGAGCCTGTATGATTTTATTTCCTCACAATAACCAACAAAGATGAGATTTTTTATTTTCTTATCTAGATCCTTTCTTTTCTTCTTTGGGACATGTACCCAAGTTGTACACCCAAAAATATTGAAGAAGGAGACATTTGGTTTTGAGCCAGTCCATGATTCTTCAAGTGTTAAATGGTCAAGATATTTATGAGGTGTGTCGTTTTGAATATATTTTGCATAGTTAATAGCTTCTAAACAAAAAATGTTTGGAAGATCTCTTGAACGGAGCATACAGTTTGCCATTTCCTTCAATTTTTGGTTTTTCCTCTCTGCAATGCCATTTTGTTGTGGATTATGGGAGACAAAATGTTGATGAATGATACCATGACTTGATAGAAATATTGAGAACTCATTACTACAATATTTCCCCCATTATCTATGTGAATTTGCTTGATGTTGCAAGAGTTCTGATTTTTAACTAAGGCTTTGAATATTTTGAAGTGGGATAGAACATCACTTTTCTATTTAGGAAGTAGACCCAAGTTCTTCTAAAAAATTCATCAATGAAGGTTAGAGCATATTTTTCTCCTTTGAAAGAAGTCTCTAGGAAACACATCAATTCATTATGGATTAACTCTAGAGGGGATGAGGCTTTTAGAGAACCACTTGGGTGGAAAGGATCTTGATGTTCCTTTCCAAAAGCACATCCCAGACATACTCCATCAATAGAAGATACTTGAGATACACCTGTTACCATTTCATGTATGTTTAATTCCTTTAGGTAGTTATAACTGAGATAACCAAACATTTCATGCCAAATTTTGCTTTCAAGATCTCCATGATCCACAAAACATGAGGCTCCTTACAGATTTTTGAATCCTTTGAAGTGAAATAGGTGAGTTGTGTGATCAATATCTCCTTTGGCTATAAGAGAGTGGGGGCCTTGAAAGTCTCTTATCTCAACTCTCGTTGGAGAGAAGAGAACAAGTTTCCCCTTTCCAAAAGTACAAATTTAATAGACAAAGAGGAGATTTGTTGCAATGTTTAAAGCATAGAGAAAATTATTGATAGAACCACCATCAATGGATATGTTACCCTTTCCTTTGAATAGGATAAAGGAAAAGTCACCAAATTCTATGCTACATGTTGAACTTGAGGAGATAGAAGAGAATGACTCATCTGAAGCATTCATGTGATGAGTTGCTCCAGAATCTAGTACCCAGTAATTAGAAGAAGTATTGGTGGTATTCCCTTTTACATTTAGGGCTTTGCCTATATTTTGATCCTTCATAGTTGCCTCTAGTTGTTGTAATATTTTCTAGCATTTGTTTGCAGAATGACCATTCTTTTTGTAGTGAGTACAAGTTATGGGACTTATTTCTTTCATTTTGAATTTTTGTTTAGTGGAGGTGGATGATACTAAGGTTTTAGAGGAATATGAAGATATCTCATACTTTGTAAGTTTTATTTCTTCTCTAGTTAGTCTCTCACAAAATTCTTCTAAGGAAGGCATTTTGAAACTTTCACCAAGAGCATCTTTTGTAGATAGAAAGGTGGTTGCAAATATTTGAAATACACCATTTAATTTAGAAATAATTAGATAAATGTATTCTTCATATTTTTTATCCTTGCCACTATCTTTAAATTGAGTAAGGACTTCTTTAAATTTTGTGAGAAAGTCAACAATATTGCTAAAGTCTTTAGGATATAATGTTGTTAATTCTACCTCTAATTGCATTGACCTTATTTGATCTACTTTTCCAAACAAGTTCTTTAGTTTCTCCCAACATTCATAAGGAGTTTTACAATCTGTAATGTGAAACCATAAGCTTTCATTTGCATTAGTGCTTATAATACCCATTGTTTTATACATTTTCCATTTATGAACAAATATTTCATATTCTTTTTCAAATTCATGTTACTTCTCTTCTAGCAGGTGTGTGAGCCCTTTTTGAGAAATGAGATCTAATACTTTGGGTTTCCATGTATGATAGTTATGAGGGGTGAGAGGATCAATTATATTCATTGTATTCATTTTGAAAAAGAAATTTAAAGTGAACCAATAATCCCCCCATTAACTTCAAATTAAAATAAGCTTTTAAAGGTTGAAACAAAAGCCTGAAAGTAATACCAATATACTCAATTTACCCGCCCCGACGAGAGGGAAACTATAAGTAAATGAGGAGGGTGATATTCCTTACTTAGGCTAATAAAGCAAAAAATATTAGGCCAGGCATTTATACTTATTCTTCTCAGTACCCACCCTTACAAGAGGGAAACTATAAGTAATGAGAGGAATGGTACGTGGAAGACAGGCTTTTGATTTTTTATTTATGAAACCATATATTGTTTTCTCAATAACCTGCCCTTACATGAGGGAAACTATAAGTTTTGATAAGTGCAATACTTGGAATGTAGGTTATAATGGAGGTTGTTTAAAATATTTGACTTTCATTATTATAGAAAGGAAATATTTATTATATTACTTTTCTAAAAACAAAGAATTGAAATGAAATGAAATTTATGATTAAATTTAAAAAAAACAATATAAGTAGTTTATCATCCAAATATATTCCCTTATTTGATGAAGTATGAATATTTCCTTAAAAATAATAATAAAATCAAATAGAAAAATAAGATGTTTTGACATATTAACAACCCCCCTTGAAGCCTATAACACAGGTGCATAAAAGGCACCCTTAAAGAAAAATATAGCAATATTGATTTGATAACTTATAATGTGAATAACAGATCGTTATTTGGTACTAGATTTAAAAAAAACTATTCGAATAGAAGATATTTTCTTCAAATAATGAAGAAGCTGGAGATATCTCCTGGGGCTTTCGTAGGGTCCAAAAATCAAACTTTACAAAATATAACAATTGTAATAGAGATAAGGTACTCCAAGACTTCTAAAAAATACCTGACTTGATCTGGATGTGCCATAAAAGGACTCAAAGGATAACATAACTCACAGTACCAAGTAATCAAATCTTAAATAAATTCAAAAAATGAGGGAATCATCTACAAAAAAAGAGAAAGGAATACTCTAAAATATCACTTTGTTTTCCAAGGTATGACTCCAAAAAATGTGTTCGAACAACAAGGAAGACACTACGGTTATTCTGCACACACTTCAAAAGGAGCATGATATACCTACGATATTACTACATTCGAGAGATAAAAAGGAGATAATAATAAAAAATATAACACCTTGTTTGCCTGAATCATAATACAGTAGATGACTGGTAAGGAGTTTGAATTTTTTAATGGCACAAGTAGAGAGAGGAACACCAAGCGGATGCCAAGCGTTCATTGTACTTAAAAAAATAATTAAGATATGTGAAATATGTAGCTCTAGAATCAATATTCACTCAAAACAGCTGTAGCATATTCAAAAAAAACTTGATGCTGAATAAAAGCTTTGGTTTAGAGAGAAATATTCACATAACTTATATAAATATTTGAATAAGAAAGTTGAAGCTCATGATAACGAATAGAAAGTGATATTAGAGTTAAAGTGTAGAGAAAAAAATCTTTGAGATTTAGCCTCCATTGAGCTCTAATAACATTTCAAATGACCATTGAGGAAGAACGAAATTGTCGTGCTCCAAGCTTTAGATTTATGCAATATTGGATAAGAGCTTGACACGTATTATATTAAGATATATTTTAAATAAAGATTCAAACATCTGACAATAAATATGTGAGGAGATTAATTAATTTTTTTTTGATCTACTTCAGAACAAAGATTCAAGAGACAAAAAAATTGAATGTTCTCCAAGAAAATGAAAGCTTAAAAATATCGTCGTTGCCCAACAATGCTCCAGTTCATGAGATAAAAAAATTGAATGATCCCCATGAAAATAAACACTGACGATGAAAAGACCATCGTTGCCCAACGACACTTCAGATGGCAAGCCCACACCACGATGCCTGATAGAGGGAGAACTCTGTGCACTTTCATGACCAATGCAGGCAACCTTTGAAGGAACCAAAGGAAAGTAGAAATATATATATATTTCCTTTGAAAAAATGGCAAAAAATATTTCAAAATTTTTCCTATGAAGTAAATATCAACACTCTTTCTTTTAAAACATAAGGAGAATCTATTATGGTAAAATGAACTTGTGAAAAAAAATTAGATAGAACCATAAATAGACTTTCAAAAAATTATAGATAAAAGAAGAGCAATCTAAAATAGATATGAAAAGAAAACTCCTTATTAAAAAAAAGATAAGTAATAAGAACCAGATTCATAAAATTCCTTCAGGAGAGAATGCTAAGAAAAATATATCCTGCTCTGGTACCATGTTAGAATTTTCCAAGAGTAGAACTGCAAAGCATTATAAGATTTTAAGAAATAAAAATAGAACCGATTGATTATTCCATGGATCAACTTTGTATAAATAATAAATTTGATCATTGAGAGTCGTTGGATTACAAAAACTCATCAAATCTGATGTAGACTATAACTGAGAGTTCACCTGACTCATGAAGGAGTGGAAACTCAAGTAAGTCTATCCTAGTAGAACTTAAGAGAATAATTACTTATTCTAACAATAAGCAATAACTTTAACATAGCCAGTGAAGCTCTAACACAACAAGCAATGCTCTAACAGAGCAAACAATAACTTTATCATAGCCAATGAAGCTCTAACATAGCAAGCAACATCTTTAGCATAGCCAACGAAGCTCTAACAGAACAAGCAATGCTCTAACAAATAAATAAATAAATTTAACATAGCCAACATAGCTCTAACACATCAAGCAATAGTTTTAACACAACTAACAAAGCTCTAGCAAGCATCAAATTTAATATAGCCAGTGAAGCTTTAACATAGCAAGAAACACTTTAACACAACAAGAAATAACTTTAACATAGCCAAAAAATCTCTAACACAACAAGCAATAAATTTAACATAGCCAAAAATTCTCTAGCAGAGAAAGCAATTAATTTAACACAACAAAAAAAGCTCTAACACGACAAGTAATGACTTTAACATAGCTAGAAAAGCTCTAACAAAACAAGCAATTCTATAACATAGCAAGAAACAAATTTAACATAGGCAATGAAGCTCTAACACAATGACCAATAGATTTAACATAGCCAGTGAAGCTCTAACACAACAAGCAATGCTCTAATATAGTAAGCAATGACTTTAACATAGTTAGTGAAGCTTTAATATAGAAAACAATGACTTTAACATAGCCAACAAAGTTCTAACACAATAAGCAATGAATTTAACATAGCCAATGATGATCTAACATAGCAAGAAACACTCTAAAATAGAGAGCAATGGCTTCTAAGCTTCATAAGGGAGGAGGTCTTCCTTGGTCAAAAGGACAACACACACAATGAAGCTACACCATAGCATGCAAACTAAAATAACCAGTTATAGAAACCTTAAATAACTTATTTAAAGAATCTTACTAACCAACATGGTTATTTACATGCTAGAAACTTTCTTGGTTATGTTAATCAATCATTGACTCCTCTTCCCCTTAAGATAGTTCTTCACCCTTTATCTCTTGATGTTTGTTGTTCTTTCACCTCTTATTGGTCTATCCCCACTCTCCACTTCCTTCCAACACATAACATTATTCCTTACCATAAATGGTGCATATATCTTCCTTTGGATTTCATTCATCACCTACCCATCATTACTTCTCATCCATACATCAGGTGCTAGAGGGGACGTCTCTTACTCTTTGCCTTCCCAATGCTAAATAACATAAGCTTATATGAGAGGGGGGGTGAACTGTATAAGACCACTTTTTACTTTTCTTTTCAATTCAATATTATGTAGTGTATAAATAGCAGTATCAATAGAAATAATCAAAGTAATGCATAAAACACCATCCACAAAAGTGACACAACAATTTACATGGTTCACACAATGCGGGCTACTCCACGGAGAAAATATTTTGCTAAAACTTTCTCAATCAATCTCTTGGTAATCCTTCCCAATTAAAATATTTATGGACCTCTATCCAAAGGAGATGTTGATCCCCTAAATTTCAAGTTCATGGATCTCTTCCATAGAATTCTTTTCCCTTCTACTCTGGCTAGTGATCTTCTAGAAGAATTTGTCTCTCTACTACACTGACTAGTGGATATCTCTTAACTTGAAGACTCCTCACTCAAATCTATCTTGAAATCTTAGCTGCTAGATCTCTTTTTACTGGTACTCTATCCTTTGTACTCTATCACCTCCAAATATCTATCAATAGGTTCAATCAAAACCTCCTCAAATATGCTCAATAGGTTGACTCAGAACCTACTCAAATTTGCTCAATAGGCTTACTCAAAACCTTCTTAAATCTTCTCAATAGGCTCACTTAGAACCTACTCAAATCTGCTCAATAGGCTCACTTAGAACCTGCTCAAATATGCTCAATAGGCTCACTTAGAACCTACTCAAATCTGCTCAATAGGCTCACTCAGAACCTGCTCAAATATACTCAATAGGATCACTCAAAACTTGCTCAAATATGCTAAACAAGCTCACATAGAACTTGTCCCAATCTTCTCAATAAGTCCTCTCTAGGACTTGCTCAAATTTGCATAGCAAGCTTTCACAAAAGCTTACACAAAAATAGTCCACAAGCCTTCTCAAAGACTTGCCTTAAATCAACTCAAAAAAATCTCAACTCAATCTCATAGAAGCATAATGATATTTTTTAGAGACTCAATATGTTCTATACTCAGATCCTAGTCTCAATTCAAAGCAATCTCAACTCAGCTCAATATTATAAGAGTATAAAAAGAATTGTTAGAGACTCAATATATTCTATACTCAAATCCCAATCTCAACTCAAAGTAATATCAACTCAACTCAATATTCACTCAATCTCATCGAAGCATAAAGAGAATTGTTAGAGACTCAATATGTGCTATTCTCAAGGCTCAATCTCAACTCAATAAAAATATAAAATAGTTTATTTCATAGAAGTTGAACAACCACTTCATGCAACCACTTGACTAGGCTCAATCAACTCTACTCAACCAATCACTTCAAGAAACAACTCTTTCTCACAAACCCTAGTCCAAGCATGAATCAACTAACTCAAAATGTTTCCAACAATGCTCAACAAAAAATCTTACAACAATGATACTCATGTTCTTTTCTAACTCAAGTTCAAGTTCTTTGCATCACCCCTTGGTTTCAACAACAATGCTAATAAGACAAGGTTTTAATCACAATTCTCAATTCATAAAACCTTGAAGCATAAACTCAAAGTACTTCACTCAACCAATGGTCTAAATAAAAATGCTCATTAAACAAGGTTTAATCACAACTCACAATCCAAAAAACCTTGAAGCATAAACTCAAAGTACTTCACTCAACCAATGGTCTAAAAAATAATGTTTATAAAACAAGGTTTAATCACAAATCACAATCTAGAAAATATTGAAGCATTAACACAATCGCTTTCAAAAATGAAACCACAATCAATCCTTTTCACTCCAATGATATTTCAAAAATCAACCACCCAAATAAAATCAATGGAGAGTATTAATCATACCTTTTTTATGCCTTATGAGTTGTCCACTAAATATGTCACACTTAACACACTTTTTTTTTCAACTCTTAACAAGGGTTAGAGATCTTGAGTAATAACACAACAATAATATCCAAATAACACCTTATTACTCCTAATTTATTTTAACATCCACCAAAGTTCTTTTTAAAAGAAAACCCTTACTCAAAATAAATTTCACTAAAAAGAACTTTATCAAAAACCTTTACTACTTCTAACAATTTCAAAAATCTCAATTAAAAATAATTTGCAACTCAAATAGCCACCATGACCTTATTCCCTAAGGTTACTCAACAAATCAACTAACGAAGCACCTTTACCCCTTATCACTCCACCTTAGGCAATCCAAACAAAAGATTAATAAAAACCTTAATACCTGCCTCAAGGGGAATTGAACCCTCATTCCCCAACACGAATGTCCTATCCATGACCAAGCTTCTGCATGAGTTGTGGGCTCGTTGGTGAAAAAGAAGCGCCACCCACTTCTTATCCTTCACCCTCTTCCACCAAGAAAAAAGTATGCGCCTTGGGTGCCTCAACATAACAATGCCAAAAATGATGCTTATGTGAATCGAACGCACAACCTCATTGTCACCAACACCTTTACACAATCTAAGTTACCACTAGGTCACGCTACCCAATATGTTTTAGGAAGTGGTCATTGTCTCCATTTAATTTCTGTTGCATCACTTAAAAAAAAAACATGAGCTCTTTTTCTTCGAAAATACCAAGCACAAATATCAACGAGCAAGGATGAATGAATTAAAAAATTCAATGACATATTTATATGCCTTCCCTTTGCTTTGTAAACGTCGGAATTTTTGAAACTTCCTTCATGATGTCGACAGATAAACTTTTAATTTTAATTTTAAAATTTAAATTTAAACTAAATCTTTAAAATTAAATATCTCCATCACTAGGGCACCTTTTTCAATGAAACAAAAAGCCAACTTGGATTTTAATAAAAACCCATTTCAAATATGCCATCCATTGTTTTAAATAAAATCTTTAGAATTAAAATTCTCCATCACTGGGGCACCTTTTTCTATGAAATGAAAAGTCAAAAAATCCATTTCAAATCTGCCATCCATGGTTTTAAATAGAAACCTTTTGCAAATATTCCCTAGAAGATCTGTTTGGGACCAAATTCGATGCATCCCTTCTTGAACCTTTGATCAAAAACCTTTACTTCTCATGAAGCTCTTTGTGAAACACAAACATAGTGCTTATTTACATAGATCTTTTTGACATCAATGACAACTCTTAGCTTAGGGACTCAAAATGTCCAACAATCTCCTCCTTTGTCATTGATGGAAACCCATATCCTTTTACTAAAATATGACCTTCTTTTCTACTCCTCCTGGGTATTTTCTCCCCTTAGCTCAAAGCTTTCTCAAATATCAAATATTTCCCCATATAAAAAACTATCCTCAATATACACAAATATCTCCTCCTTTGTAATCAATGGCAAAGCGCCACCTTTGGGTCTTGGGGCTAATAATGAGCCTCTTATCTTAGTCCCTCCCCCACTTCCACATGAGGTGGTTAATTCTGGGGTGGGAGTATTTCTACTCCCTAAAATCACTGCTCTTTACCTTGACCTTTCTATATTCCTTTTTGAGTTTTTGAATCCTCTCACTATTTATTACCAAGTCATCATCCCTATTCCTGTCATCACTTCTATTCCGATTCCTATTCTTATTTTTGTTCTTGTTCCTATTCTTGTTCTCATCCATGTTCCTATTCCTTTTCATGCCTGCTTATGAAATATTTGCTCTACACCATATTACAATGTTATCATCATTATTGCACTTATAACACTTGATGTTATTATTCCTTGGAGGTGCAAATGTCTTAGGATATCTCCTAGTGAAGCTATATCCTCTTCTGCCATGAACCCTACAATTCATTGCCTTGTGACCAAAATCATTGCATGAGTAGCAATACCCATGGAAAAATTGTCCTTTCCCATATTGATATCTTTTGTATGACCTACATTGTGAAGCCATGTGCTCAAACTTGTGACATGAGAAACATCTCCCATTGAAGCTTCTTTGCCTAGACCTCATTGGTCTCCTGTTATGATTGTTGTTCCATCTGTATCTTCTTTGTGCATTGTTTCTATATTTGACCTCTTTGTTATCCAACTCATCCTCTAATGTCTCATTCCAACTTACATTGTTATTTTTTGAAGTATCTTCTTCTGAAATTCCTTCTTCTTCTAGACTTGAAGTAGACTTTTCTTCCCATTTCTTTTGAGCTTGTTTGGAACCAAGACCTATCTTGTTTGTTTTTCCTCTTTGTATCTTGATTATTTTGTCTATACTCTTTGCACTGTTCACATATTTGTATAACTTTTTCTTGGAATCATCTAAATCCTCCTTTAGTAGTGCCACTTCTTGTGTTAACTTTTCACACTCCAAAATATTTTCTTGTAACTTATCCTTGAACTTACTTTCCTCAGCCTCTGACTTTTCTAAGTCCTCTATGAGCAATAATATTTCTTCATCACATTCTTGAAACTGAATTTCAAGCTTAGAATTCCTCTTTCTTACCTTATTTACTGTGTCAAGAGCATAGATAAGTTATCCCTTGAGATCATATCCATTCTCCATTGAATAATCCTCTATTTTTTTATCTTTGTACCTATCATTACTTCCTTTTGTATTGTCTTCTATAGGATCACTTAATCTTCTAATGTCATTAGAAGATTCTCATCTGGTATTTCAAGTGCATATTCAAAACCATCATCACTAAAACTATAGCCATCCCTATTTCAATTATCTTCAAGATGTCCAAATACACCACATATAAAATACTTGAGAATAATTGAAGTCCTTTTTTCTCTAACCATAAATAGGACTTCATCTCTATCATTATCTGAAAAACTGGAATCACTATCATTTGACTACTTACTTGCATTATCCACATAATAACTTTTATTTTGCCTTAGAAAGAACTTATTTCCTTGTCTACTTTGTTCGTCCTTACCTTTATTTTTGTACCTATGTATTTCTAATTCTCTGTAGTTGTGATCCTATTTTTCTTTGTCACTGTTGTACTTTGGCTCTTTGCACTTTGTTGCCTAGTTTCCATACTTTCCACAATTGAATCACTTAATAGATATTACATCTATAAATATTTTTGAACCTTTATCTCTTCTACCATAGTTAGCTTCTTCATCACTAGATGACTCACTGCTTGATTTATATTTTTACCCTTTTCTTTTTGTCCACTTTGAATACAGCTTCTTTTAGAGGAATATGATATTTTGTTATTATCTCAAAAGTAGTAAGCATGCCAAGCAAAGAATTCCTTGTCAAAGAATCACTATAAATTGATGTTTCTATAGCAGAAACCTTTTCACTATACCTTTTTGGAAGAGTTCTCAAGATCTTATCACAAGCATCAAATTCATCAACCTTCATTCCAAGACCTCTCATCTCATGTACAAGTTCATCAATCTTACTGAGATAACCATGAATATTTTCATCATCTCTCATTCTTAAGATCTAAAATTTTGCTTTAATATTTTTGATCTTAGCTTTTTTGACACATTTATCACCCTCATATATGTCATGCAGTAGATCCCACATATATTTTTCTTTTTTACAATCTATAACCTTCATAGATTCTAATCTACCCAATCATTTTATAATTGCATTCATAGCTCTTGAATTTGCATGCATTAGAAGCTTACCTTCCTTATCTATAGGAGGATTGACTATAGAATCATATCCAAGTTCCACTGCATCCCAAAATTCATTTCCAAGTTCCATCAGGTGAAATCTCATCAACATACACCAATAAAAGAAGTCACTTCCATAAAATACTGGTTGAAGGACCAATCCTTTTGATCCTTGTGATACATTGTGTTCTTAGACCGCTTTTCCTTCAAGTTGTAAAACTCTTCAGAAGGAACCGACTCTAATACCAATTGAAGAACACAAGATTATACTAAGAGGGGGGGTGAACAGTATAAGACCACTTTTTACTTTTCTTTTCAATTCAATATTATGTAGTGTATAGATAGCAGTATCAATAGCAGTAATCAAAGCAATGCAAAAAACACCATCCACAAAAGTGACACAACAATCTACGTGGTTCACCCAATGTAGACTACTCCACAAAAAAAATATTTTGCTAAAAATTTCTCAATCAATCTCGTGGGAATCCTTCCTAGTTACAATTTTTATGGACCTCTATCCAAAGGAGATGTTGATCCCCTAAATCTCAAGTTCGTGGATCTCTTCCATAGGAGAACTCTTTTCCATTTTGATCTTGCTAGTGTTCTTCTAGAAGACTTTATCTCTCTACTGCACTGACTGGTGGATCTCTCTCCACTTGAAGACTCCTCACTCAAATCTATCTTCAATTATCCTAGTTGTTGTATCTCTATCCACTGAGACTCTGTCCTCTATACTCAATCACCTCCAAATATTTGTCAATAGGTTTACTCAGAACCTTCTCAAATCTTCTCAATAGGCTCACCAAGAAACTGCTCAAATATTCTCAATAGGCTCACTCAAAACTTGCTCAAATCTACTCAATAGGCTCACTCAGAACCTGCTCAAATCTACTCAATAGGCTCACTCATAACCTGCTCAAATCTTCTCAACAGGTAAACTCAGAACCTGCTCAAATCTACTTAACAAGCTCACACATAACTTGTCCCAATATTATCAATAAGTTCTCTTTAGGACTTGCTCAAATTTGCATAGCAATATTTCACAAAATCTTACACAAAAATAGTCCACAAGCCTTCTTAAAGACTTACCTCAAATTAGCTCAACAAAATCTCAACTTAATCTCATAGAAGCATAAAGAGAATTGTTAGAGACTCAATATGTTCTATAATCAAATCCCAATCTCAATTCAAAGTAATCTCAACTCATCTCAATATTATAGAAGCATAAAGAGAATTGTTAGAGACTCAATATGTTCTATACTCAAATCCTAATCTCAACTCAAAGTAATCTCAACTCAGCTCAATCTTAACTCAATATCATATAAGCATAAAGAGAATTGTTAGAGACTCAATATGTTCTATTCTCAAGGCTCAATCTCAACTCAATCAGAATATAGAATATTTTTCTTCATGGAACTTCATGCAACCACCTGACTAGGCTCAATCAAATCTACTCAATCAATCACTTCAAGAAACAACTCTTTCTCACAAACCCTAGTCCAAGTATGAATCAAATAACTCAAAATATTTCCAACAATGCTCAACAACAAATATTACAACAATGATACTCATGTTCTTTTCTAACTCAAGTTCAAGTTCTTTTCATCACCCATTGGCTTCAACAACAATGCTAATAAGACAAGTTTTAATCACAACTCTCAATTCAGAAAACCTTGAAGCATAAACTCAAAGTACTTCACTCAACCAATGGTCTAAATAGAAATGCTCATTAAACAAGGTTTAATCACAACCCACAATCTAGAAAACCTTGAAGCATAAACTCAAAGTACTTCACTCAACCAATGGTATAAAAAACAATGCTTATGAAATAAGGTTTAATCACAAATCATAATCTAGAAAAACTTGAATCATTAACTCAACCACTTTCAAAAAGGAAACCACAATAAATCCTTTTCACCCTAATGATATTTCAAAAATCAACCACCCAAATAAAATCAATGGAGAGTATTACTCATACCTTTTTGATGCCTTATGAGTTGTCCACTAAATCTGTCACACTCAACACACTTTCTTTTTCAACTCTTAACAAGGGTTAGAGATATTGAGTAATAACACAACAATAATATCCAAATAACACCTTATTACTCCTACTTTATTTTAACATTCATCAAAGTTCTTTTTAAAAGAAAACCCTTACTAAAAATAACTTTCACTAAAAATAACTTTATCAAAAACCCTTACTACTCCTAACAATTTCAAAAATCTCAATTAAAAATAATTCACAACTCAAACAGCCACCATGACCTTATTCCCTAAGTTTACTCAACAAATAAACTAATGAAGCACCTTTAACTCTTATCACTCCACCTTAGGCAATCCAAACAAAAGATTAATAAAAATCTTAATACCTGCCTCAAGGAGAATCATACCCTTGTATTGCCCTAATGCAAATGCCCTAGCCATGGCCAAGCTGTTGCACGAGCTGTGGGCTTGTTTGTGAAAAATAAGTGCCACTCTCTTCTTATCCTTCACCCTCTTTTGCCAAGCAAAAAGTATGCGCCTTGGGTGCCTCAACAGAACAAAGACAAAAATGATGCTTGTGGGAATCAAACGCACAACCTCGTTGTCACCAAAACCTTTGCACAATCCAAGATACCACTAGGCCATGTCACCCAATGCATTTTAGGAAGTGGTCTCTGTCTCACTTCAATGTTTGTTGCATCACTTAAATGAAAAATAGGAGCTCTTTTTCTTTGCAAATACCAAGCACAAATATCAACGAGCAAGGATGAATGAATTAAAAAATTCAATGGCATATTTATATGACTTCCATTTGCTTTGGAAACGTTGGCCTTTTTGAAACTTCCTTCATGATGTCGGCGGATAAACTTTTAATTTTAATTTTAAAATTAAAATTTTGATTTTAAAATAAATTAAAATTTAAACTAAATCCTTAAAATTAAATATCTCCATCAACGGGGCACATTTTTCGATGAAACAAAAAGCCAACTTGGGTTTTAAGAAAAACCCATTTCAAATATGCCATCCATGGTTTTAAATAAAACCTTTAAAAATAAATTTCCCCATCACTGGGTCACCTTTTTCGATGAAATGAAAATTCAACTTGGGTTTTAAGAAAACCCATTTCAAATCTACCATCCATGGTTTTAAATAAAAATCTTTTGCAAAGCTTCCCTTGAAGCTCCTTTTGGAACCAAATTCCATGCATCCCTTATTGAACCTTTGATAAAAAACCTTTGCTTCTCATGAATCTCTTTGTGAAACACAAACATAGTGCTTGCTTACATAGATCCTTTTGACATCAATGACAACTCTTAGATTAGGGACTCAAAATGTCCAACAAAGGCATTTCTAGAATTGAAGCGTTTCTCTTCACATTGATGAAACCATCCCTTTTACTAGTGAAGCCATCCCTTCATGTTAACGGAGCCATCGCTTCATGTCTGTGAGAAACTTTACCTAGGTACCCCAATTCAATTTCGAAGGTAGGTTCCATACTTGATTGATTTTATTAAACTAACTATTCGATTATCATTTCATTAAGCAAATCCTTATATAATGAAGGCAACAACAACTTTCTTAATGGTTTAAATGAATTCCCCCCTTTTTTGAATGGAACAACCATCATTTTTCCATAGGAACCTTTTTATTTCTTAGTATGAAACACTTCTTCCTTCCTTTTTTAAAAGAGGTCTCTAAAATAAGTTAACTTTTTTAAAATAAAGTCCTTTCATTATTCTAATATAAAATCTAATTTATCATTTTAAAATAAAACAACCATTTATTTAAAAATAAAATCTATTTATCATTTAAAATAAATCAACCATTTATTAAATATGGAATCTATTTATCATTTTAAAATAAATCAACCATTTATTTAAAAATGAAATATATTTATCATTTAATATAAATCAACCATTTATTAATTACAGAATCTATTTATCATTTTAAAATAAATCAATGATTTATTTCAAAATGAAATCTATTTATCATTCCTTTTTATCAGAGCACCCAAGTATTTTTGAATACAACCTATTCATTATACTTTCTAAATTATTAAGGCAAAGTGATGAAGTAAAATACAATCAAGCATGTGGAATAGACAAAGAGGGAGATAATTCCATCAATTTAGTGACCTGTCTTAGCCTCAAGAACTCATGATAGCTACTAAGCCATCAGTATGGGGCTTAAGGTGGCTATAAATTGATGATTATCCCTTACCAAATGCATACCTATATGAAGGTATCTATCCTTGTTACCTCTGAGTTTTCCTTATCATCACTTCCCCAACCTCAAGTACCTTTATCTTCAATGGATGACTTAAATTCTTCCACTTACGAGCGCACTTGATCCTATACATTGGTAATTTATTAGCAGTATCATGTTCATCAATATCTATTAATATCGTGTAGCTTCTTAATTGCACAAAATCAAGTATTAAAGTACCATTAGTTAATACATTATTTTATATATTCAAAGGTCCATCTGGGAGGATCGTGACATTTTATTTAAAATAATTTTGTTTAATGGTTGCTATGACATATTATGTTGGAAAAAATATTGTTCCACTCAAGGATATAAATGCAAACTAGATGGTTGTTAATAAACAATCATGAGAACTTGTGTGGTTGTGTTTCCATTACCTTCGCTCTTAATGAAAGTTTGGTTGGAAAACCCTAGTGGCGGATGAAGGAGAGTAACATGTCGAGCAAGGAGCATGATATCTGAGGAAGTGGAAGGTTCAAAGAAGAAAAAATAATTTCAGTAATAAAAATAAAAAAGATAAGTATTTGGGGGGTTGTTTTAGTTTTTGGTTGTTTTTGGAGAGAAAATAAAGAGCACAGGCATGAAGAATATAACGAGCAATGAAAGAAGACCAAGTTGTAGATAGGAAGCATGGAGACCGACGTTGACTAATAGGTAGAACTCTTTTGAATAAGAAAAATTATCTTTTAGAATGATGCGAGAATTATGTGTTATGTGGTAAGATCATCTATGGAATAGTCAGAGATCATTAGTGGATGAAAATATTGTAGCCGCTATTGAATGAGTAATGAAAGTTGTTTCATCTTTGCTGACTATGGAAAGAAGAAAAGAACCTATGTTTGTTCTCGTATATAGATGGTTTTGTGACTAAAGCTTACATTTGCTCTAATTTTCTATGGATGTCTTGTTGTTGCATTCTTTCCCAAGCCATGTTTGCTGGGTTTCTTTGGGAAAGTTATCTTTGAGTAAAGTTTCCATAAGAGTAGAGTTAGCTGGGAGTTGACAATATTTAACTCTTGTGCATATTGCTTTAGTGGAAAATTGCATTTGGAATTGTTTGAGATACTTTAGAAAAATCCTTTGGTGGCATAGGCTAGTTGCTAAAAGAACTAGAGGTGTTCCATAGAATTGAAGCCAAACCTCCAAGAGTGAAAATGAAGGTTGGACTTGTGAACTTAGTAAATGTTGTTGTTTACGTAAATTCTTCTAACAAGTTTGGCTTGCTGGTAATTGGTGGTTGTGGAACAAATGGAAATTCTGTGAATATTTTCTATCTTGACTGACTAGAAGAAAATAGTGAATGATGGTTTAAAATGAATAGGATTGTTAAGAAATTGTCTTGCTATTTTTTGCTTTTGTGTGGGATAGATTGCTTCTTGTGTGATGTTTTATTTTGGAATGCTTCAACAAAATGAAGTATGGCATGGTTGTAGTGTGCAAGTTTCATTTCGAATGTGATTATGTGATAGACTTGTGTTCTTTGTATGGGAGCCATATCTGATCCTAAAGCATGGACAAACCCTTTCTAGTGACCAAGGTTTAATCTGCTCGGGCATGCTAAAAACTGGATCTACGATAGAGTCATGCTTTGTTGAGTGATGGTGTACCAGCGATGAGCTTTGATAGAGATGTGTTGGAAAATAATTTGCTAAAAAGTCAGAGAAGTTTGAGTATACCATGCATTGGTAGTTTCGGATATCTTCTTTTGGAAATAGGTAGTCACAGTGGTGGACTATGGAATGGAGTCTTGTGTATAAAGAAGATTGCATTTTGTTGTTATGAGGAAACTCTCTTTGTAATTTCCACGGTAGTGGATGACTCTGTGTTGCACTATTGTAATAAACCTTTTGAGATGTTATAGTAATTGGTTTTTGTTGGAAATAATTCTTTATGTACTATTTTAACTTTGTTGTTATGTTAGATGGGAATGATGAATAGATAAACTATGCTAAGGACTTTGT
The DNA here is from genome assembly GCA_028583015.1 of Wollemia nobilis. Taxonomy (NCBI): domain Eukaryota; kingdom Viridiplantae; phylum Streptophyta; class Pinopsida; order Araucariales; family Araucariaceae; genus Wollemia; species Wollemia nobilis. The sequence goes on along the minus strand of JAQPPZ010011065.1, from coordinate 799,616 downwards.
GATTAATTTCCTAAGGATCATATTTACGATGAGCTTAAGGGAAAACTTTAGAGAATGTTTAACTCCATTTCCATTTAAGTTGGCAATGAATACCTTGTTGTTATCGCACAAATACAAGAATGAAGTAAAATGTGAATCATCTTCTAAGCATTTATCTTCGATGTTTTGAAGGTGGACGTAACAAGATAACATGAGCAAGTTCACTGTTGTTTCCACTTTGCTTAGATTAGAATTTGTTAACATGGGAAGACTCTCGGAGCTTCCAAGAATAAACTTAAAATTTACCCTATGAGCTAAGTGCTTGCATGAACTAGGAAGGACTTAACCAAAGTAGTCAAAATGTTTGGATGGCATATCCAAACTAGTGTGCTGAACCATTCTCGGTTTAATCACTCTTTGAACTATGAGGACGTCACACTAAAGGAATGAAGCTTAAGACTTTAGCCAAATAGAACCCCGGATAAATCCAAGTGATAGTGGATATGGTTCCTTATCTGAATGGATTAATTAAAAATGGATGCTTCCAGGTAGGCCAACCCCTTAAAGGATGAAGGGGCACACCAGCCATTGCTAGCATAATGCAAACTCATTGAATGACCAATGGGGTTTGCAGAAATATGCATAAACCTTCTCAATAGATAGAAGAGGGGAAGATCTACACTAAGTGACTTGTGTAGCGCAATGTGCCAGGCATCACCTTTTAAAATATGAAGAAGGTATGCTTCTACATTAAAGGACACTTGTAGAGATGTGGGTCTACTGGAAAAACCCTTTCAAAAGAAAGAAAGGAGAAGGTGGTAATCTAAGACTAATTAAGGTTAATGATAAACTCATTAATAAGCTAAACACTTATCCATGGGATAATGTGGTTAGAGGAAGGAGTGGGTTTAAGGGGTTGATGTCCTTAAGCTACTAAAAAAAAAAAATGTGTGGAATTTTTGGGTTGTTACATTTGGTATCAGAGCATGGTTCAATAAGGGGAATCATCTCATTATGCAAATTTTTTAGAAATGATTAATAGTAGGTTTACCTTGTAGGGTTGTTCTTTTTTAGGAAAGAGTCAAAACCAACTGTTAATCTAGAAGTTAGTTGGTAGGAGAGAATACCAGAGTAGAATTAGGAAATTGACTCCTACTACCTCTTTTGTGTGTGGTCAGGGGACAATGCCACCAAAAAGAAGAAGAGGGAGTGTTGCCCCATAAACAAGGGTAACTCGAAGAACCAACATAGAAAATAGAACACCTGAGGTTGGTACAGAGAATCCCAAAGGAAGTGAGAATCTTACTGAAATAGTGGCTCTACTTCGTGAGCAGGTGGAGACCCAAAAACAATTATTGGAGGCTATGTTGAGTAGGGAAACACAATCTAGTAATCTGAGAAGGGGACAAGAAAATGAACCACTCACTAAGGCACAAATGGCTAGAGTTTGATTAGAGGTTGAGATGGGCAAGGAAATGAAATATCTGAAGTCTTCCAAGTTTAATGGAGAGGAATATGGGGATAAGGTCGAGGCTTGGTTGAAGGAGATAGAGACATACTACATCATGAAGAATTTTTCTTTGGGTACTCGAACATCCTATGCTACTCTGCATCTACAAGGAGATGGATTAGCCTGGTGGGAAACCCTTAGTGAGGAACAAAATCTAGCAGTTGTAGTTGATATGAAGTGGGAAGAGTTTGTTAAAGCCTTCAAAGAAATATTTCTTATAGAGTATTTCTATTCCCATAAGTATGACGAGTTCACCAAACTTCATCAGGGAATTAGAACCATGGAAAAATATTATGAAAATTTGTTAAGATGGTAAAATATGTACCTACTTATACTAAGAAAATGAAAATCCATAAGTTTATACTTGGAATAGATCCTCAAATAGGATAGGAAGTGGATATGCGAGAACCCAAAACATTGCAAAAGGTCTATGAGATGGCAAGGAAAGTTGAGACATACCTCAAACCCTACTTTGACTATGAGGGGTTAGATGAGCAGGGTAAAGAAGTGTTAAGGAAGAGAAATAGTTCAAGGTTCATGAAATGGGAATGTGAGAAAGCTATCAAGAGTGTTCCTAAGAAGGATGGTAAATAAGATGGTAAACAAGGGAAGTTCAAAAGAAGGTTACGATGAAGGAAGCATAGATGATATAATCATGGCAACAGTGATAATAGATCACCTCAGAGATAGACTAACCTACCCAAGGAAGAGGGTACAATAGGAGAGCTAAAATAAAAGGAACATCCAGGACCCAAGGAAGGATGTTTTATTTGTAAGGGAGCTCATTACGCCACTAATTGTCCACAAAGAGTAGGGATGAGTTCAAAAGGAAAGGAACTAATGAACAAGGAAACTGCATCTAAGGAATCAACACATAGGATATATGTTGCTATAGGAAACCAGAATTTGGATGGACAGCCACTCCTTTGGTAATAAAAGGTAAAATTTTTGGTAGAAGTGTTAGAATCTTATTTTATAGTGGTGCTACAGATAACTTTATTTCCACTAGTTTAATTAATCACATATCTGAAAGGCCAAAATTTTTGACACTTGGGTGGAAGGTTGAGTACGGTTCAAGACCTACTCTATAAAATAGTGTTATCCTAGGGAGGTTATCGCTTTGCCTAGTGGAATGACCATAGGATGCTTATATGTTGCACCATTGCATGCCTTTGACTTAGTGATAGGAATGGATTGGTTGCAAGCACATAAAGTAGTGATTAATTTTCAAGACCATTGGATTGAGTATACAGATGCTGATGGGATGGTTCAAAGAGTGAATAGCCTGCAAGGGGATTTTCAACCACAAATTATTTCAGCTTTGCAACTCAAGAAAGCCATCAAAAATGAGGGATGGTATATATGGTTAAGATCAATGAGTTGAAGGAAGAAAATAAAGAAGAAATAATTGGGAGATACCCCATTCTTCAGGAGTATAAAGATGTTTTTTTAAAATATTTACCCAAATTACCTCCTAAAAGAGAATTTGAATTTTCTATTGAACTTCAACCAGGGACTGAGCCTATTCATAGGGCTCCCTATAGAATGAATCCCATTGAAATGCAAGAATTGAGGGTTCAACTTCAAGGATTATTGGAGAAAGGACTAATAAGACCAAGTGTGTCACCTTGGGGTGCACCAATTCTATTTGTGAAAAATAAGGATGGTTCTTTAAGATTATGTATTGACTACTAGATGTTAAATAAAGCAACTATCAAAAATAGATATCCCTTACCTAGAATCAAAGATCTCTTTGATCAACTCAAGGATGCCACAATATTTTCCAAAATTGATTTGAAATTTGGATACCATCAACTAAGGATCCGAGATATGGATACTCACAAGATAGCTTTTAAGACTCGGTATGGGCATTATGAATTTACTTTATGCCATTTGGCTTAACTAATGCATCGACCACATTCATGAATTTGATGAATAACATCTTTAGGAAGTAGTTGGACAAGTTTGTTTTGGTATTCTTGGATGACATACTGATATACTCCTAGAATAAAGCTAAACATGATAGGCATCTCAAAATTGTGTTGGAACTATTAAGGGAAAATCAGTTGTTTGGGAATTTATCTAAATGTGAGTTTTATGTGACAAGAGTGCAATATTTGGGTCATATTGTGTCAGTAGATGGGATCATAGTAGATCCTAAGAAAATTGAGGCTATCTTGAATTGGCCACCACCGACCAATGTGATAGAAGTTAGAAGTTTCATGGGTTTAACTAGATACTATAGGTGGTATGTTAAGGATTATGCTAAAATTACTACACCTATAACTAACCTACAAAGGAAGGGAAAGGAGTTCAGATGGTCTGATAAGTGTAAAGAAGATTTTGAATTACTTAAACAAAAGCTCACTACACCTCCTATATTAAAGATACCCGAACCTTAAGGAAGTTTTTTAGTATGCATAGATGCATCTATGGAGGGTTTGGGAGGAGTACTCTCACAGGATGGAGTAGTGATTGCCTATGGGTCCAAAAAGTTGAAAAGACATGAGAATAATTATGCAACTCATGATTTAGAGTTGGCAATTGTAGTGTTTTCTCTCAAAAGTTGGTGACACTATCTAGTAGGAAGACCTTTTGAACTAAGGACTGACCATCAGAGTCTATGATATATCTTTACTCAACCTCTACTCAATGCTAGGCAGAGAATATGGATGGAATTTCTCATGGAATATGATTTTGGTATTGAGTACATAAAAGGTAAAGAGAATAAGGTAGCAGATGCTTTAAGTAGAAGGAAACATATTGTTGTTTTATCTCATTTCCATTTTGACTTGATGGAACAAGTCAAAGAGAATAATAAATATGACCTTTATTACAAGCAAATTAGGAAAATAATGGAAGAGAAACCAGATATATGCAGGGATTTCAATTTCAAGGATGGATTCCTTTGCTTTAAGGATAGAGTGGTAATACCCGAAGTTGGAAATTTAAGGAAAAATATTATGAGTGAAGCTCATAGATCCCCATATTTTGCTCACCTTGGTGGAGCAAAGATGAGGGAGAACATGAAGAAAACCTTCTACTAGTCTAGGATGAAGAGGGACATAAATGAATATGTCGCTCAATATCTTGAATGTCAAAAAGTTAAGGCTGAGCATAGACATCCAGCAGGATTGTTACATTCACATGTCGTACCTGAGCAAAAGTGGCAAGTAATTTCCTTGGAATTTGTAGTAGGGCTACCTAAGAATAGGTTCCAACATGATGCAATCCTCGTAGTGGTCGATAGACTGACCAAGGTTACACATTTTATACCTAGAAATACAAAGGATGATGTTGTGATAGTGGCTAATAGATTTTCCAAAGAGATATTTTGGCTTCATGGATTTCCAAAAGTGATTATATCAGATAGAGACTCAAGATTTACCTCTGAGTTTTGGTAAGCTTTGCATCGTTCCATTGGAACTAGACTAAATATTAGTTCTGCATACCACCCAAAAATGGATGGGCAAATAGAGAGAGTAAACCAGGTGCTAGAGGATATGCTTCACATGTATTGTATGGATCAAAAAACCTATTGGGAGGATTATTTGCACTTGGTGGAATTTACCTATAATAATGGGCACCATTCAACCCTGGGAATGGTACCATTTGAGGTATTGTATGGAAGAAAATGCAGGACACCATTATCATGGGATAATCTCGAGGATCAGATTGTGTTGGGACTCGATATGGTTAGAGAAATGGAACAATAATTGAGAATGATCAAAGAACAACTTAAAGAAGTTGCAGATCGATAGAAGAGTTATGTTGATCTTAAAAGATCCCCAAGAGAGTATGCAGTAGGAGACAAGGTGTTTTTAAGGGTAAAACCAAGAAAGAGTGCAATCAAGTCCATGAAACTTGATCCTCGCTATATTGGACCCTTTGATATTATGGAGAAGATCAGTCCTATGGCTTACCGACTTGCCTTACCACCTAATCTATCTAAGATTCACAACACCTTTCACATTTCTTTACTTAGAAAATATATTGCTAATCCTGAGCATGTGTGGGATTTCTCTAATTTGTAGATGGTGAACCCCACGGCTATAGAGGTTCAACCAGTAAGAATCCTTGAGTTCTAAACCAAGTCGATGAGGAAAGGAATGTTGGAACAGTGTAAAGTGCAGTGGGATCGATATTCAGAAAGGAATGCTACTTGGGAGAAGGTGGCGGACATGCATAATCATTTTCCATTTCTATTTGAAAAATATTTGTAAAAAAGAAACTTGCTTGTTTTTTTCAAAAAAAAACCTTGGGAGACACAGAGGATTGTGTTAAGCCTAAGGGGGGAGTATGTCATGACCCTCCCTTGGCCAATTTTTGGTTTTATGGTTTGCTAATATTTTCATGTTGTGCTAGCGCTACTTTTAAAAAGATGGACTTTGCTTATGTTTTCATGATGTGCTAGTGTTACTTTGGAAATGATGATGGATTAACTATCTATTTATTTATCATGAAAAATTATGTGTTGATGATGGAATTATGTGGTGATTTGATTGATCATATTTTCATGCTAACATTCTTTGCAAACTTGGTCTTACGAAATAATAAGATGTTGCTAATGGAACATCACCTTTTTGCAGGAAAAATATTGTTATGGGTGGCAGAAAGAATTGGTCACCAAGAAAGGGAATGTCCTCGGGAAATGATGTGATGGGTTAATCGATGAAGTATTTGGAAGCAACATGAATGAGTGCTTCTTTCATGGAGAATGCATAACATGACTTGCATAAAAATAATTAACCATGTTGACCCCTAGCTAAGGAATGCTTAGCATAAAAATGGTTGTTTTGATTAAAAAATAAATGGCTATGGAATTGTTTGTTTGTTGTAGAGCTTCTAGGGAATGGAATCTTGTGGTTTGTTTTGAAATATATTTCTAGTTTGGAACCTAGGAAAATAAAATAAGATTTTTTTATAAGTTTTGGTTTCTAGCACCATGTGTGATTTCCTTGTTTTCATAAAAGAAAGCTTGCTCCTCGTAGAATTGTTATTTGAAATATTTTTGTTTCATGGTTGCTATGACATATTATGTTGGCAAAAACTTTGTTCCACTCAAGGATATAAATGCAAATCGGATGGTTGTTAATAAACAATCATGAGAACTTGTGTGGCTGTGTTTCCATTACCTTCGCTCTTAATGGAAGTTATGTTAGAATAAGAGAATATTCTCTTAAGTTCCACTAGGATAGACACTTGAGTTTCCACTCCTCCATGTGTCAGGAGAACTCTTAGTGGTGTCATCAGGTATGATGAGTTATTGTAATCTAACGGATCTCAATGATCAACTCTGCTATTTATACAAAGTTGATCCTTGAAATAAATCAACCAGTTCTACTCTTCTCTTCATCTCTTGTAATGCTTTCCATATCTATTGTGAAATTTTAACATGGTACCAGAGCATGATATATTTTGCTAGCATTCTCTCTTGAAGGTTCTAGGATCTAGTTCATTTAATTTGGATAATTTTTTGGCTATATTATTTAAATTATTTTAGTAGTCATTTCTCTTTTATCCAAAAAAAAATTAGCAAAATATTTATTGTTGAATATATTTTATGCAATTTTTTAATTCGTCTTTGAGGGATTTCAAAATATTAAAAAGCTCTTCCTTTGATTCAAAACAGGTTTACCCTATTCTATGGGCTATTTTAGCCCATTTTAAAAGAAGGGTTCTTATTATTTTATTTTTCTCCCTCTCTTCGAATTATTCTTTCAACACCTTTTTTTAAAAAATATTGGAAATCCTTTTGCTTATCATAAAAGTAATAGTTCTTTTATTATGTAAAAGTTCCTTTTAAAATATTTGGGTTGCGTAATAAAAACACTCATTTCATCTTAAAACATGGTGTCTTTTCTCTATTATCATGGAATATTTTGATCTTCAAAGATTCGGATAATCCTTGCTTGGCTCTTGTGGCTTAATTTCGTGGATTGTTTTATTCCTGTTAGCTCTCTCAGCGCTTGCATTTTCTAGAGATCCTCTCTCCAGCTGTCCGTTGGTGCTCAACACTTCTAGCACCCATGACATATTGGACGATTTCTTCTATCTGGAACATTGGTGCTTGGAAAATTCTAATTGAATCTCCAAATATTGATTTCTTTTATCTGAAGCTCCTTCAACCCAGTGCTTATAAACATCTTTCCCTATTTATTTTTCAAAGCAAAATCTATATTTCAAGTTTGTTTATTTTACTACTGGAACTATTATAGATTTTTTTAAAAATATATAACAAGTTTTTTGTAGAATCACCTTTATCATAATGTGGTATTGCAAGAATGTTCTTCGGTTATTTTTATAACATAGTCTTGCAGAGCATTCTTTTGTTATTTACCATGGTCTTATAGGGGTGTTCACTATTTTTTTCATATAACGTGGTATTGCAGGATACAATTTTGCAAATATCTAGTTATTTTTCCTAATGTGGTCTTGCAAGAGTGTTCTTTGATTATTTAACGTGGTCTTGCAGTAGCATTCACTATTTTTTTTCTCATAACGTGGTATTGTAGGAGCATTCACTAGTTTTTTATTCATAACATGGTCTTGCAGGAGCGTTCACTTGTTTTTTCATAACGTGGTCTTGTAGAATCATCCCTTCATTTTACATATTTGCAAGATCAAGAAATGAAAGCTCAATTTCACCTCTGCTCAGTGCTTGCATTTCATCTGCCCTCAAGGGTCTCTTCTCGGCACAAAGGATCTCCGCACCTCCATCCAAACATCGAAGCTTCTCTCCTTTCAGTTGCAGACAGTCGAGTTCTCGAACCTCCATTTCGCATTTGACGACTTCTCTCCTTTCGATCATTGAAAGGCGTTACCCCTTCTTCTGTTTCAAAATTATATTTTTTTTTTCAAGCCTTCGAAAGGAACTTCTATGTAGTTTTTTGAAATTCGTTCTCTTCTCTCATGGCTTGTGTATAATTTCTTTATTTTCCCTATATTTTATTTTAATTAGGTTATTTTTCTTTCCTTCATTTCGAAGGACATCATTTGTATCCGAGCCTTTCTTGGGATAAAATTGTAACCTTTTTCTAATAATATTTTTTTTTGGGTGGGGGAGCAAGTGCATATTTTTGTACTCTATTGGTCCATCACTTTAAGTGGGGGTGTGCTATCTTTTATCAATATTGTTCTATGATTTTACTTTATTTCAAGTAATTATAAAGTCCAAAACTTTATATTTCATAGTGAATATCGCAAAATTTCATTTGCTTTATTTAAGGGGGGACCTATCTTTAAAATTTACAATCATTTTTTGTCTATATTAATCAATGCTTAAAGTTATTTTCTTTAAATATACTTTAATATTTACCTTTGTTATTTTCAAAGAAAGAGCATTTCATTAAATATTTTTTTAGAAGAAGTATATTTTAAATCTAAACCTTTTAAATAAAAATTGTTGATAGTAAAATTTGGTTTACAAGTTTAAAAACAATATTTTTTCTCAAAATATCTTTTGTCTACATTCCATGTATCATTACCCTTAAAAAATAATAGTTTCCCTCACATAAGGGTGAGTTTTTGAGGCACTTGGTATAATGGTGTGGCAAATATTTTTCATAATCCATTTCTTCAGATATCTCTCTAACTTATAGTTTCCCTCTTGTAAGGGTGTGTATTGAGATACACCAATTAAACAGAATGATTCCCTGCATTCAAGCCAAAATCCTTCCAATTCTTCTCTCTACTTACAGTTTCCCTCAAGTAAGGGTGGATATAGTGAGGAATAAAAAATATTTGACAATCTCAAGCAAAAAATAAAAAAAAAAACTCATTATACTTATATTTTCCCTCTTGTTAGGGTAGGTATTTTGAGTCCTGGATATTTAAAAGCTTCATATCTTTCTTCTAATTGCATTAATCAATTAATTGAAGTTCTACGGGGGGATATATTGGTAAAATATAACTTCAATATTTTTCCTGTGTTAAAATAATGAATTCAATTGAACCTCTAACCCCTCATAAATTTCACACTTGGAAACATAAAATTTTAAATCTTATCTTTGAAAAAAGGTCTTACTCATTTGCTAGAAGAAAAACAACTAAAATTTTATAAAGAATATGAAATCTTTGTTCATAAAGGAAAAATGCATGAAACTATGGGTATTATAAGCTCTAATGTTCATGAAAGTTTGTGGTTTCATATTAGATATTGCAAAAATCCTTATGAAAGTTGGGAAAAACTGAAGAATATTTTTGGAAAAGTATATCAGATGAGAACAATGCAATTAGAAGCCAAACTCACATCTCTGTCTCTTGAATATTTTAGTAGTATTTTTTTTTTTTTTTTGGTGGTGGCCACAAGGGGTAAACAGACTGTGACCACAAGGGAACCATTACATAACATATCTGCAACATGTGAGGCGAGAGATTTGAACCTGGGCCTCTCAACAACTAGAGAGGTTTAACTACCCACTTGCTCTCCAACTCCTCTACATGGGTGGATAATTTTAGTAGTATTTTTGACTTCCTCGCTAAGTTCAAATAAGTCCTCACTCAATACAAAGGCAGTGGGAAGACTAATAATGAAGAGGAATGCATTTATCTAATCCTTTCTAAGCTAAATGGTGTTTTTCAAATATTTGCTACCACCTTTATATCTACCAAATATGCTCTAGGTGCAACCTTTAAAATGACTTGTTTAGAAGAATTTTGTGATAGATTAACTAGGGAATAAACTAAGCTTGCTAGATATGAAATCTCTTCTTCTTCTTCTTCTAAAGCCTTATTAGCCTCCACTTCTTCTAAATAAAAATTCAAAAAAAAAAAAAGACCCCCATAACCTGTACTCGCCATAAAAAGAATGGTCACTTTGTTAACAAATGCTGGAAAAAATTATAGCAACTAGAGGCAGCTATAAAAGATCAAAAGATAGAAAATAAAAAGCAAATAGGAAAAGCCCATAATGTTTAAGTAAAGCCCTCTAATTCTTCCTCTAATTTTTGGGTCCTATATTCTGGAGCTACTCATCACATGACTGCTTCAGATAAGTATTTTTCTTCTATCTCCTCTAGTTCTACTTGTAGCATAGAAGTAGGTGACTCTTCCTTTATCCCTGTCAAAGGAAAAGTGGATATAATAATTTATGGTGGCTCTATTAACAATGTTATCTATGTTCCAAATATTACCGCTAATCTCCTCTCTGTCTACCAAATTTGTACTTTTGGAAAGGGGAAAACTATTATCTTCTCCCCAACAGGAGTTGATATAGGATATTTTCAAGATCCCAAATATCTTATAGCCAAAGGGAATATTGATCACAACTCTCATATTTTTCAGTTAAAAGGTTTTCAAAATCCATAAGGAGCCTCCTGTTTTGTGGCGCATAGTGATCTTGAAAGTAAAATATGACATGAAATATTTGGTCATCTTAGTTACAACTACCTAAAGGATTTGAGAACCCATGATATGGTTATAGGATTACCCCAAGTCTCTTCTAGTGATGGATTTTATCTTGGATGTGATCTTGGAAAGCAACATCAAGATACTTTCCACCCAAGTAGTTCTCTCAAGGCCTCTTCCCCTCTAGATTTAATCGATAGTGACTTAATGACATTTCATGAACCATATTTCAAAGGAGCAAAGTATGCTCTAACCGTTATTGATGATTTTTCTAGAATATCTTGGGTCTACTTCCTAAAATATAAGAGTTATGTTTTATCCCACTTTAAAGTTTTTAAAGCCTTAGTTGAAAATTAGGCATCTTGTAAAATCAAGAAGATTCACATTGATAATGAGGGGGAATACTATAGTAATGAGTTCTCCACTTTTTTATCCAATCATGGCATCATTCATCAGCATTCTATCTTCCATAATCCTCAATAAAATGGTATTGTAGAAATGAAAAATTGGACATTAAAAGATATGGATAATTTTATGCTCCATTCAAGAGATCTTCCAAAAATTTTTTGGGCAAAAGTTATTAACTATGCAAATTATATTCAAAATCACACACCTCATAAAGCTCTTGATCATTTAACTCTTGAAGAAGCATGGACTAGCTTAAAACTAAATGTTTTCTACTTCAATATTTTTGGGTGTACTGCTCGGGCTCACATCCCAAAGAAGAAAATGAAGGCTCTTGATAAGAAAATTAGAAAACTCATCTTTATCGGTTATTATGAAGAATTGAAAGCATACAGGCTTCTTGATCCCTCAACTCATAAGGTCTTCTTTCATACGAATTTCCAATTTTATGAAACATTCCCTCAAAAATATCCTCAAAATCCCTCTTCCTCCATTGAGCCTTCTCCTATAGTAGAACCTCAATATTATGAAGAGCCAAATCTTGAAGTTAACTTGGTTATTGATAATCAAGATGAGGAACCTATAATTCCATCTCAATGTCTTTCAACTCCTTCAACTCCTTCCTCTATGCCAAAATTGTCCCGCACCATTTTTATAGGAGTTACTCCTTACATCCAAAATATCCCTTCAACAAGATCATCCAACCCTATAAGCACTGGCCTTATATGTCAGTCTATTTCATCTGATCCTCAATCCTTCAAAGAAGCCTCAGGTATTAAAGAATGGTATGATGCCATGTAAAATGAATTTTCTTCCTTGATAAAAAATGAGACTTGGGACTTAGTTCCCTTACCTAAAGGAAGGAAATTAGTTTGTTGTAAATGGATCTTCAAAAAAATATATGGGCCTAATGGATAAATATACAAACATAAGGCTCATCTAGTTGCCAAAGGGTTTTTTCAAATTGAAGGCATAGATTATGTAGAAACCTTTGCTTATGTTGGTAAAATGGATTCTGTAATATTGGTTCTTGCTCTATCTGCTTTCGAAAAGCGGTTTGTCTATCAAATGGATGTCAAATATGCTTTCTTACATGGATATTTAAAGGAAGAAATATTCATGGAATAACCTATTGGTTTTACTCAAGACTCCTCTCTGGTTTGTAGGCTTAAAAAGTCTCTCTATGGCCTCAAACAAGCCCCTAGATCTTGGTATGAAAAGATGGACCCCTTCCTTCTTTTAGCAGGTTTTTCTCATTGTGAGTCTCATAACATAGTTTACATTTGGGAAAGTGAAGGAAACATCACCATTATTGTTCTTTATGTTGATGATCGTCTTCTCACTAATAGTAACTTGACTCACATTCAGACTATAAAAGAATCTCTCTCTAAAAAAATTGAAATGGATGATCTAGGAAAATCTCATTACTTCCTTGGGATCTAAATAATTCAAACAGATGAAGGTATATCTTTGTGCCAATGAAAGTACACTCTAGATATTCTATGAAGATTCAAAATGATATATTTCAAACCTTCTCCTACCCCATTTCAATATGGCATTAATCTTAGTACTTCTTGCTCATACCCTCTTTGTGATGCTACTCTATACCATCAACTTGTAGGAATTTTGTTATACCTTACTCATACTCGCCCAGATATATCATATGTTTTTGGCCTCATATCCATATTCTCTCATCATCCTCACTTAAGTCATTGGTAGGCAGCAAAAATAATCCTCTATTACTTGCAGGGTACTACTCATTTTGGGATTTTCTATAAGGGAAAATCCATGGATATCATTGGCAACATAGATTCAGATTGGGCAGGTTTAGTAGAAGATAGATTTTCGACATTAGGCTATGTATTTACCTTGGTTACTCACCAATAGCTTAGTTCTGCAAGAAACAACAAGCAGTAGCCCTATCTTCTACTAAGGTAGAATATAGGCTAGAAATTTTGGCTAGTCAGGAAGCTCTTTGGCTTCATCAAATTTTGAGAGAATTTGGTTTCACACATGACCATCCTATAACTCTTTGGTGTGACAATTAGAGTATAATTCATATTGCATGAAATCCAGTTGAACATCAGCAAACCAAGCATATTGATATACACATGCACTTCATAAGACAACATATTTAGAAGAAGTACATACACTAGGAATATATTCCAACTGAGGAACAAATTACAGATATCTTCACCAAGTCATTTCCTTCTCCACGTTACCTTTAGTTGAGAGATAATCTTGGAGTTATTCAGCTGCATTGAATGCATTTATGAGGACAATCTTTGCCATACGAATACAAGCCTCTCTTCTTATAATAGTTGGTTTTTTCCCACAAGGTTTTTTTCACCGACTATTTACTGTATATGAGTACCTAATCAGGCCAAAGTTGTTGGGACTCATCTTTATTTCTTGTAATAAGAGGAAAATATTCTCCATATGAAGACATACCTCTAATTTTTGGTTTTTCCCCACAAGGGTTTTTTCACCAACAATATTATGTAAATGAGTACCTAATCAGGCCAAGTTGCTGGGACTCATATTTCTTTATTTTATTAAGAGGAAAGTCTTCACCATACGAAGACATGCCTCTCATAGTTGGTTTTTACCCATAGGGGTTTTTTCACCAACTATATTATGTAAATGAGTATCTAATCAGGCCAAGTTGTCGAGACTCATATTTCTTTCTTGCATAAAGAGGACAATATTCACCATACGAAGACATGCCTCTCTTCTTCTCATAGTTGGTTTTTCCCCACAAGGGTTTTTCACCAACTATCTATTGTATTAGGAGGACAATCTTCGCCATACGAAGACAAGCCTCTAACTTCCTTTTGATTTATGGTTTTTTCCAATTGGGTTTTACCATCTCTTCAAAAATAAGTCTCTATACATGAGTACCTCAATAGGTCTTTTTGCTAGGCCTCATTTGTATGATTCACCCCTACTATCACTTAAGGTGGGGATGTTAGAATAAGAGAATATTCTCTTAAGTTGCACTGGGATAGATACTTGAGTTTTCACTCCTCCATGTGTCAGAAGAACTCTCAATGGTTTCTTCATCAGGTATGATGAGTTGTTGTAATCCAACAGCTCTCAATGATAAACTCTACTATTTATACAGAGTTGATCCTTGGAATAAATCAATCAGTTATACTCTTCTATTTATCTCTTGTAATTATTTCCATATCTATTATGAAATTCTAACAAGTTTAGTTGGAAAACCCAATTATGAATGAAGGAGAGTAATGTACTGAGCAAGGATCATGATATCCAGGGAATTGGAAGGTTTGAAGAATATGGAAGAATTTAAATAAGAAAAAGAAAAAGAGAAGAATTTGGAGGATGTTGTTTTGGTTTTTGGTTGTTTTTGGAGAGAAAATAAAGAGCATAGGTGTGAATAATCTAATGAATGACGGAAGAAGATCGAGTTGCAGATATGAAGCATGGAGACCAACATCGACTAACAGGTAGAACTTATTTGAATAAGAAAATTTAACTTTTAGAATGATGCAAGAATTATGTGTTATGTGGTATGATCATCTATGGAATAGTTAGAGATATTTAGTGGATGAAAATATTATAGCCATTATTTAATGAGTAATGAAAGTTATTTCGTCTTTGCTAACAATGGAAATAAGAAAAGAACTTGTGTTTATTCTCATATATAGATGGTTTTGTGACTAAAGCTTACATTTGCTTTAATTTTATATGGATGTCTTGTTGTTGTGTTCTTTTCCAAGTCATGTGTGTTGGGTTTCTTTGGGAATGTTATATTTTATTAAAGTTTGTATAAGAGTAGTGTTAGTTGAGGTTTGACAATATTAACTATTGTGCATATTGCTTTAGTGGAAAATTACAATTGGAATTGTTGAGATACTTTGGAAACATTATTTGGTGGTAGAGGCTAGATGCTGAAAGAACTAAAGGTGTTCCATATAATTAAAGTCAAACCTCCAATAGTGAAAATGAAGGTTGGACTTGTGAACTTAGTAAATTTTGTTTTTTACGTAAATTATTCTAACAAGTTTGGCTTGTTGGTAATTGGTGGTTGTGGAAAAAATGGAAATTCTATGAAGGTTTTCTATCTTGACTAACTAGAAGAAAACAATGAATGATGGTTTAAAATGAATAGGATTCTTAATAAATTGTATTCTTATTTATTGCTTATATCTGGGATAGTTTTTTCTTGTGTGATGTTGTATTTTTGAATGCTTCAAAAAAATTAAGTATGGCATGGTTGTAGTGTTCAAGTTTTGTTTCAAATGTTATTATGTGATAGACTTGTGTTATTTGTATGGGAGCCATATCTGATCCCAAAGCATGGACAAATATTTTTGGTGGTCAAGGTTTAATCTGCTCTAGCATGCTAAAAATTGGATCTATAGTAGATTCATGTTCTATTGAGCGATGGTGTACCAGGGGCAAGCTTTCATAGATATGTGTTGGAAAATCATTCGCTAAAATATCAGAGAAGTTTGATATACCATGCATTTGTAGTTTTAGATATCTTATTTTAGAAATAGGTAGTCATAGTGGTGGACTATGGAACAGAGTCTTATGTATAAAGAAGATTGCATTTTGTTGTTATAAGGAAACTCTCTTTGTAATTTCCACAGTAGTGATGACTCTGTGTTGCACTATTGTAATAAACCTTTCGATATGTTAAAGTAATTGGTTTTGGTTGGAAATAATTATTTATGTACTATTTTAATTGTTTTGTTATGTTATATGGGAATGATGAATAGATAAACTATGTTAATGACTTTGTGATTAATTTTCTAAGGATCGTATTTGCGATGAGCTTAAGGGAAAACATTAGAGAATGTTTAACACCATTTCTATTTAAGTTGGCAATTAATACTTTTGTTGTTATCACATGAATACAAGAATGAAGTATAATGTGAATCGTCTTCTAATAATTTATCTTCGATGTTCCTAAGGTGGACATAACAGGATAACATGAGCAAGTTCGTTGTTGTTTCCACTTTACTAAAAATAGAATTTGTTAACATGGGAAGAATCTCAGAGCCTCCAAGAATAAAATTAAAATTTACCCCGTGATCTAAGTGCTTGCATGAAATGGTAAGTACTTAATAGAAGTAGTCAAAATGTTCAAATGGAATATATAGACTAGTGTGTTGAACCGTTCTCGATTTAATCACTCTTTAAAATACGATGATGTCATGCTAAAGGAATGAAGCTTAAGACTTTAGCCAAATAGAACCCTAGATAAATCCAAGTGATAGTGGACATGGTTCCCTATTTGAATTGATTAATTATAAATGGATATTTCTAGGTAGACCAACCCCTTAAAGGATGAAGGATCACACCAACCATTGCTATCATAATACAAACTCATTGAATGACCAATGGGGTTTCCAAAATATACGTAAACCTTATTAATAGATAGAAGAGGGGAAGATCTACACTAATTAACTTGTGTAGCACAATGTGTCAGACATAAATTTTTGAAATATGAATAAGGTATTCTTCTACATTAAAGGACACTTGCAGAGAATTGGGTCTATTGGAAAAACCCTTTCAAAATAAAGAAAGGATAAGTTGTAATATAAGACTAATTAAGGTTAACTATAAACACATTAATAAGATAAACATTTATTTGTGGTATAATATGGTTAAATGAAGGAGTGGGTATAAGGGTTTGATTTCCTTAAGCTACTAAAAATAAATAGAAAACTGTGTGTGGAATTTTTGGGTTGTTACATCATGCATCTAGATGGTTTTCTAGCATCATGGGAAATTAGGGTCATGCTATTCACCTGGCACTGAACATGATATCCTTGATAAAGTTGAAATTATTTTAGTGGATATCCCATACCATACCACCATGGAATCTTATCTTAGAGTTGTTATTCTCTCACCAAGTTTCCCTAATTGAAAACTTCATGCAAGGGTCACCATCGTATTGCTCGTGCATTGACCTAGATGGATGTCCCATACTACCATCCATTGTCGCTATTCCTAAATTTGTAATGATTACCATAATTGTAATCACCAAAAAAGACATATTTTTTTATTCATCCTTCCAGATGATTTAGATAAGGGTAATATTAGGGTGGTTTTTCTCTAATTTTTCTTTAAAAAAGCCATATTTTTTTAAATAAACCTTCCCCTAAGTTAATCCCATTATATCTACTAATATACTATTTCATAATAATATTTACTCTTCACTTTCTTTAAGCAAAGACATATTTTAAGAAAAACTAAATCACAATACTATAATCTCCATTATAAAAGATAAATCAATTAATCTAAAATACTGATGTAAAATATAAATCATTCAACTAAAAGACTATAATTTTTCTAGCTTAAAATCATATATTTTTCTATTCAACAGAAAGAAAGTACTTTTAAATAAAATACTTGTGAATATTAAAAGTAGTTATTAAAGCATCGTGGATATTAAAAATTAGTCGCAATGGGGTTAAAAGGAAATTTGAGTATAATACTGACAACACTCAAAAATATATTGGTTGAAAGAGAAGCAAGCACCTAGGTAGCCTGGTATAGCAAGACCATTTGGATTTTTATATTAATAGATGGCATCAGGGTTACAATGGTTTCATTATTTTTGAGTGGTGTGGTTTTTAAATATAATAGGATATATTATCAATTTTCAATGGATGACATAGTTTTGCAAAAAGGTAGAATATCATATAGTCAGGGACATAAACTCTCACAATCTAGTCATTCAATGCATGCAGAAAACATGGGATATATATAACATTGCAAAAAACATGGGATATATATAACATTGCTAAAAACATAGGATATATAACATTTACTTAAATTAAGGTCTTCATCTCCATAAATTCAAACAAACCTTTAATAATAGAGTTTTATACTAAATGAGATAAATCAAGCCAATATGCAATCAAAAAAGCTTTACAAATATATGAAGAGTGAAAACAAATATACAACACAAAATAAAAGGGATCCAATATGGTAGATATGAGTTGTCTCTATCAACAGTCTCCAAATTCTCTATAAAACTCTTCTCCCATTATTTTTCTCCCCCCCCCCAAATCTTGGTAATTCATGCAATTATATACAAAGCTTTTAATGTAGAAGATAAACACGTATGTTGTTGTGTAGACAAGCAAGTAACACATCAAATTCCTCTACTAGATGGATGATCCAAACAAATGTAATCAATATTTACTTCCTATAACATAAAATACCATATGCATAATGCAATTACATGAATGAAGGGCTTCCATGTACCCTTATGTCATTGGTGAGTGTTTCACTACTAGGGATTTTGTCATCCCTATCAAAATGAATACCCCACCACAATGATAATTCACACTACCATCATTTCCAATTATACCTCTAAGACATACCCTTTATTAGCCTACCATGGAAGTATACTTGGTCTTACATTCACAATAGTCATCCGTAGTCCCATATTCTAGAAGCAAAAGAAAGTTACAACTCATTAATTTATTTCTAAATAAACTAAATAATAATCATGCTAGGAGGGTCATTACAAAGTACCTTTGAGACCTTTGACATGCCTAATACCTAGGACCTTATATGACAAAAAAATATTCTTGTAGAAAGAGGGGGAAGAACTTTACATGTGAACTAGACCCTTGAATCGTCAGCCAATTGGAGATAGTCACTCTTGTAGTCCCAACAACATTTGTGCCATTGATTTATCTATTTATGACCATATCTAAGCTATGTATCTTTGAGGTAATATGATATCATCATTGATAGATCATCAACAAAAATCACACCATTGATTTCTTTGCATCAAAATTTGAACCATCCATTTTTTAAACCAATTGGATGTCATCGCTCAAGCATGTGTGTCTTGCTCTTATCTATCCAAATTTATTTGAATCAATTTGAGCCCTCTAATTTTTTATGATAAATATTATGTTTGACATTGTGATACACTAATTAATCAAAGTAATTAAGCCCAAATTTAGCATCAAATTAAATTTTTTGACTTGAAATATAAGACCATGGGCATTTCAATTAAATGAAATAAAATGATGATGACTTTAAACATTTAGATTTAATGCTTCAAACATTAAAATTGAGGTAGAGAATATTAACATTGATATTTAATATTTAGGTCATGAAATAAAAAGGAAAATGAATGTTTATCCACAAAAACCTAAATTTTGGGGTACTTTGATAAATAGCCAAAAACTTAGTTCTAATTTTAATACTTTGGTACCAAACACAAAAGTGGAATTATAATGTTAAATTTAATACTTCGGTCATGAAAATATTAATATTAATACATTAGCATTATAATTAAAATAGGATGAGCTTAACATTCAATGAAAGCATTAGTATTAATATTGATGCTTTGACATCAAAATTAAAACATGAACCTTATTGTTAAATTTAATACTTTTAGCCTTAAAATTAACAATGAAGACATTTAGCATGGAGTTAAATGTAAAAGGTTTGAACCTTGTAGAAATACCTTAGCATTCAATTTAATATTTTAGAATTAAAATCAAAGGGTATATTAATGTAAAAGCTTAATAATTAGATCCTAAAATTAAAGGAGATTAAATCTTAGAAAATCAATTTAATAATCACCAACCATAAGAATAATAATAATGATAATAATAAAATAAGTAAACCTAATGATTAAATGTGAGAACATCATGAACATTAAAATGATAATAATAAAAATGTTATGAATATTAAATAAACCAATGATATTACAACCTTGAATCGATTAAACAATTAAAATATCCATTCAATGTCCACATTAAAGTAATTTTCCCACTAAAAACAACATGAAATAATATATATTATATTTTTATTTATAGGTAATAGATGAAGGTATAACAAATAAGGCCAAAGATGAAGGACAAAGAGAACTTACAAGAACACAAAAACTCATTGAAACTAGACTGATTCCTGACCAGTTGGTGCATGACAACTTGGCATACTAATATTTACAAAGAAGCTACCATGTCAGATAAATATCAATGGATGAAATTAGAGATTAAAATCAAGAAGAAAATAACACATCATATATCCAAGCAATGACATACATGTCATCCTTACAACTATAAAACACTAGGATATTATTGTAATGCATCATAAATTCAAATTGTAAGGCTATAAATAGCCATTGATATCCCTTTCCAAAGGGTTGTATTCCACTATTAGCAATAGGACTTTTAGAATTTTCTTTTCTTTGGTAGTTGGTGGAAATCTATACCCCTATCATTGTACTTGGAGAATTGTAATTGCAATCATTTATAGCAAGCAATTTCAAGAATGTACTTATTGAACATCTTTTATCAATAAAAATATACTGGAATTCTTGGTGTAATCCATGAATATTGATGGTGACTACATTTTATTCAATTCTAGTATCTTGTATCTTTCCCTTTAAATATGTCACCAATTTGACCTCAAATTATACAAGAGTTGGTCTAGTCAGAGCTAGTGTGATTCAGAGCTTACTGCTTCAACATATTATTTTGCAAATCTTTAATGATGCACTGGTTTTCTTTCTCTAACCCTTTTATTTTAAATTTTCTTTGAAACTTGATTAGATTAGGAGTATATTAGTTGAATTTTAGTTTCTAAAGCTTATTCTTATGATTATGTGCTTCATTTCTTTCAAGTTTTAGAACAAACATTGTAATTTTCTATAAATATTATGTTTCATAATGCAATGAATGTGATATATTGATAATTTCAAGGTAGCAAGCCTAGAATCTTGCTTTTCTTTGATCTTTTGAAGTAATTTGTGCTATTAAATGTTCATATTTGATGATTAATTGAGAAATTAAGCTAGACCTTTAGTTCTTCATGTTCAAATAGTGAAATGAAACTCACCCTTGTAATAGTTATATGTAACCCTAAGTGATCCACATGCTTTCCCTTTTATATTATTTGATTTAAGACTTGATAATTGACATATTTTATTAATTAGGTTAGACCAACCTTACCAAAACCTTGGGGAAATTAGTATTTCCTTTCAAGAGAAGACATATTGTCCTAACCATTGGTGTATGTTTAGAACTAGGAAAATGTATCACTCAAATAAAATATAGCACCTTAACTCCATAGTTGCCATAGAATTTCTACAACTTCTCTCTTTGTAAGGTTAAAATACCTAGTAAACCTCCTAAAAATACTCCATAAAGTGAGAAATATTTGGATCCAACTCTAGAATTATAAAAAAACAAGGTTATACCGAATATACCTCCTATAAGCAATTCAAAAAGTACTAATTTATGAATTCTATGTTATTTTCCTTACTCACCTTGTCTTCCCTCTACATGTGTACATATTTATAGTCATAAAGGACACATACAATAAAAGGTACAAAAACCATGTGGAAAAATCTATATTCTAAAACCATGTGCAACATTTATTATTTTGAAAACCATGTACAAAACCCATTAGTTTTTCAAACCATATGCAAAACCATGTACCCTAAATGATGGTCTCAAACCATTATTATTATTATATGTATATAGAGATAGATAGATAGATAGATAGATAGATAGATAGATAGATAGACCACTCAAATGCTCCTACGTCAATGATTTACCAAAATACTCATAAATAATTTGAGACTTCATACAAAAAAATGAAATAAAATATTTTTCCAAGTTTCTCATGAGAAAATAATATTTTACAAACACAAGATCAATCCAATGGTCATCTATAAATACCAAAATCACCTCTAGGAGAATATATTTATAAAAATATATATTATAAACACATTTAAACTAAGTTATGATCATTCAATAAGTGAAATCGGAATATTGAAAAATATTATTTGAGAGGAACACATATATGTAGTACAAAAGGAAGGAGAAGATGAAAATTAAAAACATGTAAAAGGTGAGACATAATGTAGTATGTAATGTCCACAAGGCTATATAGCGCATGAGACAACCCTCATAAAGTATGATTTTATTAAATATATGATTATCTAACTAAAATATAATTGTAGAAATGTATTATACTATTCTATCTTCATCCAATTCAAACATTCGACCTCTTATTTGGAGATCTTATGACTTAGAGAAATTCCATTAAAGCTGGTGTGATGCTTTTTTATCCTACATGCAAACATCTAAGACAAGTGCACTTGTTTCAATAATATATGACATAAAAACTTATACAAGTTACTAAGTTTACCATATATAAGAGTAGATGATTATCTTAATGAAGTTTTGGTAGTCATACATAAACAATAAATTCTAGCTCAAGCCAACCATTAAGTCTGAAAGCCTCTTATTGGTGGCTCTTAAAACTTACAACCTTGCCTCATTGTTCTTACATCACGTCGCTTTTTGGTTCAATCATTATTTGGTATGGTAAATATCATGTGGTGAGGTGTTCTAGGATCAATAATTCCCATCAAACACTCAGATTGATTAATTTTCCCAAAGGTGATGACATGTCTATATTTCGCTCCATTGATGTCATTTTTTAAATTACAGATATTCCAATTTCTCTATGATCTTGTACGTAATTAAGTAGAAGGGCTTGGGTGGGTGGTCTAAACTGAGGGTCTAGAAAAATATTATATTTGGTTTTGTTCATAGTAGGAGGTGGATAATGGTGCTTTTCAAGCTTGCTTATTTGCAGCTCGAACCAGTCATGGAGGATATACTCAGGGTACATGGGATTTTAATTTTTCTAAATAAATTTCAAGGACATGATCCTAAATTATCAAAATAATTTTTCCATACTTTGGATAGTGGCATTGTGTCCCTCAAGGGCCTTATGTTTGCTATTAGGTTTGACCTCCTAAATGAAATTACAATGCTTGCAAATGATGGTGAGATTATCCATCCTGATAAGCACTCCATGGTGAGTGAACTAATGTTTTTTAGAGATAAGGACAAGTTTCTCACCAAAAAAGACAATGGGTTTGTTTGAGAGGACCTCCCATCTCCTTGGAATAGAGTATTGGTTTTAGTGATGTATTATATCATGATCGATGGACCTTCATCGCCTTTACGGAGCTTCCACATGGCATTTTCCAATTTCGTAAAGGATGTAAAATTGATCAACATATCGAAATAAATTTTCCAGTCAATGGAGATTTTTATTGATAATGTTCATAAAGTAAATTCAACCTACCTGAATCACCAAGGCTTGCATCTTATCATATTCAATTACATCAAAAAAAATCCTGACTAAAGGATTGCCAATGCTGGGGGTCACAATGTGAATTAGAATCCTTGGCTGATCTTGGGCTCACCTAGGGTTGTTATTGAAGGCATGCTTGGTGATCAGCCTATTGATGTTGAGGCTAGCTATTTTGACAAGTTGGGAAAGAAAAAATTGTTGCTAGGTTTTTTGACTATGTTCCCACTCGTAGAAGGAACTCGATTCATGTGAAGTCTTCTATTGAGAAAGGTAAAATCATCATTGTTTCTCTTATTGTGAATTCCACTTCATTATATTTCTCTTCATGAGCTCATAAAATATAGAATATAATCTATGTTCCCTCCCCTAGTGCATTCCCTACTCCTTTCGTTGATGATATTGACCCTGTGATCGACTTGGATGATATCATCTTCGTAGAAATCTCGATGCTTTTGAGGGCTATCAAGATCATCACCCAGATTAAGCACGATAATATGGCCATCCTAGGGGAGGAGATCTCCAAGTAGGATAATTTTGAAGAGGATTATCTCCCACTTTTGAAATAACTAGGTTATTTTGTGGATGTTCCCTTTTGGCTTGCAGATATTCCTTTTTGCTTTGTGTTGGGTAATTTTTCTGGGTTTTATCCCCTTACTCTTGTTTTTTTTCTGTTGTGAGGTTTCAATGGTGGATCCTCCATTTTTATTTGTAATGTTTTAGGGTTAGGTTTTTTGTTTGGGATCCTCTCTTCTCGGCTTGTAACAAGGTTTTGAGACCCTTTCAAAACCCGTTTATCAATAGAAACAATACATTAAAAAAAACCTTACACAATAATATAGGCATAATATTCAAATAAATTACAATTAAAATTCATTAAAAAATACAATTTATTTATAAAATTTATTTTTTTCTTAACTTTTCCATTCTATCTTATTTATATTGATAGGTCTTGCATAAATAAAATTAGAAATCATCCATTCCAAACCTTCTATTTTTGTGAATCTAAATGTATTTTATTTTTAGATTGCATCCATATACACACTATAACGACTTTGGCTAAATTTCTCTATAATGAATTTGGCTAAATTTCACTCATATATGGAATACACCTACCTTATACACAAACAAAAACAACTTTAAAAATGATTTGGTTTTTAACTTTAATAAAAAAAAAGGGAAAAGTATAATACGTAGTTTTTTCTTTTGATATTATACTAAATATATAACCACAAGATATTAGTAAAGTACACATAAATATAAAATTATGTAAGGAACCTTCATTATAATTAAAATAAGCACATCCACAAAAATATTGCAATAAAAGCAATAATTCATGAAAGGTTAGAATATTGCAATATGAAATGTAAATGTTTAAATATATATTAATCTCACAAATAAAAATACAAAATTGTTGGACTCTTCAACGAGGCAACCACCTTGAATACTTTTATTCAATATGTAAAAATATACTTTAATGATACATTTATGCACCCTTATCATTTAATGATACATTTCATGAAACCCTATCCTAACACTCAAGAGTTGGCTTAAATGCAATGTGCCACTTAAGTTAGAATCTTGCACCAAATATCATGACCCTTCCCTAGCCATATTTTTCATATAAAGGAGTTATGAATTATTATTTTATTGCAATGATGTTTTGATGGCAAATGATATATTACTAATAGATTTGTATGGTTGTAGGAATAAACACCTTTGCAAATGGGTAGAAAACCGATGGCTAATATAGTCAAAATAACCTGATAAATGATATATTTATATTAGACCTAGTTTTTATCCTTGCTTTTAATATATCATATTTACATTTTATTTGGTAGCATACTGATATTTCTAGCATGTTTAGTGATGGACTATAATGAAAAAAAGGAAAGAAATGTCTACTGTGTTTTAATATTATAGACTTATTAAAAAAAAATAAGGACAGACATTAATGTGTTAAACATTAATAATAAATGAAATAATGTTATCCATTAAATAACCTTGTAAAATCTAAGTAAATAAAATATTTTTGTGGGTAGTTGAGAATTTGTTATCTATAGTAAATTTTCTTTGGCCTTTTCTTTAAACCCATATGGAGAAAGAAGAAGGAATGAAAGGATTGGTTTTTGCTTCAACAAAGAGAACATTCAAAATAGAGAGAGCCTTTGGATATTTTGAAAGAAAGAAAGTAGCAGAGGATATGCCATTTGGTGACCATTTGTGTCTTCTCCAAATAAGCATCCAGTAAAAACAAAACATACTCAATTTTGTATTTGGTTTGAAGAGTTTGCTTCAAATTTGTGAGTAGGAAAAATGATAAAGAAATTTATATTTCATTTATTGTTGTGCCTATGTAATTTATGGAAAAACTTCTTTCAATTGATAATCCTCCAATCCATGAATATTAATTGTAGACACCAAAACCTAGCCACTTGTCATCCATCCAGGTCTTCCCACCATTTCTACCCATTTATTTATATATATTTAGGCATATTTGTTAAATATATATTTTATATTAATATTTTAATATATATTTAATAAATATAAATATTATATATATAAATAAATCCTAATGTTTGACTTAATCCTAGCCATCCATCTACATCAATCCATGCCACACACCCAAAATTAATATCCACCCTCCAATGTGTTTTAATCTGAGCCACACAATTCATGTCATTCAAACCCTAACATACCCTAGTGTGGATTATTAATAGGAGCCATTTTGATGGCTCAACCCCTAAGTAGTTCACGCTTGAGTTTTCTAAGTAAGTCCTAAGTCTTTGGCCTAAGAATTTTGAGTCTAAGTTCATCCAAGCATCCTCTCTATCCATCCTCACTCACCCTCACCTCTACATCCATCATCACCATTCTCGCTCAACATAATCTACTTCTACAGATCTTCACCTCTACTCCTGAATACCTTCGAGCTCTCCTTATCATCATCGAGCACCTCTAGGCACTTCATTCTACCACAAAGCACTGTTGGGTACTTCCTACCATCCCCAAGTACCCATGGGCATTTCTTGCTACTATCGAGCACCCGTAGGCATCTCAAAACCTACTATTGAAGACTAGCGAAGCCCTCGGGTGATGTTAGGGCATCATCACACCAACTTCCTACAACAACTATCATAGATCAAAAAATGATAAGTTCAACAAGGTAAATATTTTATTGTTATATTTATTTTAATCTTCTCATATTTGTTTATAGTATTTTTATTGCACAACTAGGGTTTTTTGTTTCATTTTTGAGGGTCTCACATAGTGGAGCCCTCATAGTTGCTACTAATATTTTGTTTTTATTGTTTGTGTGTAGGTTTTGGAAGATACATAAGCATTGTGTAGTTGTTTAAGCTGGAGTGGCCTAGTATTGGATAAGCATGAAGCCCACTCACCCTTGTTGGGATCAGAAGTGAGATTGAAGACACCACCAATATTGTTCACTAGGGTTTCATAGAACCCTAGTTATTGTAAATATTTGTATCAAAGAAATCAATTCTTTCATTGTAACATTGGAGATTTGAGGCTCCCCCCATATTAATAAAAGCATCTCTTTTTGTGCAATATTGAGTCTTGATTTCAATTTATCTTGTCATATATATTTTTGGTGTTTCACTTTTGCATCTACAAATGGCGATCATGGTGGGACCCCCTAAGGGTTTCTCATTCTGATTTACCTTGTTGACTAATTTGTTGTTTTCTATCTCATCTTGCAAGATTTTCAAAAGCGTAGATTTCATATTTTTCATTGGATTAGGGTTTTTGAGGATTCGTAGAAGGTTGTAGAAGGTGTGTGAATGCCCTACAATGCTCGAGGGACATCCAAAAATGCCTAGGTGCATTTCAGAAGTACCTATAGGTGTTTTATAGAGAGTTGAGGCAAAAACGTAGGCTTCTGGGTAAGTTTACTATCAAACCCTAACTTTCTATTTTTACGTATTCTGGCACTTTTACATTTTTTTTATATTTCTGGATTAAAATGAACATCATTAATAAATCTGGTAAAAAAAATCATTTTAGTTGCATTTTAGGCATTAGATTAATCATTGCATTCATCCACACATTTTTGCTTAAATATTTCTTAATTTTCTAGTGTGTTGCATTATTGTTTGCATTTGAACTGTTAAGCGCATACATTAGTTTGCATCCTAGGGTTAGAGATTTCTATTTTTGTAAGTCTAAATAGGAATAGTGTCAAGATACCAAAAGTATCCCCGTATTTGGGTGATTCCATACAGAGGAGTAGACGAACCCCCATTTGTTTAGAGAGCGGTCTTAAGCGGTGTACTTTACATCCTTTGGAGAAATTGGTATTCTGGATATTGGATTCTGATTTAGACTATCAAAAGTAGTTATTTTTCTAACATTGTATGCACACAATAGAAAATTGGAAACCTTTAAAAATAATCACACACTTCATGCTTCACATTAAATAATAATGGTTGGATTTCATCACCAACCATTGCTTGAGATTTGGTGATGGTGGCTTTCATCTCCATCCACCAATATCTACCCCTAGACACCTTAGATTACCCTCGAGCAAACTTGTTGGATTTCATCACCAACAAGAATCTCGTTGCCCCATCCAAGCCATAGGATTCACCCATTTAATTCAGACTAGCACATTGAAACACACAAAATCAAAATCTAAGAAAATGAATTCACATTAAAATGAGATAATCAATGAATGAGGTAAGACACATTTGTTGAACAAACTTAGCATTGATTTATCTCTATTTGATTTTTTTGGAGTTTCAATTCTGCATTACATTTTATTGCATAATTTGTATTTGGTTTAGTTGCTTATGGTATTAACAAGGAATCAACAGAAAGCATTAAATCAAAACAATTCCATGGAAAATTCATCCACCTTCCCCACCACTTCTATGGTAGATTCCCCAAATGTGACATAGATAGATTTATCTGTAGGTCCTTCACATTCCATGTCACCCACAATATTTCATATGGTTGTTCCCCAAATAGAGTCAACCTCACCAACCATTGATCACCACATTACCCACATAGACATGGCACAAGTAGAAGCTCTTATGAAGTCTTCTAACTATGTCTTACAGTCAGTTCCCAACTCACCTAGACAAGATCCTACTTTACATTAAGAACTTGCTCATTCCCAACCATCCATATTTACCTAGGTGTACACTAACCCTCTTTTTGAGGCCTCGATTGCACCTTCCTCTCATGAACCCATTTCCCAATACCCAAGTGCTCCTAGCACTTCTATCCCATCTTCATACACATCCACCTACACCAACCCCTTGTATGAAGCACATGTAAATGTTGCTTCACAAGTTTCCACCTCCCAAGTTACCATGCCAAGTGTAACTTATCCCTTAGCCACATCTTCCATGCCATCTACCTCCATACCTTCCACTACTGATAGAGAAATTCATGAAGCATGGGAACATTTGAACAAATTGCTTAAGCAACATCAAGATGCTCAACAACAAGTGCAAGTGAACCCTAAGCCTCTACCAATTTCTACTCAGCCCACCCTCATTAACCAAGGTCCATCATGGGTACCACAATATTCTGTGGTTTCCATCCCTACTCCTCCACCAAATCATACCAATTCCATTCCCATTGGCCAACCCAACCATAGCCCCCATGCATTGTCCCCATTCCAACATTCTCCACATCTTCATCATCAATCTCCTCTTCATCAATTTCCATCAACCTCACCTAGTCATCATCATCAATCCCATCATCATCTAGTTACCCCACAATATTTTTCCACCATGCCTTCTCATCAGGTGATTCAAGGCTTCCACATTCCTGGGGAAGACCCTAGAATCAAGGCCATGCAACAACAAATAGATCAGTTGATACAACATACTCCTGGTATGACAAACCAGAAGCCAACCTTACATCAGCTGATCAACCAACCCATTCATCCTTTGGTACCATCACCACCATATCTGACAGATTTCATGATGCCAAAGTTTGATAAATTCAAGGGGACTGAGGACCCCAAAGAGCATGTAAGCACATTTGTACACTCATGCTTTAGAATTCAAAATGACAATGCTCTCATGCTTAGAACATTTCCTCAGACATTAGGAGGAGATGCCATAGAGTGGTACAACCAATTGCCTAGTCATAGTATTTATACTTTCAAACAATTGGTTGACCTATTCTTTGAATGTTTTATCCTAAATGTTAGAAATAAAGTCTCATTGTCTGATGTTTATGCTTTAAGACAACATGACGATGAGTCTATCTATGATTTTGGAAACCATTGGAGGGTCATCATTACCAAGTTGCCATTCACCCTACCAATGGAAGAGCTTATCAAATTATTTACCAAGAGTTGTTTAAAACCCATCTCTTGGATGCTTCAATTATAGATATATCATTCATTTGAAGAAGCTCTAGCATAGGCTAGTGTCATCAAGGAAATAAAAATCCAAGAGGGCATTCTTAAGCCTAGAAAAAAGGAATGGCAAAACAAGGGCCAATATAAAAGTAATTATTCTGGCCAATCAAAATCAACATAGGCCACTCTAGCCAATCAACCTAATCATGTTAATCAAGTGGTCATGAGCCAACTGGTAATGGCTCAACAACAATCAGTGCAACAACCACCACAACAAATTTCTTATCATGTGGTACCCTTAGTAACTCAAGCTATGCAAAACATAGTGCCAGCTATAGAGAACCATCCTCGATGATAGTCTATCTGATAGAATCACCAATACACCCCCTTGGCTGAGTCGTATGCTTCCCTCTTCTGAAGGTTGTACGACACAAATAAACTTGCATTACCCAAAATCAGACTAGATGATCCCACTAAATATGGAAAACATTATCAAGAACATTTATTTTGTCCTTACCATAGGTAAAATGGGCATGATATCAATAATTGCCATGTATTCAAAGACATCGTTCAAGACCTTATTGACTTGGGGGCCATCAAGCTTGACAACCCCCTTGCTCAACAAAACCAAAATCTTGGTATTTTTCAAACACCACTTCCTCATCATGAGGAGGTGCAACCAACTATGGGAGGGGCTAACACCAAAACTCCTCCTAATCAAGTTAATCATATCCAACAATACCAAGGTTTTGTAGGTGCCATTCATGTGGTCACTAGAGGTCAACGAAATAATCAACAAAATGCAAGGCAACAACCTCAAGCAAGTGTGTCACAACCTACCACATCACCTCCCATCCAAATTTCTCCTAATCCTTCATCACCAATTCATATTCCTAGCCAATCAAATCCCCCCATTCCTCCCATCAATCATCCTCCATGACCAGTCATCTCATTGAGTAGCTGGTTAACCACAAGCCTAAAGATGGCTTCCACCAAATTGTCAATATATGAGCTAATTCAACAATCTCCCCCACATCATGAGGCATTAATGGACATTCTGAAATCCATTGAATTACAATCTCAAGATCCTAATGCCTTCAACAACTTTTTAGGGAGCATTCAAACATGCATGGAGCCTTCCATTACATTTTATGACTTTGAGATTAAGCCAATCTCATCAGAATCAGTAGATCCTCCATTGCATATCATGGCTCTAATTGACAAGAAGCCATTCAAAAGAGTTCTAATTGATACCGGTTCCTCCATCAATATCATCACCATATCTACCCTTCATCATCTGAACCTTCCTCCATCTCATATCACCAAGTCATCCTTCACCCTAAAAGCATTCAATGATGCTTTGTGTTCCATAGTTGGCACTATTGTTTTGCCCATCGAAGTGGGGGTCAAAATATTGCACACTATGTTCCACATCTTGGAAGGATCCATGGCGTACAATGTACTCCTTGGAAGACCTTGGATGAGGGAAATGAGATGTGTCCCTTCAATTCTACATCAATGCTTGAAATACGTTCATGAGGGACAAGTACATTGCATACCAATGGATGTCAAACCATTTAAGTATTACAATTTCATTTCAAATCCTTATGAATCCATGCTTCCTTCCACCCACCTTTTCCTATCACCATCAGCCAATCCATCTACCATTTCACCCATTTCTTCATCAAAATCTCCCATTCTTGAGGAGCCCCTTATCACCAATCCCCCATCATCTTCATCATTGACTACATGCACATGTGGTCAAATTCAATCCACATCCTTGCCTTCCACATCATCATCATCCATTCAACAACCTTCCCAATCCAATCCATCACCATCAACCAATGTTTCACAAGTCGAGTTGATGGATTGTGAGACATCTTCATCTCCACCATTCCCTAAGCCATTATCCAATCATGGTCCTTCCACATCATCCCAAGTTGAGGTCCACCTCACTAATCCTGGTATTGGTGAATATGTGGTCCAAGACATCATCATCACACCACTCACCATTCCAACCACTAAGGATTTTGATCACCCACGTGACCCACCTTTATCCATAGGAGTGGTATATGACATGGGTTCAGCTCCCAATAACATAAATTTTGTATATGGGGGATTGATTCTTCATCAAATCTAGCTCCCCTAGAAGAACCCAAAGAACCAACACCTACCAACATACAAAACATGTCAAGATTTCCATCCCATTATTTTCACATAGTTAATTGGTAGGGTCATGGCCTAGGATTGCATGAATAGGGAATGCATGACATTATTGATGTTCCATATCAAGAAATGCATGACCATTCAGGCCTAGGTTACACTCCACTTTCCACCACCTCTTCTCTTGAACAAGCCTTCCAAAGACTTAATCTAAATTCAGGAGAAGAAGCCCTCCATCCCGATGACTCTGATGATGAAATATATGAAGAATTCGAACTCATGTCGATAATTTTTGATGAATCTAAAGAGGAATCAGAGCCCATCATTCCCCATACCAAACAAGATGAGTTTTATCTCAGAATGTTCCCCATCCATGAGCCCATATTTCACTTGCTTCTTCCACAAGAATGAGCCTCCCCTACCGGTGAACCACCACCTCCATCTCATTAATCCATTTCATAAGCCAAAATTGTAATATATGTACATAACATAAAAAAAATGGTTTTCACCACTACAAAAAATAAAAAAAAACAAAAATAATGGTTTTCACCACTACAAAAAATTTAAAAAAAAAAATCAAACAATTTTTTTTTTTTTTGCATTGCATGTATATATCATTTAGTTAAGTGCATTTATTTGTGTTTCTTGTTTTCTATCCAGGTTTACCAAGCTCCTAGCATCGGTTCTTAGGCTCCATTCATCCCATCCAACCTCATCCATTTTCCCTTAAGTCAACATGAATCCTGTTGACTTATTCACCCCACTCCGTAATCCATATGATTTGGCAAAGCCAATTCCAATTGACATGAGTCTTATTGATATGGACTAGATCTCTTCACCTCCATCCT
Source organism: Wollemia nobilis (assembly GCA_028583015.1). Classification (NCBI taxonomy): domain Eukaryota; kingdom Viridiplantae; phylum Streptophyta; class Pinopsida; order Araucariales; family Araucariaceae; genus Wollemia; species Wollemia nobilis. Next base: position 766,900 of record JAQPPZ010011065.1, on the reverse strand, counting down.
TTTCTAAGTTTGTCTTATTTGAGGAATTGTTAAGGGCTTCAGCCAACTACATTCCTCCATCTCCTTCACCTTCACCTTCACCTTCACCTTCACCTTTAAATCCCAAGGTTTTCTAGGCAGACGTAGATGAGGATAAGTCAGAAGAGTTTGATGACATCTTAGATGACATTCATCTGATCCCTATGCCCCATCAACTTGAGGAAGGTTCCCATATGTCCATTGAAGATACCATCGATGTGGACCTTAGTTCAGATAAAGACAATCCCCAAATTTTCAAGCTTGGCAAAAGCTTATCCAATGATGAACAAGAGCAATTAATTGCTCTCCTCAAGAGGAAGAAGGGCATTTTTGCATGGTCCTATAAAGATATGCCTGGTCTTGACTCTAGCTTGGTTGTCCATAATCTCACCTTACATCCTGATGCTAAGCCAGTCAAACAAAAACTTAGAAGGATGCATCCTACCATTGCCCTCTTGGTCAAAGAAGAGCTCCAAAAGCTACTAGATGTGGGTTTCATTATACCCATTGATTATCTTGAGTGGCTCTCAAATATGGTACCCATTCGTAAGCCTAATGGGGTGATACGCGTTTGCACTGATTTTTGAGATCTTAACAAAGCATGTCCTAAGGATGACTTTCCTCTTCCAAACATTGATACTCTTGTCGACACTTGCGCTGGCCATGAAATGCTTTCTCTCATGGATGATTTCTTAGGATACAACCAAATTCGAATAAATCCTGATGACCAACACAAAACAACATTCACTACACCTTGGGGAACTTTTTGTTACAAGGTGATGCCCTTTGGCCTTAAAAATGTAGGTGCCACTTATCAACATGCCATGACATACATTTTCCATGACTATATGCATAATATTATCGAAGATTATGTGGATGATCTCTTGGAAAAATCTAAAACTTGACAAGAGCACATTGGTGTATTGGAGAAAGTTTTTGATCGACTACTAGAGCATAATGTAAGGTTGAACCCCAAGAAATGTGTCTTTGGTGTTACCTCTGGAAAACTATTAGGGTTCATTGTCTCCAAAAGAGGCATTGAGGTGGACCCAAACAAGGTCAAGGCCATCTTAGAGATGCCTCCCCCAACAAATTTAAAGGAATTGCATAGTTTACAAGGAAAGATCCAATCAATCCATCATTTCATTGCACAACTTTCTAACAAATGCAGGCCATTCAATCACCTACTACAAAATGGGGTGCCATTTTCTTGGATAGATGAATGTCAAAAAGCCTTTGATGACATTAAGCAATACCTAGCTTCTCCACTAGTCTTAGCTCCTCCTCATCTGGGGGTCCCATTCTATCTTTATGTTTTAGCAATGAACTTTGCATTAGGGACAATGCTTGCACAAAATAATGAAGAAAATCGAGAGCAAGTTATCTATTACATTAGTCAAACATTGGTAAGCTATGAAACTAGATACGCTTATGTAGAAAAATTGTGCTTAGCAATGGTTTTTTCCACTAAGAAACTTTGACATTATATGCTTAGTCACACAACATATGTCATAGCTAGAGAAAATCCTCTACGTTATATGATGTCTCGCACTTACAATAACACCCACCCTAAATGGATAATGCTTCTTATTGAATTTGACTTTGAATTCATTAGCCAAAAATCCATTAAAGGTCAGGTCATAGCCGATCAACTTGTGGAAGCTCCACTACCTAGTGATCATCCTTTGATTATTGAGCTCCTAGATGATTCGGTATTTGTTGTCATCAAACAAGAAGAAGATGTCATTCTAGAGGAAGATGTCGATATCACATTATTCTTTGATGGCTCTAAGTGTGAGAAAGGTCAAGGTGTTGGAGTCATGTTTCATACACCCTAGGGGGTACCTATCCCTTTATCATTCAAACTTGACTTCCAATGCACAAACAACACTATAGAGTATGAAGCCTTAATATTAGGTCTTCAATCAACTATAGCTATGGGCATTAAGCGTATCAGGATATTTGGTGATTCTCAACTTGTTATCAAGCAAATCAATGGAGAATACCAATGCAAAGAACCTACCATTAAACTTTATCATGAAGTAGCAATGAAATTGCTCTCTAAATTTGAATGGTATGAAATCAATAGTTTGCCATGTTCGACTAATAGATTTGTAGATGCAATGGCCTCTCTTGGATCATTGATTCCAAAAGACTCCTTTGGAGAGGTACAACCCCTTATCATTTCAACGATCTCTAAATCTACAATTGTTCATGCTGAATCTAAGGATGAAAAGGATGTTTGCTTTATCCAGTTGGATCCATATGAGCCTTGGTCAAGCCAAATAGTAGCCTTTCTCAAGTTTGGAACACTCCCATATGACATGTCTCGAACTGCTAAATGCACTTTCAAGAAAAAAGTAGCTCATTTTGTTCTCTTGGGGGATGTGTTGTATAAATATGGTTATGATGGAGTCCTCCTTCATTGTCTCGAGTCTAGTGAAGCACAAAGAGCCATAGTTGAAGCTCATGATGGTACTTGTGGTGGTCATTTTAGTGGGATGGCCATCACAAAGCGTATTCTATGCATGGGTTATTATTGGCCCACCATGGAACGTGATTGTTGCACTTATGTTAAACATTGTAAGAAATGTCAAGAACATGCTAATTTAACTCATGTGCCATCACAAGATTTACAACCTATTCAAAGCCTTTGGCCCTTTTCACAATGGGGTCTTGATCTAATTGGAAAAATTTTACCTCCTTCCTCGGGATAACATACATTCATCATCATAACCATTGAATACTTCACAAAGTGGGTTGAGGTAATTCCTCTAACCAGTATGATAGGACCTAGAATTGTGGAGTTCATACTTCACCATATCATTTGTCATTTTGGTATCCCCTCAAAAATCATCTCTGACAATGGTAAGTCTTTCAAGAACAAGGATGTTCGAGCACTTTGCGAGAAATATAACATCCAACATAGTTTCTCAACTCCTTATTACCCATAAGAAAATGGATAAGTTGAGGCTACCAACAAGACCTTAATTGCTATTCTCAAGAAACTTGTTAATAAAAATCATAGAGATTGGCATACCAAAATCCCCTTGGATTTATGGGCTTATCGAACAAGCATCCACATACCTACTGGGGAAACACCATTTTCATTGGTCTATGGAGCCAAAGCAATCATACCTCTTGAGCTTGAGATTCCCTCCTTGCAAATTTCTTTGTAGGAATTCATAGATGATGATACTGCTAGACAAGCACGTCTTGACCAACTCACACTTCTTGATGAGAGGTGAGTCAATGCTTTAGAGCATTTACGAGTTTATCAAGACCACCTAAAGCATGCTTACAATGCCAAAGTTCATCTACGTGAATTCCAAGTAGGAGATCTTGTCCTTAAAGAGAATCAACAAAACACCAATGCACTACCGCATCTTCATGATAAATTCATGGCTAATTGGTTGGGTCCATACATTATCACTCAAAGAGTGGGTAATGGTACTTATAGGCTTGCCAGTCTAGAGGGAGAGGATGAACCTGAACCACTTAATGTTATACACTTGAAAGCATTCTATGCATAATGTGATTGATATATATGTATATATACATGGCTAATACACAAAAACATTGCACTTCATTTGCATACATTTCATTCAAAAACATTGCATTTCATTCCAAAACATTGCATTCACACACATTTCATTTTGCATTTCATACATTGCATTCACATCCACATTTCACATTTCATATTAGGGATCATTTATTAAGTTCAAGGTTTTGAATTGGTCCAATAAAGTCATGTTGCCTTAATCAGGGGCACCTTCACAACATCATCCACACAATTCCACCAATTCAAATTGTCATTTGCCTCCATACATCCATAATTCCTAGGTGTTTTTGGTCACTCAGCCACTCCTAGTGTTTTAAGAAAACCCCAAATACATGTCGAGTTCCTTTTAGGACCATTACACATCTTCACTAAGAAAATATTGAGTTTTGGGAATTGACTCCAAAACATTCTTGAACCAAACACAATTTCACATCTTAAAAACATCTTGTGTCAAAGAGGGATAACACCATACTTGGTTTGAACCTTGAAGTGAAAAGGGTAATCCTCACTTGTCCCATCATGCAACATAGTCCACAAAAATAGTGGTTTTCACCACTATCACAGTTGCTTCCAAATTCAAAATATAGAGTAGTAAGGATAGGGTACAATTCTCATCACACTTAGGTTGAGAATCTGATTCCCCAAAGCTCTAAATATTTTACATCACACACCATTGATTATTGGGTTGTAAGGATCATACTATATTTCTAGTCAGATGGTTAGGTAGTCATCCCCAAAACTTAAGAAATCAAAATTCTTGGACTATGGAGTTAGCCTCCACTAGAGCTATAGATACTTGACTAGTAGTGGAGTACGCTCATGCATGGTGACACATCTCTTTTAAAGAGACCTCTGACCGCACATATGGATAAGCTAGCTTCTTGGTCTCATCCATAATAGGTCACACCCAATTTACTCAATATGAGTTAATGAACTCACTTGCACACACATTGGTTCTTGATTACCTCGAGTCATTACCATGCTCATGATTCGGTAAATGAATTCACTGCACACACATTTGGTCCTAGAGGGATTAGGTAGTTTTAGTGAGTTTGTTTGATGCCACTAGTATGTCTGAGTCTCTACAAAATAATCAGTTTTCCATATCAACATCCATATCTTCTTCCATATCAACATCCATATCTTCTTCCATGTCAACATCCATGTCACTTCATGAGTCATTCATCACACATACCACCAAGTTTGGTGCCCCTGATTAAACAACAATGCTAGAACATGGCCAAGCAAAATCTAAACTATGAATGATCATTAGAACATTTGCATTCCATACCTTGCATTAATCATCCATACATTTCCACTTGCATTAATCATCCATAACATATCATATGCATTAATCATCCATATAAACAAAGCATTCCATAAAAGCATTCACACAAAAATATATAACACAAAAGGTAAAATCCATGTATATATATGTATAAATATCACATATACAATGAGTGCCAAAAGGCTACATACAATGGAGCACCAAGGCTCATATACAAAAAGTGCATCTAAGCACTAGCTATGTCCTCCAAGAGGACCCCTATGACCTAGCAGGAGTCTTAGACCTAGCACTATGCCTAGACTCACTCTGCCTAGCAGCCTTGGATACAGATGAGGTTAGAGGATCTAGAAGAGGAATATGATGCTCTATCAACTTATCCTCCAAAGCCTTGATATATCTCTATCGAGACTGAAGGTGTGCTATGTCAATATTATGTCGATGCTCCCTCTCTGATAGCTCTACCTAGAGCCTCATGACCCTCTCATCTCGAGCCATCACCATCACATCTTACTCTACCACCTACTACTCCAACCTCACCCAATCCTCCTCACTCTAACCTGGAGGTCCATCTAGAGTCTCCTCCACATCATCCCCATCTCTACCATCTCCCCCACTCCTTAGAGCCTACCTAGCCACACCCTTAGTCCTCCTCCTTTGACTGTCATATCGAAGGTACCTCTACCACTTGGGAGCCTCATGGGTCCCCTCACCCTCACCCTCATCTCCATCTCTAGCTGCTACTAGATTTGGTGCCCATGGTGGCTGTATAGCAAACCATGCATCATACTCTGTAGTAGTCCTCACATCATCCATATTAGGGAGATCTATCTCCTCATCATCCTCATAAATCTCCCTCCATGGCTCTACACATGGTAGCCCTATCTCCTCTTGATACCTCCTATAGAGCATTGACTCATCTAGAATCCCCTACCTCAAGTTAAACTATCAGAGCACCTATGAGAACTAAATATACTTAGCCTCACTCTGATACCTCCCAACCACCCACCTAGCCTGCCTCATCGTAGATGCTCTCCATCTCCTATCCACCTGGTACCCCACCATGGCCTCCATGTCACTTGGGTGGATGTCAATCTAACCCATAAATCCTTGTACCACTCACTCATCTACATAGGATGACTCGATTGTACCTCCTCTACCACTACCCATCTCCTAGCATAGGGTTGCTCCCTACCCAAGCCTACCATTGGTAAGCCCTCCGGTCGAGCCACACTGAAGTGCTCCCATCCCCAACATTGTAGTAGCAAGATGCATCCCAATCCCTTCCTCCCCCACCTCCTCACCTCATAGAGCTCTCGGTATGCCTACACCAATAAGGTAGGAGCCCATGCATACACCTACTGCATAGTGAGCATATCACTCACCAACCCTATCAGGTTCCAAGGGAACCTATAGCTAGTGTTGTTCAGGGCCACGATGTTGGCCAACATGAACATCACTAATGCTTATAGGGCATCCAATTCCTTGTCCACATACATGGACAAGTATGGAATTCCCCCACACTCCACCCTCACACTCTCCCAGCTATCTCCAAACATCTTCTTCATCTTCCCCGATCGCATCCAACCTCGATGTGAATCCCCTCCACTAGCACCTTGAGGATGCGATATACATCCTCAAGTGTGAGGGTCACCTCTCCCATGGGGAGCTAAAATGTGCCCCTATCTGGATCCCACCTCTCTACCAAGGTAGAGAGGTATCCCTCATCCGCCCTCACTACATCAATCTGGGCTACCTCTGCTAGCCCCATAACCTCTAGTAAATCCCACTCCTCCTCCACTAGTGCCTTCCTCATCCTAGGGATGTAAGGTGAGAACCGATGTTGAGCCTCCAAAATCCTAAGTTATAGCACAACACAAAACATTTGTTAATACATGTTCAAAAAAAATAAAATATTTTGCACAAAACAAGGGACTTACCTCAATAGCCCACATCTTCTCCCTTTGCCTCCATAGCTTCTACACCCAAATCACTTCACCTCACTCCACTCCACTCCACCCAACTCTCCCAGACGTAGCTTCTCAAACTCACAAATGCATAAATGAGCTCAAATTTCTCCTAGCAAGCTATTTATAGCTACTTCAGGTACCTTGAGATGCCCATGGGTATTCCTTAGTGCACTGAAGCACACTAGGGCATTTGCAAAATGCCCAAACATCGATAGGCATCTGCATGTGCCAAAAGCGCCAACTGACATTTGGCATCAAAATTGACAAAAGACCAAATCATTGCAAAATAGTGGCTTACCCCCACCAAATCTCTCCATATTGCATTCATACATCATTTTCATCATATTAACAGGTTTTGTGAAGGTTCCAACTGATTTGGATGCATAATTTTCATTTGTGACCAAAAGTCATAAAATCACATAACAAGTTACAAAATGCTCCAAAATGGTCCAAATTTTCACAAAATGACCATAATCATCATCCTCATCATCAATAATGCATTTCCATATCATTTTCCATCATCAATCATAACATTTGCATATTTTCCAAGTTCAAACAAATATTCAAGTGAACCTTGTATCTAGTGGGTTATTCTATATACTTGGTGATTGCAATGATTTGCATCCATGCAATTCGGTAAGATGAATAACCTACCATAAGGACACTTGGTCATTTTCATCATTCCATATCTCCTTGTTCAAAATCACAATCACATTTGGTACTTCACATTTTTGCGTGAAACCTTGCCAAGAACAATTTGCACAAAAGCTATCATTGATGGCCTAGTTCATGGGGCTTAACACATGGACAAAATCACATTTCATCATTTCACATTTCCTTGATAGTCATCATGGTGACTGGCCTTAGCTAGGGTGATTGGTTTCAACCATAGGAATTATTCGACAATCACTAGTTGGCCCTCCGAAGTTGACTATTTTTCTTTTATCTTTGCATATTCATCTTTGCATATCAATGATGCCTAAAGGCACATTCTTCAGTAGCATCGAATCACCCCAAATTTGGGGCAACCACATTTGGTTTTGACTTTCCCACAATGGGATACATCTTACATGATCATGACATCCTACACTTGGCAAAAATCCCTTCATCTATTGGGGTAAAAATAGACACATCTTCATTACATTTTTATAAAACCCTTCATCTATTGGGGAAAAAATAGATGCAATCATTTCACATTATCCACCAATCCCTTTCCAACCATTGGGGAAAAAATGGTATCACATTTACATCATTCATATCATCCACATTTCATTTGCACATATTTTTTTTCAATTGGCTCATGAGATTCATCTGCAAACTCATTCACCAATTGAGGGGGTAAGCTATACAAATCCAAATTCTTTAATTCTTTTATCTTCAAGCTCATTTATCACATCTCAAGAGAAAGTTGCTTCTGCACCTAGCCCAAGTAGGTGTCTTGTGTTTTTGCACTACATTGTGTTTCACGCAATGTAGTACAAAAAGGGGCATCTGTAGACACCAAAATCTAGCCACTTGTCATCCATCCAGGTCTTCCCATCATTTTACCCATTTATTTATATATATTTAGGCATATTTGTTAAATATATGTTTAATATTAATATTTTAATATTATATTTTATATATATTTAATAAATATAAATATTATATATGTAAATAAATCCCAACCATCCGATTTGACTTAATCCTAGCCATCCATCTACATCAATCCATGCCACACACCCAAAATTAATATCCACCCTCCGATGTGTTTTAATCTGAGCCACACAATTCGTGTCGTTCAAACCCTAACATACCCTAGTGTGGATTATTAATAGGAGCCATTTTGATGGCTCAACCCCTAAGCAGTTCATGTCCTAAGTTTTTGAACTAAACAGCCTAAGTATTCGACCTAAGAATTTTTTAGTCTAAGTTCATCCAAGCATCCTTTCTATCCATCCTCACTCGCCATCGCCTCCACATCCATCTCCACCATTATTTATTAGCCTGATATACTTCTATAGATCTTCACCTCTACTCTCGAATACCTTCGAGCACTCGTTATCACCATTGAGAGCCTATAGGAACTTCATTCCACAACCAAGCACCATTTGGAACTCCCCACCATACCCAAGTACCCATGGGAATTTCCTACTACTGTTGAGCATCCACAAGTATCTCAAAACCTACTATTGGAGGCTAGTGAAGCTCTCGAGCAATGCTTGGGCATCGCTGCATCGATTTCCTACAAAAAAAATCATAGATAAGAAAATAATAAGTTCAAAAAGGTAAATATATATTTTTTATATTTATTTAATCTTCTCATATCTGCTCCCATTCCCATAAAATTGCATACTTTTCACACATTGGTGGGTGCATGTCAATTGATTATAGTTCCAATTTTTTTAGGATTGAGAATAATTCCATTAGCAAATATGACATGCCCTAAATATTGGACTAGTGGGGTGTAGAATTCACATTTAGAAAGCTTTCCATAATTTTTATTCTACCTGAATATTTGTAACATAATTCTTATATGTTGATCATGCTCTTCCTTAGTTGATGGCGGACAAGAAAATCACACACAGTCACACTCATGCAATTCCCAAATTTTCTTCTATTAAATTTGGAAATACATACAAATGCAGCCTGCAGGATTTACAATAATCAGTGCTTGGCTTGGTTTTCTCACACTCACACTCTGCGTGCGATCTCCAATCCACCACCCCGACTATTATAGAAAACTAGGTTTTTATAGAGGCCCCGACCCTCTGAAATGTTTTTCCCAAAAATTGGATCACCAACCCAATTAATGGCTCCACTCCGCACAGCCCCTGTCATCGTCGCTTCCTGTCAGATCACCCTACGTGACCCATCCTCTTCATCTCCCGTGCTCTTGGGTAATCGCCCACTTTAACTGCACCTTGGTGCCACGTGTCATCCTTGCCCTGCAACCGTCACCTGACCTCTGTCATTTTCTTCCTCCAGCTACACTGTGATAGGTGTCGTGATATCATGACATCTTCCTCTTCCTACCCCTCCTTTTCTTTTCTGGTCATGATATCACGACATGTCATGATATCGTGACCTTGCCTTCGGATTCCCCCTTGCTTGCCTACTTTGGTTGTGATTTTGTGATATTCGCGATTTCGTGACATGTCACGAAATTGTGACATTTCCACTGTCTCCCATTGGCTATTGTTCCTACGTCATGATTTCGTGACATGTCGCAAAATCATGATATTTCCTTTGAATTCCCCCAGCTGTTGTTCTGATGTCATGATTTTGCGACAGTCACGATTTCACGATGTGTCGCAAAATCATGACACTTCCTCTGCCTTCCATCAGCTTCTACTTTGATGTCGCGATTTCATGACAGTCACGATTTCACGACATGTCATGAAATCATGAAACTTCCTCTACCTTCCCTCGGCTTCTGCTTCGATGTCATGATTTTGTGACAGTTGTGATTTCATGGCATGTCATGAAATCATGACATTTCCAACTACCTCTCCCTTTTGTTGTGTTTTCATCACAATTTCATGATAGTCACAATTTCGTGACATGTCGCAAAATCGTGACATTCCCAACTGCCCATCCTCCTGGCGGCTTCTGGTCGTGATTTCATGACATGTCACAAAATCATGACATTTCCACCTTGCACCTTCTCTCTCCTCATTGTGTCGTGATATCACAACACTTTTTCTATCGCGATATCACGATAGATTTTTCTCCTCTCCCTCTTTGCCATTTTCTATCACGATTTCGTGACACATCATGAAATCGTGACGTTTTTCCTCCTTAGGCAATTTTTCAAATGCCTCTGCATCAGGTGCTACTGGATTCTCCTGCATCAAACACCCGGGGTTGGTGGAGAAGTGATCTTCACTTTTGCACTATCTGGTTACTGCCTTCTGCAGCACCTCTAGACATACCTCTACCTCTGCAGCCTATTTCAACCCCATCTCCTGGCTAGAATAACTTCTGCCTTCTCCTAGAAAAATTCTGCCACTGCTACACACTTCCTCATATGCAGCCTACTTACACTCCTTCTCTTGCCCAAAAAAATCTTTCTCTTCTTCCAAGCAGGTCCCGACACTGCTACACACCTCTTTGTCTGTAGCCTGCAATGGCTTCATCTTCTGATGAACTCCATCTTCTCTTCTCTTCTATTTCTCCTCACGGTGTATGCATAGCTCCCTTTATAGGGTTTTCACCTGCCTCTGCAAATATCTTCTGAGCAGCTCCTCTTGCAGGGCTTGCACTTGCCTCTGTAATGCCTTGAACTCTTTCATTGTCATCATATCTCCCTCAGATCTTGGTGTAACTGCCTCACATCTGGTGATCTATTACACACTCAGGAACCCTAACTCACTCTTCTCTCTCTCAGAACCCTACCATAGATCCTGGCGCAAACTGCCTCACGGTCGGCGATCTGCTTGCGCACTCAAGAACACTAGCTCTGATACCATTTGATGGCGGACAAGAAAATCACACATAGTCACACTCATGCAATTCCCAAATTTTCTTCTATTAAATCTAGAAATACATACAAATGTAGCCCGTAGGCTTTATAATAACCAGTGCTTGGCTTGGTTTTCTCACACTCACACTCTACGTGCGATCTCCAATCCACTACCCCGACTATTACAGAAAACTAGGTTTTTATAGAAGCCCCGAACCTTTGAAACATTTTTCCCAAAAATCAGATCACTAACCCAATTAATGGCTCCACTCTACATGGCCCCTGTCATCGCCACTTCCTGTTAGATCACCATGTGTGACCCATCCTCTTCATCTCTCACGCTCCTGGGTAATCGCCCACTTTAACTGCACCTTGGTGCCATGTGTCGTCCTTGCCCTACAACCGTTGTCTAACCTCTGTCATTTTCTTCCTCCAGCTGCACTGTGATAGGTGTCGCGATATCACGACATCTTCCTCTTCCTGCCCCTCCTTTTCTTTTTTTGTCACGATATCATGACATGTGACGATATCATGACCTGGCATTCGAATTCCCCCTTGCTTGCCTGCTCCAGTTGTGATTTCGTGACAGTCGTGATTTCACAACATGTTGCAAAATCATGATGTTTCCACTATCTCCCCTTGGCTATTGTTCCTGCATAACAATTTTGTGATAGTCATGATTTTATGACATGTCACAAAATCACAACATTTCCTCTGACTTCCCTCAGCTGCTGTTCCAATGTCGTGATTTCGTGACAGTCGCGATTTGGTGACAGTCACGATTTTGTGATAGTCACGATGTCGTGATGTGTCACGAAATCGTGACACTTCCTCTGCCTTCTGTCGACTTCTGCTTTGATGTCGCAATTTCACGACAGTCGCAATTTCGTGACAGTCGCAATTTCACGATGTGTCGCTAAATTGCAACACTTCCTCTGCCTTCCCTCGGATTTTGCTTCGATGTCGCGATTTTGCAACAGTCACGATTTCGTGACATGTTGCGAAATCATGACATTTCCAACTGCATCTCCCTTCTGCTGTGTTTTTGTCATGATTTTGCAACAATCACGATTTCGTGACATGTCACAAAATCACGACATTCCCAACTGCCCCTCCTCCTGGCGGCTTCTGGTCACGATTTCGTGACATGTTGCGAAATCATGACATTTTCACCTCGCACCTTCTCTCTCCTCGCCGTGTCATAATATCGCAACACTTTTTCTATCGTGATATCACAATAGATTTTTCTCCTCGCCCTCTTTGCCATTTTTTGTCACGATTTCGTGACACATCGCAAAATCGCGACGTTTTTCCTCCTTAGGCAATTTTTCAAATGCCTCTACATCAGGTGCTACTGGATGCTCCTGCATCATTAGTTTAGGATGTCATCTAGAAGTATGAGCATGAAATGATCTAGTTGTTAATGGAAGACACTGTTCGTAATATTCAAAAATATTGTCAGGGAATTAGTTAATCCAAAGGGTAATATTGTGAACTCGTAATACCTATAACTTATCCTAAAATTTAATTTATGAATATCTTCTTCCTTGATCCTTAACTAATGATAGTTGGATCTGAGGTTATTTTTTGAAAATATAGTATCTCCTTTCAGCTAATCAAATAGATCATCAATATAGGCAAGGAGTATATATTCTTGATTTTTATCTTATTGAGCATTTTTTAGTCAATACATAGCCTTAAGGATCCATCCTTATTTTTCACAAATAACATAGAGGCTCCCCAAGGTGACAAACTTGGCTTAACTAAAAACTTTCAAGCAAATATTGAAGTACTTTTAATTCTTTTAGCTCAATTGGATTCATACGATAGGGTGATCTAGCAATGGGTTCAAATCTAGGTATGAGTTTGATAGAAAAATCAAACTCTCATTGTGGAGGAATTCCAGGTAAGTCTTTAGGAAAACATCCTTGAACTCTTCCAACACAGGAAATTTCTTAAAAAGTTCCAACGTTACTTCATTCTCTTCTTGTTTATTTATTTCAACTAAATAAATTTCCCCATGTCTTTTGATTGCTTTATTGAGTTGTAATATGGAGAGTAAATGTGGTCAAAAAGTACCCTGATCATAGTTGATCTTTATTTGTTGACTAGGTTCTTCAGTGAACTCTACCAAACTTTCATGAAATTCAATATGAGCTTTATGGGATTTTATCCAAACCATACCAAGGATAACATCAAATAAATGTAAGGTAGTTACCTATAGATGTCAATATGTTTTACTACTAGGTAGAGATATGCAGGTATCAATTAGACATTGGTTAACATAAAAGGTTTATCTTGAGCCATACTCTACCTTCCATATATTTTTTAAAAATTTGATTCTTACTAGTATATCACTGGTTATCTCAGAAGAAATAAAACTATATATTATACTACTTCCTTTTAAGGCATATGTGGCTTATTTTTCAAGATTTGAATCTCTAGTTGTGACTTGTCCATCCAAACTTGTATTTCTAATTGCCACATAAGGCTGATTTTCTATTGTTTTTCTTTGGTTATTCTCAGAAGATACTTGTTGGAATAATATGGTTCTCCATAAATGAAGCAACCCATCATTCATGCTTAAGGCTTTTCTTTCTTAATTTTACCAATACACTCTCCGTAATTTGATCCACTTATGTCTTTAAGGGAGAGTTTTAGTTTATCTTTATTCTTATTTCCTTTGCTTGCAAATCTCATTCTTAACTTTCCCTTAGTCTTCTTCCCTCTAGGTTTTTATTCAATAAATGCTTCCATTATATTTTTTTGTTGATCCATTTTATTTTCTATTAGATTAATTATAGATATAAGTTATTCCATATACCCATGGAACAATTTAACTAAGAATGCGAGCTCATTCATTTTTTCTGAATACAAAATAGCTATGTCAGTTTTAGTGATCATGATTTTTTGAAGTTTAGAATTCATAGAAGTTATTTGGATCCTATGACCTAAGTATATTATGTCTTAGACTCTGATACCAACTATGACAACCTAGCCAAATATGCATTGGTTGTAATGACTTAATCTCACTTATAGGTTTTGTAAACAAGGGAGATGGTTCAGTAGGGGTATAATTTATCATTTTTGGTTCTTTGTTTTGCACACATTAGTAATGAATACATAGCATTGAATACCACTTTTGGGATTTTTATCACTGCAGTCAGCCTCCCAAGTGGACGAGACTGATAGGGTCCCGTAGGTGGTGCCTTTAGTGAATCTTTCCATATCACCCTCTATTTTGGTGAATCTAGAACCATAGCTTAGGGTTATACTCTATGGCCTATAACACCTAGAGAGTGGATGCATAAGTCCCCTCCCTTCTCACGTGGAAAATTGAGTTTAATTTTACTTATTTGTCCCTACATATCATGTAAGGGTGTTTAGTATAGATGTTATAATGCTTAATTTGTGATCATGCATCTAGATGGTTTTCTAGCATCATGGGTAATTAGGGTCATGTTATTCACCTGGTACTGAACATGATATCCTTGATAAAGTTGCAATTATTTTAGTGGATGTTCCACACCATACTACCATGGAATCTTATCTTAGAGTTGTTATTCTCTCACAAAGATTACCTAATTGATAACTTCATGCAAGGGTCACCATCGTATTGCTCATGTAATGACCTAGATGGATGTCCCATACCACTCATCCATAGCGATTATTCCTAAAGTGACAATGAATACCATAACTATAATCACCAGAATAGGGCATCTTTATTTATTCATCCTTCCCGATGATTTAGGTACGGTTAATATTTGGGTGGTTTTTCTCTAATTTTTCTTTAAAAAGCCAATTTTTTTTTTTTAAATAAACCTTCCCCTAAGCTAATGCTATTATAGCTACTAATAGTGCTATTTTATAATAATATTTAATCTTCTCTTTCTTTAAGTAAATACACAATTTAAGAAAAATTAAGTGACAATATAGTAATCTCTGTTATAAAAGATAAATCAATTAATCTAAAAGACTCATGTAAAAGATAAATCATTTAACTAAAAGACTATATAATTTTACTAGCTTAAAATTATATCTTTTTCTATTCAACAGTAATAAAATACTTATAAAGAAAATAATTATGGATATTAAAAATAGTTTTTAAAGCATTGCATATATTAAAACATTGTGAATTAGCCGCAATGGGGTTAAAAGGAAATTTGAGGATAATATTGAAAACACTCAAAAACATATTGATTGAAATAGAAGTAAGCACCTAGGTAGTGTAGTATAACAAGATTATTTAGATTTGCAGATTAATAGATGGCATCAGGGTTACAATGGTTTCATTAATTTTGAGTGGTGTGGTTTTTAAATATAATAGGGCAGATTATAATTGTCAATGGATGACATAGTTTAATTATCAAGAAGGCAGAAAATCATATAGTCAACGACATAAAATCTCATAGTCTAGTCATTTAGTCCATGCAAAAAATATGGGATATATATATATATATATATATATATATATAACATTGTAAAAAACATGGGATATATAACATTTGATCAAAATAAGGTTTTCGTATCCATAACTTCAAATAAAACGTACTTTATAATAGATTCTCATACTGAATGAGATAAATTGAGCCAATATGTAGTTAAACAAGCTTTGTAAATATATGAAGAGTGAAAACAAACATACAACACCAAATAAAAGGGATCCAACCTAGCAGAGTTGAGCAATCTCTATCAAAGGTCTCCAAATTCTCTACAAAGCTCTTCTCCCATTCTTTTTCTCCCCCAACTCTTGGTAATTTATACAATTATATAGAAAAATTTTAATGGAGAAGATAAACATGTATACTTCTGTGTAGACAACCAAGTAAAAAATCGACTTCCTCTGCCCAGATGGACAATTAAAATCTCTTCTCTTTATTAAATTTTATTAAAGGAGAAAAGTGCAATCAACATATACATATGCGCTTAAAAAATATTTTATTTATTATATTATTTATTATCACATATATACATATATTTTTCATATTGATATGCATTATAATATATGTGCTTAAATAAATAAAATAAAATAAACATAATTTTATTTAATTTATTATTATTTAATTTATGTATTTATTATTTATTTATTTTAATGAATTTAAATCTAACATTATGCTCTAAATCAAAACACACATATTTCTCCATTTCTTATTATCTACAAGCAATAGGATAATCATGAAAAACTATCATCTGCTTGTTAACAATGGCTTGCATGCAATATGACATTTTACTTACTGATGGAGAATGTTTAAATTCAAATAAATGTAATCAATATTTACTTCCAATCACATACAACCACATATGCATAATGCACCTACATGAATGAAGGGCTTCCATGTACCCTTAAGTCATTGGTGAGTGTTTCACTGGTAGGGATTTTTTCATCTCTATCAAAGCGAATACCCCACCACGGTGATAATTCACACTACCATAATTTCCCATTTTACCTCTTATAGATGATATTTATTAGCCTACCATGGAAGTGTACTTGGTCCTACATTCACAATAGTCATAAGTAGTACCATATTCTAGGAGTAAAAAGCAAGTTACAACTAATTAATTTATTTGTACATAAATTAAGTAATAGTCATGCTAGGAGGGTCATTACAAAGTACCTTTGATACCTTTGGAATGCCTAATACCTAGGACCTTATATGAAAAAGAAATTATTGTTGCAGAAATAGAGGGAAGAACTTGACATGTGAACTAAACCCTTGACTCATCAACCAATTAGAAATAGTCGCTTTTGTAGTCCCAACAATATTTGTGCCATTGATTTATCTATCGATGACAAGATCTAAGTTGTGCATATTTGAGCCAATATGATATCATCATTAATATATCATAAAAAATACACACCATTGATTTATTCGCATCAAAATTTAAACCATCCATTTTTAAACCAATGGGATGTCATCGCTCAAGAATGTTTGTCTTGCTTTAATCTGTCTGAATTTATCCAAAGCAATCTGAGACCTCCAATTTTTAAGGAGAAATATTATGGCTGACATTGTGATACATTAATTAATCAAAATAAATAAGCCCAACTTTAGCATCAATTTATATTTTTTGGCTTGAAATATAAGACCCTGGGAATTTCAAATAAATGAAATAAAATGATGAGGACTTTAAACATTCATATTTAATGTTTCAAACATTAAAATTGAGATAGAGAACCTTAACATTGATATTTAATATTTAGGTCATGAAATCAAAAGGAAAATGATTATTTAGCTACAAAAATATAAATATTGGGAGCCTTTGATAAATAGCCAAAACCTTAGCTCTAATTTTAATACTTTGGTATCGAACATTAAAGTGGAATTATGTTAAATTTAATACTTTGGTCATGAAAATCTTAATATTAATGCATTGGTATTATCATTAAAATAGTATGAGCTTCTCATTCAATGGAAGCATTAGTATTAATATTGATGCTTTTATATTAAAATTAAAACATGAACCTTAGTGTTAAATTTAATATTTTTAGCCCTAAAATTAAAAGCAAAGACATTTAGCATGGAATTAAATGAAAAAAAATTGAACCTTAGAGAAAGACCTTAGCATTCAATTTAATATTTTGGCATTAAAATAAAAAGGTATATTAATGTTAAATATTAATAATTAGATCCTAAATTTAAAGGATATTAAACCTTAGAAAATCAATTTAATAATCACAAACCTTAAGAATAATAATAATATAATAATAATGATAGTAATAAAATAAGTAAACCTAATGATTAAATGCGAGAACATCATGAACATTAAAATGATAATAATAAATATGTTATAAATATTAAATCAGTTAATGCTATTACACCCTTGAATCTATTAAACAATTAAAATATATATTCAACGTCCACATTAAGGTAATTTTCCCACTAAAAAAACATGAGCTAATATCGATTGTCTTTTGATTTATAGGTAATATACAAAAGAAGAACAATGAAGGTCGAATATGAAATACAGGTATGACTTACAAGGACACAAATATTCATTGAATGTAGACTGAATACTGACTAGCTGGTGCATGACAACTTAGCATACTAATCTTTACAGAGAAGCTACCATGGCAGTTAGAGATCAATGGATGAAATTAGAGATCAATATTAAGAAGAACCTCAAGATAACACATCATCTATCTAGGCAATGATATACATCTCATCCTTACAACTATAAAACACTATGATACTATTGTAAAGCATTGAAAATTTAAATTGTAAGGCTATAAATAGCCATTGAGACCCCATTCCAAAGGGTTGGATTCCACTATTAGCAATAGGACTTTTAGAATTTTCTTTTCTTTGGTAGTTGGTGGAAATATGCACCCCTATCATTGTACTTGGAGATTTGTAATGGCAATCATCTATAGCAAGCAATTTTGAGAATGTACTTATTGAACATATTTTATCAATGCAATATACTTGAATTCTTGGTGTAATCTATGCATGATGATGGTGGTTACATTTGAGTCAATTCTAGTATCTTGTCTCTTTCCCTTTGAATATGGCACCACTTTGACCTCAGATTGTGCAAGAGTTGGTCTAATCAAAGCTAGTTTGATTTAGATTTTGTTGCTTCAATAAATTCTTCTGCAAATATTCAATGATGCATTAGCTTGTTTTATTTTATTTCTCTAACCCTTTTCTTTTGAATTTTCTTTGAAACTTGATTAGATTAGGAGTAGATTAGTTGAATTTTAGTTTCTAATACTTATTCTTATGATTATGTATTTCTTTTTTTCAATTCTTAGAATAAACATTGTAATTTGCTATAAAGATCATGTTTCATAATGCAATGAATGTGATATATTAATAATTTCAAGGTAGCAAGCCTAGAATATTGCTTTTATTTGATCTTTTGAAGTAATTTGTGCTATTAAATGTTCATATCTAATGATTAATTGAGAAATTAAGCTAGATATTTAGTTCTTCATGTTCATATAGTGAAGTGAAACTCACCCTTGTAATAGTTATATGTAACCCTAAGTGATCCACATGCTTTCCATTTTATATTCTTTGATTTAAGACTTGATAATTGATATATTTTATTAATCAGGTTAGACCAACCTTACCAGAACCTTGGGGAAATTAGTATTTCCTTTCAAGAGAGGACATATTGTCCTAACCATAGGTATATTTTTACAAATGGAAAAATGTATCTCTCAATAATAATATAGCACCTTAACTCCATAGTTACCATATAATTTCTACCACTTCTCTCTTTTTAAGGTTACAATACCTAGTAAACCTCCTACAAAAACTCCATAAAGTACCAAATATTTGACTCCAGCTCTAGAATTATAAAAAAAATTGAGGTTATACCCAATATACCTCCTACAAGCACTCCACAAACTTCCAATTTATGACTTCTATGCTCTTTATCTTCCTCATATTATGTCCCCTCTACCTGTGTACATATTTATAGTCATAAAGAACACACAAAATAAGTCATATATATATATATATATATATATATATATATATATATATATATATATATATATATATATATATATATATAGATAGATAGATAGATAAATAGATAGACCACTGAAATGCTCCTACGTTAGTGATTTACCAAAAGGCTCATAAAGAATTTCATACTTCATATAAGAAAAAGAAAAAGAAACATTTTGCCAATTTTCTCATGAGAAAATAATATTTTACAAATATGAGATCAATCCAATGGTCACCTATAAAGACCAAAATCATGTCTAGGAGAATATATTTATAAAAATATATATTATCATCCAATTTAAACTAATTTATGATCATTTGAGAAGTGAAATAGGGAGATTTAAAATATTATTTGAGAGGAACACATATATGTAGTATACAATGAAGGAGAATTTGAGGATTAAAAACATGTAAAAGGTGAAATATAACATAGTATGTAATGTCAAAACTGATATAGAGCACATGAGACAACTCTTATAAAGTATGATTTTACATAATATATGATTATCTAAATAAACTCTAATTATAGAAATATAGTGTACAAGTCTATCCTCATCCAATTCAAAACTTTGACCTCTTATTTAGAGATCTTATGTTTTAAATAAATCCCTCTAAAGATGGTGTGATGTTATTTTGTTCTACCTACAAACATTTAATACAAGTACACTTGTTTCAATAATGTGATGACATAAAAAAATTATGCAACTTACTAAGTTTACCATTTATAAGAGTAGGTGAATATCTTAATGAATTTTTGATAGTCATACTTAAACAATAAATTCTAACTCAAACCAATCATTGAGTTTGAAAGCTTCTCATTGGTGGATCTTAAGACTTACCACCTTACCTCATTGTTCTTCCATCGCATGGCTCATTGGTTCAATTATCCTGGGGTATGGTAAATTTCATGTGGTAAGGTGTTCTAGGATTGATACTTCGCATCAATGACTCATATTGATTGATTTTTCCAATGGTGATGACATGTCCATATTTGGCTCCATGGCTAACATTTTTTTAAATTATAGGCATTCCAATATCTCTATGATCTTGTATGTAATTAAGCAGAAGGTATTGTGCGGGTGGTTTGAACTACAAGTTTAGAAAAATATTATTTCTAGTTTTGTTCATAGGAGGAGGTAGATAATGGTTCTTATCAATCCTAATTATCTACATCTCAACCCAATAATGGAGGATATATTGGGGTCATGTGGGATTTTATCCTTTCGAAAAAAAAATTAGGGACATGATCCTAAATTATCAAAAGATTTTTTCCATACTTGGCATAGTGGCACTATGTCCCTCAGGGGCCTTAAATTTCTTGCCAATGATGGTGATATTATCCACCATCATAATCACTCCATGGTGGGTGAATTGATATTTTTTAGAGACAAGGGCAAGTTTATCACCAAAAAATATAACGGGTTTGTTTGGGAGGACCTATCATATCCTAGGAATAGTGTTCTAGTTCTAGTCATGTAGTATCTCATGATTGATCAATAATGTTTGTGAAGGAATGTCAACCTACCTGAAGCATCGGGGCTTGCACCTTATCATCTTCAATTACATCAACCAAAATCCTGACCAAAGGATATTTGAGGCTACAGGTCATGGGTGAATCAAAATCCTAGGCCCGTCTAGGGCTTAACTAGGGTTGTTATTGATGGAATACTTGGTGACCAACCTATTGATGTTGAGGATGACTCTTTTAGCAAGTCAAGAAGGTAGAAATTATTGTTAGGTTATTCAAACCATATTTCCACTCGTAGTAGACTTGTGCAAAGTCTTCTAATGAGAAAGGTAAAAACATCATTGTTTCTCTTCTTGTGATACCACTTCATTAGATTTATCTTCATAAGCTCACAAAATATAGAAGATAATCTTTGTTCCCTTCCCTGTTACGTTCTGTACTTCTTCCATTGATGATGTTGATCCAAGGTTATGCATAAGGGGTTGGACCTAAAATCTATTTATAAAATCAAGGTGAATTGTCTTGGAATCTCAATGAATTATGTAGAAGTATACATGGCAAATTGCATTTATTTATCTCCAAAAATTTTCAAACCATGGTAAATTTTTCTATGTTGGGGGCTATGAATATCGATTTGCAAAATCTAAAAATATACGACAAAATTAAAAGCTTTAGGCTGACATGAAAGACTTTTAGCCTTTATGCTTTATGACAATCAATCTGAGACATGTATGATGATCGATTGCAGACATGATGATTAGGTAGAGACATCACAACCAATGGTATGCATGATGATCGATTCCAGATATACCAATCGGTTTTAGCAATGCCAATCAGTTACAGGAATGACTATCAGTTGTAGGAATGATGATATACTGTAGGAATGTCAATCGGTTGTAGGCATGATGTTCAATTGCAGGCATGATGATTGGATGTAGGAATACCGATTAGTTGTAAGTATGATGATCAATTTTAGGTATAGACATGAAAATCGACTATAGATATGATGACTAGTGGTATGCATGATTATAGGTTGTAGGTATGATAAACAATTTTAAATATGTCGATCAGTTGCAACTATGATGATCAGTTGCAATAATTATGATCGATTGCATGCATGACAATCGACTGTAGGCATAATGATCGGTTGCAAGCATGCTGATCGATTGCAGACATGACAATCAACTTATGTCAGCAAACACTCCTTTGTAATTTATCATCTTATGTCGATAGACACTCTACAACCTTGTCAAGTTTTTCATTGTTTCAGAGTTATTTTTGAGTTAGAGTATTTTAGATGTCTATTTATCGGTACCCACTATAGTATATATATGGGTAGTATATGAAGCGATTTGGATGGGAAAAATAAAATCTTTTATATTATGAAGGCGAATTGGGCGGGAAAATCAAAATAATTTATAATTTGAGATCGATGAATTAAAATAAAAATATTTTAATTATTATCAACGGTAGGTGAATTTACCACAAAAAAACTTCCATCCTATAAATTTTGGGTGAATGGGCCCTAGTGAAAGGATTCAAACTTAGCCAATTTAAAATATTAAAAATCCTAAATAGAGACAATTTATGATATTTTACACTTATGCATAACCCTACGTTGATCCTATGATCGACTTGGATGATGTTGTCTCCTTGGTAATATTGATGTTTTTGAGGGCTAGTAATCTCATCATCCAGATTAAGCTCTAGAATATGGCCACCCTCACAAAGGAAATCTCTAAGACAGATGATGTTGACTAGGATTATCTCCCACTTTCGAAATAGTTAGGTTTTCTACGAATGTTCTCTTTTTGCCTGCAAATGTTTCTTTTGGTTTGTGCTAGGCAATTTTTGTGGGTTTATCCCCTTATTCTTGTTTATTTTCTGTTGTGAGGTTTTCATTGTGGATCCTCCATTTTGATCTATAATATTTTAGGGTGAGGAGTTTTTTGTAATCCTCTCTTCTCGGCTTGTAACAAGGTTTCAATTACCTTTTAAAACCCGTTTCTCAATAAAAAAAATACATAAAAAATAACCTTATATAGTAATATAGACATAATATTCAAGTAAATTACAATTAAAATTCATTAAAAATTACAATTTATTTATAAAATTTAATATTTTCTTAACTTTTCCATTCTATATTATTTATATTGATAGGTCTTGCATAAATAAAATTAGAAATCATCCATTCCAAACCTTCTATTTATTTGAATCTAAATGTATTTTATTTTTGGAGTGCATCCATATCCAAAGTATAATTACTTTGGCTAAATTTCACTCATAGATGGAATACACCTATCTTATACACAAACAAGAACAACTTTAAAAGTGATTTGGTTTTTAAATTTAATAAATTAACCAAAAAAAAAAAGTATAATATGCAGTTTTTTATTTTGACATTATACTAAATATATAACCACAAGATCTTAATAAAGTACACATAAAATATTAAATTATGTTATGAATATTCATTCTAATTAAAATAAACACATCTACATAAATATTTTAATAAAAGCAATAATTCATAAAATATTATAATATTGTAATATGAAATGTAAATGTAGATATATATTAATCTCACAAATCACAATATAAAATTGTTGGCCTCAATGGGACAACCTCCTTTAATACTTTGATTGAATATGTAAAAGTATATATATTTTTTGTTGGAAACATGCCCCTTGTAGGGGAGTGAAACCTTGGAATTATATTCCATATCTTGGGGTTTCTTTCTATCAAAGTCACCTGGGGGAGTCGCACCTGACCCCATCCATGCCAGCTGGCTTAATGAACCATCGACTGTACTTAGCATATATGTAGCATGTGAGGGGGAGATATTTGAACTTGGGACCTCTCCTTTTCAACTTGAGATTTTTAACTACCCACATGCTCTCCAACTCCCCCACATGAGCAGATGTAAAAGTATACTTTCATTTATGCTACCTTGTCATTTAATGATACATTTCATTCAACCCTAACCTAACTCTCAAGAGTTGGCTTACATGCAATTTGCCACTTAAGTTAGAATCTTGTACCTACTATCACGACCCTCTCCTAGCCAACTTTGTCATATAAATGATTTACGAATTATTATGTTATTGCAATGACAATTTTTATGGCTTTATGATGTTTTGATGGTAAATGATATATTACTAATAGATTTGTATATTTTTAGGATTAAAAACCTTTCCAAATGGGTAGAAAATTGATGGCTAATATAGTCAAAATAATCTAAAAATATATATATTTATTTTAGGATTAGTTTTTCTCCTTGCTTTTAATATATCATGTCTACATTTAATTTGGTAGCATATTGATATTTCTAACGTGCTTTGTGATGGACTATAAATAAAAAAAAGGGAAAGAAATGTCTAATGTGCTTTAATAATATAGATTTATTAAAACATAATAAGGAAGGTCATTAATGTGTTAAACATTAAGAGTAAACTAAATAATTAAATTCATTAAATAACCTTTCAAAATCTAAGTAAAGGAAATGTTTTATGGGTAATTGAGAATTTGTTATCTATAGTGAATTTTATTTGACCTTTTATTTAAAACCGTATGGGGAAAGAAGAGGGAATGAAAGGATTGGTTTTTCTTTAATTAAGAGAACATTAAAAATAGAGAGAGCCTTTGCATATTTTGTAACAAAGAAAGTAGTAGAGGATCTACCATTTGATAAGCACTTGTGTCTTCTCCAAAGAAGCATCAAATAAAAACAAAAGGTACTCAATTTTATATTTTCTTTGAAGAGTTTGCTTGGAATGTGTGAGTAGAAAGTGATAAAGGATTTTATATTGCATAGAATATTGTGCCTATGTAATTAAGGTAAAACCTTATTTCAATTGACAAAAAAATCACAGAAAAGCTAAGTAATTGCCTCTGTGTGCACCTTGAAAATATGTATGACCATAGGTACATTTGAAACTTTAAGCTTCTTCAAGGATGTAACCATTGACATTTTATATTTGCAGGCCTCTCTTTCTTGATGTAAGTATTCCTTTCTAATTGTGTGGCCCTTCACATAACTATTAATTCCTGGTTTGTATTTTTTTTTTTCGTAGGACTACCCAAACTACCGAACTCGTTTTGGCCATATCTCACTCATCCGAACTCGGATTGAGCTAAAATTTTGAGGGTAGATGCCTGAAAAACCCTAGAACATCTCCACCAATTTCTCATATCATTTGGAGCAAGACATATCCTAGCACATCCCTATGTGTGAACGATATATTTGGCAAGTGGCTATGCGAGGGTTTCATCTGGGTTGAGTGCAAGCAGCTCCAGAGGTTGGTTTTTAGGGCCTTTGGGCCCTAGCGGCCAATATTTTTGTGGTTTATGCTCAATATTTTAGTAGGAAATGTTGCAAGGGATACAATATGGGTTAGAAATTTGTCTTTCAACAGATCATACTGTGAACTTGAGTGACAACGGCTTCCAATTTGCTGCACAAAAGAAAAGTGAAAACCATACCTTTCCACGACGTCTAGGGCAAGGATTAAAGAGACCACGAAATAAGTTTCAAGCATTTGATCAAAAAATGGCTCATATCTCAAGTGAATCTGGTGCTAAGGTGCACCCACAAAATAATTCTACTGTGAAAACCCCTGTCAAGGGTAAGAATTTTGAAGACTCAGTCCCAAAAATGAATTTTAGGGATGCCCTTCGTGGTGGACAGCCTCAGCCCAATGCTAATATCAATATTAGGGCTTCTCATAAACCTCTAAGAATGCCTAATATTGATCCCAAGAAAATGGATTCAGGATGTCTTAAAGCAGCTGATGGAACTCCTATTGTTAAGCTTGATATGGGTAACATTCAGACTGGCATTGAAGATTTGGAAAAAAGAGGACTAATTTTTTGGTTCGTGGGTTTTCGTCCAAGTCTATCTGCTTTCAAAGTCTGGGCTAGAAAAAATTGGAAAACTAAAGGTGAGTTACAAATCTCTATTTATCCAAATGGTTATTTTCTTGTTTTATTTTCTAATAATGAAGATAGAGAGAAAAATTTTCAAGGGGGTCCTTGGTTTTTTGGAAGGGCAGGGCTTTTCATGAAGCCCTGGAATACTAAATTTAAAGCCGAAGAAGAGATGCCTTCTATAGCTCCCATGTGGGTTAGACTCTTTGGCCTCCCTATTGAATTTTGGAATCCTACTATTTTTTCTTCAATTGGAAACTCTTTAGGAACTTTTATGATGATCGTTGATTGTACTCAAAATTTTGAACATATTATTTATGCTCGAATTTGTGTTTTAATGGATTTTGACAAACCCCTACCTAAAAATATCACATTACAATTTGGGGAAGACACTTGGGAGCAAGTAGTGGACTATGAGAACATTCCTTTTCATTGTAGAATTTGCCATGAATATGGTCATTTGGCTAATGCTTGCCCAAATAAAATTCTTGATCAAAAGAAAGAAGATATAAACTCAACAGGTTTCCAAATACCTAAGAAGAAGAACACTCGAAAAAAACCAGTAATGAAGGATCAATCAAAGTCATTTGCTAATATGTTTGAAATCCTTTCCACAAATGATGTCCCAAGTGAGGAAGAGGAAATAATGGAAACTGAAATCTTAGAAACACAATTTAAATATGAAGGAAAGAACTCAGAGACAAACCAACAAATCAAAGGTTTTCAACAAAAAAAAAGGAGAAAATTTACACAAGAAAAACAATATTTCAAATGTCAAAACTTCAAATAATGCAGGTCCCAATATAGACTCCATTGAACCATCTAGTAAAATTTTGGCCGTGTATGAGCATTCTTCAAGGTTAGAAGCCATCTCAGATTCAATTGGAATAAGTCAAGAAACAGGGAAAAAAAATTGAAGATGGATTCTAATCAAAAAGTAGGTCGCAAGACCAATCAATATCATATGGTAAAAGAAGGTGAAAAGCTTGTAGAGGAAGGTAAGATTAATGCCCTTCCCAAAATTTTTAGCCCTAGTATTAATGAAGATCATCACTTGGAATATTAGAGGACTCAAAGGGAGTCTTTCAAAACAAAATGAAATTAGAAGAATGATTCAGATAAATCATCCACATCTTGTTTTCCTTCAAGAAACAAAGATGTCAATGGAGGATATGGACTTAATTGCCAGTAAAATTTGGCCAGCTGGAAAAGTGGTTTCCCTCAGCTCCCAAGGGACTTCGGGTGGCATTGCTTGTCTTTGGGACCCAAAAGAGGTAGTTATTCACCATATGGTTGGCAGTTGGGGTTTGTTGGCTATAGCTATTCAAAGTAGACATTCCAACCAGATTATGCTCGTACATTATCGTTTATGCCCCGACTTCTTTGGAGGAAAAAAGAAGACAGTGGAAGGATATTACTCATATTATCTCTCATTTTCCTAAATCTTGGATCTTGATCGGAGGAGATTTCAATACCATCCTCTCTCTGGATGAGAAAATGGGGGGAAATAGAAATTTGGACAAAATTACTAACCTCATGAGCGAATATATTGCAAACCTCCATCTTGTGGATATCCAACTAGATAATGGCCTTATGACTTGGTCTAACAGAAGGCAAGGCTTAGCTTGTATAATGGAGATATTGGATAGGTTTTTGCTCTCTCAAAATTTCTTAATCCATGGTCACATTCCTAAAGTGAAGACTCTTAATAATGCTGGTTCGGATCATTGGCTAGTCATGGTGGAAATGTGGAAAACCAATGTGAGTTTCTCTCCTTTTCATTTTCAATTAATGTGGCTTAGAGACATTTCCTTCAGACCTCGTGTGCAAAAATGGTGGAAGGAAGGTAAACCTAGGCATGGGACTAAGATGTTCTATTTTTCCAAAAGACTGCAATACATTAAATCCAAAATCAAGACTTGGAACTGGAAAGAGTTTGGGGATGTTCATAAAAAAAAACATGAAGTTATTGCTCATCTTGAAAATTTGAATAAGAAAATCCATTTAGATGGCCTCACAGAGAAGAGAAGTGCAGATGAAATTAAACTCACAACTCAGTTAGAGGAATGGGAAAAAAGAGAAGAAATCTTATGGAAGCAAAAATCTAGAATTCAATGGCTCAAAGAAGGAGATCGAAACACAAATTTCTTCCACAAATATCTTCTAGCTCGAAGATCTCACAACTTTATTTCTTCCTTAAAATCAGATTCTGGAGATGTTGTTTATACTTGGGATGGCATGAACTCTATTGTTGTTGATTACTTTTCCAATATTTTTGTTGCTACTCCTCTTGACTCAGCTTCACAACAAAATGTTCTTCAAGCAATCCCTTCTCTTATCACTTCCGAGGAGAACTCTATTTTGACTACTCCTCATTACTATCAATGAGCTTCAACAAGTAGTTTTTAAAATGCAAAAAGGGAAAACCTCGTGTCCTGATGGTTTTCCTATTGAGTTCTACCAAGAGTTCTGGGATATCCTTCATGTTGATTTATTAGAGGTGGTGGAAGAAGCTAGGAAATCCAAAGAAATTTTGAAGGTTATCAATAAAACTTATATTACTCTTGTTCCAAAAGCTCAAGAGGTTGATCATATCTCAGCTTTTAGACCTATTGCTTTATGTAATGTTCTTCTCAAAATTATTACTAAAATCATGGCAGAAAGGTTGAAGCCTCTTTTGCATAAGATTATTTCCCCAGAGCAAGGGGGATATGTGGAAGGACGTCAAATAGTAGATGAGATAGTTCTTGCTCAGGAAGCCATCCATTCCATGGATATGCAAAATTCTCCTTCTATGTTCATCCGGTTAGACTTATCCAAAGCTTATGACAGAGTGGATTGGCACTTCCTTATCAAAGTTTTGAGGCAATTTGGTTTCTCTAAGGATTGGATGGATTGGATTATGGGATGTATCTCTTCAGTTTCCTACTTAGTTCTTATCAATGGCAGGCCTTCTCAGTCTTTCCCAACTTCCAGAGGTATTAGGCAAGGTGACCCGCTATCCCCTTATTTATTCATCATTCTTGTTGAATGCTTGGGTAGGACTATAACCAAAAAGAGGGAAAACAAAACCCTTGAGGGAGTTACCATTGCTCATGGAGCTAGACCTATCTCTCATCTTCAATTTGTGGATGACTCTACCCTTTTAGGTAAAGCTACAGTTAAGGAAGCTTCTAATATTAAGCAAATCATTAGCTATTTTTCTAAGGCTATTGGGCAATTGATCAATGAAGACAAATCTAAAGTTATTTTCTTTCACTGCTCTTCTAGATAGGAATCCATGGTCTTGGATAAATTAAGATATAAGAAGACCTCTCTTCCAATCACTTATTTAGGTATTCCCATAAATATTCAAAGGCAGAAAAATAAATATTGGAATTGGTTGTTGGACAAAGTCAAGAAGAAAATTGGAAAGTGGACCAACAAGTGGCTTTCTTTGGGGGTAGAATCACCTTGGTAAAATCAGTCCTTCAAGCTATTCCTATTTATGTTTCTTCCATTTTGAATATCCCAAAGGCTGTTCTTCGAGAATTGGATCAAATCAGTCATCGTTTCCTTTGGAGTGGTACTAAGGAGAAAATAAAATGGGCCTTGGTGAAATGGGATACTTTATGTCTTCCTAAGAGTGAAGGGGGTTAGGATTCTAGTCTTCAATTAATAACAACAAAGCTTTAGCTACTAAATTATATTGGAGGATGTTGCATAACCCCAATGCTCTTTGGGCCAATAATCTCTATGCTAAATATGCTGAGAACAAAAGTCCTGAAGACCTTGTTCGCTATCAACTTCCTACCAAAGGTTCTCCCATTTTAGCAGTTCTTAAGACTGGTGAGGATTTGATAAAGAAAAAATTATTTTGGATCATTCATAATGGTCAACATGCAAATTTTTGGACAGATTCTTGGGATGGTCACAAGCCTTTGATAACTCAGTTTCCCGATTGGAGGCCTTGGATGGAGGAGCTTCACCGAGCTAATTGGATAAAGGTGGCTAATTACTGTCGGTACCATACTGGTAATTCAAAGGTTGGTAGATATTGGATCCCTATTGAGGACTGGCCTATTCAAATCCCAGAAAGGCAAAGACAAGATATCCAAGGCATCCTTCATATGAGATCCCTCTCTTGGTCCCATGAAAAAGATTGTTTTGGATGGAACAACACTACTAAGGGTGAGTATTCAGTTGCTCAAGGTTATTTGACCTTATGCCATAATAATCCCAACCATTCTTCTGACATATTTTCTCAATTGTGGGCTCAAAATCTCTGGCCTAAGGTGAGGTTCTTTAATTGGATTTTATTGCATCGTAGGGTGCTTACTGGTGAGCAACTTATGAAGCGTGGTTTTCATGGCCCTTTTAGATGTGAAATGTGTGAAGAGAATGTAGAAAATATCAACCATATTTTTATTGAGTGTACTTTAGCCTCTGAGCTATGGAGGAGAATGGCAACTTTACTTGGCTTATAGTGGTCCAATTTTTTCACTTTTGAATAGCTTTGGAGGGATTGGCCTAATCAAGAGGGTGTTGATCATTTTATTAGGTAGTTAGTTTGGATGGGTTCTACCATTCTTCTTTGGAATATTTGGAATGAAAGGAACAACCAAATTTTTAATCAAGATAGGAAGGATATTCACTATATTTGGCAAAAGACCATAGCCAACTTAGTTGAATCAGTCCATCAACTCCTTAATCACCCCCAAAACTCCCACCAAAGATGGGATCAAGTGATGCAAAGATTGAAGATTAAACCTTCTAAGGGCAACCAACTTAAAGGGAATGTGAGTATTAGTAAGATGGATAGGACTAGAAATTGGCAACCTCCTCCTAAGGATTTTGGAAAAGTCAATACCGATGGAGCCTCTAGAGGGAACCCTGGAAAAGCCAATGTGGGAGGAATTGGTAGACTTTCGGATGGCTCCTCGGTTTTTACTTTTGCTAAGAATTTGGGTATTCTTTCCAATAACCTTGCTGAGGGGTATGGTATCCTTAGAGGCCTTCAGGAGGCTACTAAGGTTGGATGGGAAAAGGTGTTAGTTGAGTCTGACTCTCAACTTATGATTAATCTCTTGAAGACTCCTAAGAATCATAAGGTGGATTGGAGAATAAAAAGAATTATTGAGAAGATTCAGTTAATCCAGATGGGATTTTTGAAAGTTGATTACAATCATGTGGTCAGAGATCAAAACAAGAGTGCTGATGCTTTAGCTAATTGGGCTTTGGACAAAGGTGATCTTACTTGTTATGGCCACCCTCCTATATGGTGGGCTTCTCAAATTAGGGAAGCTCTTCTTTCTATCATTTCTTTGGATGGCTCCAGTTCTGAAGGTACCTAGTTTCTTCTTGTTTTTTTTTTTTTCTCTTTGGTTCATTCAGTTTTTTTTAGTTCCCTAGCTCATTCTATTCTTTATTTTGTTTCCTCTTTTGATTCTTGCATTAATAGTCTTCTGGTCTAGATAGGTCATTGTTTTGTTCATTTTTTTTCTTTTTGTCTTCTTTGTTTTTTTGTTTAGTTTTTTAAGGTGGGTGGGTTCTTTTGTTTTGTTTTTTTTTTGTGTTCTTTGTGTTGTTTTTTGTTGTTCTTGTGTTTTTGTTGTTTTGTTTTTTTTTTATGTTTTTTGTTATTGTTCTTGTGTTTTTTTTTGTTCTTGTTCTTGGGTTTCTCTTTGTTTGTGTTATTTCATTTTTTTATGTGTGAGTGTTTTCTATGTTTTTTGTTTTTGTTTATTGTCTGTTGTTGGTTGTTTTTATTTTTATTTTATTTATTTTATTTTTTAGGTTTTGGTTGTGTTTATTTTTCATGTTTTTTTTGGGTTATGTCTTTGTAGTGTTCTGTTGTTTTTGTCTTGTTTGTGTTTTGTTATGTGGTTCTTGTGTTTTTCTATGTGGTTTGTGTTGTGGTTTCTTTTATCTTATTGTGCGTGTTTGGTTGTGCTTTTGGTTTTGACACACTCAAGGAGCATGTTTTTTATTTTATTTTATTATTTTTGTTGTTATTTACTTATTTTTAATTTGGTTTTGTGTGTTTGTTTGCTCCTTGAGTATGTCAAAGGTGGTAGGCCAGGTCCGAGTCCCGGGCATTTTTGGCAGAATGGATACCCCTGCCTCCTTGGGTCTTACCCGAAAGTGGCATCCCTTTTGGGATGTTTTCCACAAAAAAAAAAAAAAAATTAATTCTTGGTTTGTTTATTTGTATCATCCATGGAATGGACGCGAAGGTCCTTCACATGAAGATGAATTAGTTAGGCCAAGACATTTATAAAAAAATAAAGAAAAAAATATTTAAATGATTTTGTTATTTCCTATAAATCACCAAGTGGTGTAGACATCCAAGCCTTGCATGAATGCCTATGTAATACCTTGAGTAGCATAGTATCGATCAACCAATGGAGTCAACAGATTTAAAAATAATTAAATATCATATTTGTGGTATTAAGGGATCCAAGTACTTAATGTTATCATTGGTGCAAGGATTAATCAAACTACCCATATTGGTAGTCTTGAGTCCTCTAGGGAGCACCACTCACAGTGTACCCTAGCCACATGGCGGTGTTATGATTGAGCACTGGATTTGTAGTTGGTTGGTTTAACGTTTGACTATGGAATGGTATGACTTGTTGACTGCTCAGTTTTGTGGAACCATTTTCTTAGATTTTTAGACCATTAAGGTTGTGAAGACTTTGATTAAGTGGTATAATTATAAAAGTAGTGTTTACCTTCTATTGTGTTTATACATATCATATATTGAACAATGATTGGACTTTATTATGAAAATGGATTAATCAACTTTGTAATCTGGATATTACAAATAGATGTTGTAAAGATTTTAAATTTAAAAATAAAGCAATGGTATTTATATAATTATTGTCAAAGAAAATATATAGCTATGTATATGAACAAAGTATCTTGAATCAAACGAAGGTATGAATTTTAAAATAAATACATTATCTATTCTTGGAAAATATTCTAAATAGAAATAGAATAATATATTTTGAAAATGCAAATGAAGTTGATTTTATTATGATTCTATTCTAAGGTAGATTAAATGGAATTAAACTATAGATTAAATACATTTCATTTTTGTTTAAAATCAGATTAATGTTATTATGTGTTTAATCTAAGGGATTTTAGAAAAGAATTAATCTTTAGATTAAATGAAATTCTATTTAAAGGTAGAAATGAAATGATCTTTAATATGTTTGATTTTTGGAAGGATTTTATAGATTCCTTTATGTTTGAGTTAGGAAAAGAAATTAAAATTCCTTTAGGTTTAATTTTTGGAAGGAAATTATGAGTTACTTTATGTTAAAAATGGTAATAATTTTATGAAAAGATAAAACTATTGTTTTAGGTAACTAAATAATGAATTGGGCATGGGGTCCAATAAAAATAAAGGAACTTATAGGGGTTCCACAACTACTCATTTTGTAATAATTTACTCAAGGAGTGGATTCTTGAGTATTTGTATATTGACTAATGAATGGGGTTTAATGAGAGGGAAATTATGGGGTTCCCTCACTTTTGTAAAAATAAATTTACAAAATTCTTGTAATGAAAGGACATAAGAATTTTGAATATTCTTATGTAATAGATTGAAACTATGGTAAAAGGAATAATGGATTTCTTTTTTGTATATTGGCTAATAGACTTGCAATGAAAATAAATATGGACATTTTAAGGCTAGGTTTTTCCTTGAAGGGTTTCCTAGGATACATGATGTGTCATTTATGTATCTTTTACAGAACTTGTTATGGATTTGTTATAAGCATTTAATGATCTATTGCTATGAATTGAATATGAAGAAGAAATGGAATGGTTTATTTTATTTATGTTTTTTTTATTTATGAAAAGTAACATTGTAAAAAAATATAGATGATTAGATTTCCTTACTTCTTGCATTAGAATATGGATTATACAATTGTGGTTTCTAAATTTGAAATGAATGAAATAAAAGGATAACATTATTTTATTATATTACCTTAGGGTTTGGGTATTATTCCTTAAGAGGTTGTTGTCCATGGAATGCCAACCTAATTAGACTTATGGATAGGACCAAAACTAAGGGAGATGTGATCAGGGTTAGAGTGGGAACTTTAGTAATAGATCAATGAATTTTTCTCTAAGATATGACAAGCTTATAATTACATTGTAACTAAATCCTTGTGATAGGTTCTCCAATAGATAGTGAGATACCCATGTGAGAGATATATCATGCAAATGATAGTCATAGGAACCCAAACGAATGAGGAATAATTCCTATGGGGGATGTCATTTGATGTGGTAGTCATTGGAAATCTTGATTGACTGATGGGTGACCAAATGGGAGATGCCACATGGGTGATAATCACCTCCATTAAGCTATCAAATGAAAAGAAAAAATAGTTCATTTATGAGCACCTGATATGCTCATATTTTTGTATATGTACTAATGGTTTTTGCATGGTACTATATAAGGAGTTGTATGTTTTTATGAAATATTATGTATGTATTTAATGAATTCATGTGTATTATCTAATCCAAGTGTGAAGTGTGTTTTGTGTAGTTATTTCCCAGATTTTGTAGTCTTTTACTCAATCGAGGTCCTAAATGGAACTTGCATGGTTCTGTTCAATCTAATGAAGGCATACGAAGGTGAGCATATTACTGAAGTAGATGCCTTACTTAAGTAGGTGCCTTATTGAAGGAGGTGCCTTACTCAAGTAGGCACCATACTGAAGTAGGCACCTTACTCGAGTAGGCACCTTACTGAAGTAGATGCCTTACTCGAGTAGGTGCCTTACTGAAGTAGGTGCCTTACTGAAGTAGGTGCCTTACTAAAGTAGGTGCCTTACTGAAGTAGGTGCCTTACTGAGTTATGTGCCCTACTTGAACGAATACCCAAATTACACATGTTGACCAACGACTGAAGAGGGACCTTGTTGACCATCGTTCCACGTCTTTGGTGGGAAACCACTAATGCACAAGTTGTCCCAACTAGAGTAGGTGAACACATAACCATTTTTGAAGCAAAACCATACAAAATAGAAATCGCTCAATTGTAAGCAAACAACAAAGAAGTTGATGGTAGCGCACCATCTACAGTAACTAAACTATCCCAATTTAAACTATATTCGAGACGTATGTTATAATAGAATTGCAGCTGGAAGATTGTTATGTATTATATAAACACACAGAATTCTCTATAGCAGGGGAGGCATTTTATTTTCAATACCATCACATGTAATATTTTTACATTATTAATAAATATTGTGCTTTTATTACCTGCACGTTGTCTTTGTGATTTCCTGGGCAAAATATGTTGGAGCTCGAGCCCACTCCAAGCCAGTATTCTTCCCTTGTTCTTAATTAGTCTTTTCATATATTCAATTATGTGTGGTAGCATGTTTTGAGTTATTATATTAGATCTAATTATTTTATAGTTGTATTCTTTTCATGGTAGACATATTACTACTTTCAAGTGTGGAGTGTTTATGTTTATGCATTTTATTTGTATGTAAGATTTTCTTGGCGTGGACAATTCAAACTGATACTTCATGAACACCCCCCAATGATAGTTAGTGGATTCATATCTAAGGTGGTAGTGTGGGTAGTTTCAATCATGGCACTTCTAAAGTCTACGTGCTCCCGGGTTGAAAATTTAAATGTGAATGTTGTGATTATTATAGGAGAAAATTAACCAATGTTTGGAACCCAATATTTTGGTGTCATTATCGGGGAAGCGTCACTAGGAAACTAATTCCATTACCCCTTAAAACCTTTTTCTTGACCTTGTATGAGTCTTCCAAGAAGAAGAGGACCTGATGGTCATTTTATAATACAGAGCTAGTCAAAAAAATTTGAATCAGTCGATGACCTAGAATTTGAGCTAGATTTTCTTGACTCATTACCAGTAGTTGACTAGGGTGAAAGTCATCACTTTGTCCAGAGTGCCTCCTCATATTATTGACCTAGGAATATTAAATCATTCTAAACCCATTGTTTAAAAGAACACCCTTAGAGGAGGCTTTTCTATGAAAAGCTGTAGAGGATTAGAAAATTATACCAATTGGCTTAGAGGCTCTAACACAAAAAGTTCTACGTGATCAAAGGGCCATAAAGCTATATAAGAGACCACATTTCCTAAAAAAATGGTTGAACAAATCTCATCTATGTTTAGATTCCAAATATAGGAAGGAGCAGGGGAAACCGATATGAAAAACATATCCCCTGCCCATATTCCTACCTTCAGGGGATACCCGACCGAAGACCCTGACCTATTTTTGTTTAAATTTGATGTGTTGTGTAGATCCATAAATTATAAATCATAATATTAGAAGTTTAAGCTCTTTCCATAAACATTAGACAACTCAGCCCTACGATGGTTTATTGGGTTGGTGAACAAAAATATCACTACGTGGGAAGAGATGAAGAAGCTCTTTACAAAATAGTACCAGGACTTTGGCAAAGTGTGGGATTCTAGGGAAGAAGTTCTCAACATGACACAGAAGGAGGACGAGTCCCTGAAAGAATACTGTAAGAGGTTTAATTTCAACCTCCAATGATCTCCTCACACCAATCTAGGAGATAAGTCTCTCAAAAGCATCTTTTTGAGAGGACATAAAAATGAGTCACTAGAAGTGCTAAACATTATTTTAGGAGGAGACGTTTACAAACATGCCATGGAAGATATCCAAAAGCTATGTTGGAATTACTCATGGAGGATATGCAAACCACCTCCCAGGGCCATGAAGGTGACTGCATCGGTGACAAATATGGAGACAGGAAACATATTGTAAGATCTCAAAAGAAAAATGCTATCTTCTCTGGATTGTAATTGGATGCGCTTTTGCTGGAGAAGAAGAAATAGGATAACGATGCAATGTTGACCTAATTTTATCCAAAATACAGGGGGAAGCATGCTAGGAATGCATACCTAGATAACAAGGTCAGAGTATGTGCATTTTTCTTGCAGAACCACAAAACTCGACTATGCTCATAGTTTCCCAATCCTAAGGATAAGGCTGACATAGTTGAAGCCTATTTTGTGGGCAATCAAGGAAATTAGCAGTAGCCTCCTATGGGGAATATGCCCATGGGGATGCCACCTTGTGTAGGAGGATCATATATGCCACAAGTATAGTCACCGCAACCCAATATGGGATGGTGGGGACCACCACCTTGGATGAACGTACCTCCAAGGACTGTGTTACCCAACCAACAACCATGGATGCCATATTAGCACCCTGGGAAGCAATGGAGGAACCATGTTCCATGGAACCCTAACCTAAAAATATAGCATAGGTTCCACCTCAACAAGGCTTACTGGACCTACCTATGGTGAGACCTGTGCAATTACCAACACAAACGACAATGAACCTGAACAATAAGTTAAACCGGCCAGCATACCAGGTAGAAGGAGAGATGTATCTGATGTACAATGTTAGTTGTAATCCTATTCAACTTAGATCATCAACTGCATAAATGTACTAGGTGCATCAAACAAAAATAGAATCATAATCCACTCGTACAATCCATATTTTATCTTAAAAGTTGTCTTCCACTCATCCCCTTCTTGAATTATGATCTGGTAGTAGCCACTCTATAGATCAATTTTACTGAAGTATTTAGCTCCAACTAATCCATCCATCATATCATCCATTGTCGGCATAGGATACTGATACTTTATTGTGATCTTGTTTATGGATCTACTATCCACACACATCCACCAGTCACTATATTTCTTCGAGGTTAGCAATGCTGGAGTCGCACATGGACTCATACTCTCCCTAACTAATCCCTTATTTATCAAATCTATCACTTGCCAACTCAACTCTACATTCTGTGTTGGTTTCAATCGATAAGTTGCTTTATTTGGGAGCGTTGATCCTGGAATAAAATCCATGTGATGTTGGATATCCCTTTTTTGTGGTAGCCCATCTGGTCACTCCTCTGGTGTGACATATTTATATTCACTTAGCAACTTAGCTACTGCTATAGGCATAACCACTTCCTCTATTTCTAGCTTCCTAGATGTTAAGACATACCAAAAGCTAGCATTATTGATCTCTGTAAGAAACTCCTTGATCATCAACAAGCTCTCACTCAGTCCATACTCCTCTAGAGGCACAAGAACTAGCTTTACACCTTCCTTTCAAAATGTGTAAGTTTTCTTTCTCCCATTATGATTAGTATCCCTATCGTACTGCCAAGGTCTTCCCAATAGAATGTGACATGCATCCATCGAGATCACATCACACCACACTTCATCCTTGTAAGTGATCCCAATAAAAAATTTAATTAAACACATCTGATCTACTATTACTTCATTCCCCTTATTAACCCATGAGATGTGATATGGATAAGGATTTTTTCACATTTTAGGTGCATTTTTTCAACCATGACATTTGACACCATATTCTCACAACTACCACCATCAATGACAATGTTACATACCTTCCCTCATGATGTACACCTTGTTCGAAATATGTTCATTTGCAACCAAAAATATTCACCATATATGGTCTGCCCCTTTGCTTTGCTCTACACCATCTCTTTCTTAGGAGCAATCAATGTCCTCCTTATCATAAGGGCTTCCCCCATGTCAGCAACAACTTCATCCTCATCCTGCTCTTCCATCTCAACCAGATTGACCCTTCCTTGTCCTCCTTGACCCATTTCTTGGACATCATGTTAGGGATACTTAAATGCTCTGTGCCCCTCCTCACCACATCTATAATAGATATACGACCTCCTCAAATCATTCCCATTTCGTCCACCACCGTAACCTCTACCTCGTTGGTATCCTCTTCCTCTCATATTCTACCCATCTTCTTCTTGTTTAGCAGGTATTGAGGATTCTCCCTTGAGAAAATTAGATCCACTTCAACCTCGACCTGAAGAGGGCATGAATCCCTTCTTACCTCTTCTATTAATCCTTTTCAATTTCTCCTCCACCTTGAGGGCCATTTGATATGCATCCTCCACTATAAGAGTGTGATGCATGCTCATATCATATTGAACAACAAAACTTAGGCCATTTACATACTTGGTAGCCATTTGGTCCTCCGTATCATTATGCTCCACTCAAATGGATAGCTTATAGAATTCATTAGTATAGTCCTCGATGCTTTGATCCTTCTGTCGAAGATTCTAAAATCTACGAAATAGGGTTTGGGAGTAGTCTACAGGTATAAATTTTTCCTGTAACTTCTTCTTCATATTTTTCCAATCCCTGATCTTTTCCTTTTTATTCCTCTATCATGTAGTCTATAAATGATCCCACCAAATAAATGCATGTCCCTTCAACTTTGTGCATGCGAGCTTAACCTTCTTCTCTTCAGCAAGGTTACTCCATTCAAAATATTTTTCTAGGCTATTGATCTAATCGATCAACTCCTCTAGTTTCAACCCACCAGCATATTTTGGAACCTCGATATTGATACCATATCGATTCCCCTTAAGCCCCTCTAGAGATCGTATCAATAAATTTTCAAAATTATGCCCTTCTTCCTCTGGGCCTTCTGGTTATGCTTCTATGTGGACATCAAATCCTTGATCTGCATGTGACCTAGGACGTATCTCTCCCATGCAATCAATCACACTAGTCAACCATGCTATTTTTGCATTTAGATACTTGAAATACACTATTCATATAGGTGTATCTTCTAGGTGGCATCCTTCCTTCACTAGCGAGATCACATCGGCTCTGATACCAAATGGTGTAAACTAAACTACAAGAGACAAACAAAATGGACTCCAATCACATAACACAAATGTAATAATGGAAGAAAATTGCAAATTGATATTCTTCTCATTCCTAAATTCACACCCCTTCTACAAAATATTACAATCCATCATATAGCAACCGAAAACCAAAGAAACCCTAAAGAAACCCTAAAAACATATTTTTTCTAAAACTGCTAAAAATAGATCTTCTTTCTAAAAACTTCTAAAAATAGAAATGATTTGGATTGCACCCAAATTCGGTGCACACATCCCTCTTACAATAAAAAACCTTACTTTAAAATATTAGGTCTCAAATTAAGGTATAACAAAAGATAATAAACTTCTAATAGCCAAAAAAACCCAAAAAACTTGGGAACCTATTCTAAAAGCTAATTTTGGGACACTAGATGGAGGAGTTAGGTCCCAAAAACACCTTTTTGGGAGAATCATGCCAATCAGAGATTCACCTAATGCAGAACACACACACAAAACCTCCTGTTAAATTTCAAGGCCAACGAGCATATGGTTCACAAGTTATGGCTCCGACATGGTGCATTAATTTTACTCTTAATAATGTACCTTACAATGGTTAGTTCTATTTGAAGGATTAACAAACCAAGCAACTAAAAGTATATCAATTAATATATAATATGAGTTAATGGTATAGTTAGGGATAAGTGCACCAAGAATAGGACAATAAAGGATGAGTCAAGATCCTAAGATAAAAATCTAAAGGACATAAGCAAAGTGGTGGAATTCCTTGCTATTGTTTTCTTTATCATGTAAGAACAATTAGAAAAATAGAGATAGATGCTAGAAACCCTAGTTAGTTATAATTTATAGAATAGAAATTTTAAAGTACTATAAAAGAGAACTTTGGTGCCAACATAATAAGATCTTAGGGTTTACATTGAATTAGAGTTGGTTAAAGACTTAAAGAATATTAAATTATCTAAGTTCAATAGTAAAGGACGTGGAGAAGTAGTCAAAGCATGGTTGACTGAGTTAGAGTCATATTTCACCATAAAGAACTGTTCATTAGTGACTAAGACTGTTTGGGCTACCCTGTATCTCTAGGAAACAGGGTTGGACTAGTGAGAAACCTTTAGAAAAGGGCAAAAGATAGATGTAGTAAATATGATCTTGGAAGGTTTTGTGGAAGATTTTTGAAAAGGTTTCTTACAAAAAAAAAAATTTGTGGAAACATTTGAGGATTTTACCACACTTGTCCAAGGGATAAAGATTGTAGAAAATTATTATCAACAATTTTTCAAATTGCTTAAGTATTTGCCTACCTATGAGACATATGAAAATATGAAGGTGCACAAGTTTATTCTAGGATTAGACCCTATAATAATATCAATTGTTAATATAAATAAGATTGAAGTTATACAAAAGGTCTACAATATGGCTTATCAAGCAGAAAAAAATATGTTTAACAAAGATCGCTAGGCTTTGAGGAAAATAAACAATACATGTTTTGTACAATAAGAAAATGAACAAAATAAGAAATGCAAAAATGACCCATGTTATGAAAATAAGAATGATATGAAGCAAGGAGAAAATAAAAAGAAGTTCCATAAAAGGAACAATAATAACAACAACAACAAAAATGTATTTTGACCTCAGAGGCAACCTCATGCAAGATCAAGAGAAAAACCCAAGGAACAAAATTAGAAAAACCACCTTGGATCTAAGATTGGTTGTTACAACTACAAAGGTCCAAATTATGCCAGTAATTATCCACATAAATCTGGATCTAGTAAACAACTAGAAGAGCCAAACCATAGGATCTATATGCTCATTGGTAGTCAGAATGTAGATGGATAGCCTATACCACTACTTATGAAAGGTACAATATTTAATAAGAATGTTAAGATTTTGATAGATAGCAGAGCAACATATAACTTCATTTATTCTAGTTTAGTTAAGGATATAGAAAGACCATGATTCTTTGTGGAAATGCAGAAAGTAAAATATGGTTATGGATAAATCTACTTCATGGATAAATATTATTTTGACATACAAGTCATCCTACCCAACAATTCCATAGAATTGAAACTATATGTAGATTCTCTCCATGCCTTTAATGTTATTTTAGGGATGTATTGGTTGAGATCCCAAGATACTATAATCAATTTCCTAGAAATATGGATTGATTACATTGATAGTGATAAACAAAGGTGAATTTTTAGTGAACAAGGTTATTTTTACCTTAGTTACTATCAACAATGCAACTAAAGAAGACCATGAAAAAGGGTGGAATGATTTTCATGGTCTAATTTAAATAAGTAGACATAGATAAAAATAAATAGGTGATTGGAAAACACCCCATCATGTAGGAATACATGGATGTGTTTTCTATATATTTTCTTGGATTACTACCAAAAAGGGAATTTGAATTCACTATAGAATTGATGCCCAAAGTTGAGCCAATACATAGAAGTCCATACAGGAAGAATCCTAAAGATATGCAAGATTTGGAGGTATAAAATGATGGGTTGTTAGAGAAAGGATTGGGAAAACCTAATTTGTTGCCATGGAGTGCACATATTCTCTTTGTACATAAGAAGGATGGATTTCTAGGATTCTATATCGATTATAGAATGTTGAACAAAGAGATCATCAATAATAGATATCCCTTGACTAGAATAGAGGATTTGTTTGACCAATTTAAAGGGGTAACCATGTTCTCCAAAATTAACTTAAAACCAGGATTTCATCAGTTGAGAATTCATGAGGAAAATACTCATAAAATTTCCTTCAAGACTTGTTATGGGCACTATGAATTCATAGTGCTACCATTTTTATTGTCTAATGCACTAGCAACCTTCATGAATTTAATGAAGAGTGTGTTCAAAATATAGTTAGATCATTTTTTTTTTTTTTAGATGACATTTTTATATATTCCAATAATAAGGAAGAGCATGATAAGCACTTAAGGATAGTACTTGAGCTATTAAGGGAAAATCAACTTTATGGTAACCTCTCAAAATGTGACTTTTATGTCCCTAAGGTACAATATATTGGGCATATTATTTTTGTTGAGAGAATAGAGGCCATTTTTGAGTTGGCTACAAAAGACCAATATGACAGAAGTACAAAGTTTTATGGGTATCACAAGCTACTATAGATGCTTTGTGAAAAATTGCTCTAATATTATCTATCCTATTACCAATATTTAGAAGAAGGTAAAATAAT
The DNA here is from genome assembly GCA_028583015.1 of Wollemia nobilis. Classification (NCBI taxonomy): domain Eukaryota; kingdom Viridiplantae; phylum Streptophyta; class Pinopsida; order Araucariales; family Araucariaceae; genus Wollemia; species Wollemia nobilis. The sequence goes on along the minus strand of JAQPPZ010011065.1, from coordinate 723,869 downwards.
TAAAATGGATAGATAAGTGTGAAGTAAATTTTAAGTTATTAAATTTAAACTCACTGCCATACCAATTCTAAAAATTCTAGACCCACAAGGACACTTATTAGTATGCACAAATGCATCATTGGAATAAGTAGGAGGAGTATTATCCCAAGAAGAATTAGTGGTAGCATATGAGTCAAGGAAACTCAAGAAAAATGATGTAAATTATCCTACGCATGATTTAGAACTTTTAGTAGTGGTGCATACCCTTAAGATGTGGTGACACTATTTTTTAGGAAACCCATTTGAGCTTAGGATTAATCACTAGAGTTTAAGGTATATCTTCACTCAACCAATGTTGAATGCAAGATAGAGAAGGTGGATCAAGTTCCTAGTAGAATACAACTTTGGTATAGAGTATATCAAGGGTAAGGAGAAAAAAATTGTAGATGCCTTAAGTAGATGAAGATATATAACTAGTATAGCTTATAGACATATATATTTGATGGACCAAGCTAGAGAGATGCAAACCCAAGATCAGTTTTGCAAAGATATTTAGGCAAATATGACAAGAACTGCTAAAGAAAATAAATATTATAGCAATAAGGATGGACTATTATGTTTAATGATAGGATTTTCATACCAAAAATTGGTTATTTAAGTAGAATTATTATGCAAGAGGTGCATATATCTCCATATTGTGCTCATCCTAGACGGGCCAAAATGAGGAAAATTATGAAAAAAACTTATTTTGGATAGGGATGAAGAAGGACATAAATAAATTTATCACTAGATGTGTGGAATTTTAGAAGGTGAAGGATAAATACTAAAATCTAGCAGGCTATTTATACCCACATGATATACCTATCACAACCCACCCTAGTAGTTACCTTATTGAGAAGATAAAAAAAGGGCTTATTGTTTTAATGACCAACACTGATGTTGCTATAATTATGCACGGATATGATGTAACATAAATCATATTTTATGGTTATGACACAACTAAGCTTTCATTGTTTTTCAGGGTTAACCATGATTGTAGGTGGACAATTTTGAGCTAACAATTTAATATTCACCTTGATGATGATATTAAATTGATTAGAAAAGAAAATGTTTAATAGTGTCTTACGAATATGATGGTTAAATGAAAATGACTAACCATTACATCATAAAACTCATGATTTAATATTTGTATTGACATTAAAACAATTTGCTATGGAATAGCTTAGTATTTCTTAAATGCATATAATGGTTTTAATTAAAATGACTAACCATTGCAATTTTAAGCTAGCAATTTAATATTTTACTTTGATCATGCTTTTAAATTGTTTAGCTAAATAATTGATTAATAATTATTTTTATACTCATGATGGCTTCCAATTAATGTGGCAAGGATCATGGATTTTTTAATATATTTTTATATAAAGTAGTGTCTTTTGACTTTCCAAAAGAAGCAAATAAATTTGATTTTTATAAAAATATGGCTACTTTCGAAATAAATTTTATGGTCTCTTGTGAGCTATAATGAGAAAGGAGGTTGGACATAATGGAAATGATGACCCTTTTCATCTAGGAGATACGATCCATGATGGTTCTCCATGTTTTTTTTGGTTTCTACGTATTTTGAAGAACAACACATTCTTTGGTTGGAAGATGTGCACAAAAAAAAAAGGAAGAGAAAGAGGGAGATAGAAGGGACAAATGTCTTTGAATGCAAGGGAATAACATTTAAAGAAAAAAGGTAGCACACGGGGGAGTATTTTTAGAGAGGGAGGTGATTTGGGATGTTTGGATATGGATTTTGAGGATTTGTAACTACTTTTACCCAAATTTTATAGGTGTACGATTTACCCTTGAACGATTTGCAACCTCATAAAATTGGTTGTATGATTTCCAAATCGTATAGTTGTATGATCCAAATCATACAATAGGATGGCATGTATGATTTTCCACTTGTTCACTTTGTTGAAAGTCATTTTGTAACTCAAATCGATTAGTTTTGTAATCATTCTCTTCCAAACCTTGATTTTCCTTAATTGGCAAGTTTTAACTACACAATTGCACTTCCAAATTGGGTAAATGATCAGTTGTACGATTTGGTGGTCTAGTTGTATGGTTTCACCAAACCCTTGCAACTATACCAACTTACACTTAGATTCCTCATAGAGTAAGATTTACCTATATTTGTAATGCATTTATCAACACATTGATCTAACATGTAAACCCTAATTTACTACAATTGGATTCTTATCTTTACCAACATTTGTAGACATCATACAATAGAAGATAAAAAAATTGTGTACAACAATAATAATGCACATATTCAATTCCCCAACATCATCCAAGGTTATGGGTTCATAAATAGTGTAATTCCATTGCAACAACATCCATATTCCACACCATTTTGGTCATACTTGCACATAACACACAATCTAGATTCACCATTCACATGCACAATAGAATTCACAATAACTCACAATTTGCAATGTTGTTTCTTATTAATATGGTTGAATGTATGCACAATTATCAATTACAACTCTCATCAATAGTCAATGAACAATAATAATGATTCATCTAATTAGTAACCAAGTCTGGAATGTTCTATAGCATAGACTTCATAGCTTATACATTCTTAGGGCCAATAGTACCAATCAAATTTAAGAATAACTTTATTGCTTCATTAATTTTTATTAGATCCTCTGTAACTAATATTTTTCTCTTGCAGTTCACTTTATCTTGTTACTATTTCTATATATCAATGTTGGAATGTGAGAAAAAATTATATTATGATCTCCCTCTTTAAGCCGAAAGATCCTATATTTTAAGTTTGAGGTAAGGAATTAAAATGGAGTAGAGTAGCAAGAAGAGCGGAGTGGGCGGGAAACCTAGTTTTAAAACTTATGGAACAGGGAAGGATGGAAGCAAGGCAAGTGCATAGGATGATAGCAAGATCCTCTACAAGGACCATGTAGAGGATGGAAAGCCAAAAATTTCCAAGGTCCATGAATAGTCTGAAGTTTTATTGGGAGGAAGAACCACCCGACACTGGGCCCCTTCTCCAACACCCTAAGGTACCCACTCTTGACCCTACAAAGGTAATATACTTTGCAAATACCATATCCAAAGTAGGAAGTCACACCCATGAGCTTCCCTCAATAACCCTTATTCCTGATGGGAAATACATTCTCATCCCTGAAAGTATCACTGATAACTATCTATCAATGGAAAATTTTGCTCTTGTGGGTAAGTTTGTTGGAGGAAGGCTTGATATGGAAACCATTCGTATATGGGCCTTTTCCAAATGGAAAACCCTAGGAAGCATGGATATTATAGCTCTTTCCAAGGGCTTATTTGCAATAATACTGAGTAACCATGATGACACCAACCGCATGCTCACTGGGGGTCCTTGGTGCCTTGGTCGCAAGAGCCTATTCCTACAGAGGTGGGACCTAGATTTCGATCCTAAAACTCAGGACATCAACTATTTACCCATTTGGGTTCATATCCCAAATCTTCCCTTTTCCCTCTGGCATGATGAAATCCTCCTAGCTATTGAAAAATCATAGGGGATATAGTAGCTATTGAATCTATTACCCAATCTCACAAACGCATGAATGTCACCAAAATTTGTGTCAATATCAATATAGCATCGGATATTCCTACCTATTTTAACCTTGATCACAGATTCTATTGCAGGAAAAACCCCTAGAATATGAAAATAAATCAGCTTTTTATGTCGAATTACAGATCCAAGGACATCTCAAGATTTAGTGCCCTAACCTCAAATATCACCTCATCAAGGAAAAGGAACAACGACAAGAAGACGGTGATCCTCAAATCCAAGGTTCCACTACAACTTAGAACAAATAAAATAGAAACCCACCAAATAGTGGCTACTTCAAACAACCCAAGAAATGGTAGAACCAAATCTAGTCAGGAAAAGGACCATACTAGTAGAAAATATCATCAAAATATCAAGGCGTCCCACACTCTCACAAATTCAAGGAAATGGCCACTTCACAAATGAATCCAAGTCAAGAAAAAGTACGTTCCCATATTTCTTTCTCCAATAATTTTGATATCTTAAATGATTCTGATGTGATGTTAGAGGAAAATGAGAAGCCCTTTGTTTCAAATCCCCCTCCTGATGAAGTTCAAAAAGGTGTTCCAAACCTTATGTAAGAAGAAAATTGAGAGTTTTCCTATCCCAAATCCCCAATTTGAAGGAATTTAGATCCCCCTTTCAAAACTAGGCCAGTCCTTTCCCCCTAAAGATATAAACATTGAATCGAGTTTTATTGATTCCCCCTCCAATTTTAGACCCTCTCACAGTCCTTGTGATGTAAGCCCTAGAAAGATCCCTCAAAATCTAGTGGAGGACATGATGTTTCCCCATATGAATCAGAGCAATGCTAGACCTTAAAGCCCTATCCTTGAGAAAATAATTCCTTACAAATTTAGCCCCAAGAAAACCCGAAGCTCCACCAAGTCACCCATTGACTATGGTAGTGATTAAAAAATAGGAAGGCTTTCCAAATATGAGCAATGGAAAAGAGGGATTGCAGATGACATTGCCAATGGTGTTCAGAAGACCCTCTTCCCTACTATTACCTCTCAACCTAGAGAGAAGACCAAAAGTTCCAAATACTCCCAACCACAAGAAAGGGGAGGCAGAAAGGCATCCAAATATTCTAAATGAAGATCCTATCATGGAATGTGAGAGGCCAATGGGCCTACCAAACAAATACTTGTCAAGCTAATAAGAAGAGACCTAAAGCCCTCAATTTTCATCATGCAAGAAACTAAAATTGATGCTAATAGCCCTTAACCATAGAAAATATTATCTAGAAAAAGGTAGGTGTGGTGTTTAGTCATGCCAAAGGATCCTCTAGAGGCCTCATGTTTCTATGGTACAAGAAAAATTATAAAGTATATTATTACATTATGATGACAGACTCTTAAGTGTACTATTTCATGATAGTAGAAATATTTTTTCTTGGATCCTCACTAATGTCTATGCTCCAAATACTATATCTGGAAGAGCTCGACTGTGGGAGTCCCTGAGTAGAATAAAGGAATATTTCCAAAATATCCACTGGATTATAGCAGGGGATTTCAACACCCCCCTCTACCCTTGAGATAAAAAATGAGGGACTAAGGTCCCAAACAAAATCATGGGGGATTTCAATGACTTTGTCAGCTCTAACAATATCATGGATGTAAGACTAAAAATGCAAAGTTCACTTGGAGCAATAGAAGAATAGGAAATCAACATATTCAAGTCAATATGGATAGATTTTTTCTCTCCCAGGAAGCAGTCCAAATGTTTGGTGATTATTTTATTCATTATTTACCAAAAATAAGGTCATATCATAATCCTCTCATGCTTGAAATTGATAAATCCAACCCCTACAGAAGACCCTTAAGATTTGAGACTATGTGGATACATCATATAGATTTGAGGCATAGGTATTATCAATGTTGGTAACAAGACATTTAGGGTTGGCCATCCTTCAAACTTTCTCAAAAGATCAGAATCCTTAAAGAAGACTTGAAAATATAGAATAAAGAAATATTTGGCAACCTTTTTGCCAACAAGAAATCTCTCAAATTTATACTTGAAAGGATAGAAAATAAAATTCAAAATTGGTATATTGATGAACAGATAAGGATATATTGTTGGCAAAGAGGGAGATTCATTTATTCCATAAGGAATTATTCTAGTGACATAAATCCAAAGCTTTATGGCTCAAAGAGGGAGATTAAAATACAATATTTTTACATGTATCTACTCTGAGGAACATAAGCAACAACAAAATCCAAGAATTTGTGAAAAGTGATGGCACTTCTACCACAAATATTGAGGGAATCAGAGATGAGGTAGTTTTATATTTCAGATCTCTCCTTGAAGATGATAATTCATGTTTTGCTTTTGCTCAAGATTCCATGATCCATCATATCCCCCATTCCATTCTTGAAAATATTAATTCAATATTAATTGCACCCTTTCAAGATGAAGAGATCAAGTATACCCTCTTCTCCATGCATATTGATAAAGCTCCTGGACCTAATGGATTTCTCCCCCATTTCTTCCAAACCTTCTAGGACATTTTTGGTCTTGATGTGTGTCTAGCCATAAGAGAATTCCAGTCTTCCAAAATAATTCCATGATGATTTAATTCTACTTTTATTTCCCTTATTCTTAAAAATCCCACTATTAAATCTTTGTCTGATTTCAGACCCATTAGCCTTTGTAATGTTGCTTAAAAAATCCTGACCAAAATCATGGCTAATAAGATGAGAAGTATCATGCCAAGCATCATTGATCCTTGCCAAGGAAGCTCTGTCCAAGGCAGATCAATCCTAGATGGTGTCATCTCCATCCATGAAGCTTTACATTTTGCTTCTAAAACCAAAAAGTCTACCTTTATTCTCAAACTCGACATGAATAAGGCTTATGATAGAGTCAACTGGTACTTTCTTCTAGCCATGTTGTTGAAATTTGGTTTCCATCCTGAGTGGATTGAGCTAATCAAAGCGTGTATCTCTTCGCCTTGGTTCTCAATTCTTATCAATGGATCCATAGTGGGGTATTTTCAAAGCAACAAAGGTTTAAGGCTAGGGGATCCTATTTCCCCCTCTTATTTATCATTGTTGTCGAAGCCCTAGGAAAGACCATCTAAGTAGCTTGTAGAATAGGCATCCTATTAGTAATTAAAGCTTCCTCCTAGAATAATCCTATTTTGCACCAAAAATTCATGGATGACACTATTTTATCTATTAATACTTCCATTTTTTAGGTGCAGGTTATCAAGTTCATACTAAAGCTTTATGAAGTAGTTGTTAGGGATAAAGTGAATTTCAATAAGAGCAAGTTGTATTTCCTTAATACAACTATCCAAATATAAAATAATATCACCAGAATCTCTTCATTAGGGAAGAAATATTTAGGCTCTAGGGGTGAATCGGTGTAATCCCAATCAATGGCATCTAAATCAAGACATAATGGTTTTCATGGGTCTACTGAGTTATGGAGTGGAGTGGTCAAATTAATGGAGATCACGTTGATGTATGGAATGGAATATCTAGGACCACATGGGTAAAACTCTATCTTGAGGGGATGTCCTCTATGATCGCAATGGGGCTTTGGTGGCATAGGTATCTTAGGGTCCATCCTATGGATAGATAAGATGACTACGTTGTTGGGCAATAGTTGCTCTCTAAATGTGGGTGGTTATGGATTGACCATGTGATGGATGGCATCTAGGTTTAATGGTCTCCCTAGGAAATGAATATTAAGATCGATGGCATGAAATGTTGCTTCTATTTCCATAAGAAAATTGACTGGCCTCAAGTGTCGAGGTCCAAGATAAGCCATCTCAGTCTCGTCTTCAAAGTCATATTCACTTATCTAGAAGCCATTGGAATTGGTTTCTAGTCCTAGGATGGGTTAGTATCTAGCTTGTTGATGCCCTAGATAGGCCACCTTAGTCTCATATTCATAGTCATCATCACTTATGAAGAATCCATTAGCATTTGTCTCTGGTCCAACACTGTAGCCTCTATGTCTTGGTCACAAGTAGGCCATCTTTGTTGAGTCCTATCACTTGGGATAGACTCAATTTCATTTGATATGTAGCCACTTCATGTCTATCCTATCCAAATATGGTTATGCACATATCGTAGCCCATGGTAGGCCAATCCATATTCATTTTTGTCCTCGCTTGGGACATAGTTATACTATTATTGCTCGTATCCAGGCAGTGACTTTTCTTCTTGTAGGATGTTTCCTAAGAGGGATGCTTCGAGGGAGGATTTAGTGTGATATGTCTTAGGGGGTATGATATTTATTGTTGACACCCATTCATCACCCCAAATATTTTTGGTAGGGATTTGATATGGGTTCCAATCAATGTCTTCTTCAAGCCCAATGTTTAACCTATCCAATGCTTCTTCTAAGGAGTCATCATGGCCCTCCATTCTATAGCCTAGACCACACCTATTTGTAGGTAGCTGATATTGTGGTTGAAATGGTATACTATGCCCCTGTTCATATAGGCCTAAACCATATCCATGCCAATGGCATTGTTTGAATTATCATAGTGCAAACTCAAGGTTTGACAAGTAATGGACACTCGAGGTGAATGGCCCATCTTCATCCCTCTCTAATTCAGGAGCAATGTGGGTGTAATCTAGACCTGTGTATATGAAGTTAGCCTGGTTAGGCAGGATCCCTAAGGGTAACAACATTTCTATTGGCATATTTGGGACTCTTGGTCATCCCATATATTATGTAGACTCAATTATTTGCGTGAACATCATGTTTTGTACAATATATTCTCCTAGCACTGTGTTGGCTAGGTGCACTATCACCTGAGGTGCATATGATATTGTTTATGATGTAGATGAGGCAGGTTGAGGTATCTCCTCGACTCTTCCTTTGGAATGTTCCTCCTCCATAGGAGTAGGAATTTCTATTGCTACTTTGATCAGCCACCCTTGGCACTATTTCTCTACTAGGGGTGCCTTCAACTTCTACTTACTCCTAGCCTTATATATCAAATGTATTTTAGAAGAACCAATGGCTTTGAATGTAGGAGGTGGTGCCAATGTGGATGGGTCACCTCTCACTGATTTGCTTTAGCTTCTAGGCTACATGGTTGGAGATGAAGATCTGATGTATAAGTGTTTTGACAGTAGGTTGAAACCTCCCGACAAGCCAACTTGGTGCACATACTTGAATGTCTCTTCATCATATGGGACCAAATGTACTTGTCCCTTGTGCATATACTTGACACATTGGTGTAGTATCAAGGATACACCCTTCATGTCTCTAATCCAAGGACACACTAGGAGGATGTTATATTGCATTACCCCTTACAACACATGACACATCACAAGTATGGTATTACATCCCACTTTTATAGGTAAAATAATTGTGCACACTATGGTGCATAGCGCATCATTGAAAGCCCTAAGGATGTATGAAGTCAGGACGATGTTGGACTTGGGTATCTTCAAGTGTCCCATAGCCTTGGTAGTAATGATGTTGATTGATGAGCTTGTATCAATCAGAACCCGCTTTAATGGTATGTCATTGATAGATACAATGATGTTCAAAGGTGAGTCCATTGTAGTAGTTGGTACTTTCATTATCATAAAAATGTATTACTGGATCTTGGCACTATTGAACTTGCCCATGAAATGTGTGAATGCATCTAGGTTTTGAGGCTAGAGCTTAATTTATCTTAAAATATCCATTAATGTCTCCTTGTACCTAGGATATTGTTGTATGAGCTCTTAGATGGATAATTGGGTCAGAGTTATCTATATATTTTGCTCTAATATATTGTGAACAGTAACCACAGGTCTCATTGGTGGACATGGAAGATTTTCATGTGCCTGCCTCTATCGAGGTACAACTGGGATATTTATGGGAGTCACTAAAGGTTGTGGTTTCCCATATCTCCAAATATTGGTTGTCACATAAACCAATTCAACCATTCTAATGCACCCCTGAATAGTAGGCTCGACCCTGACTTGGTTTACTTAGGGACACTGATCTCTAGGGACCTTATGATTTAGAAATAGGTTTCGGTATAACCCATATCTCTATTATCGAGAGCTAGCAGGTTGTCAACTTTTAGCTCTCCCTTCTCGATCATGTTTTGCACCACATTCCTAAATCCAATGTAATTCTCAATGTCATGCTCTTGTATCCTATGGTATAGGCAATGGTGATATTGCTTGTATCCTCTTGGTATGGGAAAATTAGGGTCAATAAGTTGTATGTCGGGAAATCTTATCCTTTGCACCTCATTTAATTGATCGAATATTGATTGCATCAATTCATTTATGGGTGTGAAATAACGAGGTGTTCGACATTCCCTGTTTCAACCTTGGTTATCCTTGGAATTGTAGTTGTCTGATGGGGGTTGCGCTTAGTAGTTCTGAGTTTGCTTTCCATTCCCCCTTGTGGCATGGCTAACATGACCTGATTAAATTGAGTAGGCTTGGCCTTCTTCTATTTGTTCTAGTTGTTTTGATTGTTCTTGCTCCATTATTTTTTGTTGTGGAGCTTCAGGTCTCCCTCGTCGACCTTAATATATTTAATAAGCTTGGCTTGGGCCAAGGCCTCTTTGAATGATTCATATTTATGTAGCTGCAAGAGCAGGGAAATATATTTTGTGCAACTCTTAGTGAACATAATGAGTTCTTCTGAGGGGACAAAGAATGATAGCTTTACCATGATTTGTCTCCACCTGTCTCCATAGTCCATCACTAGCTCATCATCATATTACCTCAAGATAGACAGGTTAGAAAACTTCACCTTCTTCTTGGAATCGAAAGAGAAATGTTCTAAGAACACATTTATGAGCTACTCAAATCCGGTGATGCTATGTTTGGAAAACTGGTTGAACCATTGCATTGTTGCGCCCAAGAATGTCATGATGAATGCTCTCAACATAAAGTTGTCATATTTTTAATGTGGAAACACACATTCATGAAGTTGGTCATGTGTTCCTATGCATATCCATCTCCCTTAAACTTATCCAGTCTAGGCAACTCAAAGTGCCTAGGATATGTGGGACTTGGGACTAATGGTAACAAAGGTTGGTTGTGTATCTTGTCCAATGTTGGCTTTTGTCCACTTGTGTCCTTTTCAAGATATTTGACTCTCTCAGCAAGCATTTGGTACACCTTCAAGGAAATAATATTGTGCTCCTGAAGGTTTACCCATGGTGGTTATGGACATATTCTAGTGTTGGCCCTAATTGGACATCTGTATTTGTTGCAGGCTAAACAAGGTTAACTTCTATACTACTTTTGTCACATGCCCGTGCATTTAATTTATCAACCCAGGGAGATTCGTAAACTTGTAAAGGGTCTTGAACAATATTTCTTACAATACCACTTGAGATGAGTTCACTGGTTCTACTATTGGGGGGTGTTTCAAATGGACGTCAACCATTTATACACTCCTCAATAATTTATGTAAAAACAATTAAATCTACAGAAAGGAAATATTCACGCATTCATGGAAATAAACCTACTACAATACTAGAAATAACAATGCAATAAACAATCTTATAAAAGTGGTAAACTAATCTAGAAAAACACAAGAAAAATAGGGGAAGAAATACTATCTTGGAGTGGGCCCAGGCTCCAATGGCTTCCTCCCAGATGAACATGCACTTAGAAACTCTTAGAACTGTATTATAATTATCAAAGTATTACAATGCTTCTTCTGTATATCTCTCTATAATTACTATCAAAATATTCTATATATCCTTAGACAGGTCTACATGTGTTTATATAGCACACCTGCATATCTTCTCTTACAAAGAGGTTATAACAGTCGATTCATTCCAGACTAAACTAAGATAGTTTGGTAAATGTGATCGATGTCTGCTAAAACTGGCATTCATTTATAATGGTGGCGTGTTCACTGATTGGTTTGTGCTTCACCTAGCATTGGTAGGACATTCTCATACATCGGTGCGATCCCCAATTTATCTTTACATGACATAGAGTTGGAACTGCACTAGTCGCTATTGTCCACGTCGTGCTTGTCTGGTCAATGGGTGAAGAACAAGGGTGCATTCCCTATGAGGAAGGTGCCTAAGTATGTCGGGTGCCTTATTTATGTGGAAGGTGCCTTACTAACATTGGCACATTCCTAGAAGAGGAAGGTGCTTATCTTCTGTTGGTGCCTTCATGTGAGAGGAAGGTGCTTGCATTATAGTGGCACCTTCCTATCGGTGCCTTCCTTATGAGAGGAAGGCGCTTGCCTTCTAGTGGCACCTTCCTTATGAGAGGAAGACACTTGCCTTCCTTATGAGAGGAAGGTGCTTGCCTTCTAGTGGTGCCTTCTTGTCGGTGCCTTCCTTATGAGAGGAAGGTGCTTCTTTTCCTTTGGCACCTTCTTGGAAGAGGAAGGTGCTAGCCTTCTATTGGTGCCTTCCTGGGAGAGGAAGGTGCTTGTATTTCCTTCGCACATTCCTAGAATAGGAAGGTGCCTACTTACGCTTGGTGCCTTCTTGGAAGAGGAAGGTGCCTACCTTCTCTACGTTGATTCCAAAAGAAAGAAAGTTCCAGGTCCATGAAAATACTTTGACTGATCCAAATCTGACTAAATCAACTACAATTCCATAAAAACACACTAAACACACATGAATTAGATAACACGCATAATTTCATCAAATAATTATATAATTATTCATAAACATATGCAATCCTTATTATACAGCCACATCATAATCAAGAAAATGTATTCAAAATATGATCATTTCTTATGCTCATCATCCCCCCACGCCTAACATATGCCATGCCCTCATGGCATCAAAACTATAGGTAGCCCTATTGACCCATCATCATTGCAATTTCTTGGTGGATCCAGCTATACCTACGGCCTGTGTCTACCTCTTCTATGCACTGGCATATGGAGTTGTGGCTCCTCTTTTTCTACATGGAGTTGTGGGTGCTGTTGTTGACTGTGATTTCCTTGTCCTGGATGCTATCAGAGGTTATCAAACCAACATCATTTCTATTGCATGAAATGCAGCTTCTGTAGCTTGCCATAGGTCAGTGTTCGAAGGTTTGATCATTGCAAGGGGGATATCTGAATTATACCTCCTGAGATGAACTACTTGGGCTTTGTACAATCAAGCTGCTTTAGGAGTAAGCCTTGCATTCTCCTTTGCAATGGTAGTGGCCTCCAATTCGGGGCCATATACCCCCCATCATTGCCTTCCTAGTCTCCTTAGCTGCTGTCATATCTTTGAGCAACTATTTGAACTACTTTCACCTCTCTATGAATGACTGCATATCCCACTCATATTATTTTGGCTTGGTGAAGGTCACCTTCACCTTCTTTTGAGCCATCATGGGCCCTTTTCCTTTGGACTCTATAAAAAATGTAGCAGATAGAACAGGGGTTTTCCCTTTCTCCCTCTGAGGGTCCTACTTTGTCATCCCTAGAGTGTTCTCCTCACTTTGGGGGACTTGCACTGATGTCCTTAGGGATGCTTCTTCATCCCCATGTCTATCCTGTGCCAACCCCTTAGGTTCTTCTCTTCCTTCCTCAGGTCTGGGGAGTTCTTCCTTATCCCTTGGTCCTGTCTACTATTGTTGGCCCTTGTCCTACTCTGTATCACTCAGGACAATGACAGGGGATGTTGTGGGACTTATTTCCCCTTTACTCTAGAAAATAGAGGAATTCTACCCTACCTCTGAGCTGCTCTATCGGGTGTCCGATCAAAACTCTCCTGAAGAGAATACTCATTCTGGAGATGTGGGAGAATTCATCGGGACCTCTTTTGCCCAGTCAGTTTGGGTCAATGTGTCCCTTATTTCTATTCCCTTGTCCTAGAGTAGTTGGTTCTCCTCCTACAACTATTGGACCAGTTGCTCGAGATGGGCGATTCATATTTCTTGTTATTTTAATTCCCTTCTATGCTTGTTCTTGCAGTCCTCCAAAATTTTCTAGGGCATCCAGCAATTGGTTTGCCACTCCAGCACTTCCTCCAAGGCTGCGTCGACTTGATCATTTCTCCCAAAGGTCCTTGCATCTTGTGGGCTCTAGTTTGTTAATTCCTAGAGGGTTTGGGCTGCAACGTCAACTTTTGAGTTGCTCCGTTCTTCTTCTACAGATAGGATTCATCGTAGGTGCTTCCTCCTAGGGACTGGTTCTAGTGGCCAAAACTTGGCCTCATTGCTAATAAGCGATGCTCCTTCCTTTTCATACTCAGGAACTAGGGAATGCCCTCTTTCCTCTATGAATTCAAGCACTGGTGAATGCCCTCTTTCTTCTATAATAAAGGGCAATGTCAATTACCCGATACTTGCCATATCCTCTACAGGGCTTCCTTCTTCTTGCCCTATTTTGGCAACAACATCCTGTTGTCTCTTGGTCGCCATCTCACTCTACGTCAGGGTTCTGCCTCTTCACTTCTGCATGGTGGACCAGTGCTGATATCAACCCATGGTGGGCCAAGGTGGATGGTTATCCCTTCTAGTACCTAGTCGCTTCTTCCTTCAGGGCCTTTTCCAGGTACAAGGGCACGTTCAACTTCCTTCCATGCACCAGGTGATTCAAAAACTGCACATGGTTAGCGTGCAAATGGGTATACTTCTCGGTGCATGTAAAGAATCGAGCAACCTTCTTGAATATCTTTCATAGATTCATGGGAAGGCTACTTTTGGGTAGCCCTTCCTTATCTATCTACACATTTTCTCCTAGCAGTAGCACTTCGGTATATGACTTTAGTAGTTCGCCTTTGTATATGCATTCCCCTATGAGGGGCAATCCAGTTACCTATGAGATGTATTTGGGGGTGACCAAAATTTCTACCCCTCGCACTTGAGCTATGTTGCCCCTCAAGGAGGCAAATAATTCCTTGGATGCCTCCATATCCTAGCCTAGACTAACCAAGGTATAGTATTCAAACTATCACTCGACCTCAAACTATGTTTTAACTACCCCCTTGATTCCTTCTGTATCACTCGGCTCATTCTTTTTCACTGCGTAATTCTTTGACCTTCCTCCCATGGCGCCTTCCCTTACTACTACATTTTTTCTATCCTTACTTCTTTAGGAATGCACCTTCTTATAGGGAAGGTGCCTAACCTTAGCATTTAATTCTAGGGTACACGTTTCGAGCCATAACATTGGCATGTGGTTTTGGCCATGGGGGGATATGATTTTTATGATGGCAATATTTATTTTTGGTTTTGCATAATTTATGAATAATTATATAAATATTTGAGTTAGTATGCGTGTACATTATTTGGTGTTTCATGCATTGTGAAGAGCGTTGATTCACTAATTTGTGACACAGGGGAGGGGTATGGTCATCTGATGCTACTCATTCGTGTGGTGATTTCATTTCGATCGAGGCATCCAAGAGACTTAAGTGTTGGTTGCACGTAGAAGGAACTCTTTGGTACCTTTCCAATGTGGAAGGTGCTTATGTGGTGCCTTCTTTATGTGGAAGGCACTTATATGGTGCCTTATTGATGTTGTCAATGTTATCTGATTGGATGTGCCTTCTGGTGGTGGAAGGCACATCGACGCCTTCCCAATGTGGAAGGCACTTATATGGTGTCTTCTCAATGTTATCGGTGCTCTTTGAATGGATGCACCTTTCAATGGTGGAAGGCGCCTCTAATTGGATGCATTTTTTGATGGTGGAAGGTGCCTCTGATTGGATGTGCCTTACAGTGGTGGAAGGCACCTTTTTGATGATGGCACATTCCTGCTACGAAAGGTGCTTCTAAATGGGTGTGCCTTCTCAATGTGGAAGGTGCCTCGGTCTGTATGCGCCTTCCTGATGTGGAAGACACCTCGGGTTTTTTTATTATTATTTTTGTGGTGCCTTCCAGCCACGGAAGGCACCTATATATATATTATATTTGTGTGTGCATTATCTATAAGGAAGGCGCCTTCTTCTGGCGGGGTGCCTTCTTCATAAGGAAGGCACCTTCTTCTGGTGGGGTGCCTTCTTTACAAGGAAGGTGCCTTCTTCTAATGGGGTGCCTTCTTTATAAGGAAGGTGCCTTCTTCATAAGGAATGCGACTTCTTCTGGCTGTGCACCTTCTTTATAAGGAAGGCGTCTTATTCTAGTGGGGTGCATTCTTCATACGAAAGGCACCTTATTCTTGGCAATCATCTTGCGATTGACTGGGAAAGGGTGATCAAGCATTCTCAGTCTCGCTTCATGCTACCTCAGCTTCTACCCATGAGTGCTGGTGTCAGAATGCTAAGCCGTCAAGCCTGGTTTCCTAGATACCTGTTCCTCGTGCTGTTAGGTCTTCCACCTACAAAAAGTAAACAAAAAGAAAGAAAAATAAATGCAGTTAGATGCATTCTGTGCTTGTAAGGCACTAGATTAGGATGCCTATAGCTTGCATGCGGGTGTCGTCCCTGCAAAACACATCGTAAGAAAAAAAACTAAATTAACTAATTTTGGTGAGAACCTCCATGCCCACCATTTTTCCTGTTAAGAGTTTGATCTGGATCTAACAATATGGGGTCTCCCCCACATATATTCTAGATTTGACCTATAAGGTTTCAACTGTGTTATAGGGGCACAGTCAATGGCCATTGATCGTTAACATGGTGTTGTTGTCGTCAATTTTTCTAACGTGCACTACCCCGTTCTTGATGAGCTCTACCACCTCATACAGTCCCATCCATCTTTGCATTAATTTATCTTTTCTTTCCTAGAACCGATAATCATACAATAACACCCATTCTCCTTCTTAGAACTACTTCAGTTTAATGTGGCAATCATGCCATTGATTTCTTTGCTTTTGTATGATTTTCGTTCTCTATAAAGTGTCCATTCAGATTTCATCCAGATGATCTAGCTGTTGAATACTTTCTTCTTGAGCGTCATCCAAGCTCAAGTTCAATTCTAAAGCCGTCCTCAATGTCTTGATTTCAAATTCAATGGGCATCATCGCACTCTTTCCATAGACCAGTTGGAAGGGTGTGAAGCCTGTGGTGGATTTCCACGTGGTATTATATGCCTAGACTGCCTCTGACAACTGTGTAGCCCAATCTTGTTTGTGTTGTTGCATGGTCTTCGTCAATATGTTCTCTATTTCTCTGCTCATCACTTCCACTTACCCATTTACCTACGAATGGTAGGGTGTAGTTTTATTGTGCCAAAATTTGTATTGCTCCATCAGCTCCTTGATCAACCTAGAGGTAAATTGAGGCCCCTAGTCTATTGTTATCTCTCTAGGGACCCCAAATCATGTAAAAATGTGGGAAAATAAGAAATCAGTGACTTTTCTTTCTTTTGAGTCTCTCAATGCTTGAAATTCAACCCATTTGGTGATGTAATCTATACAGACCAAAATAAACCTCCTCCCTATTGAGGGTGGATTAATAGGTCCCACAAAGTCCATGCCTCACTTATCGAAGGGTTCTAGGTGTACCTGAGGCTGGAGGGGCATTTCTTATCGATGGGTTGGTCTGTCCATTCTTTGGCATTCATCACACTTGCTGGCGTATGCATCCACATCCTTGAACAAAGTGGGCCAAAAGTACCCAGCCTGTAGGATTTTGTAGGTAGTTCTTTTCCCTACAAAGTGCCCTCCACATGGTTTGTCGTGACATTCTTTGAATACTTCTAAGAACTCCTACTCTGCTACGTATCTCCTTATAATCTGGTCACATCCTATTTTGAATAGGAGGCCATTAATCCATAGGAACGATGCACTTTTCTCTATGATCGCTTGCTTTTCTTGGAAAGAGAGAGCAAGTGAGGTTCTATTGGTGGCCAAGTACTTGACTATATCTGCATACCACGAGATTTGCTCACTAATGGTGAAAAAATATTCATCCAAAAATTGGTCTTCCACTGCTGTATGGTCTATCGGTTCAATCTGGATAGAAAATCTGCTAAGACGTTGTCTTTGCCTAGTTTGTCGACTATTGTGATGTCAAATTCTTGCAATAACAAGAGCCACCTGATAATTATTTTTTTGATGGCCGGCTTGCTCATCAAGTATCTTATAGCCGCATGGTCCATGTGGACTATTACCTTATACTCGATATAATTGTGGAATTTTTTTATGGCATGCACAACTGCAAGAAACTCCTTTTCCGTCATCGTGTAGTTGAGCTCAGATCCTACCAAGTTTTTACTGACATAGTAGATGGCATAAAATTATTCGTCATCCTTCTATCTGAGGACTGCTCCAATCACACCGTTGGATGCATCATAGTAGATATAGAATGATATGGCCCAATTTTGTCCTCTTAAAACTGGTGTAGATATCAGTTTTTCTTTAAGCAACTAAAACGCTTCTTCACAGTCTTCCATCCAATTGAACTCCACATCTTTAGATAATAGAGTGTGCAGTGGTTTTGCAATTTTTCTAAATTCGGCTATAAATCGCCGATAGTACCCAACTGATCCAAAAAAAATCCTCACATCTCTCTGCATTCTAGGGCTAGGTAGGTCTTTGATGACCTCAATGTTTCTTTTATTAACCTTTATTCCTTTTGCGGAGAGGTGGTGTCCCAGTACGATGCCTTCTTGCATCATCATAAAGCATTTCTTGTTGCTCAAGGACAAATTATTTTCCTTGCTTCTTTCGAGCACTCTTTCCAAGTTCATCATTGCTTTGTCAAAGGTTTCTCCACAGACGATGAAGTCATCCGTGTGCGTCTCCCATAATTTTTGAAAATATGCTAAGCATCGCCCTTTGAAAGGTGGCAGGTGGGTTGCACAATCCGAAAGGTAATACCTAATAGGTAAACGTTCCCCATGGGTAGGTGAACATTGTCTTATCCTGATCCTCTTCTCCTATCTAGATCTGGTTGTATCCATTGAATCCATCCAGGAAGGAGAAATACTTCCTCCCTAAGAGTGTATCCAAGACTTGATCAATGAACGGGAGCAAAAATTGGTCCTTCTTGGTCACTTTTTTTAATGCTCTGTAGTCCACATAGATTCTCCATTTCCCATTCTTTTTAGGGACTAACACTAACAGTGATACCCACTCACTATTAGAAATTAGATAGATGAATCCGACAGTCAAGATTTTGTGTAGTTCTTCCTTGACAATGTCTTTCATTTTTGGATTCATTCTTCTCTATGGTTGCCTACTTGGATTTGCTTGATCATCTAGGTATATACAATGGGTACACATCTCTGGGCTGATACCCTTCATATTTGAGTAATCCCATGCAAATACCTATTGGTGTCTAACCAAGAGATCTTCTACTTTCGTCAATTATGTGGGAGTCAACCCACTGCTAACATTCAACATTCTTGCTGGCCCAACGTGTATCTGCTAAACATGGTGATCTTGAGCGCCAGCCAACGACGATCTAGGTGTAGAGGTGAAGGACTCCCCATGGAGGAACTCCACAATCACACCATATTTGTCTTCTTTTGCCAACTCATCCAATGTCATCATCAGCTAGATCATGGATATCTTAGGATTTTCATGCTTGGTCAACATGGGTTCTTCTATTGAGTCGATAGACTGCACTAGGGGTGAAATAGTCAATATTTTAACATTTCATCCATTAGAGATGGTCATCAGCCACATCTCGACAGTCGATGTAGGCATCAACTATTGCCAACCATGGCCTTCCCAAGATGAGTGGGTAACCACCCAACCTAGTTTTAGATTGCAAGACTAAAAAGTTGGTTGGGTATTCCCATGCTTTAACTATCACTATTACGTCTTCCAACATTCCTTCTGGTGCCATAGTCGATCGATAGACTATCTATAGCACTGTCGCAGTGGGTTTTAGGTTCATGAGCTGTAGCCTCTGCATGGTCTCCTGAGGCATTACGTTTATGGATGCTCCAAGATCGACCAACATATTGGACAGGGAATGTCCCTCAATTTTTATAGTCAGCATCGGGCTACCAGGGTCTGCATACTTTGGATGGCACATTTTTCCCATCATCAAATCAACTAGTTTACCCATGACATTGATACTCTGGGTTGCTCTTCATCTTGGCTTCCTTAGATATATCTCTCTTATCGCCTTGGTATATATCTAAACATCTCGAATGGATTGAAATAATAGAATTGTCATGGTGAGGTTCTTCAAGCTAGATAAGATGTCAAACTCTGACTGCATTACTTTCCTCTATTCTTGTAGCCAGTTGGAAAATTGAGCCTTTGCTCTCTCAAGCATTTCTTCTATCACCTCTTCTACAAGAGGTGTTTCTCCTACCTCTTCCTCCTCTTATACCAATGGAGACATTCCTACTCCTCGCTATCTACTAGACCTAAGATGAATATGGTACATCAAATACATCTCACCCTCCATGTTGTATACTGGTTGGTTCACCCTGTTATTTAGATTTGTCATCGATTGTACAGGTAGCTGCGCAGGTCTCACTATTGGAAATACCGGTAAATTCTATTGGGGGTGAGTTGGTGCTACATTCTGTGGAGCCTGATTCCATGTATTGTGGCCTCTCCACTGCTGCCCGGTATATGGATATGGCATCCATGGCTGTTGGTTCAAGAATGCTGTTGGGGTGTGTTGGACCAGGGTGATGGCCCCCACCACCCCATGTTAGGTGGTTTAGGTGGGCCTTGGGGCATGTATGGTCCTCCCTCATATGGTGGCATCCCTATTTGCATATTCCCCATAAGGGGTTGTGGCCAACTCTTTCGATTGCCTATGAACTAGACATCCATGCTTTCAGCATCCTCCTGATTACTGGGAAGTTGCAGGCACAATTGAGTTTTATGGTTCAGCCTGCAAACTATGCATACTTTGACTTTATTCTCTGGGCATGCATTCTTTGCATGCTTCCCTCTACATTTTAGATAGAAATAAGCCAATGCTTCTTCATTTTATTACTTCTTTTAATCTAACAACAACATATACATCTACAATGCTAGAGATGAGAGCATTTCACTCTTTAAATATTCTAGCATTTTACCTATTTCTGTCTTCATGACTGAAGCAGTCGCTTTCATGGTTCTAGAAGTGGTCTTGCCTCTCCTTCTTGAGTAGTTTTGGCATAGTTGTTAGATGTCTTCCATAGCGTGCTGGTAGAAATCACCTCAAAAAATCATGTTAAGAGCCTCCAGTGATTCATTGGTAAGTCCTCTCAAAAAGATGCTTTCGAGGGACTTATAAGATAGTTTCGTGTGAGGAGATCATTGAATATTAAAGTTGAATATCTCCTAGTATTCCTTGAGAGACTCATATTATTTTTGTGTCATGCTCAAGACCTCTTATCTAGAGTCTCTTGCTCTCCCAAAATCTTGGTATTGCTCTAAAAAGAGCTTCTTCATTTGATTCCAAGTGGCAATGTGTTTGTCTCCCAGACCGATGAACCACCATAGAGCTGCATTGTCCAACATGGAAGGAAAGAGTTTTAGCTTATGTGTATCATATTTGTAGTCCATATATCTGCATAAGACATCAAAATTAAATAAAAATAGGTCAAGGTCCTCATTTGGGTATCCTCTGAAGGTCAGAAGGTGAGCAGGGGATATTTTTTTCATTTTGGTATCTCCTACTCCTTCATCAATCGGGAAACTAAATCCATATGAGACTTCTTCATTGTCAACCATTTTTTTAGGAAATGTGGTCTCTAATGTAGTATTTATGGCCTTACGTCATTTAAGACTTTCTGAGTTAAGGATCTAAGGTTGTCTGGTGTTATCTTCCAATATTCTATAGCTTTCCACAACAAGGCTTCCTCTAAGGGTGTCCTATTAAATAGGGGATTTATGATGATTCATTCTTCCCCACATTGATGGTATGAGGAGGCACTTTGCATAAAGTGTGGATCCTCACTCCAATGGATTGTTGGTGGTGGGTCGGGTGAGTCTAATTCAAATTCAAAATGTTTGGCTGACTCAGATTCTAGTGGATAGGTTTTTATAAACTGGCCATTAGGTCCTCTTCTTCTCGAAGAACTCATACAAGGTCATATGGAAGGTTTCCAGGTATTGTAAATAATCTAGTTGAGACACTTCCCTAAAAACGGTGCCAAAATATTGTGGGCCAAACAAGGTTAACTTCTTTCCTACTTTTGTCACATGCCCGTGCATTTAATTTATCAACCCAGGGAGCTTTGTAAACTTAAAAAGGGTCTTGAACAAGATTGCTTACAATACCACTTGAGATGAGTCTGTTGGTTCTACTATTGGGGGGTGTTTCAAATGATCATCAATTATTCATACACTCCTCATAAATTTACGTAAAAACAATTAAATCTACAGAAAGGAAATATTCACACATTCCTAGAAATAAACCTACTACAATACTAGAAATAATAATGCGATAAATAATATTATAAAAGCGGTAAACTAATCTAGAAAAACATAGGAAAAATAGGGGAAGAAATATTGGCTTGGAGTGGGCCCAAGCTCCAGCAGCTTCCTCCCAGCTGAACATGCACTTAGAAACTCTTAGAATTGTATTATAATTATCAAAGTATTACAATGCTTCTTCTGTATATCTCTCTATAATTACTATAAAGATATTCTATATATCCTCAAATAGGTCTGTGCGTGTTTATATAGCACACCAGTAGTTCTTTTGCTATAAATAATATATAATAGTCTACTCATTCCAGACTAAACTAAGATAGTCTGGTAAATGTGATTGATGTATGCTAAAATTGGCATTCGTTTCTAACAGTGGCATGTTCACTGATCTGTTTGTGCTTCACCTAGAATTGGTAGGATGTTCTCATACATTGGTGTGATCCCCAATTTATCTCTACATGACATATAGTTGGAACTACACCAGCCGTTGTTGTCCACGTCGTTCTTGTCTGGTCAATGAGCGAAGAACAGGGGCACCTTCCCTATGAGGAAGGTGCCTAAGTATGTCGGGCACCTTCTCTATGCGGAATGTTCCTTACTACCATTGGCACCTTCCTAGAAGAGGAAGGCACTTATCTTCTTTTGGCACCTTCCTATGAGAGGAAGGTGCTTGCATTCTAGTGTCGCCTTCCTGTCGGTGCCTTCCTTATGAGAGGAAGGCGCTTATCTTCTAGTGGCGCCTTCCTTATGAGAGGAAGGCGATTGCCTTCCTTATGAGAGGAAGACACTTGCCTTCTAGTGGTGCCTTCCCATTGATGCATTCCTTATGAGAGGAAGACACTTGCCTTCTAGTGGTGCCTTCCCATTGATGCATTCCTTATGAGAGGAATGCACTTCTTTTCCTTTGGGGCCTTCTTGGAAGAGGAATGCATTGGCCTTCTATTGGTGCCTTCTTGGGAGAGGAAGGCGCTTGTCTTTCCTTGGTGCCTTCCTAGAAGAGGAAGGCACCTACCTTCTATGCATTGATTCCAAAATAAACAAAGTGCTAGGTCCATGAAAAGACCTCTACTGATCCAAATCTGACTAAATCAACTACAATTCCAAAAAAACACACTGAAAACACATGAATTAGATAACACGCATAATTTCATCAAATAATTATATAATTATTCATAAACATATGCAATCCTTATTATACAGCTGCATAATAATCATGAAAATGTATACAAAATATGAGCATTTCTGATGCTCATCAGTATTCATCCCCCATGACCACATTTGGAGGTTTTGGTTGGGTTTGTTTTTGATATCCTATCCTTGTATGCTCCTCGTTGAATTGTGTTTGTCTAGGGTCCAAGTGTTGATGTTGTGGGGTGTGGTGAATATACTTGTATCTACCACCATTCCTCATGGAGAATTGGCATGAATTTCGTGTTGATACCTCTCACCAGCTATGTGTGCATCTATTAGAGCTAACATCTCTTCTAGGTCCTCATGCTCTGCCCTTTCTTCTCTCAAAAATTGTTTTTTTAAGCATAAGCACCTTTTTTTGTACTCTTCTTGCTCAAGATATTCCATGCATTCTCGTTCAATGTGTAGCTCTTCTTCCAACCTACGTAGGTATTCAGAGTGACTTGCTATTAATGGTTCATGTATTTTTACTTTTGTTTAAGGAGTTCTAATGTTGAGGCCTCTCGAGGAGATGTTTATTATACACCTAAACCCTATCTACTAGGGTGACTTGCTTTGTGTATTACATTAAGGATTGAGTACGCTCATAATATGAAGTAGTGTATGTGCTATAGGGTCACTTTGAAGCTTCTCTTGGTTCATTGGTGCATCTAGTGGCTACACTACATGAAATCCCTAAAGTAGAACATGCAATAGTGATGCTTCTAAGAGTTGACCTCGAGGGAAACTGATCCAGCTCGTTGAGCTATCTAGTTCTACATGTCTAATACTACAGAGTCCCATTTGCACTAATGAGTTCATGGTCTAGGGGTACTCTCCCATCCATAGGGAGGCTAAAAGATGTTTTAGGTCTATGACTGTGTACAACCCTATGGTTTTTCCCCTCGGTGTGTGGATTTATTCTATGTGTGTCATACAATGTTTGGAATACTACCTCCCTTTCCTACCTATGTGATGATGGAGGCCTTAATCCTTCCTTATGTTAGCATGAGTATGGAGGCTTTGAAGCCTCCACATGTCCATGCGATAAGGGTGGCCATGATGCCTCCATAGGTCGATGTGAGAAGGTAGGTCATTATACCTCCACTCCACTCATTTATGTGATGATGGAGGTTGTGATGCCTCTATGTGTCTATATGATGAGTGGTGCCATGAGGACTCCTTGTTCCTATGTGATGAGGGGGGCCTTGCGGCCTCCTCATGTCTATGTGATGGGGGCCCAGGAAGTGGATTTCTTACTAGAATTTCTCATGGAGACCCCCCAAGGATTGAGTTGTCACCCCTAAGACTTACTAAACTCCGTTCGATGATACTATGGGTGGGCGGCTCAATGAAAATGTGTTTGTGAGTGTGAGGAGTACTAGTTTCCCCTTAGGTAATGGATTGAGGGTAGTTTATATATGTGTTCACCATTCTTATTTGGGTTGTATTTTTGATTAATTTCCAAGTTACACAAACAAAGTAAACATGTGTTTATATTTTTTAAGTATTTTAATGTGTTCCCTAAACTATCCGGTGTGTTTTAGATTTGTTTATGATCTTGATCTATTGTCTATGCTTTGTACTTGGAATGAGGGAACTCAATCAAAGTGGATATTAAGAACACTAGTGTCAAACATGATTTCTCAAAATAGTCTAGGGTACACCACTTAAATCCCTATGGGGGGTTCGCCTAGCTCTCCCACTATGCCATAGTGGGAGATAGTTTGGACACAATTGACTCATACTAGCTTAGAAAGAATATTATATCCCATCTAAGGACATATAGGGGGCAAGCCGATGGAAGGAGATGAATTCCAATTTCACCGATATGAATTGGGGATCGATGATGAAATCTAACCTTACAAATGTTATGATAGAACATGCAAGTGTGTGGTGTTCTTTTTATGTATTTTGAAATAGAAAGTGATGCATCAACCAACATTCATGTCTACTTTCCTACATGCCTAAAAAGAATGTTTGTATTTATAAATATGCATATCTAATTTAATCTAGATGATATTCATGTGATGCACTTCCTACTTTGTGAATGGGCAGCCACTGGTTGGGCCACATGCAAGCAAACTTACACATAAAATCCTAGCATGCTAGGGACTAGGGCAAACCTTACAAGAAGAGGTCCATTGTTCCTAGCAGTGCCTAGAGGGAAGTGAAGATTTCTAAGAAACTTACAATGCAATTTTCATTTCATTTTCTTCATTTTTCCCTACATAGCTATGTTTTTGCTTGATGTTTCTAGAAAATAAATGCAAATAGAAAATCATAGAGAGTCATAGATGTGTACCAACCTCAATTCCTTGCCTGATCATGAATTTATTGACCTATGTCTCAACTCTCCTGTTGGCTACCATTGATCAAAGTGGTTGATTATAGCCACTGACAACTGTAGGGGCTAAGCTCTACTACCTGCTATTGACTAGAGCAGCTAGACCTACACAAAAAAGGCATCTAAAACATTTATAACTTGGTTAAAAAACAAAATCCTGGTGGGGGTCCCACCGTGATCGTCATTTGTGCAACCTCAGGAGGCATGCACCCTTGCTCTACTTGCAATATTATACCGAAATGAGATGAAAGACCATGAAATACATATAACATAGAAATAACAAAGAAATGTCCTTTTTATTAACATTAAAACTCGGTTACATGTCGGTCCCTCTAAGGGATACCAATTTCGATAAAATGAATTACAAGTGAATAAAATGCCCTATGTGCAAAGTGGTGGTGCACTTCCGTAGGTTTCCTGATCTTGCACATGAACTTGTTTCAGGGCTCACATATGCGTCCTCCTTCTCTTGTTTAGGAGGGATCACATGCTTTGGATGTCTTGATATGGTCCTGTATGATAGAATATTATTATTGTTATAATGTGCACTATTCCTATAATTGACAGGTTGACATTTGTCTTCTGCCACTTGTCACTGTCTTCAGTTTGAGTTGAAGTGGTGTATTCTAAAAGACACTTGGAGAGGAGCTTATGACACTTGTCATATCTCCCTCCTAAGCTTGATGCTTATATATTGTAATATAACTTGTAAACAAAGTATATTATTTTTTAGTCCCAACATATGGTATTAGAGCGGTGAGATCCGCCTATGGGATTTTTTGGGGTTTGAGTATGGAGTCAGGGAGTATGCTCTCCACTCATTGAGTGGATCAAAAACCAGAAACTCCATTGTTTTTTAGTGGAGTGTGTAGATTTTTCGGAGTGCTAGTTGAGTGTTATGCTGAAGTCAGTGTCACGGATTGTTCGAAGTATTTTTGGATATCTTCATCTTCGCAGAGCTGAGCAGTCTACTGAGCCCTAGCCGAATTTGATGTGGCTTGTAATAGTTGCGTTGAGCATGTTTTTCAAATGATTTCAGTGAGGCATCTTCGACCTGAGCGCTTTTTATTTTTTTCGATAGACCTGGAACAAATGCGAGATTTTGTGAGCTGCTAGCTATCCTATTCGTGATGGGGTTCAAAGAAAATATGATGCTCAGTTGCAACAATGCAATGATGGCTTAAAGATCCATGTGTGTGCGTGAAGATAGAACACGTCGTTCGATGGGTCAACCAACATTGATGTGGGCCACCCTTTTACCCTTTTGCAAACTGGTGCCCGCCTGAGAAAATCGCTTCCCTATGCAATGGTACCCGAGTGGCATACATTTTTGGGTGATTTTTTTGCAGAATACTCCATTTGCTGAAGGTAAAGTGTTCTATGTAGTGCACACACCTTTTTTGCTCAATTTTTTTGGTGTCTAGATGGCGAGGGTTCAATTCTCATTGATGTGCCTGTAGTTTTCTTTTCCACTATTTGTGGAGGGGGTGGAGCCAATGCAACTTTAGAGTTGCCTGTCATATAACACTTAATGATTCAACCTCTTGCACCAACTATAAAGCTCTTGCCTGATTTCACATAACCATACTCCCATCAATATTGAAAACCTGGTCTGTAATGTAGTTAGCAATTAGATTTAGAGCCAAGAAATCCACTAGGCCTGCAACCTCCTCTAGTTGTCCATATATACCCAAAGTTATGCATTAAAGAATTTTCTTCTCAATTTAATCACCAAGTGTTGAAGTCATATCTGAAGCAATGAATCTAGGAGCAACATCATTTGCTGTGATATTCTTGCTAGCATATTCCCTCGCAATAGTCTTAGTCAGCCCTATCACTCCTACTTTTTGCTGCACTGTAACGAAGTTTTTCAGCTTATAAATAAACCTAAATAAAAGACATCAAGTTGATAGATTTAAAAGTGTCCATATGCCTACCATTTTACATTTGCACTTCATTCGAACTAGGCCCATATGCATGTGAATTTCAGCACTGTTCATTTGCAGGTTTCAAAGTTATTTTTTTTGTGGAAATCACCAGAGAATTTTGGGCCATTAACAAACATTGAGAGTGCACTTGATAATTCCAGATCACTGGTAGATTTTTTGAGAAAGAACCTGAAAAAAAAAACATGCTGCACTGTTTGGCATTTGGTACGCCCTACTCGAATGATCCCTCTGGGACGTGGTGGTTCAAAAGAAACTTTATTTACTTATGAAATTTAGTTGATATTTTAATTATAGTGAGGAAGGTTTATTTTTTGGCAGCACATATTATAGAAACTCCTAAGTCAAGCATTATTTTGTAGAGCACAACTCGGATGGGTGACCATTTGGGAAGTCTCGGAGTTGCACATTTTTTTAGGGTCATTGTTTTTTGCCATTTTTGAAGCATCAACTTGTATCTGACTATAGGCTTATTTATAGTCATTGGAAAGAGAATTTCAAGGGGAATCCATTGGTGCAGTCTATTTTCCATTTTGAAATCATTTAATATGCTAAATTGAAGTTTAAAATTGACATTGTAATTTGGAGTGCATTTTCGGTAGTATCCGACACTCAACAAAATATTTGGCAAACTTGTGGGAATATCAATTTTAAGTCTTTGGGGGGGACATTATGCCAAGTCATTCATTGAATTTGGCAAGTTTGAAGGCAATATTGTAAAAGGAGGTATTGATATTGTCTCATATTTTGGAAGCACATTTGGGGCTAATTTTTTTTTAGCCAAATACAAATCATCAAGTTAAAGGGTGATTTAGGGCCCCTTGTCCCTTGTCAGTGGATTCATTTTGTGGCACTCTCTCGGAAACTAGGTGTTTGTTGCTTGCATCTTCTATTTGGGCTTTGTCTACATTTTATGCTTGCTATTACCCTTGCATGACTTTAGGTTTTATAATTGTAATCAAGTGTAGTTCCATTTCATACACACTTGAAACTAAGCCATATACAAGCAAGCAAACACAAAGGCAAATTCTTATAAAGCAATAATACATTGGCACATCTATTGTAACAATTCTACAAAAAGCAACATCACATTTTTATAACCGCCTATGTTCCACGTATCAATTGATCAAATACTTATAGTCTCCCTCACATAAGGGTAGGTATATTGAGTAGTTTGGTATAAAGGTATGGCAGGTTATTCCCTTTCAGAATCGCCTATGTTCCACGTATCAACTGCTCAAATGCTTATATTCTCCCTCACGTAAGGGTAGGTATATTGAGAATTTTGGTATAAAGGTCTAGAAAAATTCTAATTCTTACTCTCTTTGGATAGAAAAATGCACTTATGTTCAACTTAACCCTCCCACTGTTGGAATCACTTGAATATTTAGAGTGGAAAAACTAGGTGAACCCTCCTCTGGATCTTTAGCGGTGTACCCTAGAATTTTTGAAGGATCTAATTTGGCATTTGTCATTCTTACTTCATCCTTTGTTGAGCTCCCTTTTCTTTTGATCCTTTTCTAAATCATGGCTACTACAAATATATTAAGTGGACTTACAAAGAAACTTGAAGGAGCACAAACTTTTGCAAATTGGAAGTATGATATGGAATAAATATTAATGATGAATGACATGTGGGACTTTGTGAAAGATAGGTAGGCTAATGAAGACCCACTTACTGCACCTACAGACCCTAAAGAAAAAGCACAATTTGAGAAAAATTCCAATATATCCTTAAGTCTAATCAAGCTAGCTATAGGAATTCAATGCAGAGAAACTGTAAGGGCTGCAAAAACACAAAAACAAGCATGGGATGCTCTCAATAGATTGTTTGATAGGCGAAGTCAAGATAATATTTTGTATCTCAAACAAAAATTGCACAATCTATGTATTAAAGGCTCACTTACTGATTATCTTATGGAAGTCAAGTCTATTAAGAATGATTTCTTAGCTGCTGGTAAAACCCTAGATGATAATGAGTTAATTCCAATAATGTTGCATGGTCTTCCTTCAAAGTTTCACTCCTATGCTACCATGTTAGACTTGAGTTCTAAAACAATGAATTCCACACTTGAGGATATTGAGATCCTACTTAATAAACATGAGCAAGCCCTAATCAAAGATGAAGAAATTGAAGCCACATCAGCAGCTTTTGCCACCAAGGCAACTTTATAGCCTAAATAAAAAAGGATCAAAATAAGCATAATCAAAATCAAAGGGTTAGACAACATCAGAGATACACACAGTACCAACAACAACCATATCAACAATACCAGTAGCAACCACGTCAGCAATAGTACCAGCAATAACCACATTAGTATTACCATCAGCAACCAAATCAGCAATAGTACCAATAGCAACCAAGATGGCAAACAAGAACTCAAGGGGGTCAAAACAAAAATCAACAAGGGTGTGAATATTTTGGAAAATAGAATAATAATGTTGCTAATTGCTATAAAAGGCAAAGAGAACAGGGAGAACCAAAAACTAACAATCTGAATACATTGTATGCAGCCAACTAAGTTAATGTTGAAGATAAAGAATGTTGGTATATTGATTCTGGAGCAGTAAAGCACATGACAGGAAGGCAATATTGGTTGACCAAGGTTCATCCTACATAAAATCAATTCATTACTTTTGGTGATGAAAGTGCTCTACCCATTGAAGGTGTTGGGGAGGCACCACTTACTTTGCATGATGGTAATAATGTTCCTGCAACATATGCTTTGTATGTGCCTGGTCTTAAAAGGAGTCTTCTTTCTATTGGACAACTTATAGATAAGGGCTATAATGTCTATTTTGAAAAAGACAAATGCTACATTAAGGAACCCAATGGCAATGTAAAGGCCATGGGAGTGAAAAAGGATGGTGTTTACTACCTCCTTACAACATCTGTAACACAAACATATTTGCATACAACAACTAATTTCTCTTTGGAGTACATGTGGCATGAAAGATTGGGACATTTAAATTTTAATAATCTTCAAATGATCACTACAAAAGGATTATTTAAAGGAATTCCACATCTTAAGGAGTCAAAATGTTTTTGTGAGTTATGTGTAATAGCCAAACACCATAGGCAACCATTTGAAATAGGAAAGGCATGGAGAGCCAATAGACCTTTGCAATTGGTTCATTCAAATATTTATGGGCCAATGTTTGTTCAATCTTATACTAGGGAAAAATAATACATCACTTTCATTTATTATTATAGCAGAAAGGTATGGATCTACCTAATTCAATATAAGTGGCAAGCCCTTGATAAGTCAAAATAATTCATCGCACTTGTTGAAAGAGAAAGTGGCTATCAAATCTCCACCTTAAGATCAGATAATGGTGGAGAATATGTCTCCAATGAATTCTTTAATTTTTGTAAGTATCATGGGATAAGGAGGCAATTCACAACCCCTTATACATCGAAAAAAAATGGATTTGCTGAGAGGATGAATCAAACAATCACAAATAGGGAAAAATCAATGTTACATGCTGCTATATTACCTAACTCATTTTGGGGAGAAGTTGTTCTTACTGCTACATACTTGACTAATATGTCATACACAAAGGCCTTACATGAAAGAACACCTAAAGAAGAATGAAGTGGAAGGACGCCCTATGTGGGCCATTTGAGAATCTTTGGATGTGTTGCCTATGCTCATATTCCTCATAAGAAAAGGAAGAAGTTTGATGATAAGAGCCAAAATGCATCTTTGTTGGCTATAGTGATAGTGCCAAAGCATATAAATTATATGAACCTATTTCCAAGAAAATCATTTTATCTATGGATGTTACCTTTCATGAGTATCCCCCATATAATCCTCCTAAGGCCCCCACTTTAAAAATAACTAATGAAATAGTTACTTCATTCATGCATACAATATCATCTAGTCCTTCTCCTTCACTCATAAATCAAGAATTTCATCCACAAGAATAACTTCCTAAAAATGATCCATGTCCTCCATCTCATCCTCCTAATGATCAAGAAACATCATCCAATACTTTACCCAAGTGGGTTCAAGCCACAATAGATGAAGCCCAAAATCATTTGCCCACCTATATAGGTAAAAGGCCTTTAGCCCTAAGACACCAAGTGAATTATGCCCTAATGGCCAAAGTCCTTAGCCAAAATGAACCTTATAATGTCAAAGAAGCACTTGGTGATCCTAAATGGGTTCATGCCATGGATCAAGAATTAGATTCCATTGAAAGAAATCACACTTGGGAGTTAGTTGATTTACCCAAAGGAAAATATACCATTGGCACAAAATGGGTATAAAAAGCAAAACATAAAGTAGATGGCTCACTAGATCGCTACAAGGCTCGTATAGTAGCTCAAGGCTATAAGAAACAAGAGGAAATTGATTATGAGGAGACCTTTGCTCTTGTGGCTAAGATGACTACAATCAGGACAATTATTTCTATGGCAGCTCAAAAACATTGGCCAATATATCAAATGGATGTTAAAAGTGCATTTCTCAATGGTCATTTGAAGGAGGAAGTGTATCTGAAACAACCACCAGGGTACACAGTTGAAGGACAAAACAACAAAGTCCTCAGATTAAAGAAAGCTCTATATGGATTGAAACAAGCACCCCAAGCTTGGTATGTAAAGATTGACTCCTATTTTATCAACCTTGGTTTCACTAGATCTATAGTAGAATCTACTCTCTATGTGAAACATTGGAGGAACCACATCATTTGGTTACATTGTATGTGGATGATATTCTCATTACAAGTTATGACATAGAAGGAATAAGGTTGCTCAAGAAGAACTTATGCAAGAACTTTGAGATGACATATTTAGGCCTCCTCCACTATTGCTTAGGAATAGAGGTATGGCAACAGGCTAAGTACATTTAGTCTATTTTGGAGAGGTTTCACATGGAGGAGTGTAAGACCTCTCTAACTCACATGGAAACTAGATTGAAATTGGTAAATATTGATGAAGAAGAAAGGGTTGATGGTACACTTTACAGACAACTAGTTGGAATTTTGATCTACTTAACTTCAACTGGACCAGATATTTGCTATTTAGTTGGCCTTATTTCCGGATTCATGCAGGATCCTAAGAAGAGCCATTGGATAGCAGCTAAGAGGATTGTGAGATTCCTAAAGGCCACACCTCATCATGGCCTTATGTATAAATCAAGTGATAATTTTTCTTTGATTGGATACATAGATTTAGATTGGGCTAGTTGTCCCGAAACTAGACGATCTACATCAGGTTATTGCTTTCAATTAGGCCAAGGCTCTATTTCATGGAGCACAAAGAAGCAGAACACAGTTTCACTATCTTTAGCAGAAGCAGAATATAGAGCAGTAGTTGAGGCAACTAAGGAGGCAATATGGTTGAGGCAATTAATTCAGGATATTGGGCTATTCTACATGGTCCAACATATATATATTGTGACAATCAAAGTACCATCAAGATGACCAAGAATCCATTTTTCCATGCTAGAACAAAGCACATTGAGATCCATCATCATTTCATTAGAGAAATGGTACAAGAAGGCATTATACACATGAAGTATGTACCAACTCAATATCAAGTAGTAGACATCTTCACCAAGTCACTTGGGAAAGACAAGTTTTATCAGTTTAGCAATTTGCTATATCTATGTAAAAGAAGTCAACATTAAGGGGGAATGTTATCTAATGTTGACTTATATTTTTAGGATAGTGCACATTAAGGGGGAATGTTAGAATATTATTATTATTATAATGTGCACTATGCCTATAATTGACAGGTTAACATTTGTCTTCTGCCACTTGTCACTGTCTTCAGTTTGAGTTGAAGTGGTGTCTTCTGAAAGACACTTGGAGTGGAGCTTATGACACTTGGCATATCTCCCTCCTACGCTTGATGGTTATATATTGTAAGATAACTTGTAAATAAAGTGTACCTTATTTTTTAGTCCCAACACTATAAACCTGTAGATCTATGTACATGAAAAAAACAAAGCACAATAAATAGTATAGTCCACCTATCTAAAAGAGGTTCTTATTAGAAAAAATGATAATCTATATAAATAAGCATAATGTGCATTGAAATATACAAAATCTAAGTAGTATGCATACAAAAATTAGAAATATTAATCTAAACGCAATGAATGATTCAAATCTATGCTAAATCCATGTAAATGAAATAATGATAAATAAATATCTATTACTTAGAACAAAGGAATCAACCATTTTAAAACTTGGTTATGACTATGTGTCATTGTTAAATATAGTGACCTATGACTTAAAGGTTACCTTAGGTCTTATGGGCTATGGACGCTGATCCCTTGCTCGAATTGATATTTAAGGGTCATCGGGTGTGTCTCCTACACTGATTGGTGTTTTGGAATGATGGATATGAATGTTGATGCATGGACGTAGCTGAACCAAATGGTGCTCTAGTACTCCACAAAGGGATGTAGATTGGTTTTCCATTTCATCAAGATTTACTACTTAACCTTGAAACTTTGAGGATCCTTTTGATTTTTTGGGAGAGTCTATATGTAGACTTCCCTCCCAGGTCTAGAGCTTGGCTTCCTAGAAAAGCGTCTCTCCAAATTGCATGCGATTGACCATTCCAGGTGGGAAGCATTAGTCACAAATTTGCATTTAAGGGGTAGTTAGGAGGTACTAAAGGTTTTCCTCACCAAAATACACCTGAAATACATGCATAGGTGCAGTAGAATGGCTTGATCTGGGCCTGTATTCATGGCCAAATTATTTGTGATGCTAGTCGCTATCAGGTCTAGTGGCCAGATCTAGTCGTTGTAGTCTCTAGTAGCCAGGTGTTATGGCTGCTCTTCTTGAGAGTGACCAAGCCTAGAGGGGCTACAACTACCCTACCTATGTGGTTAGGACTATTTCTTGCTGTTGGAGAGATCCAAGAGGGTTCATATGGTTTGTGAATGTGCCCATATGGGTAGTCTCCTAAACATGATGCATTTTAGGTGTCTACACAATAATTCTGCATCTACCATGAGCAATAACGATCAATGAACAAACATAAAAAATTAATGGGGGGTCCTTATAATGCTTTATTAGGCCATGCCAAAGTATTTCCTGAGACAACCACTATTTACAACTACCACCCTATAAGACAACCAACTTGCATTAAGGTTCTCCTAAGTCTAATTTGATTATTATCAAATTAACCTTAAATGCACATTTCACTTAATTTCACTTAATTTATAATTGCATGTTTTATAACATTGTACAATTACACCCAATTGTACATTTTATAATTCCACATTTGTACAATTAGACCAAATCCTACATGTGTACATTTTGACAAATAGTACATTTAAAAAATGGTAAAATTGACAAAATTGTGTAAATCCCATTTTCACTTCTTCTTTTGGAATATGGGTTTGCTACCTACATTTTCCCTCCCCTTTACATCATTTGATGTCCTTTTAAACTTAGTTGTCTTAGTATTAGCTATCTGATCTTACTTAAGATCATCAAATTGAATATGAAGAATAGTATGATCATTTTGAAACTTAGTCACATAGTTTTTGAGTTCCATAACGTTCATAGTAGCCAAGAGTTGAACTAACTAATTTTATTGCTCGAATTCTCATTTGCATATATTATATGTTAATTTTACTTCCATCTAAGCTACAATGGCTAATTCCTCATTTTTTTGTGATGACATTAGGACTCCAATGTAAATCAATTTTACAAGCCGCAATACACTCATCCTTAGCCCAAAATTGTACCTTATGATCCATTATCATATAATTGTAGTATATGGTATATTTTTCCATATCCTAAATCTTGTAGTTCTTTAGCTGTAGTTGTTCTTCATCAACCTTCAACTAGTCCTCTTGTTTTGGCCAATTGCTCTTTCTGTACTGCCAATTGTTCTTCATGTTGCTTGAGTTGTTCATTTTGTTAACTCAAATGCTCCTACTACTTAAGATATGTTGTGTATTGCTGCAATAGTGCTTTCTATTCTTCCAAAAACTTCTTTTACTTTTTTTTCTTTCTAAATCACAAGATATTTTTCTTGTTATTGTGAGCGTAGCTTATCCTCATAAGAAAGTTTCATGTCATGCAATTCAACTTCTACCTTCTTCAACTTCTTCTTGGCCTTAATATTTCTATGTTCTAGTTCATCCTCAATCACACACATCTCTTTTTTAGAAATATCTACTTCTTCCTTTTGTGCTTCCTTGGATTGATAAATCCGTTCAAGACCCAAACTTAGCCACTCAATCCAATGTGTTAGGAAATTTAATTTCATGAAGGATGAAGACCAAATTCAAAGGTGCGTTTCAAAATTTGAATCTAGTGTGTTTAATTGAAATATCTAACACTTTTCCAGGTACAGTGGTGGATACACTCTATAATTGGTCCTTACTCCATCCAACAATTCAACAATTCTCAACATCATTGTTACCTCTCCCCTTGATAACTACCATGGGTGTTGTGCATGAATACGGGCTATATTTATTGTACAATCTTCACTACACACCCATTCCATAACCTTATCCAATTTAGTTAAGGTATTCTCCCTCCACTTCTTCAATTGTCCAATGCTATCTATATGGAACTATAATCGGGTGCTAGAAAATATATTGTAAACTTGTTTGAAGAAGCAAACCACTTGTTCATTCGTGTCTTCGTCATATCCTTCTGAGAAACTGACCTATGGTACTTCAAGTGAAAATATTGTATGAAGCATCTCAAACCTTTCCTATGGTAGAGTTTGTTCCTTATATTCCCCCCATGGAATTGAACTTCTTCCAATATATTTTATTGCACTAGATACATTCCCTTCTTATAGTGAATATGAGCTATAGTATTATCTTTCTCTTCTTCAGTTGGTCTGATCTCCTTAAGAAGTTGTGGCTCCTCCATATGTACCTAAAATTCCTCTTGTGGTCTTGTAAATTCTTCCTGTTGAGTATTTACCACCTTATATTCCTATGGATTCAACTACACTTACACTAATGCTATGGTTATCAACATTATATCATATCATTCTTGTGATGGCCTTGTGTTCTCTAAATGAATATTGTTTCCTTGCATAACAATCCTTATTTGAGGCTTATTCATTTCCTTAACTTCATTTGGTGGATCTTCCATCACTACTTTGGCATTTATTTTTTGTGGGATCACCACTTGATCCATACAATACTTAGATAATTCTAAAATTTCAAAATCATTGGATTAAAGCAATGTAGGAGATCCCATGACTTCTCCCCACTGTTCTGCATCAATTGACATATTGATATCTATAAAATACAAATCCTCCAAATCCAAGTACACATCCATTGGATTGGTGGGAAAAGGATTTGGTTGATCCTTCTGCATAGGAGTTTTCTCACTCATATATCTCTCTTGTTGCCTATGCATCCTAATCCACACTAGATTGGATGTTGGTGCTACTACCTTATCTTCCTTCTAATATGATGGCTATTCTTATAGCTATTATGCAAGTGGCTATTTCTCTATATTATGATCCAAGTGTAGTTATATGTATCTCTTCCTCTAAGGGTGGACTTCCTCTTTCGATGAAGTCTTTCTTTCCTTAATCATAGGAGGTTTAGGTTTTCTTGTACTCTTCTTCTATCTTGATTTCTTTGGTATCTTTTTTTGGATAGGTATAACCTTTACTCATCATAGTATATAAGAATGATCCTACGATAAATAATGTTGTGTTGTTAGCCCAGGAAATGAAATACCAAATTTAAAAATAGCATCTAGAAGGAGATCTATGGCATGGAGAGTCATGGTAAATATATTCATTTTATTCACCAAATTTCTTTGAGTCCATAATAATACCACTCTCTTAAAAACACCTTCTACACATTGTGCCATCCAAATATGCATCTCGAAAGAGTGTGCTTCTCCCAATAGTCAAGATATAACCACATTTATTGCACACACTAGCTCAAAAAAATTTAACATGCTTTACTTGATATCTCTTCTAACTAGACCAAAAATATTTGTAACTAATGAATATGTAAGCTTGGTAAGTGATGTGATCAACTAGTGGGCCTTAGTCTAGTCCACAATATTATTCCTAATGGGCTACCCTTCCTTCAGTAACTCGAATGTCCATAAGAAAGCATCAAATAATAATTCCACATTAATATGGTGATTTCCAACTTGCACATAGGTGCAATTCTTATTGGGTACATATGATTGTACCATTTGAAATAGGTACTCATTGTAGAATACCTTGTATTGTGGTAGAATTTGTGGTATTATGATCGCTCCCACTTATCTCAATGTAAATTTTAATAGGTTATTGTCCTCATTATTGTTCCACTATTTTTTTTTAAATTCTCTTGTGGGTTGTACAAAAATGATATCATTGATATCCACTTATCTTCCTTCATCCCAACTTATATGCTCTTTAGGGGTAGCTTCCCTATGCACCTCACTATAAAGCTCCTGATGATGTGCCTAGGTGGTTCTATTATGTCATAGAATTATAGTTGTACCCTTCCTATACCACCATGCCAGTTCTTGGGTCCTCTCCATCATTGATAACATCTCCTCCTCCAATTTTGGTAGCCATATGCACCTTATGGTTGAAACCCTTGTCCTTGATCCTATACTATGTAGATCACTCCTTGCTTGGGTCAGGAATTCCTTTGGTGTAATGGTCCTAGTGAATGATCAAACCTTTTTTCTGCAATCCACTATAAGTGATCTTGAAACTCCCTCTCGATGCTCATTCTTCACTATTATTCATTGTGGAACCACTTCACTATCAATCTTATTCAATTTCGTAACTCAAGACAACTACATCACCAACCATACAATCTTTTCAAAAAATGTACAACTATTTCTAAAAATGTAAAACTACTTCCAAAAATCATACAATTACTATTAAAAATCATACAGATGCTCTGGGAAATCATACACCACCCTCCAAATCATACAAATGTGTCAAAAATTGTATAATTATAGTTCAAATTTGTATGATTCACCCAAAACATACAATATAAGATCTAAATGATACAAGTTCACTATGAAATCATATAGAAACCCTCAAATCATACAAGTGCACCTCTCCTCCATATAATTGCACCAATAATCATACAATTGTAATCAAAATCATACAATTGCATAAAAATTGCTCAATTCAGGCTATGTTTTGCATAATCTTCCTCCAAAATTGTATAATATTCCTCCAAATCATACAATTTCATCCCCAAATCATACAAAACATATTTTAGGCCATCAATTATCATAAAATATTTAAATTTTCATGATTTTTGTAATCAAATTTGTACCCTTTATCTTTGTTTGTCCAAATCTTTGTTTCTGGTCCATTTTTGGTCCCCTTTGCAAATTTCTCTTATTTGTGTAATTCTTCAACTATACATTTTCATTCTGCATAAATATAAGCTAATGTACAATATTCTACTTTAATATTTTCCACTTGCAACTACTGAGATGCCCTTACTTTTTCACTGGCTGAATTTCTCTACCCTAGGGTTTACAATCTTCCACTCAGCTTGCTTTTTTTGGAACTAATTCAAACCCCAACTATTTTTTTCACTATTATAATTTTATTTTATATGTTTTTTTCTAAAAAATCTAACTCCACAAGTCTAAAATTTTCCCTCCAATATGTTTTCTAAGAAACAACTCAACTTTTCTAGAGTAAACCCTAACTTTGGTAGAGTTACTACCAAATGTGGTTTGTTTTTTTTAAAACAAGAAGATTCCTTGGTGCAATTTCATGATGGGTCATGAAATTCGGTTAACCTGTGATGTTTGAATACCCATGTAAGAAAAAAATCATTCAATTTCATACTTCTTGCTCTCAGATTCTCTAAAATTTATTGTTTCATTCATGCAAATTTTCAAATCTGGTAAAGTAACATGCATGGCACCATATTTTTATATTTCAATGTCCCTTGCATGAAAATTCACCACCTCATCTTCCTTTGCATGTAATTTTTGGAATTTTTCATGGATGATTGCCAACTCATATATTTTTTCTTTTTGAATATTTTATTACTTTTGCTTTTCTTTCCTTTTTAATTTCTTCTTATTTTTCTCAAAAGGGGCTTCCATTTCTGGTTTTCAACCATTTTTCATCTTAATTGCATATTGAAGAATTTTTACAGTTAAGATATTATATATATATATATATATATTGCCAAAATTCTAACTTACCTTATAGGAAATCATACAATGACATTCACTTGTATGATTCCATCTATCGACATGTCCGTTGGAGGTTCCACCACATTGTTTCGTACAATTGAGTGTTGTGAAATTGTACGATTAGGCTCCAATCATTTTTTTTTATAATTAAATCCTTCCTACTGGTCCTCTATATGATCTAGAATATAACACGTATTATTTATACAATTTGGAATGGAGAAATTACCATTTGTACAATTTAGAATCATACAATTGCACAATTCCTCTTGCAAAGCTGCATTTTTCACTCAACTGACCGATCCTGAGGTAGGGGTACCACTACCACTCCACTTTCATTTTTTTGGCTTCTACTCCTATCTCCTCATATCAGGTCTACCTCCAAACTTGTTGAATGAGTCATTTGCATTCATTGACTTTCCTCATCTGCAAAGTGTACTCTTCCTCTATCAGTAAGTCCTCTTCATTGGACTTGTCTTTTGTGACCTCTTTCTCTTGCTACTGAACCTCTTCACATATTAAATGGTTTTCCCTCTTCCTACTTCTATTATTATAGGTCCTTGTTGATGCATGGGTGGTCGTCCAAGTGGGTACCTTCCCATGATATTGTATACTTATCCCCTCATGAATAGAGACCATGTGCATTCCTAGTCCAATTCAAACATGCGAGCAGTGTATCTCCAGGCCATATAATAGTAGGAGATTGGATCCTTCCTCTACCACCTCTAGGTGATCACAATCCTCCACTATGACCTATCTACTATACTATGGTACTTGGGATACTTTGTGGTTGATCCCATTGTCGACTATGTTCCTCTCTTTCCCAAGTGTTCAAAGTTACCTTCACCAACTCTACATTATCTAGGTGTTATTGGTGCTTGTGGAACCAACCATTGTAATGCTCTTATTTGGTGATGCACATGACTTAACCATTTTATCCAATGTATTTCTTCAAAGTGATGTTGTGGGGAATAATTTACCTAATCATGGAATATCTCATACTCCTCCATCTGCCAGTGGATTCCTCTATTAGATAAATCTTCATATTTTCTACAATATTCCATGTACAACATCTCATATTTATTAGGTTCATATTATTATTCACCTAAAAAAATTCTTGACTCATTTTTCATGGCAACATCCTCACTGATCCTTTGATTCTTCAGGTTTATCATATCCCTTATTGAACATGATATGATATTTTCCCCCGTTGTAATGAACTTTGGATACTCATAGCCAACCTCTTCCCATAAGTGCATCATATGCAAACTTCTACATAGTAATCATAATGAAATCCAATACAAATTCTTGGTTAGCTAGTATCACTTGTTGTGCTATCAATACTCCATTTGTTTTAGTGTCATACTGGTTAGCACCATACAACCTAAAATTTGATGCCCACAATGATAGAGCACCAATATATCTCGAGGTCCGTTTTGGTAGCACATTCACATTGGAGCCTCCATTCATAATCACTTGTGTTAACTTGTGCTCTAGTATCTCCATATGAACTAATGCCATTTTTTTCCCAATATCAATCATTAGTATGGTCAGATCCATGAAATAATCCTTTTTTTATTTTTCATATATCGGTTGGCTTTGGACATCCATCATATTATATGGTTGTATCTCCTCTTCCATAACCATATGCAATGATGGTATGGCCTCCAACAAACTAGCCATGTTTATCTCAACAATTGTACTTAAAACCTATGCTACTAGATTTTGTACAATTACTTCATATTTCAATATGCAAGGCTTATTTAACTCCTTTTGCTCTGCAAACCTTACCTAATTATCCTTCTTGGATTCTTTAAGTACCTTATTTTACATCTACCATCTCTACTTTTCTTTGGTAGGTTTTGAGTAAGTATCTTTCTTAGCCTTACTTTATGTCATGACTAGTACTTCTTCCTTAGTTTTCTCTTCTTTCATTGAGGGTACATTAATGTCTAAGAAATTCACATTCTACAAGCCACTTGAACTCAATTTATTAGGATAATTGACTTCTTTTTTGTTCCTTGGACCACACAATATACACATATGTGTAGCATTATTCTATGTTGACTCCATACGAGAAGAAGGACAATTCTTCACAAAATATACCCTCTTGGAAATTGTAATATTATATGATTAGATTTCATTTAAAATCATATTGTAATAAAATCTACCCTCCTTTCAGATTACCCTTATCTGGTCTTCCTACTCTTTGACTATGCCTGTAACCTCTATTGGTTGTAGATTATCCACTCCCTTGAGGTTTTGGTTTCTCCTCTTGATATTGAATTGTGAGGATCTATTGTTGAACTTTCACATTAAACAAACATTGCACCACTTCATGTCCTAGCACATTACATATGTGGAAATATTCATTTTGA
This sequence comes from Wollemia nobilis, assembly GCA_028583015.1. Taxonomy (NCBI): domain Eukaryota; kingdom Viridiplantae; phylum Streptophyta; class Pinopsida; order Araucariales; family Araucariaceae; genus Wollemia; species Wollemia nobilis. The sequence continues at coordinate 682,145 of JAQPPZ010011065.1, read as the reverse complement.
GGATAATTCACATTTGAATATACCAGATAATTTTTTTATCTCATCATGTATCTTTCTTGGCTTATTTTATGATCTTATAAAATTTCTTTTAGAATGATTGGATGGTTTGATGTATTGTATCTTCTTCACTGCTATTTGAATCTTCATGCCTAGTATGTGCTACAATTCCTACTATTGTCTACTTCACCTCACTCTCAAAATTCTTTGCTTTTTCTAGAACTTCCTCATATGTTGAGGATGGTACTACCTTCATCTTATTTTTGTATCTTGGTAGTAACCCATCAAGAAACCATCACTTAACCAATGCATCTATTAGGGATATTTATATATTATAGACCAATTTCTTTAGTCGATGATTGTATGTCTTTGCATCCTCATCAAAACCTTGCTTTGTTGTGTATATCTCCATTACAATAGTATAACCATATCTCAAGGGTTAAAATTCTTTGCTAAAAGTAGCCTTCATTGCATTTCATGATTGGAATGGGTGTATTCTCTCGCTTTAAATACCAATTTATTGCAAGTCCATGCAATGTTGCAAAAAATAATTGTAACCAGTCATCTGGTTGATTCATACCATTTGCTTTCCAAATGGTTATGCATGTCTTTATGTGCCATTTTATGTCCTCATTCCCTTCCCCCATGAAGGTTGGGCATATTTGTTTCTCTACTTTTGTAGCTATGCTAGACATTGTTGAATTTTCTTTCTCATAACTTGATGAGGTATCCTCATGAATCATTGACCAATTTCTTCTTAGGATGGGTTATCCACTATGCTGATCTTCATTGGATGTTTCAATCTATGGTACCTTATTTTCACCAAACAATCATCTCTTGACTTCCTGTGCATCCTCATTCTATAACCTCTATCATTAGAATTTCGACTACAACTCTAGTTTTTCTTCCTAAGATCTCATGCTCTATTACTTTGGTTCATGATTCCTATCCTCTACACCCATTTGTAACCTTCCTATCACTTATTCAGGTGCTACCATACACTAAATACATCTTAACATAGTTCTGTCATCAACATCTTCCCTTACATCAATGTTCTCATAAAATCTTGGTGGTTCTTGTAAACTTTCTCTCATATCTATCAACAACGTATCCCATATTTCAATATATCCTTATTCTCAAGTCCATACTTGTTCTATTATTGGTTTATTCATAGATTTTTTCATAGTATCTATTTGAGAAATTCTCATGCTCCTTCTAACTAGAATATACTCCTCTCCTTGTTTCTATCTCCCACAGATTCATAAACTTGTATTTGTCAGTCACCTCTAATTGATTGCTACTTAAGGATTGCCACTTCCAAACTCTTACCAATCATGAAATTTTTGACCCAATTTTGTCAAAAATGGTGTCAATTATTAAAATTTAATTAGGTAGTGGTACAAAATGTAGCACACTTTGGTGCAACCTAATCGATCAATGGGTCCTTTAAAATATCATATTAGGTTTTTCTCAATTGTGTCAATTTGACACAATTTTAATAAGCAAAGGAACCAAATGTAGCATAAGGAGGAGTATTTCCAAAGGGAGAGGTAATTTGGGAGGTGTTGGTCAAATATATATCTAAAATACAAACATACATTTATGCACCCCAGACAAGACAAACATTGAAATGACAAAGGAAATAAATGTCCTCTATGCCAATCTCTAGAGAGGGATGTCTCCCTTACTAATCCTACACTAGTTTAAGAATAGAGTTGTAGGAAATAAATTGAAATAATAAAATTAAATAAGAAATATAAACACAAGCTAGAAGATGTAGGATTGGGGACATACTAGCAGCAGGAATTCCAACCAAGCGTTATAACAACATAAAATAGAAAGAAGGTAAATAATCCACTTACAATTTTATGGAGACAACTTCCACAATCGTATTCTAGTTTCACTCCTTCACCAGCAGTGCTTAAATCCAGAGGTAGAATTAAAAAATAGTAGCAGATAATAGAAATGAATATGAAATAGAAATGCTTAGAATAGAAATAAATCACACAACAATTTCTTGCAAGAATTAGAAGACAAAATCCTTCTATTTACACAAAAAACTTGAAGAGTTTTTTTGCAGAATGTCTTTCCTCCTATTACATTGAAAATGTCTAGTATTTATAGAGGTTTTCACATCTGTACATTTAAGACACAAAGGAAAAAATTTCTATAGATCAAAAACCTTGGTGAAGAAATTCCTTGAAATTCTTGAAAATTTTCCTCCTGAGACAACAATCCAGTTTTTAAGGGAAAATCCCTAGGAAATCAGCACATTCGAGCATCAGTGCATAAAAAACTACAAAGGTGGTCAATGAATTGGTACATGCATTGCACCTTTAAAATTTTCCCATGTTTAGAATATCTTGGAACTCATGAAAATCATCCTGTGATTGTAATGATGCAACTCTTTTAGTTTGAGATCAACAATTTCAATCACTTTTCACCCGAATCATTAAATAGTCATTATTTATCTAATTTGAGCATCTTTGAAGAGTATCCACTGATGCTTAAGATAAAATTCATAAAAAATAAAGCAATTAATGAAATCACTTCCTTTGAATTCCATAATTTTTTCCTTACTCGCACCTCCTGGTGGAGAGGGCGCCCATGAAAATACCTCTTGTGAATCTCATGTTATTGCACCCAATGTACAACCTTGGACCTTACCCAATTTAAAATTATTTGCACAACATTATCTCCTTATTGTGACATGTAGTCAAATTAGGGACAACCTAGGCAAAAACAACCTATCATACACCTTTGAGTTTATACTTGATGCCTCGAACCATCTCCGCATCAGTTCACCTCTGAAATGGGTAATTGGAAGCTTCACCTTCCTCCCATGGTGAAAGTGCCCCACACAAAAAGTCTTTCTCCTTAAAATATACATTCTCCCTAAAATATATTTGCACTCAAAAGAGGGAAAAGGTATTGTTGACCTTTACCTTGGGTGAATGTAGTTTTAAATCTTCCAAAGCCCACCTTTAAAATTTGCCTAAAATTGCATACAAAAAAATTATTAGAACATTTGTGGGCCCATTTTTATGTAGCTTCACCCATTTGAGGGGTGAATTAGACTTTCGCACTTCACCTAGGGTGAAAGCACTACCATTTTATTCCTTTTATGCATGCCATCGTGGGATCCACAAATTTTATTTTTAGATGCATTCACTCGAAGAGAGGATGAAAGGTTATTTCACCCTTCCCTTGAGGCAAACGAAACTTTGAATTGTCAATGCCATATTGGTGCCTTGCTACTTTTTTTGGCATTCGTGCAAGATTAATATTGCTTATCCTTCACCTATGGGAGGGGAAAAAGGGATTTTCACCCCTCACCTAAGGTGAAAGTCCATTTGGCTAGTCAACATGCTTATTTTTGATGACGTTCACCCCAAAGTTGGGTGAATGATGCTTTCGCCCCTCCTTTGGTGTGAATGCATTTATTTTAATCACTGTAATTTTAGGCCACCATGCACCTTCCTTTTTAGTGTGTTTTCACCCCAAGGAGGGGCAAAAGGGACTTTCACCCCTTTCCTCAGGTGAAAGCACATTTTTCCAACTTGATATTTTTTTCTTTTTAATTTTACATTCACCCCTAAGTGGGTTGAATGGATTCTTTACCTAGTTTTTAATGCAAACATGATTTTGCTCCCATTTTTGCTTGGAAATAAGGCTCTTATATTTTTACTACTCTTAGTCTTTGGGTGCTATTTGTTGCATACGTATTTGGGCGAATTCAACTAATCTCACAAAATAATTTCCCTAACCATTTAACCTTATAACACCCATTATTTTAAAGTAAGAAATGCATTAAAATAAAATAATAAGATAAACACTTAGGAATGAACTACAACACATTATAGAAAATACTGCAACATTAATTTAGTATATTTGTTGCTTTTACAATAACATTGTCAATCAAAACTTCATCAAAAATTTAATGTGGCATAGTGCAAAACTACCAATATTTTTGGAGGCTTATGGGGTATCTAGATTGCATGGATGTAAGCAATCCTAGGCCTTTATCCATTGGGATATTTAGTGGTCCTTCTTAGCAGCTACCTTTTCTGGTGCTTCTGATTTGTACATCTTTTTTTGTGCCTCACCAATTGTTACCTTTTTATTCATCTCTTATTTTTCTACTATCTATGCTACTATTGCTTGCTCCATTGTTGCCTATTCTACTATGGCCTTATATTCTAGTTACTTCAAACTTTCATAGGTGATTTTGTAAATTGTAACTACCTCGGCCTGAGTGTGTATAGTGAACAAGCAAGGAACATAAGAGATTCATAAATATACCATAGATTCTCGTTATCCTCGAGGCTAAGGTGCTTAGATCATTGAGCTAAATAGAATAAGGACAACTCCATGTGGGTGAAATTAATGAGTGTTAGCACCTATTCTTCTATGATTGGCTCCTCCCACTTGTCAATTTTTGATGTGTCTTCCACAAAATTCTTCTAGGCTACTTCTAACTATTCCTTTGGTAGCGACTCACACCATTCATTGATAAAATATAGAAATCCCATATTGATGAGAGAATAAAAATGAATCATTGAAATAGTATGCTCTTGATCCATTGCATTAAGGATATTTATTCCTTCTCTCACTAGATCGAACCTCTAGAAATAGTTTCACAACATAAATTTGGTGGTAGACCAGGCTCAGTCCATCTCACTCATGGGTTTTGGACTAGGGGAATTATCTAAGTAGTGTGAGCCTCCATAGAAACTGGGTTGAATGTGAATTTATTGAGTGGCATAGCTGGATGAAGTTCCTCTTTTCTCATGCATCTCTTCAGCCACTACAATGAAATGAGATGAGCACGATTAATATTTTCTACATCGGGCTGCTTGGGTATCACCTCAACTTTGGGCAACACCTACATCTCCAAAAATGATGTGAAAGAGACCAGAACCTATGCACAGTCTATATTAAAGGAATAAGAGTAGAGGACTATGATAGGGGGAACTAAAACAACATAATTAATGGAAGTACCAGGTTCAATTGTAGTTATGCTCACTCATAGAAGATCTTGCATACTTACAATTGTAGTGGAAATAGCGATAGGAATGGAAGGTGAAGGATGCAAAAAAGAGTTCGAACCTGATGTAAATGAAGTGAAAGAAAGAGAGGCTGAAGAGAGAGAAAGAGAAGAAGGAGTAGTAGTGACTTGCAAATGAGAGGAAGAAAGTGAAATGGAAATAAAAGGTATACCAAATGGAGGAGCACCATACGTAGGGACTGAAGAAAATAAATTGACAACCACTACTTACTCTTGAGTGGAAGAAGAGGGAAGAGGAGATCTACCTTTGGGCATAGGCACCATGTGACCCAGTGATGGAAGCGACTGTGTGATAGGTTCTTCTTGTTGATGCTCTACTCCCACCTCAAGATCCATGATTTCTACTTGTTGGTCCAATGACTGCTTGTGAATTAATGGAAATTTTTGGGCAAAACTCACTTGAGAAAATCACACTGGCGAAAGAGGATTTATTGCAACTATAGAAACTGTAACTACAACCATAGAAATTGCAATAGTGGATGATGAAATAGAACCAGTTCTCAACTTCTTTGTAGCCATCGATAAAGGAAAGGCCTCCTTCAAAATTTGCTTCTCCAAAGGAAGCATCTCATCTATACTTCACTTTGCCCATTGTGACCTCCTTTTAAATACGTATTGCTACTCTTCTTCCTCAAATGTTGCCTTCTCAAATACTAGGTGCTCTTATTTAGCCATGCTTCCTTCATTGTCATAGGTTGATAGACATTAAAAAACTTTGAGACACGACCTTGAAAAAAGTGATAGGTTGATAGACATTAAAAAACTCATCATATGCTTTCAAAAATGCCTTGTCCATCTTCAACCCATAAGGCAACGTGATTTTTCCCCTATGGACCCACATAATCCACCAATTCATGATATTCTCTTCAAACATTGTGGGAAATTGTTATTTCATCTAGAAAAATAGTCCTGACAAAGGAATATGATATTTATGCATTGTGGGGTTATATTCGACCCCCTGCTCATAGAAGTCATACCATGATGGAAGTGAAATCATGGCTTTGATGTGCCACTCCAAATCATACCCATCAAAATTGTTGTGATTTTATTGAATATTTGGACATGGATAGTAATGAAAATTCTTGGCCTTGATTATTTCTAAAAATTTATCCAATGGGTCATAACTCCATTGTTGTGGCAGTTCTATCAGACCCAAGTCTTGAAGTTCCTCTGTGAGTAACCTGTTCTGGACAACCTGGTTCACTTCTATGCTACCAAAATTGAACGACATCATGCACATTGTTCTTTTTTCATGCCTTGCTCCATAAAAATTATTATTATAATCAGTCTAGAACACCACCTCCATGGTAAAAATATGCTCAGTGGTGAAATACAAAAGCAAAAATGGCTTACCCATGAAGCTATAAATTATTACAACCACACCTTAAGTTAGCAAAAATATGTCTCCCTTTTCGGCTATGACCACCACTTCCTTCATTGCTCATGGTACTCTTTCACACTTGCCACTAATTAAATTAATTGCAATCCCTAAAAATAAGTTGTTAAAACTATAAAATGACTCCAATATTGATATAATGGGAGTCCACATATAAAATGGTAAAATCTCATTCTCCTCATCAACTTGTCTAATGACAATAAATGAAAAATACTAATGTAAATGAAATATTCAGTCACATATTTGATATTTAATTTCTCCATTTGAATATACATTTTTGTATATGAAATCGGTCTAGTCGAAATAAATTAGGTTTGTCCCCTTTCCTATTATTGTTGGAGCGTAAAACTCCACCTGAGATATACATTGCACCAGTACCACCTGACACTTGTGAATCATAGAATCTGTAGAAATGCCAACAACCCACAAAAACATAGAAAATAAACTGAGGCTCTTGAATTCTGATAATGGATTTGGTAGATTTGGCAACTACCCTAGCTACGATTCTTTAATTATTTGTCTCGAGAACTGATGCATTATTACAGTAGACACATATATGTCCTCCTATTCATTGATGTGCATATTCTTGAAAATAAATTTAGAGGGAGGCTTTAACCCATGGGAAAATGCTTCCCTCACTTCATCAGAGTTGATGGAGAAGAGCCTTCCCCATTCGCATTTTGAACTATCCTGGAAGCTAGGTTATAAAATTTGGCAATCAATTTTACCAACTTTGGGTAAGGGTGTACGAGCATACATAGATACAAAAATAACTGCACATATAATGACACAATAAAGGTACTCTCCAACATTAATACTTTCTTAACTATGAATTCCACATCTTGCTATAGTTTCACCATGCCCTTACTGGTAACTAAGCAGTCTCAAATATTTGTCATGGTGTCAGAGTACGGATCCAAATCTACATTTTCATTTCTATGAGATTTTTAGGATTTTGTTCCACATTTCGTTATCTTCTTTGATTTCTTGAGCTCTGTGATCTCTTTCACTTCATTGCTTTTCTTACCATTATAAATTCTAGAAATCCTGAAGATGCTCTACAACTTTTGCAACCAAAAGTTTAAAAATACACCAGCAAAAAAATTAAAATTTTAATTTCTAAGTAAGTTTACTTGTGCTCTATTTATAAGTGGAGCTCTCAACCATCAGAGTAAACATTGCACTTCATATTGGTAAATTTTGGAGGGCATGCACCTCATTTCCATTGACTAGCACTATTCTCGATGCTTTAACGACAACTAACTGTTATTCAACATAAAATCATCTTTAAAAAGTGTGCCCTTCTTGTCACGTTATGTTTTCAAATGTGTCCTAGCTACTGAAAATTGCTTCAAAAAAATAAATTTGCTACCTGAAGACCATTGAGCATCCATGCTTTTGACATTGTGAGATTTTGGTCCTTGGGAATACAAAAATGCCTCTCAACTCAAATCTAGGCACACATTTTGAATTAAATGCTCCAAAAATGTGTCTTAACTTCCATGAACACCTTCTAAAATTCACCACATATTGGGGGGTGAAACCGCTTTGAGGGGCACTCCAAAAATATGGGAAAGTTTTAATTGGAACCAAAAAATCATCACATACCTAAAAATAAATGGAGGGGAAAAAACACTTTGATGCTACACTTGGTATCTTCTTCTCTTACCCCGGAAACACCTTCAATTTGTTTGATTCAATTCATGGCAAAATTCATCCTTTTAAAATAATTATTTGACTTTATTTTTCACCCCATATTTAGAAAAAAGCACCTTTTAAAGCATTTTTTTATCTAGAGCTTTTTGATTTTATTTTTCTTCTTCCTTTTGTTTTATTTTCATGCCATATTAAGAAAAGAAAAGAAAATTTAAAAAATTTAAGTTTTGCTTTTTTCTTTTGTTGGGACTGAAACTGATGAGATTATATTATTAATACAAGATGAGTTACATATATAGGCAGAAGGCCTATATGATAGACTGAAAAGTGTCAATATAAACTGACAAGTGTCAAAACAGAGGCATAGTGCACTTTAATTCTAACATTCCCCCTTAAAGTGCACTATCCTAACTAAAGAAGAAACAAAACAAGTCAATATTAGGTAACACTCCCCCTTAATGTTGACTTATCCAAAACAACCTATCATCCTCTCTTATTGCTGATTTGGTCTAAGCTCCTGCTCTTTGTGCTTGGCTCTCCAACTATGAATAATGCTAGATTCACTATGTATACATCTTGGTCTATTGCCTCAGGGTTAGCCACTTCCATGGGTCTGTTGCCACTGGGTTAGCTGTCTAAGTGCCTCAGGGTCATCATGGGTGCCTCAGGGTCAGCCACTTCTGGGTCTGTTGCCTCTGCAGGTCATCCTCAGAGGATGTTGCCTCTCGTAGGTCACTGAATAGCTCCACCATAAATTTCAAATCCCTCCTTATGGTGAAGCCAAATATGGAGGAGAAGAAGAAAGAGTAATAGAATAGAATATTTTGAAGTGTCTTCATCTGTAGTCTTCAAAAGTAGATCTAAAAAAACCTCGGATAGATTCTAGGGTTTCTATGTCTGTAGTCCCTAGAATAAGTGTCCTTATGGTAGTCACCTCATCTTATCAAAATGCATGGGTAACCAGCCGCTGCATTCGCCAAGTAGAAAGAGTAGATTAATAGATACTAGGTTCACTTACAAATACCTTGGGAGTGTCGGGTACAAACAAAAGTGCACTCCAAGGTAGAAAAACTTTAACGCTAAAAAGCTTAATTAAAAGAGCCTCAAAATTACAAATGGATACCAGCAATGTGCCCGTCACAAAAAAATATTTCTGACGACTATAAATACCCCTATACTTGGGTTTGAATGTGGCCTTCAACTTGCTGAAACACAATATCATGCTTCTCTAGGAAGCAAAAATAAACAACATCACTCAATGGCGGCATCACTCTCTGGTGGAAAAAAAAAATAGCATCAATATCTCCCTTGTAGAAATACATTAAAAAATTGGCCAAAGGGGCCATATTATCGACCAATAGGCATGGGCACTCTCCAAGTGTCATAAAGTGTCTCTTCAATTTATAAAAACAATGCCCCTCACTAAAACAAACTGAGCCCACCCACTATGGACATACATTAAATAATAACCCCCACAAGTGGTTCCCTCCCACTTGATAAAAAAAATATTTGTCGGCCATAAAACAACCACAATGCTTGAAAAATTTTCCCTCCAAGGGAAATTACATAGGCATGTGGCCCTCCACGACATGTGGGAAAAAGAAAATGCCCCACTATCATTTTTAAATAAATATGCCCCATTATTTAAAAAAAATGCCCATACCATAAAGTGCTCTTCAACCATAAATTCCCGTCTCTTTTTGTTCTAGAGATGTATGGCGAACGTCTCGTTCTCCAACTGGGCCAGCTTGGTGCCCCTCCAGTCCATCAGATAAAATGCTGACAGTGGCATCACCATGATTTGAAAAAAATAGAATTCCACACTCGCACATCAGTGCGGCTCCCACTATCGGTGACCCTCTCCATACTGTCGACATCGGTCGATGATAGGATGTCATCGGCTTTGCGGCTCGACTAGTGTCACACCTTCCCGTGTCGACGTGATTTTCCTCTCACCAATATTGCCAGACCGTCATTATTGTAGAGGAGGTCATTCCAACTACAACAATAGTTTCCCGACCACGATGCAAGGGCCCTAGTGGGGTCGGCAATGATGCCCACCTTGAATTTGAGTAGCACAACACAGTCTTCCTCGATGCATCCGCAACACAATGGAGTCCATGGTAACGATATACTGAAGGCACACATCGATGATCTTCGTCGGTAGAAAATTAGCAAACCCATCAACATCGTCATCAAATTTTGCCATGTGTATCTGTGTAGAAGCTCCGACAACGAAGGGGCCGCATTGGCTCTAAAAAATATGATAAGCAATGACCATAATGGTCTACTGGTAGCTATAACCACAACGACTATGACCATAATGGTCTACTGGTAGCTAATTCCATCCAATATGCAAAAAATCTTGCATTTGCCAGTTGTGAGAAGTCTACTTGTGTAGAAGATGTGGTCTGGGTGGCGGGCCTACGTGTGTTTGAAACTGGTCGACCATAATGGACATGATCCATCACCATCACCATATTTTGTAGTAACAACTCAAACTAGCAGTCAAAAGTGGGCACGAGAGAAAATGCAGTAATAGGACGCTGATCTAGGGAGTTCTGGATTTTGCCAAAGGAATTATGCACAGGCCTCATTAGCTAAAAATATCTTCAAACCCATGTTATATTTTCTCTGATACCAAATGTTGGGACTGAAACTGATGAGATTATATTATTGATACAAATGAGTTACATATATAGGCAGAAGGCCTATATGATAAACTGACAAGTGTCAATATAAACTGACAAGTGTCAAGACAGAGGCATAGTGCACTTTAATTCTAACATCTTCAAGGCTAAGAATAACAAGGATATGAAAACTCTTACTTTTATTTCCTCCTTTTTCTTGTTACTTAGCTCATCTTCTAATTTATTCGAAACCTATTATATGTATTTGTAAATGTCAGAGCACACCACCATGAGTTTAGAACATTTTCATCACATTGCCTTCATGAGGAGTGGACGAATGGGAGCTTCGCCCTCTCATAGGGTGAAAGCGTGATTGACTATTCTCTCTTTTAACTATCGCGATGTGTTTGTTATCATAAACCATATTTTTTTTTATGAACGATATGGAATATTTTAGCTCAAAAATCCAGGGTGAATGACTTTTTAAAATATTTATTTTTAAATTGAATGGTGTGGGTGCTATTTTTAGCATTTAAATATTCATAAAATACTTTCACCTAAACAAGGGGTAAACGAGAGTTTTCACCCCTTCAATTTAAAACACTTGTTTTCACCCCTTCCTCAGAGTGAAAGTGTTTTCCATTTAAAACACTCCATGATTTTAAAATTGGGCCCCACACATTTGTATTTCAAGATTTGATTTCTTAATTGAGGAAATTACTCCTCCACTCTTATAGTTTCGCCAAGTTCCCCTGAACATTTTCCCTGAAATTATTTTCATTTTTACTTGAGGACTTGCAAAGTAAATAAAATTTTTAACATCAAAGCTTTCAAACTTTCTAAAAATTTTCATTGCAACTTTTAATTCTGCTCGAAATTCGTAATATGTCCTCATGGAAATGTTTTGGGGCAAAACTGATTTTCAAAGAAAGCATTTTTTAAAGTAAATTTTTCTTTGAGGAAATCCTGGCATCTTTCAATAGAGTCCACCTCGTACTTCTTTTTTATATATATATAAAGCAATAAAATACTTGTAAATAAACTCTATACATATTTACACACTTGGACCTCTTGATTACATCATTGAAAGTAGGCCTTCAAATGAAGACCATTAAGTGGAATCGAAATATCCCAACCATCCATATCTTGAAGATGATATATGTTTGTCGAATTAACTGCAAAAAATTGAAATGGACCTTTCTAGATTACATTAATATTGTGGTTCTTTCCTGGCTTGACTTTGTTCTCATTCCAATTGAGGACTAAATATCCCACTTGAAAATTGCGTTCTGTTGTCTTTTTGCCAAACCACTTTTGGGTTATTTTTGCATGTTCTATAAAAGGTTTGTATGCCTTTTCTCTCTCGTCTTCTAGTTGCAGCAATTGAGCCAACCTTGCACTCATGGGGTTAAATTCATCATCTTCATCCCTAAACAATCGTAAAGTTTTAAGGATAGGGAGCTTGATATAAGTGGGTAAAAATACCTCTTTTACATATACTAGGGAGTAGGGATAGGCTTTGATAAAAATTTTAACTGATATACGGTTTGCCCACATAGCCTGATGCCAGCTCCTTTTATTGATGCCTAGCATCCTTTTCAACATCCAAAGTAAATTTTTATTTGTGGATTTGGCTAGGCCATTTCCTTGTGGGTAATAATTAGAAGAAGTTTTCAAATAAATACCATACCTGCTTTCAAATTTAGTGATCTTTACCCCAATTAATGGAGTCATGTTATCTGTTACAATAACATTTAGTATGCCAAAATGGATAATAAACCCTTAGAGGAAGGATATAACTGTAGCATAATATACCTTCTTAGTCAAAATGGCCTCTGCCCACTTGGTAAAATAATTAATTTCTATCAAAATATATTTATGCTCAGTGGAGGAATGAGGATCGATAAATCTAATGAAATCGAGGCCCCACTATTGAAATGGAGCTTCTACCTGGATCGAATGTAGAGGTAGAGATGTTTTCTTATTCCTACCAACATATCATTGATAGTTATCACAAATTTGACTCACCTTGTGTGTATCTGAGAAAATACTAGGCCAAAAATACCTAGCTTGGATGATATTCAAAGCCATAGGCCTTCCTGCATAATACCTACCAGATAAGCCAAAATGGAACTCCTCCATTTTTTTTTAATTTTTAGACTCTTTCACACATTTGAGGAGTATTCCATCTATGTTTTTATGAAATAGCCCACTTGGCAACAGGACATACCTAAGTGACTGCAGTTTGAATCTTTGCCACTATGAGGCATCAAGGTGTGATGGACATTTTTTAGATGTGAAGAATTCAATAAGATCCTCTATCTAGTCATGATTGATTGCTACTTGATTAGAAAAATTACTCTCATTGATGACCTCATCTTGTACTAGGGGTAGCGATCCTGAAGATGCACTTTTAGCCAATTCTTGGCAGAGTGCCCGACCATGAACCAAAATAATAAAAAAAAATTCCTTGAATAATGAAAATTTTGACACCTGGATAAACTAGATGATTGTCTTACTCTAAAATAAAATGATGAAATTTCTTCAATGACTTCATAACCATAAACACCTATTTATCAATGAAGTTATACTTATCCTGCTGTACCACAATTACTTGGTTGAGGAAAGTAATTAGTTTCTCATCCCCATCATATTACTTTTGAGTGAGTACAACAACATAACTCTCTTATCCTCCTACTACATAAAGGATGAAATATTTTGAATAATACAGATTAATCAACACAAGCGCTTGGGTGATTCTTTATTTGATTTATCAAAATGTCTATATTCTTACTTTTATCCGCTTGAAGTTTATATTTTTCTTCATAAGTTTGGTCATTAGCTTGACTACCTGAGAAAAATCAATAATGAATTTCCAAATGAAGTTGATCTGACCAAATAATGACTATAGATCCTTCTTACTAGTTGACAGGGGTAATTTCAAAAGAGCTTCAGATGTTGCAGGATCAATCACCAGTCCTTGTGAAATCACATGTCCCAAGATTTTTCCCTCTTTGACCATGAAAATGGATTTATTTGGGTTAATGGAAATTCCAAATTACTGATACTTTTTGAACACTTGCCTTAGATGAGATATGTGCTTTTCCCTGTGATGTGAGAAAACAATCATGTCATCAAGTCAAATTACAATAATTTGATTCAACAACTCATCGAAAGTGATATCCATAGCTCTCTAAAAGGTGGCACCAACATTAGAAAGACCAAATGGTATCCTTTGATATGCGAAGGTGCCCAACTTAGTAGTAAATATCATTTTGTGCTAGTCATCATATTTCATCCAGATTTGGTTATAGCCAAAAAAATTATCAAGCAATAAAAATCTCTGAGCTCCCGCAAATACATGCAAAATCTGATCGATATATGGCAACAGATAGTGATATCTTAAATATGCTTGGTTCAGATTCTAAAATTCCACACATAGGTGGATATCTCCATTTGTTTTCCAAAATGGAACCAAGTTTGCCACCCATTTCTAGTGCTTGATAGGATAAATTATTTTTGTCTCCAGTATTTTCAACAACTTTGTTTTCATAAGCACTTCAATTTCAGAATTGACAGGCCACTATCTTTGTCAAAAAGGATTTACCCCTTCCTACAATTCAATGGTGTGTTGGATCATGTTATTATCATATCCTTTTAGATCATGGTAGCTCCAAGTGATGATGTCTGGAAATTTATAACACAAGTTTTTGATATCTTCAAGCTCTTTCGACGTACAGTCTATTTTGAATTTGATAACCTTTTTATGTTCTAGCTATATTTCCTTGTATTACTTCGTATCCACCTTAATCTTATGTTTCTCTACCCTGCCATTTTGATCAAACAAACTCTCAAGCAAAATCAGTCCCTTGGGAATGTGATTATTCTTTAGTTGAATCATGCCTTCCATTTCCTCTTTAGCTAGTATTATTTCCTTTGTGATTACAACTTCCTTAATAAAAAAATTGATTATTTTCTCATCACTATCGAGAAATTGCCAATAAAGTTTTTTATGAGGGACCGAAGGTCTATAAATTACCCTCACAGTATTTGGATTCCTGACCACTTGCTCTACAAGAAAGAAATTAGCACTAAGGGAACCTAGGATGTTTGAATGTTTGTTTTGCTTTTGTGAAATCACCTGAATATTCAATGTTGTAAAATACTCAAACAAATCCCATACCTTGTTACTCTAGGCCGTCAAATAGTGCTACTTTGAAACATTTATTTTAATTTTGGTTGACGATGAGCTCAGAATCTCCAAAAAATTGTAATTATTTTATTCCCAACTTTTTAGCTTTTTTCAGACCATGGTACAATGCTTCATATTCATCAACATTATTTGTGCAGCTCCAAGTCAACTGATATGAATAGGTTTCTCTATAACCCTGTAGGATAAATAAGAATAATTCTAGCTCCTACACAATTCTTACATCTTTCACCATCAAAGTATAGCTTCCATAGCTAATCGAGAATAGGTTCAGGGGAATCAAAAATTTCTTCTTGAATCTATTCAAGTTTTATTATAGTGTAACAATCGATATCACTTTCTACCATAGCATTGAAATCCATTAATAAAAAACTCATCCTCTAGGTGAAGCTCATCAAGGGCTTCCTACATAAAGTCCACTTCTTACACTTATTCTATCATCATATTAACTATGCTAGTGGGTTTTTCTTCTTATTCAAGTTTCACTATATGAAAAGTGGATGTCTTTTCACTATAGATTTGGATTATTTTTTTCTTGAATGGAATATCTAATGTGAATAATCCAAGGAAATATATCCTCCTAATTTTGCTATAAATTCCCTCAAAAGACACATGCTAAAGTATGGTTCCAAGTCAACCACCACTACTTATTGGATGACAGTGATTTATGGTATGCTGTGTAGAATGATAGGAATATCTTTAATCACACCCACTATTTTTATTGGGGTCCCATCCAATAGTAATATTCCTAGACTGCTCCTTGTATATTCCATTCCCATTACTTCATATACTGCCTTTGGCATGATAGTAGTCACAACACCAAAGTTAATCATATAATTATGCATGATTCACCCTTCCATTCTGAGAGACAAATAAAATGAGGATGGTATATTTTTATCAGTGGTAGAGGTTTGCAGTGTTTGTGCTAAATTTTTTTGGGAAAGGCTTTTCTTTTGATATTTTGTATATTTGAGATACTTCTACAATATGTCAACCTACACAGGTAACTATAGTGCATCATATAAACTCACCTTTGCAGGAATTTTCTTAATTTCTTCTACAATTTTATAATTAGAATCCCTAGAGATATTTTCTTCACTAGTCGATTCATATTTGTTTCAGTATTATTGAGTGGATTCTACTATTTTCTACTTAGTTAATAATGGGTATTTGAGGTAGTATTTTGCTTGCTCTTTTTCTTGAGTATGTACTTGAGTGGCTGCTAGCTGTGAAGTTGACACCTTCGTCTACAACTTCTCTTGAGCTTGTTTGGGAAATAGATATTTCAAAAGATACAATCTTGTTATTTTGTTGTTGTACCAAGTGCTTTTGCTTGTGATTGTACCTTCTCATTTTGTACCTTTTATTTAGTAGGAACTTTTAGAGGCCCCATTTTTGCTAGATCAACATTCACTGGCTTCTTTACCACCTTCATAAGGACTAAAACTTGCTCCAAGGATGGGAAAATAAAGTTGTGATCAACTTCTATTATCATATTAAAATGGTTATGCATAGTGGTGAATATTCACAAATTGGGAAAATATTAGGATTTCAAAAATTGGAAACTTGTGAATATGAGGGCCCTCGACGTTGGCCCATTCACCTAAAATTTTTGTGACCAATTTTTTCTTAGGGTCAATTTGCCATAATATATATCTAAACATAGGTATATTTGTACTCATTGGAAAGCTCTTTTCAATATTGATCTAATGATGGTATTTTTATGAAGTTAAAAGGTGATTTAATAGGTAAAAATGTATTAAAAAGATGAACTTACTTTTGAGAGCTTCAAATACCCCCAAATTTTGGTGTGAAGATGATTGATTTGATTTATAAGGATTAACCTTGATTTCAATTAGGATTCACCATTTTTTTATAAGTACAAATTAGGCCCAACCCCTTATGCATAACCTTGCATATTTATTTCTCCACCAGTAGAATTTTTTTCTAACATCTACACATAGTTCAAATGAACGATACATGTATTTTTATCATAAGGATCATTACAAGTGGAACACCAATATTCCCGCTCTGATGTACTAGCTTATTCATTTGCCAACATGGTAGTATTTCTTTTATAACCTTTACTATTAGTCAGTTTCTCTCTAGTAATCGATGATGTTTGAAATATTCTTGGTCGAAAATCATCTTTAGCTTACTTCTTAAATGTTGTTATTTCATTCAACATTGTCCTTACGATCGAATTGAAATATTGCATTTCTTGTAATAATTTTGTGTAGGTATTGGGATTTGAGGGTGTAGGAGGTGTTGGTAAAGGTAGAGGTATTGGTAGAGTAGGCAACTATAATGAAATAGGTGGCACTGCTAATGCTAGAAATGGAACTGGGACCAAAAACTATGACACAACTAGCTCAGGTAATTATGGGATGCTTGGAGCGAGGAGTTGTGGAACTGGAACTAGAGTAATTTGAGGTAGACCAGATCTCCCTGAAGGAACTAGGTACATAGAATGTATAGGTTGTTAAAATACACTTGAATACAAAATACTATGGAATATCAGGAAGAATGGGCATAGTTACCTTTGAAGGAAATTTACCTATAGCAATTAGATCTACCTCGATTTTTTGTTCCTATGTGTATAGATATAGAAATATGTTGATATTAGCCTATCAAAACACCACAACAATGTTAGAGTTAAACAATATGAGGTAGTAAAATATAACTTGCTCATGAGTGTGTCAAATACCATCAAGGACTCTCTACAAGATTAGGGTGAATCTGACATTGAAATCCATTATTTCCTCCTACGGATGTCTCTAGATATTCATGAATTGGTGCAATAAAAAAAAAGGATCAGCTTGCTCATAAAAGTTCTTAATCAACAATTTTGACAAATAGACCCATTTCGTAATAGTTACGGGTGGCAAGGATTTGTACCAATATAGCAATTTCTCTCTAAGTGATAACACCAACAATCTTACCATAATATCTTCATATGTAATGCAAAGGATTATCACCAAATAGGCCACATCTTGGATATGCTCATAAGAAATCTTACTAGTACGATCATAGGTAGGTAAATCCTTCAATGCTACTTGAGGGACTGGGTTTTGTGCTTGTAAATTCAAAGCTCCTGAGCTATTCCATGCTGGGAACTGCCTTGGTGGTTGTTGCTGCTATGGTGGTAGATTTTGAGCCATGTGAATTGGTGTGTGAGGTTGAGGAGGAGGGATGCTAGTAGTAGTACTAGCTAGAATTGAAGGAACAAAGAACACACTGGCTAACTATGAATATGTTGTGACTAATGGATGAGGTGGAGTGACTAATCTATGATGTTCTCCTAATTTTGGGGTGTCAAGTTCAAAGAAATCAATGGGGTTTTCAAAATTTTTTACCTTCAATATTATGATCATGAAGTACGACTTTCATCGACTTCACATTCAGAGGCTTCTAGGTATAGCTGAGTCACCAAATATTCTAAATTGACAATACGAAGGTGAAAATCAAACCTTAATACTATCTAAAGTGGAACCTTCGAATGTCCCATCGGGTGTGCCAAAAATTGTTGGTCAAATATTTGCCTAAAATTCAAACGCATATTTGTGTGCCCTAGACATATCTAGTATTAAAATTGCAAAGGAAAGAAATGTCATCCATGCCAATATCTAGAGAGGGCTAGCTCCCTTACTAATCCTACACCAATTTAAGACCAGAGTTAGAGGAAAGAAATGGATATAATAGAAAGAACTAGGAAATATAGCCAAAGGCTAGAAGATGTAGTATTGGGGACATAATAGTAACAGGAATTCCAACCAAGTGTTATAGCAACATAAAATAGAAAGGAGGCAAAGAATCCACTTACAATTTCATGGAGACAACTTCCAGAATTGCATTCTAGTACTCACTCCTTCACCAGTAGTGCTCAAATATAGATGTAAAATTTTAACTTAGCAGTAGATAATAGACATGAATATAAAATAGAAATACTCAAAATAGAAATAAATCACACATAGAAATTGCTTGCAAGAATCATAAGCCAAAGTCCTTCTATTTACGTAGAAAAATTAAAGAGTTTTTCTGTAGAATGTCTCTCCTCCTATTACATTGAAACTATCTAGTATTTATAGAGGTTTTTGCCTCTGTACATTTAAGACACAAAGGAAAAAATATCTACATATCAGGAACCTTGGTGAAGAAATTCCTCCTTGAAATTCTTGAAAATATTCCTCCTAAGACATCGATCTAGTTTTTAAGGAAAAAACCCTAGGAAATTAGCACATTCAAAGCATAATTGCATGAAAAACTACAAATGTGGTCGATGACTTGGTACATTCATTGCAGCTCAAAAAATTACCCATGTTCAGAATGTCTTAGAACTCATGAAAATCACCCTATGATTGTAATGTTGCAGTTCTTTTAGCTTGAGATCAACAATTTCAGTCACTTTTTTCTCCAATCATTAAATACTCATTATTCATCTAATTTAAGCATATTTGAAGAGTATATCTTGATGCTTAAGATCAAATTCATCTAAAATTCTAAAATAGAACAATGAATGAAAGCGCTTCCTTTGACTTCCATAATTTCTTCCTTACTCATACCTCTTGGTGGAGAGGGCACTCATGAAAACACCTCTTGCAAATCTCACATTTTTACACCCAATGTAAAACCCTGGACCTTACCCAATTTAAAATTCTTTGCACTGCATTATCTCCTTGTCGTGACATATAGTCAACTTAGGGACAACCTGGGTGAAAATAACCTGTCATACACCTTTGAGTTTATACTTGATGCCTTAGATCATCTTCGCATAATTTTACCTCTAAAAGGGGTAACTGAAAGCTTCACCTTCCTCCCAAGGTGAAATCATCCCACACAAAATGTCTTTCTCCTTAAAATATGCATTCACCCTTAAATATGTTCACGCTCAAAAGAGGTGAAAGTCACTATCATACTTTACCTTGGGCGAATGTAGTTTTAACTCTTCCAAAGCCCATATTTTAAAATTATTAGCACACTCGTGGGACTATTTTTACGTAGATTCACCTAGGTGAGGGGTGAATAGGACTTTTACCCCTCACCTGGGGCAAAAGTGCTGCCATTTTATTCCTTTTATGCATGCCATTGTGGGATCCACAACTTCTATTTTTAGATGCATTCACCCGAAGAGAGGATAAAATATTCTTTCACTCTTCCCTTGAGGCGAATGAAACTTTGACTTGTCAAAACCATATTGGCACCTTGCTACTTTTTCTTGGCATTCACCCAAGATTACTATTGTCGAGCCTTCATCTAAGGGAGGGGAAAAAAGGGAGTTTTACCCCTCACCTGAGGTAAAATTCCATTTTACTAGTCATTGCATTTATTTTTGATGACATTCGCCCCAAAGTGGGGTGAATGATGCTTTTGCCCTTCCTTTGGGATGAATGCATTTATTTTAATTGTCATAATTTCAGGCCAACATGCACCTTCCTTTTTAGTGTGTTTTCACCCCAAGGAGGGGTGAAAAGGACTTTTACCCCTTGCCTGGGGTGAAAGATCCTTTTTCCAACTTGATATTTTTCCTTTCTAATTTTACATTCATCCCTAAGTGGGTTGAATGGATTCTTTGCTCAATTTTTAAGGTGAACGTGGTTTTTCTCCTCTATTTTCTTGGTGACAAGGCTCTTATATTTTTTACTACTCTTAGTCTTTGGGTGCTATTTGTTGTAGATGTCTTTAGGCGATTTTAACTGATGTCGCAAAACAATTTCCTCAATCATTTTACCTTATAACACCCATTATTTTAAAGCAAGAAATGCATGAAAATCAAATAAGATAAACACATAGGAATGAATTACAACATGTTATAGAAAATACTACAACATTATTTTAGTATATTTTCCACTTTTACAATAACACTGTCAAACAAACTTCATTAAAAATTTAATGTGGTATAGTTAAAAATTGCCAACAGGAGGTTTGGAGATGGATTTTGAAGTTCTGTAATAACTTTTTCCCAAATTGTATAGGTGTACGATTTGTTCTTGAATAATTTACAACCTCAAAAAATTGGTTGTACAATTCCCAAATCTTATAGTTGTATGATCTAAATAATACAATAGGTTGACATGTATAATTTTCCACTTGTCCACTTTGTTGAAAGTTGTTTTTTAGCTCAAATCGATTAGTTTTGTAATTGTTCTATTCCAAACCCTGATTTCCTTAATTGGTAAGTTTTAACTACATAATTTCACTTCCAAATTGGGAAAATTATTAGTTGTACAATTTGGTGGTATGGTTGTACAATTTCACTGCATGCTTATTGAATTCTCCACTTGCAACTATACTAGCTTACACTTAGATTCCTCACAGAGTAATATTTATTTATCTTTGTAATGCATTTATCAACACATTGATCTAACATGCAAACCCTAATTTACTGCAATTGGATTCTTATCATTACCAATATTTCTAAAAATTGTACAATAGTAGATAAAATTTTTTGTACACCAATAATAATGCACAAATTCAATTCTCCAACATCATCCAGAGTTATGGATTCATAAATAGTGTAATTCCATTGCAACAACATCCATCTTCCACACCATTCTGGCCATACTTGCACAGAATACACAATCTGGATTCACCATTCACATGCATAATAGAATTCACAACAACTCACAATATGCAATGTTGTTTCTTATTAATATGGCTAAATGTATGCACAATTATCAATTATATATCTCATCAACAGTTAACTAAAAATGGTAATGAGCAATCATTCCGCATCTACCATGAACAACAACCATCAATGAAAAACCATCAAAAAATGAAGGTGGAATCCTTATAATGGTTTCCTAGGCTATTCCAAAGTGGTTCCTAGGACAACCACTATTTACAACTACCATCCTGTAAGACAACCAACTTGCATTAAGGTTCCCTTAAGTCTAATTTGATTATTATCAAATTAACCTTAAATGCACATTTCACTTAATTTCTAATTGTATATTTTATAACATTGTAAAATTACATCCAATTGTACATTTAATAATTCCATTTTTATAAAATTAGACAAAACCCTACATGTGTATGTTTTGATAAATCGTACATCTATCAAAATTTGTAAAACTGATAAAATTGTGCAAATCTTGTTTTCACTTATTCTTCTTCTTATGGGAGGTGGATTTATTGGCTACAAAGAGAAGGTAGAGAATAGGTTTTTGAGAGGTAACTTGGTGGTTTTGAAGGTTTTAGTTTCAGGTTGGATCTTCCTTATGCCTAGCATTATTTTACTTTTAGGAAATTATTTTATTTAGTACGTTAATGCATATACTTTGTCTCTTAGCTTGAAACCTCATTTAATCCATGTTGGGTTTAGACCCTGTAAACCAAGGTTATTGATCCCTGTTGAATCCTTGTAGGATGTTAGGAAGTTTTATCCCTATTGAACCTATGTGATTTGTGGTTTAATAAAAATGAGGACTTTGGATGATACTAGTGGTAGACATAGGTGCGTGTTATCCACTAGTAATCGATCACTGATGAAACAATGGTCAAAATAGTTCAAAATGTAATTTAGAACTACAATATTATATTATTTCTTATTTATAAATTTAATGTGTTTAATTTATGATTATGCAGAGGTTTATTATTTAAAATAATGACCTTCTATCCTAGTGAAGGATGGATAATATAGAAGAGTGGTTCAAGCTCTTGGAAATTAAAAAGGGTGTTGATTATAAGCTTCTCACCATTAAATTAAGTGAAGGTTTGATAAATGAGAGGAATGGCTTGATTAAAAGCCTTATAATATTTAGACTTTAATTAGTCCTTTAAGGGTAGTTAAAAGTAAAAGTTTATTTAGATAAAATAAGCTTGAAATTATAATTATTGCATGCTTAGTCTAAGGTAGATTAATGTGGAACTAATATTAGATTAAATAGATTTTATTTAAATGTTAAATGAAATTATACTTATTGCATACTTAATCTGAGATAGATTAATATGAAACAAATCTTAGATTAAATAGATTTTATTTAAGTGTTAAATGAAATTATACTTATTGCATGTTTAATATGAGATAGATTAATGTGGAATTAATCTTAGATTAAATATATTTTATTTAAGTGTTAAATAAAATTATATTTATTGCATATTTAACCTAAGATAGATTAATGTGGAATTAATTTTAGATTAAATAGATTTCATTTATGTGTTAAATAAAATTATACTTATTACATGCTCAACCTGAGATAGATTAATGCGAAATTAATCTTAGATTAAATAGATTTCATTTAAGTGTTAAATGAAATTATATTTATTGCATGCTTAATCTAAGATAGATTAATGTGGAATTAATATTAGATTAAATAGATTTCATTTAAGTGTTAAATGAAATTATATTTATTTTGTGCTTAATCTAAGACAAATTAATGTGGATTTAATATTAGGTTAATTAAAATTCATTTTAGTGTTAAATGAATTTATAATTTGATGTTTAATCTATTAGCGGATAAAATACTTCATTTGGATAAAATGAGTTAGGTATATTCTAGTAGATAATGTTCTTTATTTTAGACTAAGTGAATTAGAGATATATTAATGGATAATATATTTTAGTTTGGATAAGATTTTTTCTATAGCATAATCAATGCTAAGATGTAATAGTGTTTAAGAGGTGCTTGAGTAAGAAGGAAAAGGTTCCTCTCCTTCTTGGTATGCTTGCATAGGAATTCATAAAAGAGGATTATGGGATCCTCTCTGATAATTTGACTTGCACAATCCTATAGTTGAAGTGTGGTTACATTAGATTTTCAAAATAAATATGTTTCCTTGAGTTTGGGATAAGATAAGAAATTATCTTTTGGAGGATGAGCATGGAATCCATTTCAGGGGATTATGGGGTCTCCTCATGTATTGAGAAATGTGAATTAATTGATCAATAATAGGTATGGGTCATAGGGATTATGGGATCCTTATGTGCCCACTATTGTATTAATAAGTTGAAAAGATGAATCAAGATATTTCTAGAATGATTGTATTGGACTCAATTTAAATAAATGAAATATGAATATATTTTAAAGCTATGTTTTTTCCATAAAAAAATTCCCATAATATATGATGTGTCATATGTGTGATGTGTGTACTGACCCAAATTTTTTGCACCCTTACCTTCAGGATAAAGGATACGTGTCCGAAAGGAGGATGCGAGAAGGATGGAACAATACCTCGGACTGAGAGGCCCTTTGAAGGTCGCGCCTCTCGGGGGAGGGGTATAAGGGTGAATTTTTGATAGATGGTGGGTTCACCAAGAAAATTTGAGTGGTAGTTTCCATGCCTAGGTTGAGAATGGTTTTGATGTGTTCATTTTATACTCGATAATTCATAATCCTAGGTTGGCCAGAATGAATCTAAGCTATTCTATATGAAAATGCTAATTTATATGAATACATAAAGCATGAATGAATCCTAGATACAAGGAATATGCTAAATGAGAAAGAATGTACCTGATTTTGGATGTCTGATGAAGATTATGAAGCTTGTAGGAGTCTAGATCGTCCCGAATATGATAGGATCATCTGCAATTGTACAAAATCGTCCGAGATAATAGGCAATCATCTAAGATCAGACAAGATCATCGTCGATCTAATGAATTTGTTAGACGAATTTGTCAAAAACCTGTAATCACAAAAACAAATACCAAAAACCGAAAATGCTACTGTGAGAATAATGCAAAATGATAGAAATGATAGTATAAATGCCTAACTGATAAATCTGGATAGCATATTAAAGGAAATGCATTGTTTTAATAACTTATTTTAACTTTATCATGCATTTATGTTAAAATGAGGTGAACTCTAGGATGTAGAATGAAAATAATAAAGCTAATGCATAATAAAAATAAGGAAGAAATATGAGAAATGCAAAGTCAGGGCTCTAATTACCCCTAATATGAACTGTAGTCGAGATTACCTGCAAACGTACGATATCGTCACCGATCTATGACAGGATCATTCGAAATTGTCTGGAATCGCCTGCAACGATCCGAGCTTCCTTTAGCTGAAGCGCAATGAAAACCTGTAATGAAAACTTAAAACTACGAGTGCAAAGCTTACATGGTAGGGGAAATCAACCAAGAAAAAAGTTAGGTGGAGAGCCAGGAAGGGAATCCAAGGAGTCAGGGGGATAAACTGAGAAAATCCTATTTTATATAGGATTATGGGGAGGTTAGGAGGTTTGGGATCATCCCAATCTAGGATATCTCCAATGGAGGAATCTCCAACTATGTAGGCATGCTTTTGCCCAAGTTGGAGAGGCTGTTGAAACATAAGCTAATTATGAAAATTTAGTTTTGGAACAAAATCATATAGACGTTCCGTTCAAGATGAATTCGTTCGATCGAGGACAATTTCGTCTGATCGACGACGACATCATCCAACGGTCAAAACAACTCCTAAAAATGACATGAAAAATGGGGTGAGTAGTTAACGGGCGATTTTAGGGTTAAAATTCAAGCTTTTATATTTTTACTAAGGGTTTAACTGCACCAATTTTAGGGTGCTACATTTTGCCCCCTCTTTAGCGAATTTTCCAAAGAAAATGTGTTAAATATGAGTTCTTTATGCTTTACGAGAAAGCAAAATTTATTCCATTTTTTAGACGATGATTCTAGGTCGAATCGTACAACTGCTTACTATGGTGTCCCCTCCAATTTTTCACCCAAATCGAACGTTTTATGTAAAAGCGCGAAAAAGCAAAAATGTTGTTACTTTTTGATATATATATGTTCTTTTGTGATATGACTTGTCCATATGTTTTATGATGCTTTAAATTTTGAATTGTTGATTGATTATTCATGTAATTATATCATTGGAAATAGTATAATTTTATGCAATGTTGTAAAATTTTAATGAAATAATTTGATGTTCACAAATTGGTTGTTTGTGGTATGATTTGATGAAAAATAAAGGGACTTCTAAAAATAATTTCAAAAGATATTGTCACTGTTATAGACCATTTCATGGAGTCGCCGCTCGCTAGGTCGTCAAGCTAATCCTAGTATAGAAATATTGCTAAAAGTAAAAGAGTGCTTAAGAGACTTTCTTAAGACTCTGTGTTGTGATGATGAAAATGATGATGGTGATGATTTGTTTTCAAATTTTCATAAAAATATTATGCATGAAGTATTAGAAATATGATTTTTGCTAGGTATAAAATTCCTAAGTGTGATAGAAATTTGAACAATTGCCTAGGAATTATACCATCGTCGCAAAAATGAATGTTGACATAATGAAATGAAAATAGAAAAAGTGTATGTTCTTTTTAAAGCACAATTGTCAAACATAATTATTTAAACCATATGTTTTTATGAATTAAAATGAATGGGAAATAAAACTAGAACAATGGTTTGCGCTAGGCATAGAATTATAGGTATAGACTTATACCATCATCGCAAAATACAAAAATAATTTTATTGCCTAATTGATTTTTGATTTTGAGATAAACAAAAAAATATATATAAACGTGACTTTATTGCTAGATTTTTGAATATGTTGTTGAAAGAAATTTTGGATTTTTGAAAACAATGTATGTAATTATTTTTATATGAAACAAATGTTCTTTTAATAATAATATGAAATTATTCCAAAAAGAGTTGCAAAAATACTTTAAATTATCTCAAAGACAAAATGTAGATTTATAAGGAACCCTCATGTGCATATGTGAGTTCATTGTTGATCTTGATTTATCATAATGATAAAAAATTTCTCAAATACAAATGTGTGTGCAATTGTATTGTTCATTTACAAATTTTGAGCAAGATAATTTTATACAAGCAATTTGAATTAACCAAATAAGTGTTCGTTGACCATGATTTATATGCATGTAACCGTACCAGACTACTATGTAAGTCGGGTCATCAAGAGCTAGCTGATCCATAAGCAGACATAGGTCTGTACAAAAGAAGGTCGCTAATGTAACAAACATATCACCACACTAGGAGTTACCCAAGGCCAAGCGGGTTGGGAACAAACCACCTGTTATGGTGCTTACCTCACAATTTTCAAGTAATTGAGAATTCCAGGGATTCAAGCTCATTCACCCTACTTTTCTTTTCAAGGGGTAGGGAAAGGATTTTATTGCTTTTGCTTTTTCTTTTCGTCTTTTCTTCTTTTTTTTTTTGTATTTTTCTTGGAACTTGAGATAATGCTGAAATATTGCTGCGATGGTACAAAATGATGTTTTTTTCTTTTTTCTCATTTTATTTGACTTTTCTTTTTCTTCCTATACTAGGGATACTTGCTCGGATTGGCTGTAGAGCAAGGGAATTTTATTCTGGGTAGGGGTGAGCTTGTCCTTTTGTCAATTCTCAAAGATTCTAGACCATGTGCATGATAGGATAGCAGGGGAAACTTTTTGCTCAAGAAACCACTTCTACTATGTAGGATAATATTGCATTTGCAATGAAATCATTTTAATGTGAAGAGATATACTTGGTTCAAGTAAATAACAATATCAATTCTCTATGCTCAAAAATTTATTTAATTCAACTGTGGACTTTGATATAAGAGAGATTAATAATCATACCAAATAAAATCAAGATATTTATTCATGTGATTGTGAAAGTGTGGGATTCCAAATAAATAATAATTTATCCAAAATAATTGAAAATATAAATGCAATACTTCAAGAATTGACAAGTGCAAAAGTAGAAAATGTTTTTGAAGATTTTGATGATTTTGATGTTTGTTATATTTTTATATTTTGATTTTGATTCATGATGGAATTGGTGGTATATACAAGATGATCTATATACACTATACAATGTTATTTGAGTATAGCATGTCTAAGGTTGCTTCAAAATCAAAGGAGGTTTTGAAGGATAATTTGGTTGTGGTGAAGGTAAGAACAAAAGGTGATGAATAAAAGGTAGCGATAACAAAATCTTTGTTATAATGTAGAATAATGTAACAAAAGATTTGACTTTTATATGTGTAAAATTGATCATGTTACAAAATAAAATGTCAGAAGGATAAGAAGGTTCTTCATTCTTATCACTATCTTCCAAGTCTTGATAAGATGGAGGGAGCATATGTGAAAGATATGCATGGGTGTTATTTGGTAAACAAGGATGATCATATGTGGATGATGAAAAATGATGGATAGAAGGTAATTGTGACAATGGAGAATGTATAGAACTTGATGTTTTAACCATTAAATATTCTTAAAATGGTGTTGGGTCACCATGTATGGTAACAATTTTACTTGCAAGTTCAAACTTTAAACATTGGTGAAGAGTAGAAGGGACAACCCTCATCGTATGAATCCAAGGACTTCTGAGAAGTAGTTTGTAAGGTGAAGGGCAATATGCTACATAAAACAAAGTATCCAGGATCTTGGATCCAATATTAAGGGGAAGAATTATAATACCTTGAGCTTCTTGAATTTCATTGTTAAAAGATTTTATAATAACATTTGATTCATTAATATCTTCTTCCTTTAATTTGAGTTTTTGGAATAATTGATAAGTGCATAAATTAAGAGAGGAGACATTATCTACCATGATAGTTTTAATAGGTGTTTCTTTACTAGATCATGTAATGTACAGATAGGATTCTTCTTGTGGAGTAGAGGAAGGAATCTCCTCATCATAGAATGAAATATGGTTAACCTTAAGAGGGCTTACACCATTAATTATGTTCTTAGGGAAAATATCATGAGGAATAAATTGTTGGCTAGGTATCTTGAACAAAGTTTCCTTATGAGAAATTTGTAATACTTCTAAAAGGGATATCTTTACTTGAGGATTAATAACTTGTTGTTGGCTATCAAAGTGGATTTCATATTGAGATTTTGATTCTAAATATGGGATTTCTATGTTTACATTTCATTTTGGATCATTCTCTAGAGCCATAGGTAGTTTTGAAGGTTGGTCAAATGAGGAATGCATATCTTGAATATCAGATTGAGTTGATTGAACTTGAGGTTGCTCATTGGTAGTTTCTGTTACAATATTAGTAATATCATCATGATGGGACACATTAACATGCAATATTTGATTGGTTTCCTATTGTTGATAATTGAATAGGGGTTCTTGGGAGATCCCCATGTCTTGATTGATTATTGGTATTTGTTGTGTAGGAGTTTGATTGTTTAATGGAGATTTATAATCAGTTGTAGATTGTAATTCCTTTATATTAAAAAGACCCTCATCAATCAAATCTTGGATTGCACATCTTAAATATTTATATTTTTGTGTCATATGTCCATCTACTCTATGATATTCACAATGTAGCTCAGGTTTAAACCAATCTGCTATGGTATCAAGTTGTCTCATGGAAGGGAGTTCAATCTTACTTGTATCAAGTAAATGCTTGAGAATTATATCCATTGGTTGATTGAGCTTTGTAAATGTACGTGATGAAGGTTTTCAAGAGGTTTTTGATAAGTGCCTTAGGATTTCAGTCATAAAAGGACCTAATGGTTTTTTACCTCTCTTTTCTTTGTTATGGGTAGAATGATGATAGGAAGATTGTGAAGTATGATGTGAGTGCATGGTAGGATTGGAAGAATAAGTATTTTCTTGTTGAAATGGATGTGTTGCATTGAAAGAAGAATATTGAAAGGATGGTGGAGCATTATATGTGGATTGATAGACATAATATGGATATATGGGAGAATAGATAATATCGTTATGGAGAGGATTGGAAAAGGGATTATCCTATTGGGTTATGGATGAAAAATGAGAAAAGTGTGATGGAGGTGATGTTGAATAGGGATGAGGTTGGTCATAATCAACAAATGTATTTGGCTGAATTCTTCCAAAATTACTGATGGGCTCATATTTATTTGAGTAAAAAATCATGGTTTCTTTAGTACTTTTAAAAGTAATATTTAGTATCTACTATTTAGAATTGAATCTAAAACTTATAATCTTGAAATGATGATTTTGTTGTGTTTTTTTTTTTTGTATACATATATATATATATATATATATATTTGAATCAGAAATATGCCTATGTTATTCACGTCGGGTTCACCAAAATGTACTGACCCAAATTTTTCATGCCCTTACCTTCAGGCTAAAGGATCCGTGCCCGAAAGGAGGATGCAAGAAGGATGGAACAAAACCTTATATTGAGAGGCCCTTTGAAGGTTGCGCCTCTTGGGGGAGGGATATAAGGGTGAATTTTCGATGGATGGTGGGTTCACCAAGAAACTTTGAGTGGCAGTTTCCACGCCTAGGTTGAGAATGGTTTTGATGTGTTTATTTTATACTCGATCATTCATAATCCTAGGTTGGATAGAATGAATCTAAGCTATTCTATATGAAAATGTTGATTTATATGAATACAAAAAGCATGGATGAATCCTAGATACAAGGAATATGCTAAATGAGAAAGAATGTACCTGATTCCAGATGTCTAATGAAGATTCTAAAGCTTGTAGGAGTACAAATCATCTCAAATATGACAGGATCATCTGCAATTGTATGAAATCGTCTGAGATAATAGGCAATCGTATGAGATTAGACAAGATCATCATCGATCTGACGAATTCATCAAACAAATTTGTCAGAAACCTGCAATCATAGAAATAGAAACCAAAAACTAAAAATGCTACTACGAGAATAATGCAAAATGATAGAAACGACAGTATAAATGCCTAACTGATAAATTTGGATAGTAGATTTAAGGAAATGAATTTTTTTAATAACTTATTTAAACTTTATCATGCATTTATGTTAAAATGAGGTGAACTCCAAGATGCAGAATGAAAATAATAAAGCTAATGCATAATAAAAACAAGGAAGAAATATGAGAAATGCAAACTCAGGGCTTTGATTTCCCCCAATATGAACTGTAGTTGATATCACTTCCAATCATACGAGATCGTCGCCGATCTATGATAGAATCATCCAAAATTGTCTGGAATCGCCTGCGACAATCCGAGCTTCCTCTAGCTGAAGCACAGTGAAAACTTGCAATGAAAAATTAAAACTATGAGTGCAAAGCTTACATGGTAGGGGAAATCAACCAAGGAAAGAGTTAGGGGGAGATCCAGGCAAGGGATCCAGGGAGTTAGGGGGATAAACTAAGAAAATCCTAGTTTATATAGGATTAGGGGGAGGTTAGGAGGTTGGGGATCATCCCAATCTGGGAGATATCCAATGGAGGAATCTCCAACTGCACAGACACGCTTTTGCCCAAGTTGGAGAGGCTATTGAAATAGAAGCTAATTATGAAAATTTTATTTTGGGACGAAATCATCTGGACGTTTTGTTCCAGATGAATTCATCCGATCGGGGATTATTTCGTCTGATTGGCGACGATATCGTCCAACGGTCAAAACAACTCCTAAAAATGGTGCAAAAAATGGGGTGAGCGGTTAACGGGCAGTTTCGGGGTTAAAATTCAAACTTTTATCTTTTTACCAAGGGTTTAACTGCACCAATTTTAGGGTGCTACAATGTGCAAATTAATTATTGTCATCTTGTGAACTTGTATTTATTACTTTCTAAATCTATTTTATCATGGTTATGTTATTCTACAATAAGGAGAAGTTCATGGTATTTCATAGACCATAGATATGATTTTATTAATAATTATATGTGATTAGTATGTGGTGCCATTCATGGTATTTGTAATGATTAAACTAGAAGTACCCTAGTTATGGTGATTAAACAATGCACACTCCTTGTATTATTGAATAGTCCTTACTAAGAAGAGTAATGAATGGCATCTAATAATGCTTATGGTTATGAAATAGAAACACATAAATATATTAAGATAGAGTGACTAAAAAATCAGATAGCATAATCACAATACACTTAGTGCACCTACATAGATGGATATATGCATGGTGTAGATATGGGCATACCCTTTTGATAGACTAAAAGGGATAAGTTGGATCATAATAGAGATGCGATGAATAAGTTAATCATATAATATTACTTCAATAGATACCTATATAGAATGACTTATTCAAGGGTGAGAATATGTAAGTCCTTAATGAGTGTACAAAATATTCTCTATCTTGAGTGGGTTAGATTTTAGAGGGTTGTTACAATTGGTATCCGAGCTTTAGGTTGTGATGGACTAGATGCTTTCATGAAGAACCTCTAGGTACGATGGACTAGATGCTTCCATGAAGAAGCTTTAAGTATGATGGACTAGAATATTCCATGGATGAGCTAAAGGTTGGTTAAGATTTGAATCCTAGAAATGATAGCTTTGCTATGACATGCCACCTTGCACATAGTAAGTGTGATATCATTATAAAGTGAGTGATAATGTGTAAGCTTACCCAAGAATGATATCTTCCATAGAGCAAGAATAACCATGGTCATTATCAAATGAGTAATAATAAAATAAGTTAGTTTAAAAGGATAAAGGACTAACTATGAGCAACTAAGCTCGACTCCTTTATGGATAAGGAGAAAGGCACCTTATGATGAGGTAAGTGTGACTTAGGATATTTCTAGGAAGTAATAATGGTCATAATTAATATGACACATTGTGTAGGGATACAAGTATGGAAATGACCATAAATAATCTAAGTTAGTTCTTGGGAATATACAACTAAAAGCAGTTGTCACTTTCCAATATGATAAAGGAAATAAGGGAGAGAATTCAAAAGTAATATTGGGATTCAAAAATCAGATGGGTTTAGGTTTGGTACTATTGAGAGGAATTACCTTAGTTTTTTAAACTCAGTAGTACCCAAGGATGGACCTAGACCTGAAGATGTTGTGGTGTAGCAACATTTGAAGGATTTATAATGGGCACTTTGATAAGAGAATTTTGAAGTTATACCTAAGAGAATGACTTATTTGGAAAATATTCAGGTGGTGTAGCTTGAATTCTCTTTTACAATCATAGAGGTTTGGATCCCATTATCAAATTATATTGGTGATGAAACCCCAAAGGACTATTGGGTGTCCTTGTGAGGGATTTCATGTCATTTGTTATCCACCTTAATCAAACTATAATGGATATGGAATGATCGAGCACCATAGGTTGCTCATGGGGTAATGTGTAAACTAAAATGTTCTTATGCCTAAGTACTAGTTTGAAGTATTGAGCTTAGTAAAGGAATTTACATCCCTTTTATCGATTGTCTAAGATAGGGTTAATACTTATGATGTGGTCAAGTTGTACTACATTTGTAGAGTGTTAAAAAATGGGAAGACTACACGAAGGTGTTCTTTAAGATATATGGGTAGTTTACAAGATTAACCCCCAAAAAAATATTAGAGAGTGATCAATCCTATCCACTTGAGGCATATATGCAATATCTGGAACTCAAAATATGGTGGAACCTCTATATATCTATCTAGTGTATCTCTTATGAATCCTTATTGTGTAAAATACAATTTTTACTCTCTCCTAGGATGATTAGGTTTGGGTTGTTATATTCACATCCAAATCCTTACAGTGGAAAATAAAATTGGCACCCAATATAATTAAAGTGAAGTAGAGGATATTCAAAAAATCTAGGGCTAGCTAAGTAGGATCGAATTGAAGCTAGACCCCAAAGAAAATTTTGGATAATTTTTGCAAGATGTAGAAAACTCCAATATTATAGTATGGTTATTGCAAGAACAAATTGAATCATAGAGAGAATAGTTGAACCAACATGAGTAATTATTATAAATGATTACTAATCAAGTTCCCTAGAATGAGCATAGACAAGAGGAGTATCTTGTTGTAGGAGAATAAGAAAGGAAAGCTCAAATATTGGTAGATCTAGCTAAGGAAGTAAAAAATATCAAGGTATTCAAATTGGTGATTTTAGCTAGGGCATGGATGTGTGAATTGGAAACAAATATTGTCCTTGAGAAATTACTCATTTGTAACCCAAATAGTAGGGTTACCATCCATATGCCTGATACAACTATAGGAATGATGAAATGACTTTAGAGATAACAAAAAGACTTTAGAAATGAGACTTTAATAGAATGGTTTATTTCAAGCCTAATACGACAATATGGACTTCTCTATTGATATATAATTCTCATAGTTTACATTTGGGATTCATTGTTGAGGTTTATAATTTACGAAGATATTTTTAATATTTATTATAATCACAATAAAGTATGGTTCCCAAAAGTGGGTAGGCTTAGGAAAGTTTCTAAGTACGATAGCTTGGACTATGATAGATACATTTGGTGGTGTTTTGAAAATTAAATTAGGCTCTTTACTTATTATAAATATTAACTTTGGATTATTGTGTTCCTAGACTATGAATATCACATAGTATATGGAATAGAGAAATGCTTGAAGGAGAATAGGTGGGAAATCTATTCTCAGGAGGAGTATGGAATCCTATCAAAACAACCAAAATTTTAGAATCGAACATAATGGGAAAGAATTAAAATGGATTTCTATTCATAGGTTTGAACAACTCTTAATTGAAGGAATAGATGGAAAAATTTATTCTTGAGAGGAGTATAGAATCCTCTCTCTAATTTGATAAATTATGTACCAAATTATGAGACTAGTAGGCATTTGGAAGGATATAAATTCATACTAGGAGCGGATCCTAAGATTGAAATAGGATAAACCTATTCAAGCTCATGATACCGAGAAGGGTAAGTAGTTTTTTGGACTTGTAGTCACGTAATATTTATGAATTAATTCAAGGGAAAAGTAAACTCTATGAGTAATACAGTAAAAATTTTGGCTAGAATAGAAGAAATGTTAAAGGGAATAAGGATTCTAGTGTTAGGAATGGACTTTTATGCTTTGAAGATTGAGTAACTATATCCAAAACTAGGAAATTAAGGTGCTTGATTGTGTGGGAAGCACATAGTTCTCCAATTTCACTCATATTGGAGTGGCTAAGATGAGGGAAAACATGGAAAGGGACCTTCTACTAGGTAGGGATAAAAAAAGGTATTATTGATTTTATTGCTAAGGGTTGGAATGACACCTTATGTGGAATAAGTGTGGCCATTTAAACCATAATTAAATGATGATAATGCTTGGAATGACACATTGCATGGTAAGAATAGTTATTATCAGTGGATGATAATATTTTTTTTGACTTATCAAGTGGAGTGAGAGACTCATTGACACTACTAATGGATGGTAATATATTGTGTAATTAATAGGATGGAAATACATGTTTTGTATATGTAATTTGAAAATGTAATAACACTTTATTATTGCAGGTAAACACATAGGACTATGTTTAGTCCAAGGGGGATGGAATATCACAACCCACCCCTAGTAGGTCCCTTGTTGAGAAGACAATACAATAGGGATTATTTTTTTAATGACCACCATTGATGATGCTATGATTATACATATATATGATGTAACATCTATTATATTTTATGATTATGATGCTACTAAGTTTTTATGGTTTTCTAAGGCTAATCATGCTTCCAAGTAGATCATTTTTAGCTAACAATTTAATATATGCCTTGATGATGATATTAAATTGATTAGCAAAAAAAAATATTAATTTTATCTTGTGAATATAATGATTAAATGAAAATGACTAACCATTACATAATAAAAATCATGATTTAATATTTATATCGACATTGAAAAATTATTAATAATTGTTTTTATACT
The DNA here is from genome assembly GCA_028583015.1 of Wollemia nobilis. NCBI lineage: Eukaryota > Viridiplantae > Streptophyta > Pinopsida > Araucariales > Araucariaceae > Wollemia > Wollemia nobilis. The sequence goes on along the minus strand of JAQPPZ010011065.1, from coordinate 646,663 downwards.
TATTATGGCTTCCAATTAATGTGGTAGGGATCATTGTTTGTTTAATATATTTTTATATAAACCTATCTCTTTTGAATTTTCAAAAAAAGCAAATAAGTTTGATTACATAAAAATATAGCTATTTTGTAAATGAAATTGATGGCCTCTTATTAGTTGGACTGAGAAAGGAGGCTATCCTTAATGGTAATGACACCCCTTGTCAGCTAGGAAAAAAGGAGCCATGATGGCTCTCCATGTTTTGTTTTTGGTTTTTACACACTTGTGAAGGATACCAAATTCTTTGGTTGGAAAATGTGTGCAAAAAAAAGGAAGAGAAGGAGGATGATGGAAGGGATAGATGGGCTAGAACACAAGGGAAGAATGTTCAGAAAAATATAAGGGGGAGAAGAGTATTTTGAGATGCTGCTTAGTGGTTTAGAAGGTGAAGCTTCAGGTTGAAACTTCCTTATGTCCAATATTATTTTACTTTTAGAAAATTAGTTTCTTTGGTACATTAAAGCATATATTCCATCTCTAAGCTTGAAATCCAATTTAAGCATGGATGAAATGGTTTTCTTGCTCCTTCTTACCAGGTTTGTTTACCCATTATTTATCATATTTTTTAAAACACTAGAGTACCCTATGTTCTATCATTGAGTTTGATGTTTTTTCTTAAAAAAATAGGATTGCTAGTTTTATGACACATAATTCCATTGACCTTAGGTCCTTTATTTTTACTAAAATATTTATATTTCCATTTAATTGATGGCTCAAAATTTGGACAATGTGGTTATTGTTTAAATTTTCTAAACCATTCACTTCAAAGGCCAATGACCACCCTGAATCTAGTTTCTCCCTCCCTCTATGATGAGAACTGGTGCTTGCATTTCATATCATGGGATAATCTTAAATATAAAATTACCATAATATTGGATGCAGTTCAAGAGATGGAGGAACAACTAAAGATTATAAAATAGAGGCTCTAGAAAGCCTCTAATCATCAAAAAAGTTATGACAATAAAAAGTGTATACGTCAAGAATTATCTATGGGGGATAGAGTATTCCTAAGAGTAAAGATCATGAAGAGTGTCATTAAATAAACTAAGTTAAGTCCTAGATATGTTGGACCTTTTGAGATCATCGAGAAGATAATTCTAATTTCCTATCATCTCGCCTTGCCACCCAACCTGTCCAAGATCCATGATACTTTCCATGTATCCCTTATTAGGAACTATGTAGCCGATCCTAACCATTTATTGAATTTATCTAACTTGTACATAAACTACCCTATAGTAATTGAAGTAAAACCTGTAAAGATTCTGAAGTTCTATTCCAGCAAATGAGGAACCAAACTCTAGAGCAGTGTAGATTCCAATGCAACTAGTACTCAGAAAAGAATGCTATTTGGGAAAAAGTAGTTGATATGAAAAAATATTTTCCATATTTATTTGAATGAATAAAATGAAAATTTGATCTTATTGCAGGATACTGGTGCAACATAGAGGATTGTGTTTAGTCCAAGGGGGATAGTATGACATGACCCTCCCCTAGTCAACTTTGTCATATAAATAATTTATGAATTATTATGTTATTGCAATGACATATTTTATGGTTTTATGATATTTTGATGGAAAATAATATTACTAATAGATTTGTATGGTTGTAGGAATAAACACTTTTGCAAATGAGAAGAAAAATGATGGCTAATATAGTAAAAATGACCTAACAAATGATATATTAATATTAGACCTAGTTTTTTTCCTTGCTTTTAATATATCATTTCTACATTTTATTTGGTAATATTTCTAACATGCTTTGTGATGGACTATAAAGAGAAATGTCTAATGTGTTTTAATAATAAAGACTTATTAAAAACTAATAAGGAAAGACATTAATGTGTTAAATATTAAGAGTAAATGAAATAATTATATTCATTAAATAACCTTGAAAATGCTAAGTAATGGAAATTTTTTATGGGTAGTTGAGAATTCATTATCTACAATGAATTTTCTCTGGACTTTTCTTTAAACCCATATGGGAAAAGAAGAGAGAATGAAAACATTCAAAATAGATAGGGTAATATTTGGTGAGCACTTGTATCTTCTCCAAATTTGCATCCAATAAAAACAAAAGGTACTCAATTTTGTATTTGCTTTGAGGATTTTTCCTTGAATGTGTGAGTAGGAAAAATGATAAAATATTTTCTATTGAATAGAATGTTGTGCCTATGTAATTCAAGGAAAATCTTCTTTCAGTCGACAAAGCTTGACAAAAAAAATTGAGTAATTACCTTTGTGTATACCTTGAGAAAAAATATGACCATAGGGACATTTGAAACATTAAGCTTCTTCAAGGACGTAACCATTGACATTCAACATTCGGCCTAGAAAGCTTGTGGGTCTCCAAAAATATAGGGTGAATATATACCTCTCTCTTTCCTGATGCTAGCGTTCCTTACTAAGCACATGATTCTTCACATCACTATTAATATCTGGTTCATCTATTTATATCATATATAGAATGGAAGCAAAGGTCCTTCATACAAATATTAATTAATTATGCTCAGACATTTAAAAAACAAAGAAATAAATCTTTAAATAATTTGGTTATTGCTTATGGTTTGCCAAGTGGCATAGACATTGAATCCCTCCATGGATACATGTATAATACCTTAAGTAACGTAGTATCAATAAATCAATAGAGTCAAAGGATTTAACAATAATTAAATCCCACATATGTGGTATTAAGGGATCCAAGCGGTTAATGATATACTTGGCACTCGAATTAATATGACTACCCATGTTGGTAGTCTTGAATCCTCCAAGGGGTACCACTCACAGTGTACCCTAGCCACATGGTGATGTTGATATTGAACACTCAATTCGTAGTTGGTTGGTTTAAAGTTTGACTATGGAATGGTATGGTTTTTTAACTATCTATTGTACTTAGTATGGCACTGAGAGGGGGGGTGAATCAGTGTGGCATTCCAAAACATGAATTAACAGCTCTAAAAACCACAGCAATTAAAACTTACAGACAAATATAATAAGTACAGCAAGAGAACATCACACAACATAGATTTTTAACGAGGTTCACCAAAATGGCTACTCCTCAAAAAGAACGGCTGCTTAGACTACCATCCAAATCCAGCCTTTTGCAAAGCACCAACTTTACAATTTATTTACCAGCACCAACTGGAAGGAGCACCAACCCCTTATTTATCTGCACCAACAAAAAGGAGCACCAACCCCTAATTTGCCAACACCAACTGGACTTCAATTTTGAATGAAAATGTTTGACAAATACCTTTGTTATTGCAAGACTCTAACTGATCTACTTCACCTTTGCAATCTCTTCACACTCTGCTCTTTCTTGCGCAATCTCTTCACACAATCTGCTGCACTGCTACATCCAAACTTTGCAATCAACTTTGCCCTTTGTACTCTCTACACATTCTGCTTTCTCTGCTCACACGCTTCGCACACTATGTGTCGTTCCACACTCTACTCTCTGTGTGCATTCACATTATGCACTTCGCTATCATCTCGTCGATTCTATGCTATCTATGCTTTTACGGTCGCATCTCGCACTTCAACATTCACTCGATGGATCCCTAAATCTCCAAATAGCCCCGCTTATATACTTGAGATTTTGAGATGAAAACCCTAATAGTAGTCGGCTAATTATGCAAATGCAAACCCTAATCTTGGTCAGCTACAAACCCTAAACATGGTCAGCTACAAACCCTAAATGTGGTCAATTGTAAACCCTAAAATCTATCAGCCTGCATTGAATGAATTTTGAACTACCTGTCCACTACATTATTAGATCTAACTACCTGAGTTGACAACAATGACAAAACTCTTGCAACACCTTGCTCAACAATCTCCCCCTTTGGAATTGTTGGCAACACCTATGTACATTCCTGTAACTCTTCTCCCCCTTTGTCAATAATACCAAAGGGCTCGTCGTAGACTCCCCCTGAGTCCATACACACCATTCTCAAAACCACATTGAAATAGTTAGCAAAAATCATGGATATGATCAATAAGATGAACAAATGCACAAATGCCCCCCTTGAGAATTTGATCCCAATGGCTAGTCAAATTTTAGACTATTCTTGGGAATATGTGGCCACTTCAATTCATGCTGTCTTCTGAGCCTCAACCCTCTGTTGCTCTGCAATCTCAAACTTGTCCACTGATTTTAGTGAAAGCATACACTGATCGTTTAACTATCCAAATTTTTGCTCTGTAATGCAAATAACATCTGCATATACATCTTGAATATTCTCAACAGACTTGAACCTACTGACAACTGTTTGTCTTTCTCTGCAGTGAGAATCCAGCAGACTACCTCAATTCTTTATAAAAGCACCTCAAACATTCATCACCAGGCTAGAAATCATCTGGCTGCACATTATAAACTTTTTCTTCAATCTTCCCATTCAACATGCTGATTTCACTTCTATCAATAGAATTGACAAGTGACTCACATCTGTACCAATTTTTGTCCAAAGACACTGCAATTTTACTGCCAACTCTTACTTTCAACTGTGCATGTCGAAAGAAGACATTTTGTCAAACACTTTATGGCCAACCGTAGTGCACCTTACTCAGCCTCAAACTTCTTATCCTTGAATTGGCATTATATTAAAAGTTAAAACAAAATTGTTTGTGAATTAAATATATTCACCAAGGTGTAATGAAAGATCTGACAATATTCACATCAAGCGTCGAACAAAAACATGCTGCTATTATAAAAACACAAATACGCAGCTGGGGCAAGCATTATTTCAATAAACAAAAACAATCTGAATTGTTATAATCCATAGCTATAATCAGTGGCAATAAGAAACATCAACAAAACAACAATGACATAAGCAATACTACCAATGGTGAAGATTCTCAATGCAAACACTACCCTTCATGGCATTTCCACACACAACTAAATGAACAGCAAACACACTTGACAATTATACCACAAAAGCCCAACTGCTGGTCTTTCATCCTCAGATACCCAGACAAATATACAGAAGCATTAAAATAAAACCTTTTTCAAAATGCTCCCCCTGAGGATGTGTTACCTAGAGTTGCTTAGTGCAGTAGAAGAGCAGTCTCCTTTAGTTCAAGGAGACACAATTTCCTCTCTTCTTTCTTTCTCCAGACTTTCTTGACCTCGGGCTTGGATTTTTCACCTGCGTCCCTATTTTGCATCATTGCATGAACTTGAATATCTCTCTGGTGTGGTTGTCTCTTATGCATCCATGATGAATGATTATTTTCCTTTCTTCTATGAACCTAATTTATTTCCTGTCTGTGTTGTGTTCTTTGCGTCTTATGAAATCTACTATTTTGCCTTAGATTTGATACATAAGCACTTGGAAAAAACCTTGCTATGTGCCCATGACCATTGCATTGAAAACATTGTACAAAGTGTTCACTCAGATATGCAGATGTATTTCAACCAAAGATAACTCTTTGATTTATTATTTAATTCACAATAAGTTGCCTTGTGACCATACTGGTTACATCTAAAACAATAGCCATTACAAGTGTTAGTATGAAAAAAGTGAGAGTGGTAGAACCTCTTTTGTTGTGGTTTCTTTGCTGTAAATCTCCTTTTATATTTTCTTTCTTTTGAAGATACAGCTTTAACCTTTTCTTGCTCGGACCCTTCAACAAGTGAACTTCTTCTTCTCTGTAGAATTGGAAGATACAGGTTGTTCAGCTTCATATCCAAGACCATGCTTAATCATGGAGCTTCTCTGATGACTTATCATTTTATCTAGCAATTCTGTGCTCTTCTCAAATTTAAGATTTGTATTGGCCTCTTCTAGTTGTTTCTTCAATGAAACAATCTCTTCTTCTTGTTTATGGCAAATAATCTCTTTCTCATTGATCTGCGACCTGAGAGTTTCCTCAATCCTTTTAGACTCTTCTACTTGCAGCTTTAGATTACTAACTACTTTGTTAGAATCCTCTTCATGTTTGTTACACACATTGACTTTATCATTCAGCTGTGACTTCAAGTCTTCTTCTATTTTCTTGGCCTGATGGAATTGTAAGAACAGATTTTCAATCTCATCCCCATATTCTTCCAATTTCTTAGACAATCTTTTGTTATTTTTCTTTTCTATACTAAACTCTTCAAGAGCAGAGATCAACTCACCTTCCCAGTCTACTTCAACATTGAGGTTTTTATTATCTGCTTCAGTGTTCACCCCTTCTGCCTTTTTTGGTTCAATTTCCTCTACCACGTAAACCGAAACTGGTTGAGATGTCCTTTTGAAGGAGGTTCTATTCTTCTTACTTGGAGCTGTAATTTGATCTTCATTCCAATTTGCTTCTACATTCATTTCTTCTTTATTACATTCCTGTTCTGATTCTATTTCTTCTTCATATTCACTGCTACTAAACCCATAACACTGACGTTCATTATGTCGGAGTTGATCAAAACATTCTGAACCTTGAGAACCTACATTATGACCGAGTTGAATCTTGGCCTTTTATCCATTGTTTGATTCATCTCTTGAATCTAAAGCAATAATGAATTTATCTTTATTTTCTTTTATGACGCTGTGTGATCTTTTCTTCTTGTGTCTCATGGTTCCATTCTTGCATTTATTTGCCATTAGAGTATTAATCCAAGATCAACCCTAGCTAATTTAGCCTTTAAAGGGAACTTGGCTCTGATACCAATTGTTGCAGGAGCTTTAGATCTTCTTTTCTTCTGATGTGTGACCTTGGTGAAGTCATCAATGTCAGCTGCTATTTCAGGATTGGCATTACAACTTTCTTTTTCCTAATTTGTTTTTCTTTCCACAGCCTATTTCTTGTCTTTACTCTTTTCACTTTCAACATTGCTTGCCTTTGGTCCACTTGATGATTCTCCTTCAGTAAAACCCAGACCAAATTTGATACCTGTGGGTCTTTGATTGCTTAGGATTTTTTCCAGCTTCATTGAACTTTCATCACATTTTAAATGACAGCTAATTTTTTGATCCAGCTCTTGTATCTGTATTCGAAGACTAACATTTTCTTCTTCTAATTTGTAACAGTAATCTATCTTCATGGTTACCTGTACTTCAAGATCTTAGGACATTTTCTTGTACTCTTCTGTCTATGTCTTTAGACTGGATATAATATCATTTGCATCCTCAAGCTTCCTTAACAATTTTTTAATCTTTATTTTCTTAGATTTCCATTCTATAAGAGCAGAAACCAGCTCACCTTCTAAATCAACTTCAACCTCACCTATTTCAATAGATACTTCAGAGTTCATTCATTCTCTCTTTTGTGTGTTTTCTGCCTCTTCTGATTCTTCTACTTCAAACGCCATAAAGGGAGCCTCACCTATTCCTTCTTCAGAGTCTTCACTAGAACTGTCCTCAGAAGATTTTGCATTTCGGGAGATAAAGCTTTTCTTTTTGAAATTGCCTTTTCTGAAGTTAGTTTTCTTCCTCCATTCACTTCTTTCTTGATGTTGAGTTTCTTCACCTTTTTTCTTGTCATGAGAGGACATTTGATAGCAAAGTGTCCAATGCCTCCACAATTGAAACATTTAAAAGGTAGCTTTCCTTTGTATTTTCCTTTTCCTTTTCTCGACTTTTCTCGACAAAATTTGCTTCTATTTCATCCGAAGCATCCTCTTCTTTAGACTCTTGTTTTGTGCTTTTGCCTTTTAGGGCTTTAAAAGCTGCTTCTCCGTCTATGGGATTAGACCTTCCTATTCTCATTTCAAAAGCAGTCAAAGAACCATGCATCTCATCCATACTAAAACTATTTAGATCTTTGGCTTCTTCTATGGCAGAGACTTTAGAATCAAATCTAGGAGGGAGCGATCTTAATACATTTTTCACGATAGCAGCATCAGTTAATTCTTCTTCGAGACCTCTAATTGAATTGGTGATCCCATTGACTCTTTGCATGAAGGTCTCTATGTTCTCATAATTGTCCATATTTAAAGATTTGTATTGAGCTCGATGTGCTTGAAGCTTGGCCTCATTGATTCTATCATCTCCTTCATGGATGTTCTCTAGTTTATCCCATATATCTTTTGCTGATTCACAATTTATGACCTTGACTAGCTCACTGTCGACTAGTCCACACATGATGGCATTTTTTTCTTTTGAATCATATTCAAATGCCTTTTTACCAGTCGTGTCTGTTGGAGCGGTAGCAGGAGCTTTGTAACCATTAACTACTACACCCCAGATGTCAAAACCCAAAGCACTAAGATATGTCTGCATTCTAATTTTCCAGAACGCATAGTTAGTCCCATCAAACAATGGTGCTTTATTCAAGGAGAAACATTCACCACTTGCCATTGCGTAACTTCTAAGATCACCTTAGCTATTTAAGCTTGTTCAGGTACTTGGCTCTGATACCAATTGTTGTACTTAGTATGGCACTGAGAGGGGGGGTGAATCAGTGTGGCATTCCAAAACATGAATTAATAGCTCTAAAAACCACAGTAATTAAAACTTATAAACAAATATAATAAGTAAAGCAAGAGAACATCACACAACATAGATTTTTAATGAGGTTCACCAAAATGGCTACTCCTCAAAAAGAATGGCTGCTTAGAGTACCATCCAAATCTAGCCTCTTGCAAAGCACCAACTTTACAATTTGTATACCAGCACCAACCCCTTATTTATCTGCACCACCAGAAAGGAGCACCAACCCCTAATTTGCTAGCACCAACTAGACTTCAATTTTGAATGAAAATGTTTGACAAATACCTTTGTTATTGCAAGACTCTAACTGATCTACTTGACCTTTGCAATATTTGCACACTCTGCTTTTTCTTACACAATCTCTTCACACAATCTACTACATTGCTACAGCCAAACTTTGCAATCAACTTTGCCCTTTGCGCTCTCTGCACATTCTGCTTTCTCTGCTCACACGCTTCACACACTCTGTGTCGTTCCACACTCTGCTCTCTATGTGCATTCACATTATGCACTTTGCTATCATCTCACAAATTCTATGCTATTTGCGCTTTTACGACTGCATCTTGCACTTTAACATTCACCCGATGGATCCCTAAATCTCCAAATAGCCTCGCTTATATACTTAAGATTTTGAGATGAAAACCCTAATAGTAGTCGACTGATTATGCAAATGTAAACCCTAATCTTGGTCGGCTACAAACCCTAAACATGGTCGACTGCAAA